>JAUMHL010000010.1:19390423-19402235 GCA_032362345.1 Sandelia bainsii | reverse complement strand
AGTTCTGTGGATGCAGAGCGAAACGTTTCAACCTTACAAGAAAGAAGTCCAGTTGCCATGACTCAACTTCCAGACAAGGTCTAAAAATGTGGAGTCATCAAACAAAATCCTGGAGTTTTCGTCTTAGAGTTACATGCATACATTCAGGTGTGTGGCAAACCAGTGAGTCACTTTGAGTTCAGACACTGAGGATGGCAAAAGGCGGGGATTTTGGTAGACTGATGCTGATGAGTAATAGCAAAGCGCAGTGTACAAAATATTCAGCCAACATTTTTAGCCAGTTCTGGGTGTTGCATTTACTGGTTAAAATGACAGATGTTGCAGTTGTCACTAACAAGCTCTTACTAAAGTGCTCTCTGTAGCTGCCTTCTGTACGCAGCCAAAGATTATTTATGAGGGAAGATGCTCTACTCTGTGATACTACTGTGCAACTGCAAGTGGATTAGGTGTTCCTGTAGTGCCAGAAAAATCTAATGGAGTGATGCATCTTCACTCCTGTTTAGCGGATCCTGTCATGTCAAAAAGTCACATTCTCACAGTTTGTCATACATAGACTGTACAGTCTATGTTTTCATATCATAACATTTATATCAATAATTTAAGAAACAAACTTAATAGTTTTGAACCAAGAAATCTAACATTTGGATCAAGTAGCTTCTAAAATGGAGAAACACCTCAACCCACATTTGCCTGGTGTCGGTAGCCTTGGAACTCCTTATGTGACTTATGTGACAGTGACTCAGTTGGTAGGGCAGTTGGCAGTTGCCTATGAACTCCAGGGTTGGTGGTTTGATTCCCGGTTCCCCCAATTCCTGGTCACATGTCGAAGTGTCCCTGGACAAAATACTGAACCCTGAATCCTTGACGCCTTAAGGAGGCTGCCTGTCCACAAGAATTTCCCCATAAAGAAAATGAGCATAAAGAAAATGTCAATTATTATTGTTATTAATAATCTTAAGGGTAAAGACCACACACACACACACACAGACTTTTATTCAAACATGTTGAATCCAAGCCCAAATTTTGGCTTATGTCATCACATGGGGCCAAAGCAGTTAAGAAATTTCAAACCACATGGTGGTGACTAAGTCAACATGTGTCATCTGCATTGTTGTTCTTCCTCATTTGTTGTTGTCAATATAGCGCCATCTTGTGGTCAAATAAATAGCAACACATGAAGATCAAATAGTTCCTGAAACATAAAGATTCAGTCAGATACAGCTGCTGTTGTCAGATCGAACTTGACTTGAAGTTGAACATTAAAGGACTCTGGGGGATAAAAATGCTTGATCGGGACATCTCTAATGGAAACTGTTAGTTTTGCTCCTCATGTACAAAGTATTGTATGACTTGTGATACTAAACAGTAAAAGCACAAGATGCTCATTATCAGGTTTATGCTTTGATGTCAGCATAGGTAAAACCCTGCCTGAGTGTTTCCCATAATAGTTCTCCCCGAAATCCCTTTCTATTTGAAATAATTTATAATAAAGTATGTTTCAAATCAGCAGCTGGATCTCTTTGACTGTTTTTGGACACTTGAAAAAATTCAGGTGTTAGATACAGGATGCATTATCCAACAGAGTTCCCTAAACTACTTTTACTCTAAAATTAAGTGTTGGTTTTCTTGTGGAATTCATTATTATTCATTGTTATAATATTGGTTTAATCAACAATTATGTACCTTTTGGTGACTAAAAGCAGCAAATACTGTAGTTCTGTACTAAAGTTGGTTGCATTCTTATTAGTAACTTTTGGTCCATAAAATATCAGACACAGTGAAAAATGTAACATATTCATGATGCAGCACCACCCATGTTTTACTCTGGTAGATGGGAGCTTGCACCAGAGGGCAGTGTAACTTATTTTTTTAAAATCATCATTCTGCAGGAACCTGTTGCTGCTGCGTAAACAGGAACCTGAACTTCTCACTTTGATGTTCCTATTTATTACCAGTAATAATAGCAGCTGCCTCAGTGTGATCTGTAGCATTTCCTTCAAATACGAAGTCAGCAGCTCTCAGCACAGTACAACTGCAAAGACGGCAACTTTTAATCCAGTGCACAACTTGATTCATGTCCGTCACTCCTGACAAACTTCAGCAGTATTTGATGAGGTCTTTCATGTTCTTCTTTTCTTTTGCATTGCACTCTCCTCCTGTTTCAACAGGTCAGAGTTAAAAGGTGTTAGGTAGTTTAAGCTGTTGGTCCCTCTAGTTATTTTGTGTTCTAGTCTGCCACCATAGCCTTTTCTACAGTCTGTATCTGAGATTTAAATATATTTCCTATTGTGCATGTAGTTTAATGATGTATCTGATGGTCAACATGGGTTTAGTTTGGTGTTGCAAGTGCTACACAGGTAATTAAGTACAAACACTGCTCTGGAACGAATCTTGGTTCTGTAGTCAGCACTATTTATGACGTTTTCATAGATGTTATCTTTTCAATGTTAGTTTGAAACAGCAGCAAGCATCTTTAACAGATGTGAACACTGATGATTTTTGCAGAGGTGTCTGCTGAGTCCACTTACAACATGAAATCAGCTTAATCTTTTTTATTCCATCCACTAGAAGAGGAACATGTCAGCATGTCCTAACAGATCGGACGGCTGCTGCCCTGCTTCGCTTCCATTCACACACTGCTGTGAATCAGTACATTTTGTGCAGACACCTGGACCTGCTTATTCTCTGTGCACAGATAGCTCATAACATTCTCATGACCTTGTACGGCCACAGACAGTGGAGCCTGACGTCATGGATTTTTTTTTTTTTGTGGCAGTGGAATATTTTGGTTAACAAAATAGGAACGTAGGAATGTAGGCTATAGAGAGTGGGAGAGAACGAGACTGCAAAGAAAAAGGAGGATAAGGTGAAGGACAAACTGACTGTTAAAATGTCAGCCATCAAGGTTTCACAGAGAAACAGCAGCATGCACGACCTAGATTCATGTTTTGGGTTCTCCCTCTGGGAAACTTAACAGATTGGTTGTGCTTTTAGGCCAAGATTTGTCCTCAGACTGTTAACAGACAGGTCTTATGCCGCTTACTTCCAGTTCACGTGTTTGATGCCACAGCATTACAGTGACAGTTACTATAGACAGTAATGCTCTTCCAGGTTTCTGGCCGATCCATAGTTTTTCAATGTGATGTCTACTTTTGGCCATTTATTGAGTTTCCAGCAGCTATCCAAGGCCTTTGTTTTGGGAGATTTATATGCAACAACAGGGCAGTTTGCTTGAGTTCAGCTCTGTTCTTTGCATCCTCCCACTCTCTGTACAGTACTTTACCTTCTTGCCTGTATCAGTTTACGTAGTTACGACAGTTTTACAATGAGCTCCAGAGACCAATGGTAGACCAGTAGTCCTGCAGTCCTGCAGCTATTCTGCTGCACAGACACATTTAGCCTCATTTGCGATATAGAAGCTTTCAACATGAGTTTATTTCCTCTTCTCTTGAAGTGAACATTTTCTCTAATCAAAGGAAATGCCAATGCAATGCTCACAAATCATTTTAGTGAAAGCATCAGATTTGGTTTGGGGTTATTCTGTTAAACACAAATGTATTTAAGCAATGCCATCAAGTTAAATAATAATGGTGTATTTACAGTAGCTATGTAAAATCTTTTTAAGGGCCCTGTTTATAAAAATGTAGGAAGCCACTGAGAAGTTGAACAGACACTTTGTACATGTAAAATGAAGTTTAATTTTGAATTGCTCAACGTCACAGATTGATCTGAGGGTAGATATTTTTTTGTGACTCAGAGCAACTGGTGGGAAAATGTGTAATGTGTAATACATCCCACTAACAAAGAAACCTCACACAAAAATCAGAACTTTCCCTTTCAAATGTAGCACACGCAACTCCCCACACACATTTTTTCAAGTTGAGCCATTTTATTGTAAAAGTAGATCCATAGTTTGTACAGTTATCAGTAAAGTACCTCTAAAAGCACAGACAGTGCTGACGATGCCCAGTCTGGTAGTTAACACAGTAATAAGACTTTAAGAGATTTCAAGCAAATCTACATGTTTTGGTAAATGTCCCATGCAGCATATCGTCCCTTTCTCGAAGTCTGTCCATTAAACTCTCGATATATTATCAAAGGAAATAAAAATACTACTTAAATACATTTAGTTTAAATATTTCACAACCATTTTACACCAGTTTTACAGTCTTCGAAGTAATTACGTTTGCCTTCGTTAAGCCACAATCTCATGAAAACATGCACGATAAATTGGTCCTCTCCATCAAACAATGTGGAGATAACTGTTCATATCGGTTATTAGTTGTGGTCAAGGAATGTAAAAGAACTGAAACAATAAATATTTTCATAATATTAAGTTAAAGTTAAAAACTGAATGGTGATGCTGATTCACTGAATCACTACAGTTGACTGAATACAGTGCAGTGCCATCGCAGGAATTTGACTGAGAACTACTGTGCTAAATTAGCTTTTATTTTTACCTCTTATTAACTTTTACCTTTACACCTTGTTGATAGAGTGTATAAAAAAGTGGACCAGATTCCCAGATCTTAAGACTTAAAATAACAGTCAGCGGAAACATTTTCTAACATTAGGTTTTGCTACGACACTAGTTAATCAAGTCGCCTTTTTTAAGCGTTCTAAGAAATTAAAAAATCTTCTCATTGTGACGCAGCGATAAAGCAGGACAGCTGGACCGGAATCGGGTGCAGCGGTGTCAGTAACGTGTTCAGCAGGAGTTGTTGTTGTGCTCTAGTCGAGCCACAAGGGTGGACACCAGTTTCTCCATTTGCTCGGCTCTCAGCCTGCCTGTCTCTAGGACTTCTTCGTGGTTGGCCTTCTCCTGGCTGTCGTAGTCCATCACCGCCCGGTTACTGATCAGCGACATGGCCAAGCAACGCATCCCAGCATGACGAGCAACGATCACCTCGTGGACGGTGCTCATCCCTGCAGCAAAGACAAAGAGATTATTCAGGTGTTAGTCAGTATTTCTGTCACATAACAGCTGTTGGGAAATGTGTGGATTTACATTATAAACTAGGCTTTGTATCTACTCACCAACAGCATCAGCGCCCAGCCTGTGCAGCATGCGACACTCCGCGATGGTTTCAAAAGAGGGACCCCCCAGGACGGAGTACACCCCCTCCTGCAGGAAGTCGCTGAAGCCCAGCTCTGCTGCGACATCGTGCGCCATCTGCCGCAGCTCACGGTTATAGGCGTCAGACATGCAGGGGAAGCGGACGCCAAACCTGAAGTGAGGACAGTGTTGACTCAGATTTAACCAATGGTAGGAAGCAACAAAACCGTGCTGCTCAATACTGAAATTCCCCCAAATGACTAAATGATTAAGTTTCTGATATTGTATAATTTCCCAATCAGGTTGCGTGACAGTATTTACACTGTGCATGTCAACTCAGTCTAACAAACTGAAAAAGTAGGTCACACCTACAGTTCATAGAACAAAATACAGGGTTTAAGCTGTCTATTTAACGCATTAACGGTCATGTCAGAGCGCGTCCGCAGCACCACACAGGCTGCAGCCATCAAAAACAATAGGTGCTGTTGTTCACAGTTTTGTGTAGGAGACTGGAATAAGTCGCATTGCGAGTTGAAATATTATGGAGGAGGAAAAACCTGGAACCCCTCAGTCGTTTGCACAGTGAATACGTTGCCATCACTTGTTTTAAAGGCAAAATAACCTGGTAGCTCCAAGCTAAATATACATAATGTGAGTTTCTTCTAATAGTTTTTGGTAGAAATATGTTTAGAAACATACTTTCATGTGAGGAGGCTGCGTCATTGACTCCTGTGATTCAGATTTATTGAACAGCCTGAAAGTGGTGGGATAGCAATGAGCTTCAACTCTATTACTCCCCATGCACTAAAGCTTTTTATTTTGACCGCACATTATAATGAAAACAGTGAGCACTGCTTTATATCCCTTCACATTATTCCTCAGTTCATCACCTACCTGTCATCGTTGGGTCCAGCCAGCGGGTTGACCCCAGCAAACCCTGGCATGTTGATGTGGTCCTTGATAACCATGATGTCTCCCACTTTGTATTCCTGGTTGAGGCCTCCGGCTGCGTTGGTCAGGATCATCGTCTCCACACCCATCAGCTTGAAGACACGCATGGGCAGCGTGATCTGAAGAACAGGTCATGTGAAACACTTGCATACAGGTGTGTGTATATATAATATTCATACGGCATTGATAGGATCACAAATCAGACACTACACATTTCCATGTGTTCTGCATCGAGTAGTTTGTCAGAAGTTCATATCAGTTGTTTTCACTGTACAAGAATGAACACCTGGCTTCTCATCGAGAGGAACACACACACTACAACTCCAGACACCAGCTGAACAAATAAAACATTTCAGTAGCTAAAATGAAAAATATAAAAAACTCTGTGTACAAAAATTCTCACCTCTAGCCATTTATTTGTTTTACATGTTTTGAGAACTTCGCATCTGATGTTTGTGCGTAAAGAATCTTCCAGAAATCTGAGATTTAGATGTGTAACATTCGACAGCTGCATGTCTCATAAACACATTATTGTCCCAGTTACGCCTCAGAGAAGAAGAAATGTTGTCCAGAAAGTAATATTTCTAAAAAGGTGAGCTAGTGTGGAGTTTTTCAAATGTCACTTTCCAATTCTTTCAGCCACAAGAACAACATTGAACTGATCTCTAATGTATTGTAGTGGTTTTGTTCAGATATCTCCCAACCTCACTATTTTTCATTATTTGAGGGGATTCATCCTTGAAATTCTCATTTAAAGCTGCAGGCTACAAGACTTACTTATACTTATAAATAAGTCTTACTAATACTAATTAGAAAATTATTGCTGACCGGAGCGATATTCAGCAAATTCATGTGAGAAGTCACAGGTATGTGTTTCCTGTTGCTCTCTTATTGCATGCAGCTCATCAGCCATCTCTAAGTTGCTCTTCCTACAAGAGTATCATGATTTTAGCCAGGAAAAAATCAAACATGTTAAAGTGACATTTTAACACTGAATATTTCCAGACGCAACTGGAAACTGCATTAACGTGACAGTCTGACAGGCACCAGGCCACATTGGGAACTACCTGAAGGGTTTGTTTCTATCTTAGGTCTCAACAACGTGTCTGTGTCATGTCGGTCGTGGTAAAATGTCGTCATGTCGTCTGCACCAGGCTTGAACTATACTGACACGTGCAGGTTTTAATATCCACTCACCTTCTGGATGGCGTAGCCCTCATACAGGTGGAACCTGCCCTGCATACAAACACACGGCTTCCCTTTTAGTGTCCCAAACACGAGCCGGCCAGCATGACCATGCACTGCAAAACACACACACACACACAATTAGTCTATTAAAGCTGAAAAACATGCACACACACACACACACACACACACAGCTGTGTTTTCACAGGCAGCTGAAGGTTGTGTGTACCTGTGCTCCGGGGGAAGTTGGGAATGTCACTGTACTTGAAGACCTGCTGTTCCTTGAGCATCTCAGCCAGTCCCCCGAGGCCTGAACCGCACACGATTCCCACAATTGGCCGCACTTGTGTGTTGGACAGCAGCCAATCAGCTGTGGCCCGGCACTCCTCGTAGCTGACACTGACAGAATGAGGAGAAAACAAATGTCACATCGTGTCTGTCGCTAAACTCGTGTAATGTTTGCGGACGCCTGAACATCGAACTCGTATGTGATTGTTGAACATCTCATTTCAGAACCGCAGCTGCTGCTGAATCAGCCTGCACTCTTCTCGGAAAACATTAGACAATAGTTTGGAAGCTCGTTGCAGGAATTTCCTTCCGTACAGCCATAAGAGCATTAGTGAGGTCAGGCAGTGTTTTAGTTCATCACAAAGGGGTAAGATGCAGTTTTATGTTGCTTTCATTTTTACTTTACTTAGATGTTGTGACTCATTCCTCTCTCTGCATGCACAATCACGCCACATTCAACAACCAGGAAAAAGCCAGAAATATAATATTTAACAGAAGGAATCAGGAAGGCGGGACCTCACTTTACAGTCACTGTGTTATGGACACACACACAGACAAACACACATCATCCTGTTCAGTGTGTGGAATTAGCGCTTTTATTGTGCAAACAATGTGTCATGTTCATGTGATGAAACATGAGACGCTAACACACCTTGACAGTGAAATCAGTCTAACCCTAACCTCTAACCCTTTGTCTTTGGACCTTTAACTTTTAACTTTAGTGAAACTGATTCATTTGTTTGCTAATGAACAGTGAACCAAACAAACAAGACACAAGTCAGACAGGAAACAGTTCATTATCTACGGAAGACATACTGCCATAAACACACACACACTGACACACATTCCAGGAAGACATTAGTGTAACTCACCTGCATAGACACAAAGTTACAGTAAAACACAAATCATTATACAGTAAACACAACAGTCGTACGTGCTGCCTGGTGGACAATATTTAAAGATTCTTTCTGGCATTATAACACAACACAAACACAAAACCACTATATGCTACTATTTCAGTCATCGATTAACCTTCATCTTCAGGTAAAACATACCAAACATTCCCTATTTTCAAGTCCTTGTGAGGATTTGTCACTGTCATCTCTCTTTTATGTGATGGCACGTTCAATGTCTGAGTTTTGGACTGTTGTTCATACATATTGTGACTTTTTATAGGCCAAAAATTAAAGGATTCATTGACAAAATGATCATTAGTTAACTCCCAGTTTCTACCCTTTTACAAATCAGGTGTAAAAACTGAAATTGGTTCTCATAAAGGCAGAAATACAGGAAGGATTGTTTACTTATATATTGCTGCCTTCTTTGTATTGAAAGGTATCAGGATATAAACTGAACAAGCTGTTCAGAGTCATTCAGCCGATAAAAACCGAGAAAACAGAACAAAACAGAGCGTAAACTGCATCTTAATCTGGAGCATGCACGCGTTTTTGTACTTGCTGTTATGTTTTGGGTGTTATTCTTGTTCTTTACGTCCCCTCCTATTCATTCTAAGACGTATACGTGCGCTGCGTCACTTCACCATGCCCGCATTTTAACGCGCAGACGGACTCACAAAGCCGGTGGTCTGATCTCACTTGCGCTGCATGCAAATCTGGCAGCGGCAGAGCGGAAAGTCTCGCACTGGATCAACACCGACAACATCTCGCTCGGTCCTATTGGTTCATGGAGAATAAATCACGTTTTTCCCGTCAGAAACAGGGGTCGGTGGGCACATGTTCCGGCGGCGGAGGTTTTTATTTTTTCTCCGATCCATCAATGAGGAGTTGTTCCGCGCTTTATTGTGAATAAAGAAGCTCACATTTCCCCTCTTCAGCGTGGACCATAAAAAAAACACGTTTAATTAACCGAGCAGCGACACGATGAGACGGACGCGCGCATCTCAGCCCCGTTATTAATAATCAGTGTAATGACACAGCCCGAGAGGATGTTTTTATCCAGAGATCCAGAGAAATGTGGCTACAGTACAGGACGTTAGATCAATGTGACACTTCCTCTGTAAAATGAGCGATGGAGACGATGTATCACCAGACACACCCCGGAAACACACAGCCACATGCTGCTCTATAGAAATGTCACCAGATTATTTTATGTAACGGAATAAAAATTCACAGGCAGCTTTTAGTGTTAAACAAGAAGATAATAATAAATGTAAAACTCACCCAGACGTGAACTCGGACATGGACAACATGATGAAACTCAACGTGGACTGAGTCAGCAGGTTGTTACGTCTTAATGTGTATCTATGAGCCTTTATCCGGGTTTCCTGATGGGGGTGCCGGTTTTACTTTTACACCCCCACCCTCTGCCACTCAGCTACCACCGCCCCCCCCCTTAACGTCACAGCCGGGCGCAGGCTCTGATTAGTCGAGGCGCAGGCGTTGCACTGGTGCGCCTCTGATGCGCTCGTAGTCACAGCAACGAATGGTGCGTTCAGGGGCTTTTTTCTAAAATAAGTTACATGTCAGGCACGTTTCCAGACGGTAATTGTGACAAAATAAACATAAGGCAGGATCTGTTATGTAAATGTGTACTGATCAATTTGAAAATAGATACAGAGTGGAACCACATCAATCTGAAACCGAGTCTTTAATTCACTGTAACAAATAATGGAAGAAATCATTCTAGTCTAACTCATTCTCATCACACTGGTTCCCAGCATGCAGACAGATTGCACTGCGCAAAAAACAGTTATGGAACCTTAGATATTTAGATTCGTATCCATCATGTAAAACCATCACGGTGATGTCTGATTGGTTCCAGCTTCTTTCTCCAGTGTGAACCTGGGCAAATCTAAGCTGTGTAAAGGCAAAGGCTGGTTACACCAGATATTGATTTCACATGATTTTCTTTCTGTCAATGTATTTTGTAATGGTTAAAAATATTAATCAAGCCTCCTCACTTAATAAAATCTTTTTTTTCCGGGGGGAAGAGAAGATATTTGAAAACACGTCGTAGTGTTATTTTATTAATACAGTCCTGATCATAGGCTTCATCTTTTCAGCTTCTCCACACTAAGACAAAACTCACTTAAATATACAGGATCGCTAAAATAGACTACAAAAATTAATTAAATTCAAATGCTAAATAGCTTCATAGAAATGCACGGTTATTTCTGTACACTTCTCAAATACAGGAAAACTCTTTTTCTAATATTTCCAGCCATGTTTATTCTGGAGTATTTTTTTCCATATATAGAACTCAAACATAAAAGTTCCCAGTGGCCCTGAAAGCAACACGATGCTTATCAAATTACTGTAACTTTAAATTTTTAGAAAGCATCTCAGATAATACACACACACACACACAAGAAAAAAAATGTTTTTAAATGTTTTTCCACAGATTGTATAAAACTTTCTCTGTGTTTTTTGTTACATATCAACTGATTACAAAAGAACAATCATAGAACTACTCGTACTACCATGTTTGTGGCAGATTTATCAAATGTCTGGAGGTAGATTATCAGTTTGTCAGAACAGGTTATAGTTCCTCTCAGCCTGAAAGACAGATGATAGTTTGTTGATATTCAAGACACAAAAAACACACAGCAATAACATGTAAGGTTGTATTTACATAGGTGTTGAGGTAGTAATTATAGGTAAATGTATAGCACCGTTGAGTAGTATGGTGCACACCCCAGAGTGGAATGTACCAGTATGTGTGTCAGCAGCACACAGAAGCCAACAACACACACATTAACCCGTACATACAAAACCAAACTACAGCTGAAAACCCTGCAAAATAAAGATATTATAATAGTAATAATATAGATAGTAATTGTCTTTGAGTTAAGATAATTAAGATTGTGTCAAACTAATGCTGATCTCCTCCTCTTCCCCCTCCTGCTACTGGGCCTACTATTACTATCATTACTACCATTACTACTATTACTACCATTACTACCATTACTGTTATTACTACCATTACTATTATTACTACCATTACTACCATTACTATCATTACTACCATTACTACCATTACTATTATTACTACCATTAGTATTATTACTACCATTACTACCATTACTGTTATTACTATTATTACTATTATTAATATTATTACTACTATTACTATTATTACTACCATTACTACCATTACTGTTATTACTACCATTACTATTATTACTACCATTACTATCATTACTACCATTACTATTATTACTACCATTACTACCATTACTATCATTACTACCATTACTACCATTACTATTATTACTACCATTACTACCATTACTACTATTACTATTATTACTACCATTACTACTATTACTACCATTACTACTATTACTATTATTACTACCATTACTACCATTAC
>JAUMHL010000010.1:19371347-19386271 GCA_032362345.1 Sandelia bainsii | reverse complement strand
CATTATTCTGTATTTACTTATATTCTGTAAGGTCTTAAACCTTACACTGTAAAGTGCCTTGAGATTACTTTTGTTGTAATTTGGCGCTATATAAATAAAACTGAATTGAATTGAATTCACAACACTTCATACTGCAATTAAATGGAATTTTTTTTGCACATCACACGCCTAAAAAACAGGACGTCGTTATTTCAAGACTGTGCAGTGAAAAGTAAAATCATATGAATGAGATAATAATGCATTTTCTAGGAGCTTTAAAATCATACAGTCAGCCTGTTGCTGCCATTTTAAAGAAGATGTAGAAGTTATAAATGGTAGTTTGTCTCACAGGTTTCACCCTGGTGTCCCATGTTTGGGCTCAGTATGCACGAGGTAACCACCGCGTGCTAGATTAGTGTTGCTATGGGTGTGAAAACTATAGATGCTATTAACAGACACTGGGGCCACCCGTTAGATCTTAATGGGAAACTCCACCTGTTTTACATATAAAGTCAGTTCACACTTGATTAATTTCTACCATCTAATAAGTTGACAGACAGATCTCTCTGATTGACTGTTGCAGTTGAGTGTGTTTTCTTCTTTTCTTTTCCTCATCAAAAGATGACAAGCACACAAAGCCACACAAACTTTCCATTTGAGTTAGAGCGTAACGAGTGTACTGGAACTATTTAAACTAATTCACAGTATGTGAAAATGCAGTTAGTTTGTTTTATTTTGTCTTTCTGTGATGCTGAATCTTCCTTCTTCTGAGTAATGAACACAGATCACAGCTTTTCACCACTGTGAGATATGTCAGATAATGCATGTGCACTGCAACATAGATCACAGCTTTTCACCACTGTGAGATATGTCAGATAATGCATGTGCACTGCAACATAGATCACAGCTTTTCACCACTGTGAGATATGTCAGATAATGCATGTGCACTGCAGCCAGCAGCAGCAATGTGCAATGTGTTAAAGTTCCACTCTACAGAGGAAGTGAGTCAACATGAGGCGATGCTGCAACTTTCCCCCAGTTGATGTGTTTCTGCACATCCACTCACATCTTGAACTTGAGCAGGAAACTGAATCCCTTCTAGGCCCCAAGATGCTGCTCTTTAGCTGAGCTTGACCTTCACAAAAAAGCAATATATATTAACATCCATCACAGTGTACTGTAGTTAGAGGTGATAAGTAACTAAGTACATTTACTCAGGTGCTGTAATTAAGTATAATTTTGAGTTCCTTGTAGTTTCACTCTTGTTTTTTCTCCACTATGTTTATTTTAGCTTCAGTCTCTAGTTACTTTTCATACACACTATAATTAACTAATACATTATGATGTATTAACATGTATTAACAATCAGTCCAAGTGGTTTGAAGTATACAGCAGAAATGTGAAATTAATTCACAAATAAAAAACATGTTCAGCTACTTTCTCCTTTTAAAGTTTAGTTTTACAGGTGTGTAGCCCCCAAAGTTTGCTTTATCATTACTAGTTTTTGAAGTGGTTCCCTGAATAATAACGAATAAAAACTTAATTTGGGTGTGAAAGTCTTAGATTGACTAGATTTGTACATTCATGTTATGAACACCATAAAGTTCAGACATCAGTCTGATTGATCCTCAGAGAAATCACTTTCTTAATGGAGTACTTGTTGTACTTAAAGTATGTTCTAGAATTTGAAGTGCTACTTCTACTAGTACATTTTAGGCAAGTATTTCTCCTGTTTCTTGATTGAGTTTGTGTACTTGTATCACTACATACCAACACAAATATACCCCAAAACATAAGAAGGCCTCTGCTGAACTTTGTACCTGGTGGTACCTCACCAGGACTCTTCAGCACATTTGACCAGTGGCCCTCATCAACTCCATCCACCTCTCCCTCTTTCAGTTAAATAATGCTTTGTCACCCTCTCCTGAGCCAGAATAAGGGGTTGTATTCACCTCACGAATGTCCCTCTTTATGTGTGTGAGCTTAACAGGACGCTCTGAACAGGCGCTGTTGGACACAACAAACGCTGGGCACAGAAGTCTTGAATAAGGGGTCTGTGGTGCCCCCTAAAAGAGTGTTTGTGTGTGTGTGTGTGTGTGCTGCAGGGGGTGGTTTGTTGGTGCGTGCATGTGTGCCCAAGTGCATTTGTGTAGAAGTGTGGATGTGAGGTCTCAAACATGTGCATCTATCCACGTGTGTGTGTGTGTGTGAGTTCATGAGTACTTTTTTGGACATTGTATGAGGTGGGGGAGAGACACAACTACAAAGACAACAAAACATGGTTGAAAACATGATACATTCTGCATTAGGATGTGTTTGTGGTCCCCTGTGTTATTCTATACTGATTTGAGACTGGGGGAGTGGTGATCAGTTATTACAGCAATTACACAGACGTAAGCAGGACACAACGGGAATTCAGGAGAGAGGGAGAGAGACAGAAGGAAAGAGTAAAAGTGAGGGAGAGAGAGGCCTCTTATAAAGCCAAGTCCTGTCACTATGGGCAGAATTTGTGAGACCGAGCCCTGGGTCAGAAACAGGAGCCCGATGAGCCAATGACTGTCTCCATAACTCTCCTCAATGGTGAATCAATGTCTGAGGACGCAGGCTGCTGAAGTTATTCTTCCTGCAGAATTACAGTCCCAGTTGTGTCCCGTGAGCATGTGTGACAACAAAGCAGACATGTGGACAAAAGGCTGAGGTCCTGGGCTCCTAACTCCTCTCTGCACGGGTCAGTTAGAGACCAATCCCCGCTGAAAAGGTAAGAAAATTAATTTCATTGCAGGGCGCAATGCAATTACATAAGAAATAAAGATTTTTGCACGGCAATAAACTTTTTTACTATGCATACTATGTAATATACAATTATTGCTCTAACTTGTTGAATTATATGTTTCATCTATCACTGACTTACATATGTGTGAGTCACACAACCTCCATTACCTTGAACTGACCAGCTTCTTACTTGGGGCCGATGATAGTCGCCTTCTTAAGCTCATGCAAATCTGTAACACACAAATTCATGACAATAAGTTGCATCAAATAATATAAAATAAATATCAAAATGTGTTAGTTCAAAGCTTGTGTTTACCTGTTTACGAGCCTTGTGTACTGTGACAAATTGTCCTTTAAATATTCCTCAGAAGTTATTCAATGCAGAGTCACTTCCACATGTGATAACATCAGGCCTTTCAGAAAGAAACAAAGTGCGGTTTATGGAAAACTAAAATGTCTTGTCATCATTCTCAACCAATCAGAGCATGTGATTTTAGAGCATCTGATTTGACAAAAAAACGTCAGTTTGTTCATCCCAGATCCCAGTCAGACGAAGGCAGCCTCAGTCGTTTGTGGTTTAGCGCTGTCATAGTGTGGTTTGCTGCAGAATTAGGAATAAAATAGTGACAAAAAATTACCAAAAGATGGGAATAAGAAACCCAGTTATTTTACTGAGAATAATATTTTAGTCATTCAGTTCTTTTAAAAAGTTCAACCTATGCCTGTAATCTATTATGCAGTTTCCCCATCAGTACTTGAGTAATGTTGCATATGTGTGTAATCTGATTACCTACAAGTTAGATTAGATATAGTACCAAGAGGAAAAGTTAGTGAAGAAATATGACACATGATGACCAATGAGGCAGCAGGAGAAATAGTATAGAGGTGCTGTGTTCTGTTTAATATGTTACATTAAACTACACAAATACATTAAATTACACAAATCAGGAAGTTGATTTCTTCTTTTTCTGATGAATTCCATGTCAGATGTGATTCTGTTAATGCTGATAGAGTGATGTTAGTCAGAGGTAAAGAAGAAAAGTAGTGATGTTGATAGGAAGAGTGGTAAAAATGACAAAAAAAAGAGTGTGTGTTTTTGGAGGGGAGACAAAGAGATTGAGAGACTGATGGGGATTACTCCTCACTCCAGAATACTAATGAAGGCCTTTTGTCATAGATCTCTTTCTCTCTCCCTTCCTCTCTTCCGTTCTCTTGTTTTTCCTTTCACTCATCACACACACACACATACAATCGTCCACTCTTTTTCAAACAAATTCACAAAAAACACGCACACATGTACGCCTACAGTCACACACACATACACAGCAAGTCGCATGTAATTGCAATCCCACTCTCACATAATCACACACACACACACACACACACACACACTGATGGGCACTGAGTCGTTTTTGTCAATGGTGTCTTTTGTTTCTTTTATCTCAGCTCCTAACAAAGCATTCCTGTGTACACAGAGGAGAGAGGGAAGGAAGGAGAGAGAGAAAGAGGAAAATAGAAAGGGAGGAACAGAGAGAGGGAGATCAGGAAGATCAGGAAAACATCCAGCGCTCTCTTGTTTGGCAAGAGAAAAAGTTTTGATTCAGTTTTTTGGACACGGCTCACTGAGGCAGGGCAGTACAGTTGTGGCGTTGCCATGGAGATGGAATACATCCTACTGGAGAGGTTGGTCAAACGCTGATTTACCCCCATTTACTCTATTATTGTTCAACTGATCTGCCTGTAGTGGAGGTTTTTTTTTAAAATCTTCTGTGTGTTTGTGTGTGAGTGACAAGAGGAGATTGGGTGAGAGGAAGATGCAGAGTTGAAAGGGTGAAATTTTCAATGGTGTCATTGTAATTATGGAGCATTTGAGAGGCTCACTCTTGCATAATCACAAAAGTGTGGCATAATTAAAGCTGATTGGTTACATAATCCAGCATCAGCATTGCCGAGAAGCTATTTTGATTTACTTTACTACACATGACCATTCAGATTCATGGATGTCTACTGCTTTCAGTTTGAAGTTTGACTTAGGTAATTTATCTCAAAAGTGGCATCTAAGTAATACTAATGCTCCCATACACAAAACAAAAAGTCCAAATAAATATTTTTCACATTTTGACTGGTCTGCACAGAGTCCTGATCTCACCTCCATCCTCCACACCTTAACTGAAACACTGACTTTGAACCAGGCCTTAATGCTATAAACAAATTAAGCACATTTAGTCAAATATGGTAAAATGTACTTGTACTTTATTTGGTTTGCAAACATTTTTGTTTATTACAGACCCATTATAATACAATGAGTATATAATTTGCATCCTTTTTCTCATTTCACGTCTATGAATCTTATCAACCATCTGCACATCTCAGATGGTTTCATTTAAATATCAGTTTGGGGCCAAAATATATAAAATTATTCAATCGTTTACAAAAAAGATTAAAGATAAGAACAAAATTGATGTAAGATTGATCTAATGATCCTTCAGAGGGGACTCAATCCCTATGTTGCCAACCAGTGGCCCAAACAACCTATAGTTATAGTTACTTCATATGAAGTAGCTAAAAGTAGTTTCAACTGTACTAGAGACAGTTAATGTAATGTAGTAAATATATTTGTGACAGAGGATTTTCTTGCAGAATGAGTACTTTAACTTTTCATTATTTATGTGCACCCGACTATGACTACTACTTGTAATTTCTTTTGAAAGATTTTCAGTAACCACATTCTTTTGGTTACTAATTTGACCATCATGTGAAAATTGTGCCATTAATGTGTGTAAGAAGGAGAAACAGAGAGGCCATGTGAGGACAGACAGTGTAAAGCGGCAAAAAACACCAGAGAAAAAGAAAAAGCTGCTGGACCCGAGTGCCAGGCTGAAAACTGGCAAACTGGCTCTTTTCCTACCAAACTCTTACTGTCATCTCCAGTTTCCAGTCAGAAGTTCACTCTTTGTCCACTAAAGGCCTCTCTGGTTGAATCAACAGTGAAGCCTTTTAAATAAAACTTTATCTAGATAAACGTCTGACATTCGGAACAAAGATTTTTAAACCTAAATTGACTCATTCAAGTTTCTCTTCTCTTCTTCAGCTCACAAATGAGACTCTGTGTGGGAGATTTGTTGTGTTAATGCAGCACATCTTCATCCTAATCCCACTCGTCTTTCTTCTTATCCTTCTGTCTTCTTCCTTATCTTACTCTTTTATGGGACATCCTCTCCCCGCTGGCTTTCATGATCTGTGGACGTAAGTGAGAGAGTGTCAAATGTGTGGAGATACAGTAACTGTCTGTGTGTGTGTGTGACAGAGGTGGATTGTAGCTTGTGTTTTAACAGGGCTGCACATTCATGCCAACATCCTATAATGTACTAAAACTACTGAAGCATGCATGTAACCATTGCAATTTGGGAATATTTACAGTTCATTTTCTCTAAATTAATATAAAAATAAACAGAGTTTGTCTTTTAGAAATAGCTCAGAATCAGTTCCTCAGTCTGTCAAAAAAAGATCTTAAAGATACCAACTGAACAGGAACTGTTCTTTGCTTCCGTTTACACTATTTCAAGTACTTCATGCTTTAATCTAGTCCTTACAAAATCTTAACCCCCCACTAGCAATTTGTCTTTTTATGGCTATAAAACAAGTAAATGAATGCTAACATGCTGTGTTCAGCATGTAGAATACAGTTTAGCACCATTGGCATCCTATTTTAGCATTTTATGAAGCTAAATTTGCTAATGAGAACTAACCACAAAGTACAGCTAAGGCTTGAAGAGTCATTTTTTGCAGGTATTTGGTCATTAACTAAAGAACTGGACACATTTAAACTATGAGTGAAGGTAAGTGTGATTACTGAAGAATAGAGGTGGCCATCAGTATAATATAGGTGAGTCACACACTACTGTTTCTTTTTTTTTTGTTCCACCTATGTTTCCGTTTCAGTGGTTCTCGAGCTAGTGGCTCACACAAAGTAAAAGAGTCACTGACATGAAAATGTGTTATTACACTACTGATATTTAAAGTCATTATCAAGTCATTATCTCAGTTAATCTCTCTGAATCATCTTCTCTGAAAAATACTCAAAACCAGAAAATGGTTGAACCAGAAAAAAACATGCCTCGTCATTAGCTGTATATTTTACAGAAACAGTGGTTTTTGCTTCATACTTTTGTGACACTGAAAGGAAACACCTTAAGATGTGGAAACATCTGTTCTTCCTCTAACAGCTGGAAAACGAATGCAAACATGCCACACTCACGAATGTTGCAACTTTTTCCCCAAGACAAGATTGTCTTGTAGCTTAAAACTAATTGTGCAGAAATCCCCCAAAACTCCTTCCACCTCACCTTTCCTAACAGGCTGGGCTAGAAATTTTTGGTAAATTCCATAACCAACAACACAACGAGCGACCCACTTCATGACATGAGGTGCCACATGTGCAGAGGTGAGAAAGTACACAGGGTTTGAACTTCTCTTTGAAGCACTCTATAGCTTCGTCACTTTTTGTATGTGCAACAACGTAAATTCCGTCAAGGACAAAACTGCCCACAAATGTGTATTTTTACTGTACGCTCTTTTTCCCATTTCTGTGACGGTAATTCTTCCTGGTTTCTGTCTGAAGTAATATGAGTGAAACTTGGGCCAATGAGAATGCAGTCCACACTACTGCATTTACTGCAGGCACAGTGTAATTTAGTTGTAATTTAGTGTTCTGTGGGAAACTACCACTACAATTCCCACAATTTTCTAACTAAATAACTGATTAAACCTGTGATTTCCTGATAACCTATGATCAAAGTTTGGAATTAACTATTAACTCATTAGGCATTTAAATTTTCTTTGGTGTCTGTTTTGCACATCACCAGTTATATGTTTGTGTTAGGCTGATACTTTCCCCTGAAATGTGACTGCAGAGGAAGTTACAAAAACTTTTTTTAGGTTTCCTCTTAATGCCACAGGAAGTCTGTATGCACTTCATCAGATCTTGAGGTGCCGCTGATGATGTGAATATTAATATAACCCTCTATAAGAAACAAAAATAAGTTCATCTATGTGTCTAAATGTTTTCAGTTATGTTAATGAAAAACCTATCAGTCCATCAAAGCTAATCTTAAATTAGCGTATTAACAGCACTGGGCAGTTAAACAAATTAATAAGAGAAATTAATTAATCTGTTTTTTCTTTGTTATTCACTAGATGACATCTGCCACCCCCCCTTCCTCTCGTAGCTCCTCTCCCCAGAAGGTTTGCCACTCTCAGACTCAGACGGATGTTTTAAAGCCCTTACTGGGTGGTGGTATATCCAGTGGGGGCGGGATTCTGAGAAAAAGGAAGCGTGTCCTGTCCAAAGATGGTCGGAGCAATGTGCGGATCGAGCACGTCAGCGGGCGGAATGCGCTGTACATGCGTGACCTCTGGACAACGTTTCTGGAAATGCAGTGGCGCTACAAGTTCTTCCTGTTCACGGCCACCTTTGCAGGGACCTGGTTTCTGTTTGGGGTGCTATGGTACCTGGTGGCACTGGTGCATGGAGACTTGCTGGGTGAGAAGGCCGAGAGGGTGGTTTCAAGAAGAAACATATAGTTTAATCACAGAAAACAATGTTTGAATCACTGATTCACACAACTTCCAATCACATTTTTCAAAGGGACTATTTAGTCCAATTAAAACAAGGATTAACTTGAATTGCTTTGCACAATTCTTTGAATGAAAAATGAATCTGTGCATTCTTGAATGAAACAAATTAACTTGCATTATACTGCTTTAAATCATGGATGTATTAGGATAATTGGATACGGCTTTTTAAGATGTTTGGCATTTTATATGACCGAAGGATACATAATTGACAGTATAAAGAATAATTTGGGGGTGTATGTAAGAACCAAAAACAGTGTCAATCATTTTATTTGTGTTTTCATTGCATAATGCTTGTGTAAATGTAAAAACAAAAGTGCAGTTCACTGCTTAAGCCTTGTTCACACCAAAGAAAACAGCCTAACCACAGGTAACAATATGATGTTATCATACTGCACTGAAGTGTCATGCAGTTGTTGCATGAGGTGTTATAGGGTGGTTGGAAACTGCGGGAACTCCAGTGTAAAAGCAACTGTTACTAATTATGTCTCCTGATCTAATTTAAGTTTCTGTTTTATCCATTTTATGTACACTATATGAACTACTTAACTTAATTTCAATAGGTAACACTGACTATGTACTATACAACAAGATTAAATTCAGCATGGACAAATTTGTCTTTGCTGTGCTGCACATCTATATAAATACATACACTCTGGTTGAGGTTGAGTGTTGTTTGTAGCAGTGCTGTAGATATTGGTATTTGTCAAATTTATTCTTAAGCATAATTTAGCCCTGATAAAATCAAACATTAGTGGTGACAGGAAGTTGTTTTATATCATCAGTAGGACACCTGCTCTGCCTCACTTACTCTGTCATGTATGAGTGATAAATGTTTGTTCAACCGAGTTGGAGTTGAGCTATGTTCTATGTTTTTTGTGTATTGGTAATTTGTTTTTAAGGTTTCCCACAATACAGTGTACATGAGTCTGGTATTTTAACAAAAATATACGTTTATTGAGTAATTGTTTTTTCAATCATGTTCCTCCAGAGTTTGACCCTCCATCAAATCACACACCCTGTGTGATGCAAATGCAGACCCTGACAGGGGCTTTTCTCTTTTCTCTGGAGTCTCAGACAACCATTGGCTATGGTTTTCGCTGCATCACAGAGGAATGTCCAGCTGCCATCATCCTCCTCATAGTGCAGCTAGTCATCACCATGCTGATGGAAATCTTTATTACTGGTACCTTCCTGGCCAAGGTAACCAACACATAAACCATCCAGCTGTAAAGTAACATACTGTATATGTCATACAATTTATTGCAAAATATCAAAGAGCTGCAGTGCTGCATCCAGAGCTGGACTGAGACAAAAAATTGTCCCTGGCATTTTTGGCCCAAGGCCGCCCACCTTCATTGGTCAGACACCATCCCCGCAGACGGTGCAATTAATCAATGTTACTATAATAGTTAAAGTTAACTTTAGTTAAAGTTAAAGTCTACTTACAACTGCATTGCTAGCTACAAAAATATTTGATTTGCTATTTAACTGACACCGAGTGCCCAGTAGCAAAATTAGGTTGAACTAAATTAACAGTAACTGACCATCATCACTAAGGTGTAACTCGCACACATGCACACACAGTCACCCTCCCTTCCTGACAGTCCCTGTTTCTGTCCCTGTAATGTTACTCCTACCATGTTATTGTCAGCTACTCTGTCTTCCTCTTCCTCTTCTTCTCTCCGTCCTTTGGCTCCATTCTGTTCACTCTGTCCCTCGCCCTTTTCCCTCTCATACTCTTGCTCTTCTCTATGGACAATCACCTCTCTTCCTCTACTCAAGATTTCATTGGACCATTACAGGGACAGTACAGAAAATGAACCACTGGGCCGCTCTCTGTGCTTTAAGGGCCAATGCAGTCAAAAATATAGACTATATAATTCCAAAAATCTTAATTACATTAGCCCAAAAGTGCGTCAGTCCACCAGAACCTGGTGTGGCAGATTACCAGTCCAGCCATGGCTGCATCCATCTATTGCTATTCTCTTATGAAAGATGATGAAACTAGAACTTCTTGAATTTCCCTTGCTCAGGTTGCTCGGCCAAAGAAGCGAGGTGAGACAGTAAAGTTTAGCCAGCATGCTGTGGTGTCGACCCACGAAGGTCACCCTTGTCTGATGATCAGGGTGGCCAACATGCGCAAGAGTCTCCTGCTTGGGTGTCAGGTAAGTGTGTTAAGATACAAAGAAAGATACAGTACATCAGAATATATTACACCACTAATAAAATACTGTACAGCAACTACTAATTATAATATTTCTAGCATTTTATCATAACTTCTGTTAAATTATCTTTCATTCTAATGACCAGTTTGTCAAATGATGAATCAACTGGCGCTCTTCGGTCCTTCCAGGTAACTGGAAAACTGCTCCAGACGTCTTTGACCAAGGAAGGTGAGACAGTTCGTCTTGACCAGAGAAACGTGCCTTTCCAAGTGGACACTTCCAGCGACAGCCCCTTCCTCATCCTTCCTCTTACTTTCTACCATGTCATTGATGACAGCAGCCCCCTACGAGCCTGGGCAGCAAAGGGTAGGTTTGCCATACAGCTATTATGCTAGTTTGCAAATGTGTTGCTGTTGATGTAACGTTAGCTACAGCAGCTGGAGATCGTAGTACAAGAGTAACGTTATTATAGTCTGCAGCCGGTGTGCTTGTGATTGGCTCTGCAGCAGCAGCTGTAGTTATGTTAACTTATACTAACATCACTCACAACCAACGGTCTTTACTTTGTGTTCTGTTGTGTTTTATGCTTATGTGGTTACATTTTGTTCTGTTATATGTATGTCATAATGTAGTTGGATTGCCTCTCTCAATTTAGTAATCTGTGCTAGTTTTTAGTTTGTTTTCCCTCCTCACATCTCATTTACCTCCACCAGGTGGGGGCTGGACAGATCCAGAACTTGCTGACTTCGAGCTGCTAGTTATCATGAGTGCTACAGTGGAGCCAACCTCTGCCACCTGCCAGGTCCGCACGTCGTACCTGCCGGATGAGATTCTCTGGGGCTACGAGTTCCCCCCTGTAATCTCCCTATCCTCATCAGGTAAATATGTAGCAGACTTTGCCTTCTTCGATAAAGTGGCCAAAACAAAGACTACACCCATCTTCAAACCATGCAGCCCCCAGCACGGGTACCAGAGCAATGGAGGTGGGACTGTGCCTGAAGTGTCCGATCCAGAGAAGATTCGTCTGGAGCAGAACTACAGAGAGAGAGGGGAGGACCGTGGCCGGGTCAGAGACACTCCTCTAAGTGTTCGTGTCAGCAATGTGTGAACAGACAGAAAGGCTGGGAAGGGAACATTTACAGAGAAAGAGAGCAACATGCAGAATGTGAGACTGTGTCAGTGTCAATAAATCACTGAACCATCATATCAGAACAGCTTTGGACATTGTCTTCTATTAGGGTTTCGGAAGCACCAAATGATGCAGAAAGGAAATGTGTCAGACTACTGTCTGGTCAATTTCATGTTTGTCACTCTCATGCATTTGTTGGAATAACATATTTTAATCAGGTGTGTGTTCATATGGTGATATAATACACTACCTAACTGCAGCTACTGTTCACATTTGAGTGTGGTGAGTGTACATCCACCTCACATGTAATGTACACACTCTTGCAGGTAAAAAATAATGTATTGTTGTATTAGTAATTCACAAAGAGAAAAATGTCAAAAATAAGGTACTAAACATGCAATGGAGATGATGGAAACCTTGGTGGGCTTGTTTGAGCTCTCTCCAGTGTACTATATGTCAAATCACAGACAGGAAAAACTTACACACAGTGAGACAGTATATGAGTTTATATTTTCCAGTTTGCCAGGGGTAAAGTAGTCTGTGGGTGGTAAGGTTAGTATGATAAGGTGAACAGGAAACACCCACAAACACTTTCGTATATAAATATACAGTCTTCTATGCCTACATGTTCTAACATATATGTTAATGTGTGGTTAATACACAAACATGTATGTTTTACTGTTCACACGCATCTATTTATAAAGGTCATATGACTCTAAGTTTCAGCTTAGTCTGCTTTTAGTATGATAAAAACACTAACGAGTGATGGTAATGGCAGTTTATTTACAGCTCACAGAATCCCCACCCCCAACTTCCTCTTTACACTTTCATGATTTTGTTTTTTAACTTTTGGGGCATTGCCAAGTGCTGGAGGTTCATTTATGTGCTGTACAAAGTAATATAACGTAATAATAGCACTAATGTAGCACTCCAACCAGGATTTAGACAAACATCAATGTTTTCAGGGTGCTGTGTAATCTGCATCTATTGATGGTTTGGGTATCTGTTGTTGTCTTTTCTATATGACTACTGATGCAGTTTCAAAAAAGAAACTTCATGTAACCACACAAGGCATATTTGCACCTTAGGAAGGTTAGCTGCTGTTTGGAGCCTTATCTTAGAAGGATGTTTTAAATACTACTAAAAGCACTTTCACATAGAATATAATTAAATTTGAAGCATTAACATTTGCTTCCTTTCCACAATGTTAACTGTGAAGTGCTATTTCACTGTCTCAGTGAACTCAAGCAAACTTACAGATGAGATCATGTTATTGGATAATCACAAATATAACTGACCATCTGATAATTTATTAAATAAGCTCTCCTTTCTGTGTACATGCATGCACTTTTCAAGTTATTAAAACTTTTAAATTAAGAGATACTGTAAGAGCCCTTTATTTTCAGGAGGACGCAATGACAAGTACAGATATGAATAAATTTGCTGGACATTGCATTTATTTTTAACAATTGCTTAGTTAAGCTCTGGTTAATAGTGTTTGCTATGGAACTGGGGAAATAAATGAGGTGTTTCTCTCAAAGTGAATTATTAAAAGTCATATTTTGTGTGATCAAGAGAGGGGGGTTAGGGGTCAAAATACAAACACCAGAACCCACTGAGTCCTGGCGCTTGTGAAAGAAAAGTAGAGACTGTTTACATCTGTTTAATCTTCTTTAATGTAAGTAAAAGTGTTTATCAGTAGGACTCGCAAATAATGGTAAACTTGATCTGACTGTACTGTGAATGACATCAGGGAACAAATACCACTTCCTTAAATGTGTCATTTGGCAGAATGACTTCTTTTGTGCTACTCGTCGCTGTTTTTCTACTCGCTTCATTTGAAGGTAAAAACCTTTTTCTCCAAAATTGTTTTGTTATTGTGTTTTTGGACTGTAACACTATTTCCTTTAAGTTGGATAAAAAAATGGCAGCATGTTTTCACGAGGAGATGTAACTTCATATACTGCTCAACAACTTATATAACTTCAAATGGTTTGTTAATTCTGGATCATTTGCAGCATAAAATACGTAAAAATATGATATCTTTAACAACATTTTGGATTCGTTATTCTTTCACAGGGGCCTCAAATTACTCTAAAACTGTTTCAACAAAAACTAAATATTATCATCTTTGTGAAGGGAGGATTTACTGCAGGACTGTTGGATTAGACCTCATTAGTTTTAGCTTAGTGAACCTAATAAATTGCCAACTGAATTTAATGCTGCAATTATTAGTTATTTATCTGTGCTTTTCCTACCACGGCATGTTATGTAGCTGCACAGGGGACACTGACTGACTGCTTAGCGTGGTATGGAGGAGCTAGTGTTTAGAGCTTAGCAGCCAAAACAAGCTAGCTTCTGTGTTTCTTAAAGACAGGGAGTCTGGTGGAGCTCTGATAGTAATGCACACTTATGACACTATGAGTATGTATGGGTTGCAACAACTTTTACTACTGTAATAATATAAGAAGTTATGTGGTGTGTGTGTGTGTGTATTAGACTTACAGTAAGCAAGTGTTCTGCTTTAGGCAAGATGTAGAGGCACAACATTAAAATGTCAAATAATGCAAATGAATTGAAAGCTTATTATAGTTTACAGTTACTGAAAAAATGAAACATTTATTGCGAAACAAAGGCCAAAAGGGAACTTGAAATCATCTTCCCTGTAGCATCAGAGTGTGTGCTTCTGTGTGTCAAATTATTTTCTGTCAGCAGGTTCTGTTTTGGACATGTAGATTACATTTAATTAGTGTGAAAGAAGCTTCCGCAACATGTAGCAATATTGCAGAAGCTATTTGCATTGCATTTTCATACAATAGATGTAAGAGCACAGTTAGAATGTCTGAATTAAAAAACTTGTCAGATATAAGACAATAATAGCTCTGTACTTTTCAGTGATTGGTAAAGCCCCTCTGGATCTCCACATTTTCCGTCATGCCAGGGCAGGGATGTCAGTGTCGACTAAATGATCATAAAATAAATTCATTAATATTTTATTTAATACAACACAGTGTATAAACAGGGAAAATTTTAACAAAACATAAAAACATACCGCAACAACTATCTCTAAGAGAAAACATCCACAGTGTGTTAGAATCACAGTATACGGTATATAAACATTATTTAAGAAGGCACTTTGCTGTAAATACATACTCTACTATAAAAACATAAATTCAATTCAATTCAATTCAATTCATCTTTATTTGTATAGCGCCAAATCATAACAAAGATCATCTCAAGGC
>JAUMHL010000010.1:19345260-19361166 GCA_032362345.1 Sandelia bainsii | reverse complement strand
GAAAACTAAATGCTTATTGGCCTATTGTTCATTATAATGATGGTATATTTCCTGACACCTGGTCATTTCATGAGGTCTCATGTAGGCATCTTCTCTTTCTGAGGAACAGAATCTGCTTTCTGTCCCTCACTCTTCAAAACTAAATAGTCATTTCTGAAATCATGATATGCTCTAATGTCATCATTAGGTGACATGATACAGATGTTCTGCTTTCTTCTGAGTTGTAGCGAGACATCCGCTTTTCAAGCTTTGAAAAAATAATTTCAAAATAAAAATAAATTTTCTTGCTATTTCATCCATGTTGTATCTCTGATGTAAAAATAACATTTGTTTTGTACAGAGTGACATTTTTTTCAGCTGTTTATGTGACAAATTACTGTATACAACCCTGAGACCATGACGTTGTCCATCTGTACATTCATCACCCAATTCTTGTGAACGCGATATTTAAGAAATGCTCAGAGGGAATTCCTTCAGCTTTGACACAACTGTCACCCTGGACTCAACGATGAACTGATTATTCCAAAAGAATTCTGTTCAGTGGCAACTGAAGGTTTTAGGTTTTTGGAGATGTTTCACCATCCGTCCAGAGGCTTCGTCAGTTTAAACTGATGTGCTGGAGTAGCAGGTTTTTAAAGCCTGTGAAGTCATCAAGTCTTTAGGGTTTATAAGCCTCTTCTCCTACAACGTGTGTGGGTGACACATTTCAAAAGTGCTGTTTATGTGAAGGTCCAGTGAATTTTCTGTTCTTGATAAATGAGATTGGTGGACTTTGCATTGAACCAGTGTGTAACAAAGAGAGACATCAGAATGCAGTGAGATGACAATAGCTTTAAAAATAGTTAAAAAATAGTGTGACTTCCTGTTTGTCAAGGTGTATGTGCTCTCTGAACCTCACTATTAAAAACACTGAGAAGTCTTGTCTGAAACATGTGAAACCACTGCCCGAAACCATCCGCAATAGTTACGTTTTCAATGTTGTAAGCACAATCCAAAGACAAAAAAAGAAAAAGAAAGAAGAATGAAGCAATGAAGAGCATGCTAAAAACACACTCATTATGAAACAATAAGTTGTCAAAGCTCAACATGCAGTTTATCCTGTATATTCAGTTATACAATAAAGGAAGTGGGATGGTTTCTTGTTCCTCATGCTTTTATAACATTAACTGTTATGATATTTGACAGTGTTTAGTGTGTGAAATTGAGAATTCCACAACAAATCAGTTTATTCTGATTTACAAAGAGCAGAAGCCAAATCTGTTGAATAAACTATAACAGATTATGCTTTGATGCATCATCTGCATTTTGATGACATACAGCTCATTCATAATCTTTCTGAATCCACAATCCAGAGACCTCAAACCTGTGAAGCTGAGGAACAAATCTTTGTTTGCTTCACTCCAAGTAGAAGTGTCAGCCTGATGTCTTTCAACAGGAAAACCAATATTTACAGTGTTTATAGTTATTCACAGATGCTGCACAAGTTTAAGGAGGTGCTTTAGAAAAAAAAAAAAAAACTAGCAAGGTTTCTACCAAAGCCTGGACCTGAACCAGACCTCTGTGAAAAAAGATGCTTTAGCAGCATTAATGCAGAGTCAGACTAATCTCTCAATCATGACTCAAATAATCCATCTTCACAATGAGGAAAGATGCAATGTGGATCATATTCTGAATACATTTGCATCATAAATGGCTAAACGTCAACTTCCACAACACAACAGACAGTTATACACATAATTTAGTTGTAACAAACTACTGATGTGAGTTACAGTAGATTTTTAAAAATATTTTTATAGTTTGATATGTTATTTCAGTTTGCATGCATTCTCCTGATCAGGCACACTAGTAATTTTAAATCTTAAAATATATAATTTCTCACAATCAGACATCTGTGATCACAACAATTTTTAAATTTGCACCATCAGTGTGATTTATGAAGCTTTCTGGATTAGCTGGAGGCTTTTACAGCTATGTGGAAAGGTCAGCGTTAATTGGACTCGTGCATGAATTGAGGCATTTCACCGTCTGAGTTTGTCCTTTAACTGCAGCGCCCCCAGGAGGCTATTCTCAAATACAAAAAGCAGTGTTCCTCAACGGTCAGTCAATATCAGCACAATGACTTTGCAAATACAACAAAGAAACTTCTGCCTGAGCTACAGTTAGATTATATTTGAACAGTGACACAATTTTTATTATTTTTGTTCTGTATGTCACCACAATTGATCTGGAAATAAAGCATCACTATGTGCTCAAAGTGTAGACAGTCAGCTTTAATGTCAGGGTTTAGGTGAAAATATTTTTATACATAAAAAGTATTTTATAAAAGTAGTGTACACACTAACAGTGATTCATTAAATTGAACGAGTTAAATTTAATTGAGTTTTAATATTTGACTGCAAACTATTTACAGTCAGTGACTCCCTGAAGTGAGAAACTCAAACACATCAACAGATGTTGAGTCTGGATTTCTTCCCTGTTGATGATCTGTCATCAGTTTCTGGTAGAGGTTCCTGTATGCTTTCTACCAAACCTAAAATTAAAATCAGTCTACACTTTAATCAATTCTTGATTGTTTCATTTTAAATTGTTTTTGAAGGCATATGGAACCAAAATGAAGGGAATTGTGTCATTGTCCAAATACATACTGAACTAACTATATTCACACTCATCTCATTAATTTTTACTTTACAGTTTACTTGTATTTATGGTTCTTCTCTGCACTATGTAAATTATACGTAGCTTAGCAATGTGCATAAAACATTAACAAGGTCATTTGAAAATGAAATTGCCTGAGTTTTATTTCCTTGCTCTTTGCATACTTTGTGCACTTTCATCCATAGCTCATGTTAATAATTCAGAACCAGGTGAGAAGTGTAATGATTTAGTGCATTGTGAGCAGAGACCAGAAATACAGTAACACCTGATCTCGATGCCCTGATAGTCCATGTACATTGTGGTCACAGGATTTTCTATTCTAAAACAGATAACAATGCCTTCAAAAATAGTTAAATGAACATCACCACTTCAGTTGTGCACCTACATGTTTCATTTTCTTAAATAATGTGTTTCTGCACATGCTGTGTGACTGAAATACTGTGTTCCTGGGGCCAGCAGTTCACTCCTGCCTGGTCTCGTTTTTATGTTTCAAATATCCTGACAATTATCAGAGGATTGTAAATAAACTGTTTTATCTGTATTATAGGCTTCTCTTAAAATTCTCTGATAGTCAAACTTATTATGTCACTTTTCAAATATTTCTTTTTTATCTTTAATTCAGGGACCATCTTAAATTACCTGCAATGTGACAGGTTGTGCAGGTTGCTTGATTGTATATTTATTGGAATATGCAGATGGCTGTCAAGCTGCATCTTTTCATTCCCCTCAGAGATTTTAAAGCCTTATTGTGTTATTAGAGCATAAATTATATTTTTTTAGAATTTATTTTATGAATTCCATTTGGTCTTGTAGTCTTACAGGAGTTATTTTTGTTCTTTTGTGCTGGTTGTCTGACAATGAATGAATGAATTTCAGGTCTAGACCTTGATCTCTGACTACCCAATTAAATAAAGTTTAATATTTATATAAATGATAAATGGAATACTGGTTTTCTATAATAATATAGCACAACTTAAATCTAACAGGATATGTTTTATCTAATTACACACAGACCTAGATTTTCTTATTCTTTTTATTGTCATCAATCATAATTTACGTTTCTCTTCGTATGTTGTACACTCACTACACTGCATCATTTTTTTTATTATTGAATTTTAACTATATTCTATTTTTCAAATATATATTTTGAAAAATATCCGCTATTATCAACTCACATCTAAATATTCTGTCACTGGCAGCAAGCTCCAAAAATGTTGGTAAAACCCTAATTTGCAGTCGAGTCACATCCCGAGTGTCTTTCTCTCGTCTTCTGTCCCTGACCCAACAGACCACGTCTGTACAGTTACACCAAGGACGTCTATTATGAGCCACATTATCCTCTGGTTCAGTAATAAATAATTGCCTACATCCTAATTTACTCCCCTCCCTGCCTTTCCACTCATGACTTAATGCCGCTCTGCCGCCACAAGATGGCAACAGCATCAAACAAAAATCTCACAACCCACTTGTCAATTTCTCTGCCTCTGAAAGCCAGTGACATCATCTGCGGAGGGACAGAGGGTGTGCGAAGGACAAATGTCTTGAAATGCATTACATCATTCTCCACTAATATGATAATATATCTTGAGCACTGAGTGCAGTGCCAAGCATGAGCGGGGCCATAATCCATACAATGACCGCTTCAAATGTGAACAAGCGGATAAAATAGAAGTGGTGGCGGCGAATAAGGGGGGTGGTGGGTCCACACTGAATTCGGGAGTGGAGTGCTGAAGGTTATTCTAGACATTATTTCTCAGTGGGAACAGGAGGAGAGAGAAGACGGTAATCACTATTACACACTAAGTAAAGATGAGAAAGGGATCGGCTCTAATGCTTTCTGTCTGTCCTCTGTCCTTGTCTTTCTTCCTCGTGTTTTTTTTCTTGCTTTGTCTCCATCCTCATGTTTTCCTGTCATTCAGAGGAGAGAAATGTGGAGAAGAGGACTGAGGCGGGAAGATGGGAGAGAAAAGTGCTGCAAAGAGGGGAGAAATACTGACAACTACAGGAAAAAGATGAAAAGATGTGTGAAGTGGACGAGACAGAAGAACTGAGAGAGGAGAGAAGAATGAAAATGGAGGACAGAAAAGGGGAAAATATAAGAAAGTTGCAGAGGTTAGAAATAAGCCGAGTGAGGTGTTTAGAGGAGGTGAAAAAAAGAAAGAAAGAGGAAGGAAAGAGAGGTGGAGGGTGAACTGAAGAGCTACTGCAAAAGCAAAGAAATGAGAGAATGAATGAGGAGAAAGTGCAGAGGAATGGTAGCATAGGAAAGGTGAAAGGAAGCATAAGGACAAGATGCTGAATGCAAAAAGAGGAGGAAGGCAAAGCAGAGACAAGACAAAAGAGGAGAAAGGAGGAGAAGAGACTTAAAGGAGAAAGAATATAAAATAAAATAAGAAAGAAGAAGAGCAAGAAGAAAATAGGAGAAAAAAGCAAAAGTGGATTGCTGAGGGGATAGTTGAGGAGAAAAGGGAGAAAATAGGAAATAAGGATACGTTTAGAGAGACATGAAAAGAAGTGAGAAGATTAGATAAAGTAAGAATTCATAAATGCCAAAAAAACAGGAGGAGGGTGGAGTAAAGCAGTGTGTGGAGTAGAAGAGGGGACAAACCAGGTCAAAGGAGAACTGAGGTGAGAACATGAAATGTCCAAAGAAAAGACAAGAGAAGAGTTAAAATGAGGAGAGGAGAAAGGTAGTAACGGAAAAGAAGGAACGAGAACGTAGAGGAGAGGTAGAGAAAGAAAACAGGTGAAGGAAGAAGATTAAAGAAAGACTGAAAGGAAAAGAAAAGATGTTGAAAGGAGTGAACGAGAATATTGATGTGAATGACAAAATGAAGCAAAAAGAGAGGAAAGAAAAATATAACTGGCAAAAGGAGAAATGGAGACAGTGAGGGAGGGAGAAGCAGTGTATGAATGACTGAGGAAAGAACAGAGAGTCCTTAGGAGAGAAGGTGAGAAGGTAAGAAAGAGGAGAGACAAAAGGAGAGATTTTGGAAGGAAGAGGAAGAGAATGTAAGGAAAGAAGGAGATGGCAGAATGAAGATAGGAGAGAAGACCAGAGGTGAAGTGGCAGAATAAGACAACGGTAAGAGAAAAGTGGACAATAACAGAAGACGGAGAGGAGAACAGAAGTTTGAGTGTTTGTGAGTTTTAAATGAGCCGAGAGACTGTGACTCTGCAGCTGTTGGTTTTAGTGTTGAGCTCCGAGCTCAGACTAACGTTCAGGTAAACACTCGATGCGTCTGTGTGAATACGTAGACACACACTTACTTTCCACTTCAGGCTGTTTGACTACGCAACATAAATGTTCAGGTGCATCATTATTTATATGTATAATGAACTATGAATGAATGAAATGTCAGCAAAGTAAATAAAAGCAGCCTTCCCCCACTGTTCTTATGAAAGCCGTGTCTTCTTTTATTTTCTGTAATACTGTGGAAAAATAATTACATACAATTTGAAGAGAAATGAATCAACAGAGAAACATGAAAATAAAAGAAAACTTCAGCAATATCTTGTATCGGACGTTTTGTACATTTTTTTCTTGAATAAAAGGGATAAACAAGTACCAGTGAACATAATACACATATGTCAACAATATATAAGGCTAAAAATAATGCATCAGTATGGAGAATATATCTGAACACAGACACACTGTCCCTCTCTCGCTGTCATGCACTCCTCCACTTCACACATTTCTAAGTGCTGTTTGGATCCTTCTCACGGTACAGATCATTGTCTTCATATACTCGATGACACCAAGCACAACGTCAATGAATCCTGTTCACTCGTGCAGCTGTTTCAGAGAACAGACAGGCTCAGCAGCTGGATGAGGGAACGAGCGAAGCCGGCTCGGCTCCTTCCTCCTGTCCTAAGGCCACACAATGTCTCCTACACTCTGCCTTCGCAGCTGTCCTGCTTTCTACTAGGGTTTGACTGATATGTGGGTACGAAAGCTGATCGCAGTGTTACTAAATGTTCTCTCAGTGTTCAACACCTTCAACATTTTTGACATAAAAGCACAAATATATCTTAATAAGAATCTTCTAGACATGGTGGAAGTTTAGTTAACAGTTATAATTCTTTAGATTTGAATCGTGTTTGATTTGTGGTTAGTTAGTGATTTATTTCCCTCTTTGCTTGTGCATCGATCATATTTGATTTAGTTTTAGCCAAACCAACCAGTTACAAGTGCTGCACACTTTCCCCATTCTTAACACTGCTAAACTAAACTCTGATTGGTCTGTTTTTTAGTCTTTCAATGACCATGAAGCTGGGCTTATTGGAATCACTGAAAAAAGGTTGCTGTTAACACATATTTAGTAAACATTTATGTTAAAAACTGTTGAATGACTGAATTCAATCTGTAAAGGAAATCTAATTTCATTGCAGATTTTGCAGAGGATTTCTATGCAGCTGTGGTCAGGAGGAACCTCCTTCATACCAGCAGGAGACAGCATGACTGTCCGAGCTACAAATCTCTCATTTGCTCTCAACAATCAGTCGAACCCTAGTTTCTACGGTTCAGTGGTTCTGACTTATTTATAATGATGTGAGAACACACTGGGGTTATATGCTGCCAGCACACATGTACACACGTAGCATTTACATACATACACACACACACACACAGTCACCCATGAGCATACATAAACACGATAAACACAAATGGCTGCTGCATTTGTTTGTCTGCTCAGTTCATTTTTTGCACGTCTTTTGGCACTCAACGAAGACTCCAAATGGTAAAAATGGACACCGAGCCACTTGAGTCACTCTTGGCCAGGGATGGCACATCACAGCACAGCATGGAACAGAGCAGTCTGCTGCGGGTCTGGCCTGGTTCTAGTCTGGGTTGGCCTAGTTGAGAGGGAGTTCTGGCTATTTGTGGCCTGGCTGCACAGTCATTTTGGCCACAGACATGCACATCCCCTCTATGTATTTTTTTTTTTTGCTGGGTTGATTAATCAGAACCCACCTTCTCCAGAGGATACAAACAAAATAAAATACTGTGTAGAAAAGTTTAAACACAGACTTTTGACCACAGTCATTTCTTTCACTGGTGAACACCACAAATTAATACCAAGAAAATTAATTTTAAAATACAGATTTTTTTTATAAAAAGTGAAAAGATTTTCATAGAACAAAAAAGATTTGATTAAAATAGATGAACACTGATGATGGATGACTCATGAAGCTATATACTTTGTAGAAACAGACTCCCAACTCCTGACATACATGCAGTTATGCAAGCTAGAGTGCTAGATCTACGCCATGGTGTCATCTTAAAGAAAATTTGGAAGAAGGCTATGAGAGATAGGTTTATGAAGGTTTTTTTTTACATTAAAAGACTGTTTCAACTCCTAAATTTGGAAGCTGGTAGATGGATATTAAAAGTTGAGAAAGTAGAGAGTACAGAATATCAGTACACGCTGCGCTGGGAGGTACACATAGAAAAGCAGGGAAACAGCGTGAAATAACAACCTAGTGGAGTAAACACTTCCACATTGCCTTCCAAACCACATATTTATTTTATTGCAGAACCAAATATAAGCATCTGTTATGCATTTTTGGCATCTATGCTGTCTTTCACATTTTTATTATCCCCCCACTGTCAACAGACTGCAAATAGTTAAGAGGTAAGGACTAAGTGCCTGGATGGTCTGGCCGTGTATTTGTTGGCCTCAGTACCTCCTCGGTGTCAAATATACTCACTCCACACAAGGTCATAACGACATTGGGAGTCAGATAAAAATACTGCAGTGCTACAACTCTGTAAAAAGGTTGTAAAGAGGTAATAGTATGCAGTACCAAGGCTGTGATAACCATATAAATTTAAAAGGGCACTCCATCTGCCATTCTTCTCTCCATTACTGCTCAGTTTATACAGTGACCTTGGAGCTACAAGGTTCAATGTGATATTCTAATCACAAGTGATGTGGTGGTGGTGGTTTCCTTTCTGAGAGTGTTTATTCAAAAAAGGGGTAATAAATAAATTTTTACTGCCTCTTAGCACAAAATTACCATAATATACTGTATCTGTGAGTATAAAGACTCAATGATTACCTTGGAAGGTGCTGTGATGAGATGAGGCTCTGGTGTGCTGCCTCATCTGCTGTAGCTTTACTGTTCAAACATGTGGTAGACATACAAGTGGGTGACTCTTTGTTGCTGTTAGTTGCTAGAAGAGGTGCCAAGAAGTGATGTATTTCTTAATTTCTCTATAAAAACAAAGCTGCATCTGTGAAATTTTATAGTTTTGATTGTCACCATAAAAGGTGAACTTTCTTGGAAGATGCTATAATGAAGAGTGTTGGATTCAATCTCTAGCAAAGCTCAGAGCCACTTCTGCAACTGCTGGGAACTCTCTAGTAGACAAGCCACCTGTTTTTCATTAATCTTGCTTTAGCATAAGTAGTTGCTTTTGAAAAAAAATGGTTTCAGTCCAGTATTCACACTATCATTATATGAAAGTGACAGGAAGTCATTATTTACTGCAGAGGTGAAGAGAAATCTCTCACATAAATTGGCCCAAACTGAATTTCTTGGGCTCAGTTCTTGTTAGCAGCCAATTGAAAGTCTGTTTGTTTCCCCAAAGATGTGGTTTTGTAAAATGAAAAATGGTTCTATTAAAATGGAGTAGACAAAACATTTCAGTTATCTATACGGTCAAATAAAAACACAACAGTAAAATCCATTGTTGGTGATGTTGAGTACGACTTCGTTTGTAGCACTTCTTACACAATGCAACTCAAAGGTTTTTATGTCAGACAAGAAAATAATCTGTCATTTGACTATTCAAATGTTCATTGTGTATTTTGACACACTACAAGGGCAAACAAATGTTTCGGTTGCTGATCATTATATTCTGGGTTAAAGCCTGACACAACGTGACGGAAAAATCTTGGACATAAAATACCACCGAATTTTCTGTTGAGTGAGGAAACCAGCACACATAAACGTACACGGTACCAAATGAGCTGGATAAAACTCTCTGTACCTTCATTTTGATATGTTAGGCTACACTTGAACCTTCTCATTGCTTACAAAGTTTACAGCACAGCTCAGAGTGAACAGCTGCTTGTTCTCCATCCATCATTCTGAATTTTGTCGACATTTTAAAAAGGCAGCCCAGTCAGAAGACCGGAAGTCAGAGGAAGAGTTTGACACCAAACAGAGACATCCACCAAAGAGATTTTCCCTAGCTGGATATGCACAATTTTGGAATGAAGCTCTTCAAATTGTCTAATTTACGTCTACAACATCCACTTCAAAAACACCATCCATCTCTTTATAAAGAAATAAAAAATGATGACTTTGTCACAAACACGTTAAAAGTGTGTGTCACCTAAAACTAAGAACCTTTGGTCCACAACTCCTTATAAAAATACTATAAAATGTTTATGAATGCCATTTTTTCACATGTTTCGGTATAAATATGAGGAAAAAAAAATCTAATCTACTGTGCAAGTGAGAGAAACAAATACTGTTTGACACTTAAAGAGTAGGGGAGGTCATTTGTTTTTTGTACAAAATGCAGAAATTTGTTGAATGAAAAAGCACTTCCGCCACACCTCGTTTCACAAAGCACTGACCTCAAGTGACATGTGGAAATGGATTATGACGATTTTAAAAACAAAAAAGAGAGATGAGTAGGAAAAGGAGCACATAGAGATGCGTGCTACCGCTCCTCTCCTCTTAGATGTGGCACGTACAAAACCTTGTCGTCCAGTCCCTTACAAAAGCAGACACACCTTAATATTGTGTGTGTGTTGGCACATAAGCATTGGCACTCTGGTCACTCACTATATCATATCAAGAACTTTGTCCCACTTAAATCAAAGTAGATCTGTAAGAGATGGCCACCAGGCAGGTTTTAGTGAGGAAAAGGATCAAAAAGTGCCAGAAATATTTATAGTCCAAGCTGCCCCGTTGATCCAATACATAGAAACAAATAAGTCTGTGTATATGTGTGTGTTTTGCAATATGTGAGAGTCATAAAATGCAAAAAAGTGTGGACTACAGAGAGGTTTGCTTTAGGTCACTGTACTGTATCACACTGTATAAGTTTGTACAAGGAAACAACTTTAAAGTGACCCAAATCTGAATTTGCACTTATTTACAGAGATGGGGTGTGGAGCAAAATATGATGGTCATAGAGCAAGAGGTGGATTAGAAAGGAAGAGAAAGGTTCAGCTGCTCCTCCTTCAGTTCTTAGTGCTCTTCTTCTTCTTCCTGTCATCAAAGTGCTCTTCTTCTCCTTTTCTCTCTTTTAGCTTGATTGTGGCTCTCGCTGTCTCGCTTTTGTTGGAGCTTTAACATGGCACACAACAAAAAGTCTATGCAAATGTGTGGGAATGCTGCTTTGCATGTGCATGTATATGTATATGTATTGCTGCTAACTACTGGAGAGTATATGCTATGCTGCTAACGGCTGTGTATTGTTTGTGTTTTATCGGTTCAGAAAATGAACCAGTTTCCATGCACCGGTTGCTATGGATGTGTATGTATACAAAATGGGATTTTTTAAAGTTTTAAAGTACTTTCTTCTTTCTGTGTAATAGGAATTGTTGCTGCAAAAATGAATCAAAAAGCATGTTTATGTGTTTCTCACACATGAGTCTGCATCCGCTGCGTGTGTCTGTGGGAATAGTCAGAGGGTGGAGACGAGTACGAGAAGCGAGTTGAGCTTCCGTACTTCCCCAGCCCTGTTTCAGGACTTTGCTGTGCCGGGCCCGGCCCTGGACCTGTCCCTTGTCCTGTTGGATACATCTCATAGGCTGGGCCTTCCTCTATGGGTGGAGCAAAGCCCATGCGGTAGCTGGGATACTGGGAGGGGTATCCGTAGTTGTCATAGGCAAGCTGGGTTGTGCTGTCCAGCAGGCCACAGTCTCCGGAGTAATCTCCAGGCGATTGAAGAGCTGGATTGGGAGGTGCCTGTTGGCTCTGTGCCACCCTGGAGAAGGTGTTGAACTGGGCATAGGTGGCATGAGACATCCTGGAAGGGGGACGGGGGTCGTAGCATCCAGCCCTTGAACCTGGCACTGCGCTGGGGGGCACTGCACCACCGGGAGATGCTGAAGGCCCGCTGGATGTGGCACCAGCCGGTCCGCTGTTTGGGTTCGGGGTCCGAAACTCTCCCTGGTAGTGCATGGCGTGAGACTGGGGGCGCGCCTCGTCGTGGGTGGTGGCTCGGACGTTGTAGTAGCCGTTGGTTGGATCCTGCGATCACAGACAAGACTGTTAAGTTTTCAGGCCTATTTTTTGCACACGTATGGATTAAGACACATAAAAACTGTGCTTTGGTTAGTTTGGCTTCATCAAATTAATGACAGTTCTTTAACAGCAGTTTGTGTGAGCGTGCAGGGCCACAGTATGAACATGACATAATGATGAACATTAAACTTAATTTCACCAGGATAGAAATGGCTTACTTTATGCTTCCTGGACAACAGCTAACTCAGAGTATTTGTTTTCTCTTATAGTTTGGTAAAATGAACCAAAATGATGAGTTAATCACGCTCTGACGTAGCAGAATCTGGTGAAGTGATGCATAAAGAATCATCAACATGTAGTTTTGGGCAATTCATGGATTATGCAAAAGTGATAATGTCACAAAAACCAAGCTTTTAGTTTCAGTGTACTGTAAATGGCAAACCTGAGGAAAGAGGTAGGAACAGGTAATCAGCAGCTTAATGATGGATGTGACCACAAAGTTCATGAGATTTAATATGTCTAAGCATCATGCAGGAAATAATGTTCAAGATGCTGCAGAAAAAAAAAATCCAACCAGCCGTCTCACCTTGAGCTCGTACTCCTCCCGGGTGTCGCTCTCGCTCCTGACGTCCTGCTTCAGGTCCATGTCGTCTTTGAATGGCTGAGTGGAGGGAGAGAGGGAAACAGAGGGCAGAAACTAAACCATCAAACAACGAAACACACACACGGAAAGAGGGAGGGTGAGAAAGGAAAGGAGAAGGAAGAGAGGGAGGAGAGAGGAAAACAGAGTTTCAGGATTTTCATTCCAAGAAAGAGAGCGGCAGATGAGAAACGCTTAGTTGTTGGAAAAAAGGTTCTGGTCCGACGTTTGAAACAGCAGCCAAAGGTCTTCTCCAGGATTTCCGGGTTGGAACGCTTTTCTAGAAGGAACAAAGTGTTAAAGCAAATGTGTGTGTGTGTGTGTGTGTGTGTGTGTGTGTGTATGCACAAGTTCTCTCATGTTTTCATGAGCATGTGCGTTTTCAGGCGGCTCTGTGCACGTGTGTCTATATCACTATGTGTGCATGTACTTTCGAGCGTGCCAGTGAGTACTGCAATGTTGCCCTTTGTGTCGGTGTGTCTGTACATTTAAGGTCATTGACCCATACGCCTCCTCTCTTCGTGGCCCCCGGTGACTCAGATGGGTGTCTACTCACGGAGTACATGGCCTTGACCATTCGAGTTGCCGTGGAGACATTGGACGCCTCCTCCTCCAGGCTGTGGGTCTCTTTGTTGACTGTCTCTACCTTGATGTCTGGTTTACCGAGGGTGACACCCCGACGACCTGGAAGAGAAGCACAATCTCTGGTCATATTCCGGGTCAACGTCAAGGTAAATGAATGATTTATTTAACGGTCTGGATAAAAGAGAAACAAAACAACAATTTATTTCTAACTGTTTATTTCTGTTTTTGTCAGAGTTGTCTAGGCCATTATTTGCCTTGTTCTGTTTATTTTCTCTCTTTTGATAATGGTGCATTAAGCAATTTGACATGCTGGCAGTCTCAAAAGGCAGAAAGAGGTAAGAGTTTGAATTCTGAGGACTGCAGTATTCACTATTATGAAATGAGATGTCAGAAAACAGCACATTCTTCTGGTATTCATTTCTTTTATAGTGGTGGTCTGGGTTAAAAATGATGAAGACTTTTCAGCAGATCTCCTTGCCAGTTAATGACAGTTATCTATTTTTAAATGTGATTTTGAATGAAAATGGAGCAATGCTGTCATTGACTTTGACACATTTTAAAGCCTATATAGGGATGTGACAGAACAACAGAAAAAGATCAATCTACAGTAGTTTAAATGCTACATACTTTACTGTACATAAAGATGCTGGCAAACTTATGGTCTGTTTCATATTTGAATAAACACTTTTACACAGACGTCATGACAGCACTCGTATTCGATTGGACCTAATGTCTTTATTTGAATTGAGTGCTGTCCAATTAATAGAAAAGCTTCAGCAGCACAAGGGTAAATACACAAAGGCAGAAGTAAAATATACTTTCATTAAAATGAGTAATAAGACATTTGTCAATTAAAAGCCAATCAAACTTCTTTATTTTGTTAAATGTTGTCTTATGCAACCTGAAACTGCTCAGTTAAATTCACATATCCTCAGCACAGAGCAGTCAACAAACTGTCTACATGAACAGCTCTCTTCCACTGCCAGAAACCTCAAAAGTAAAGACTTAAATCTGTGAAGTCTTAAGCTGCATAGACAGCAAACGAGAGACTGCTTATCTGGAGCCACTACGATGTTTGTTTGAGTTTCTGTTTCCAAATGATATCTTTTCTGTAGTGGTGTTATCAGCTCTGAACCAGAAAATATACTCGTATCCCCAGAAAATCCCTCTGGGGACTCTGCCTGTCACCTTCATTGTCTTAGCCCAATTCTTTTTTTTAAATTTATTTATTGTGAAGCAGCTCAAAATTAAACAACTTACAGACATATTCACATCGTTCTGGTTTGTGGAAGTCAGGTTTGTGTTCACAAATCCAACCGGAATTCATAATTTCAATAGTGTTTGCTTTTAAATGCTCCTGTTATTCATGTACTTTAGTGTAAAAGTTGGATATAAATACAAATGCACTAATCATATAATCTTAAATCAGTACAAGGAAAAGGGAAACATGCTTTATCATATGAATATTCATTAATCTCATTTGAATAAAACGCTATACGAGTCGGGTATATGTTTCATTCTTCGTGGATAGGCTGTGTGACATATAGAGAGAGTGGATGAAAGACAGACTGACAAACATAAACAATGTGAGCGTGCATGGCCCTACACACTGTGTACACTCACTGCCTTTGCGTTGGCGGTAGAGGAAGAAGCCGAGTGCCAGTAAAAGCATAAGCAGCAGAATGGAGGAGCCCACCGTACCACCGGCGATAATTCCCACTGGAACAATATCTGGGAAAAAAAAAAAAAAGAAACAAGAAGAAAGAAAAGGGGTCAGGGTTGACAGACAGCTGATGTCTCATTGTTACAGAAACCTGCACCGATGTTGTTTCACTTAAACATAAATCCTGTATCCTAGCTTAATGCTGAATATCTGTGGGCTGGTTATGTTGATAAGACACACAAGTCAGACAAGGGATAAATACACTGTTAGTGTACATGTAAGGACAAATCTAAGCTCCCTCTCTCTCTCTCTCTCTCGAGGATACTTTGGTTGATTCTCTGGAGCGTGTGAAATCTGACAGCTCAATGAATGAGTCAGATAAAAGTGAAATAGCACGAAGAAACAATTCTCTCAATGTAATGTGACATATCAAGCTCTCAAAATAAAATGCGTGACCATGAATGGACCAACAAAACAATCCACTGCCTTCCTCTAGCTGAGGCCACAGCTGAATAGTCTTTTCTGAGGGGCACTTCAGTTTCAAAGAGAGAGACGAGCATCTTACTCGGTGACATTAAAGGAAGCTTTCTATTGTAAATAAAAACAGTTTGTTTTTTTCACACGTTAAATTGAGAAGCACCAACCATAACAGTGCTTCTCAAATTTATGTATCCCTAAAGTCTAACGAGCGTAATGATGTGCACTTGTTTCAAGTAGAGGTTTTCCTCTCTGCACTTTGCTGGCACATACAGTACAGCACATTTTTGGTGCACTGAGGATGTCATCACCTGTGTGCTCATGTATGTTCTTGAGTGCATGAAATAGTGTTTATTTATACAGCTACATGCAACCATGACTTAACGGACTTAAGGTGAGATCTAACAGTACATATAGCATGGACGGAAAATTGCTTTCAAAGGGTATTGATGTGCTTTTTTCGATAACGTTTGTGTCAAGTACATGTTAATGGTTATGGACACAGATATGGTGCAAGCAATGTACAAGAAGATCCAACATTAAACTAGAAGAGACTCCAGATGGTAGCTTTAAAATGTAATTAAAAAAATGTGTTTGTACTTACACTACTCACAAAAAGTTAGGGATATTCGGCTTTCGGGTGAAATTTCAGGATGAACCTAAAATGCACTAT
>JAUMHL010000010.1:19322131-19345160 GCA_032362345.1 Sandelia bainsii | reverse complement strand
ATGAGGAAATCACCATTGCATGCTTTTACTTAAATGCCCTACTTTCATGATATAATATCACTGTAGTGTGAACTTTTCACGTTTTCCATAAATTTCACGCGAAAGCCAAATATTTATTTAGTTGTATTGATTGATTTGTTGTATCATATATTTTTGTATATGATACAACACTGTTGTGCTTGTAGTGTGTACATTTTCCAGGTTTAACCATGGAAAAAGAGCTGGATCCTGCAGGGTTAGTCAGCCTTGCTTACATTTTGTCCCAGTGGCCAACTGTGGTACTGCAACAAAAATATCCCCTTCACCCCAAAACACTTTTCTTATGGAAGGTGGTATTTGTAAAGCTGTTGAAAGCACAAAATAAACAACAAGCAGGGAGTTTGCTAAAGGTTCGGTATTAAATTGTAACTACTGTATTCAACTCACACACACTCTCTCATTTGTGTTTCCATACCTGTCTCCTCCAGGGTGATGATCATAGTCCCGGGTCCAAAGGAGTTCCAGGCAGTGCAGTTGTACGGCGAGTGGAAGTCAGACTCCATGACATTGTTGATGGTGAGTGTGGAGAGGACGGCGCCACCCTGGGATGGAGGTTTACTCTGCTCCACGGTGTACCTCTCCATCAGGGTGCCCTTCTCCTTCTCCCACACGTTCTCCTTCCACGCCCACACCTGAAACACACATTTGAGAGGGTTTATTTAGCTTCTAATCCTTGATCAGATATGGATGATCAATACACCTGTGCGAAGGTAGGCGACTGCATATTTTACGATTAGCTACATTTTTAGACAGAAACAAATGGTCATAGGCTGCCATAACTCACACTGTAGAGGGCAGTCAATTTCAAGTCTATTAAAAAGGCTAAGCAGGTGTACTTCAGTTTTAGTATAAATCAAAAGCTTGATACATTGGTAGACTAAAACAAATGTAAATCTATAAATTTGTTCCTCATCAACAACGCACGATGTCCTTCAAGACGATAGGAGATCTGTATTAGCGTGATGAAGACACATCTTCAATATGTTTAATTTGTTTGATTTGTATCTTTACTGCTGCAATCACCCATTTTCCCCTCAGGGATCAATAATGCTAATTTCACTCGATCTTATCTTAAATAGTATTAACCACAATAGACTCACACACAGTCACGCACACAGACACACACATACACAATCACAAGCAAACATTGAGCCAACAGATGGGCTGCTGTTAAGAAAGGTTAAGAGAGCCTAACAACTATTCTGTGCAGGAAATATATTTTAAGCAAAACAAATTATGTTCTCACACCTTGGTAACTAGTTTATTCCTCCCGGTGCAGTATAGGCCTAATTAAAATTTGTGCAGAAACTTTTTCAGGCTGGGGAGGGAATAACAAATAAATCAGAACAGACACATACGCACAGTGCAGCAGGTGTGCATGGACGATAAAAACTGAAGCAAGTTTTTCCACTTAAACTCTGCTGAGGTAGAAATTTGAAGCTATTAAATATGGAGCATGACGATATCAAATATACATAGACCCATATGTTGGGCTAATGTACCTTTTAACCTGATTTGACAAAATGGAAAACGAGAATATGATCAAGACTCAGTGAGGAAGAAATTGTAAAAAGATCGAAATCTTTTCTCCTGCCAGTCTTGTATAATGCGTCTTTTTCTCCCTGCCTCTCCCTCCAGGCTCCCGTTTCTTTCTTTATCGCTTTCTCACAATAATTATGTTGCACCACCACCGTCTGTCTTTCATTTTCTCTTTCTCAATCTCTCATTGCCTCTTTTACACACATGGACACGGCACACACTCGCACTCACACACACACACACACACAGCATCATACTCCATATTTTATAATTCCTTGTGTCTCTGCATTAAGCCGAGACTATAATGTCGTATCATATTATACGCTCTGAGCTCTCTGCCAGTGCAGCAGGAGGCCGAAGCTTCCTAAAAGCTCTGATTTCTGTCATGTCGGCACTGCACAATTGGATAATTGACGCTGAAAGGTACAGATTTTTAGTCTCCCTCCATCTCTCTGCCTCCCTCATTTCAATCTATTTCACCCCCACAGTCTCTCTCTCACTCATTTCGGTCTTCAAACGTAAATGCTGTTACTTAATTTATTTCACATTTTCAGCTTCTTCTGATTTGTGAGCATTCTGGTATTTCCTTTGAAAAGGTTTTTATCACACACAATACTGTATCATTTTGTGACTTATATAACGGGCAGACACGTTGTATTAAACTGCAGTTTGATCAAGTATTGCACTCAGCAAATTTAGTAGAAAGCAAGAATGAAGAAAACAGCATGCAGTTCTGCAGCTATGGCACATTCGGAGGTATATTACAGCTCGTTGGAAAGGCAATCTGTGTGAAAGCTTTCTTTTAAAGAAAAGATGGTCACCGCTTTCATACTAAAATCAGCAAGCGGGATCAAGTCAAGTGTTTTTGGCAGTCGCAGTCATACATCTAAACAATGTCACGCTTCACTGGTGGTGGTCATTCAAGGGCAGCTTGAGAGAAATTGAGAGGGGGAAATGTTACAGAACTCATTCATATACAGATCTCTCTGACCTCTAGATCAGCTGTGGCCAAACAATGGTTGATACCTTTTGAGTTCATTCTGAGGGATCACAAGATGATTAACAGGATAGGAACAATTTTACCTCTTATAGGCTTAGACTTAGTCAAAAAGGAATACTCTATCTTGGGCAGAATAATATCGCTAGACTAGCACAATATCACTGGGTAACACCCAACAAGATGTATATTTACCCCAGGGGGAAACTAAAATGGTAGCTGAGCCTCCCACCAACCTGAGTCAGCTGTAACACCTGAACACCACGTGACTGACGAGGTAGGAAAACTAGTTAGAAAATCAGCATAATAGTTTCTTAAAGACTAAGACTTGTATGGTGTTCCTCCATTGACTGTGTTTTGTCTTTTTTTTGGTGAAATGTGGATCCTCTAACCTGCAATACCCAAGTTATGACCTTATGGGACTGGATAAAATAGTCAGGTCATTACTGTAGCTAAAAGGATGGCAGTAATTTATCACTGTTTACTGGTCTATTATCAAAAAACATTTCCACAGATTTGTTGGGATTAGTTGAAATTATTATTTTTTTCACAAATGAGATGATTAGATTTTTGTTGATTTCAATTATCTAGGATTAACACAATTAGATAACTTTTCCTTTTCAGATCTGAAAAATCTGTACTCGCTCGGGAGAATCCAAACACTGAACTGTTATAAAACACTAAACAATTATAAAACATGTGGTAACACTAGGCGCAGTGTTGTGGGATTTCTTCTTTTTTTATCATCTGCACTACAACATCTCCCTGTAACATGTGTACAGCGCTGTGTGCCTCCTCTTTCATTCAACCAAAGACTACAGCAGCTGTTTCTGATGAGTCACACCATCCACCACGGAGACGGAACAGATTGTTCTTGTGACACAGTTGGAGAGCGGTGCCATTTGTGCCAGTTGTTTAGCAAGTAACACATGCTGAAAAGACAAAGTAAAAATCATTTTGTTTGTTCGGCGTCGACGAGGAGTTGCTGTGATCAGGATTGCGCTCGAGGCAGATGCAGTCTGAGTGGAGTGACCTCTGCAGCAGATTACAACTTCCAAAGATGGACTTACGATCTTATCAGGTGGAGGGGTGCTGGCGATATAACACTTGATCTCTCCTCTCTCTCCCCTGACAGCATACTGAACTGGATCACTGGAGATGATGGGGGGGCCTGAACAAGTGAGATAGTACAGAGCAGAGAGACAATCATAGCAGGAAGAGGGTTTATACAGGTTGAGAAGATTAAACTCATGTTACATTAATGTGTAGAAATTGCTGCAATAACCATAAACCATAAACATGAGGACTCCCGTACATACAGTACGTACAATATGAAGAGACATTTATTGTAACATTTGCAGGATGGATATGTTTGCTTATGCTTATAGGCTCCCTGAACTACACACAGTTCAATATGTCCTTGGGTTCTCTTCTTTGTAGTGCTCTGTGTGTCAGTTTGGTTTAATAACTTCCTCCTATATACTCTAAATGCTGGACAGTGTTGACAGTGAAGACAACAGTAAGCAAGTTAGAAAAATGCTCTGTAGTGTGCTCCTTTTCAGTAGCACTGATCTATTATAATAATCTCCACTGGAGATCTGCTCACAACAATATTGTTGTGCATGCTGCACAATGAATGCACAGCTACTACTACTACTGAGTAATGAGAAGGCAAAGTTACCTGGAGTAACTGTAACTATAACTGTAGTACTACAAGTGCTTGTCTAATTAATTGCTGTCTTTCACAAAAAAACACCATTAAAGCCCAATATAGCCTGATCACATACCAATCAATCAATCAATCAATCAATCAATGATCTACAGTAAAGGGAATCAAGTATTCAACATGTCAACATTTTCCAGTGCAGTTACTCACATGAAATTAAGATCAGACATTGAGACGACTCAATAAGCCGACTCAGCTAAAGAAAGCACAACATTCTAATCAATAAGTTATTGATTAGTTGGTTAGTTAGTTGCATTAAACTGGAATGACCTATACAGATGCAGCACATGCATCTACTGTAGTGTATCTACATCTATAAGTTCTCCAACTGAAATTAGCTTGACCCTACTGTGTGATACAAGTCTGTTTGCTAAAAATGATGTTTCTTTGCAACTAAACTGCAAATGCAAGTATGTTTTTTGAGCAATTTCTATTAATATAATAAGGTTATGGTGTTAATTTGCATAATGGGCAAGTTGGAAATATTTTCATTCAACATGAACATATCCATAAAATGTTACCAAACAACAAAATAGTCGATCTTGCAGTACGGCATCTAGTTTTTGTGACTAAAGCTGTCAAGCTGTCATAATCTGCGTGTTAAGAGCTGGCTTATCTGGGCACTTGCAGCACCTGGGTAAAAACCATTTGGTTAAGGAGAGAGAAAGAACATGCATTGTTTAAAAGTAAAGGAATGTGTTTGTCACTTTCTTGACTTGTTGGGCATGAATTAAAAATTTTAATTAATAAACCAGTCTACGTTCTCGCTTTTCTCGCCTAAACCTATTTGGCTTTTTTGCTTGGCTTGGCTGTTTTGTTTAAATTTGTTTAAATCAATGGCGTTGTCCCCTTTCTGGATGGACCAGACATTTTGTGGGTTATTCTGTACTGTACAGTCAGTGGTTTCAGTCTTCTAGATAAAACACATTGTGTAAGTCCTTGTGTCCTTTAATATGGTGGTTTAATATTGTTCTTCACACAGAAGCAGGGCTTTGGTCTGCGTAGGAAGATCTGTTCTACATATTTTATAATGTTTGCTAATATCAGCACTGTTGTTAATAGCAGAGTAATTGAATAGTAACTGACCGTTGACTGTGAGTGTGACCTCAGTTTCTCCCACTCCAATCCGGGGGACGATAGCCTTGCAGACATACTGGCCTGCATCGGCCTGGCTCACTGACTTCAGATACAGCTGGTTGTTGTTGCTGAGCACCTGTGCAGACGCAAACATACGAGCAGATAAAGCAGGATAGTAGATTTGTGAGGTGGAGAGCAGAGATAGACAGAGGAGGAGCAATTCTAAAAAGAGGGAGGGAGAGGTACAGTATATTTAATTAATAAAACATGTTGATTTACTCAGCAGACTCCATTAGGTTTTTTTTTCTTTTTCTGGAGACTTTCTTGACTTGTTAGGCATGAATTAAAAATTTAAGATACAGAGACGTCTCTCTACTAACCGCCTGCTTTACAACTGAGCAAACATTTATGAAGTCTGGAGCCTTAGACGGTCATATAGGTTGGCACTGGGGGTTTCCTGTTGTTCCAGGGATTAGGTTTATGTATAAATTTAAACACATGACTCATAAGGTTCGAGGCCCAATGGTTTCTTCTCACCATGTTGGAGCCTTTCTTGGTCCATGTGAGGGTGAGAGGAGGGTTTCCAGACCATTTGCAGTTCAGGGTGACATCAGAGTCTACATCCACTGTAACAGGCCTGGGCTCTACTACCAGTATTGGGCCAACTGAAAGGAATTACATCAATTTAAACACAACTAGTGATCACCAACTGTCAGACCTAAATGACGAGAACTGACACAGAAGAGACAATAAATTTGACTTTGTTGACTTAAACTAAACCGCCCTGAGGTCATGAACTATACAATAAGTTGTCTATTGCTTTAATTCTGCACAATACATGAAAACACTGCGTAGTTTAAAAAAAAATGTTCTCTGTTGTTCTCAAACATATACAGATAAATATAGTTAACTATGACGACATATTCATATCATCAGAATCCCACACAGCTGAGGGGCGTCTGCACTTTACTCACAGTGCACGTCCACCAGGATGCTGACGTTGGTGCTTCCCACGGCATTGAACACCTGACAGGACACAGGCTCAGTGAAGAAGGAATGATCTGCTGTGGTGACGAATACACTCTCCCGGGCCCCCTCCAGCAGCACGCCACCTTTAGCCCACCTGTCAGAGAAACACACATCACCGTTTCACAAGTTATTAGGCTTTACAAATCACTGTTATGTCCGTTTGTCAGCAGGTGATCACAGAAGCATGATGAGATTTTATATTTTTTGGTGGTGATCCAAATGTTATAATTTCACTCCCGAACATGAGTGTTTTTATATTATCAAATAGAGCTATTAAACTAACATTTATAGAGCATTAATGTCAAAACCTGAGGGAATGATTGCAAGGTAACGAAATAAATTATCTTAATCTCTGTCATCCATACTACATCTTGGCAGATATCTAGCTCAAAATCATATAACCATATGGCACATCTACTATTAGATGACATTTTAATATACACTCAATAGGCTTAGTGCCTGAGTGCCTGGCAGTGGTCCCACACTGGGACCCTCTAGTGGAGTCTCAAACCTCAGATTAAAACCACCAAGTTAAAGTCCAGCATTTAGCAATTTCACTGCTTCAGTGCTGTCGCTTTAGATAAAAGTCAGCATTTAATTGTACAAATGTTCAATACTTTTACCAATTCTGTTCTCTAAGCAGAAATTACAATTCAGGACCACCTCAAGAGGGTGGATACGAGCAGACTGCAATAGATGAAAGAAAACCTATTGGCATTAGAGATCTGATCTGGCTTCTAATGTTGCACTGCAGGGCCAGAAAAACCCCATTACATCTCGAACAGGACATAAAGCAGCAACAGTACAGAATATGGTAACAAGTTTTTAGATATAAAGCTTAATTCAAACTCTTTTCAGATTTATTTTAAGTAGAGATGTGCATAGCTTAGCCATATCTTATTGTGGAGACGTGCTGTCAAAGTCCCTTGTGACACGGACTCACAGCACAGCACTGTTAGTACCAATCAAAGAAGGTCAAACCCTGTGTGTCACATACTTATGCAAAATGATACCTTGCACATATCTGTGACACGTCACGATTTTTGACCACAGAGGTACGGTTTTGACACAGCATCAGTATTTGACGCGCTGGCTGGACTGATTTTGAATCTCATGCTACAACCAGCTCATTTCCCCAACAATTAAGTAAAGTAAATTGTGGTAAAAATTGAATCCAGACCTGTAGCCCATGATGGGAGGGTTGGCCGTGGCCTGGCAGGTAAAAGTAACTCTCTCACCCTCCAGGACGGAGCGAGGCTCGATGGACAGGGTCACTGTAGGAGGGTCTGCACAAGGAAAGGTACATATTCAATGCACAACATAAACTGAATGATATAGTGTCAGTGGCTGGTGTGTTTCAGCAGGATGCATTTCACACAGAATAAGTCTCACAAACGATAGATTTTGCAATAAAATCTGGTGTTCCAAAACCCCACTCCTCTACAGCCTTCTGTACGAACACAACAGCAGTTCTACGTCTTCTGTTACTGCAGTTATTCGCCCAGTAATTACTAACTACACTAGATCTGAAAAACACATCAATCTTCTTGATTGAGTATTCGAACTACAGCTCCTTGGGAGCAATCTTTTCATATTTCTTCAGGGATACAACTGAAATCCTTTTAAACACAGAACGTTTCTGGTTTTTCCAGATGTTTCATAAAACCAACCTGCAGAACTGCTCTAGGTAAAAATCACAGGCCTCAAAATAAGTACCAAACAATGCAAGCAGCTAAATCTAATTTGGAACATGTCCAGGTTTGAAAATGGTGAAAAACAGGGGCTATAAATTCATGCACACTGATTATATGTTATTTTTGTTGATAATTATAGTACTTAGGATTGACTGGGTGCTGGAGCAGCTGATTAAAATTAGTGATTTTGTTATATGTCTACACAAAAACAGCTTGGCCTCAGTCAGCTGAACCCCATGTCTGCATGTCTTTTTACGCTCTCACAGAGAAAAAGGCCAACGTACGGTGGACATTAAGATTGACTGTGGCTCGTTTGCCCATGGGCACTGCTGGGTTGCTGGCCACACAGGTGAAGTTGGAGCCGCTGTCAGTGTCGACTGGTGTGATGGGCAGGTAGCTCCTGGTTGTGACCCTTTTCCTGTCTGGCAGCACCTCCTGTTCAATAAAGGAAGGAGGAGAGGAGAGGAGTAGCAGAATAGGTAGGAGGGGGGCCGACAGAGAAAGATCAAACATGAAGGGGGTAAGGAGGAGAGGAAGGATGGAAAAGGACAAAAAAGGAGGGAACAGGGAGGGGAAGGGATAGAGAAAGGAGAGAGGGATCGGAGTCAAATGGAGTCAAAGTTAATGAAGATCAAGTATTAAATAGATAGTGATGAAACATTTCACAGATTAAATGGAATCACTATGTTTGCTGTTTACTTGTTTTATGGCACTATATTGAATATGTTTGTATTTTGGTTAATTGGTTGGATTGAAGAAGAAATTTAAAGACTTCTCTTGTGCTTCAAGGATGGGCATTACACAGTTTTATGTTTGACATTTTCCAGATTAAATCATGTCTTTATCTCGAAAATGTGCGTCCTTTGATGTAAATATAATTATCCATAATGAAAAGCAGTAATAAACATTAGCTTTAAATGTTCTTTTGCACAATAAGAACATAAAATCCAATATTTCTGGATTAAGGAGATGAGGTGTTTTGCAATGCAGCTACAAAACCTGTCAAGAAAGGGTGTATAGTCTCCACTAGAGTGTAAATGTGTGGTCAGTAACATGTTAACATAGGAGCACCATGTAATATGTATGAGCATGTGTGGGGTGAAACAAAACTGGCTGCAAGAGATGAAAAAACATCTGTGTGTGAGTGTGTGACTCAGTGTTTGGTGCTGCTTCTGCGTGCATAGGAAACCATGAGTGTGAGTGTGTGTGTTGGTGAATTGTAAGTGTGTCTTGTGTTTCAGATCACCTTTTATGCACATCCTCTGTATCTACGTGTATTTCTCGATTTGTGACGATGCTAATATAAAACTTATTAGGATTAGGATTATACACATACACACAATATCAAGTGTATCAAAACTATATTAAAGACTATGAATGTCTGAAACAACCAGTGTGTTACACTTTTCCTTTTACATATACTGTAGGCATGTTGGTCTACCAGATGAAACAAAGCTCTTCTTGGTTGAAAAAAATGCTGTTTGAAGTTTTTGTTTTTTCAACACATTCATCAGGGTGAGAAGTTTGGATATGTCTTAGGTGTGATATGTAAAATTTGATAAAGGTGATTCATGGTCTCAAAAGATGGAATGTGGATCACACAATAATCCGAAGAGCTTTTTAAAAAGTGCAGCAGCTAAAGTTTCAAAATAAACGTTGTCTTCATCAGAGTGCGAAAAATCAGTGGTGTCACACTATGGCCGTCTCCTGTAGGATGGACAGGTACTATCCAATGCTATTGTATGTTGTCAGTTTCTAGGTAAACGGCTGATCCATATTTTTTATGCCATCATATACTGTGATACAAATGGTAAATGTCTTAGATTCTGAAATTTTCTTTATCCAACATGCTCCGACCCATAGGGACATTTCAGTATGTATATGATGCGAGCGTTACTGCAGTATTGAATTTCTTCTGCTTCCATCCGTGTACAAACTCAGCGCAGAAGCCACATCGATAAAAGCTGGCAGAGGAGATGGTATCCAACTGACCAGTGGAGGTTTGGAAAGAAATGGGCTGGATAATATCTCAAGTTGCATCTTTGTCTGAATAAAATAAATGGTGGTTTAGAAAAGGACATGTTAAAGACGGATCACTTTGCAGGGTGTGCCAGTGCTGAAGTATTGTTTGTTCTATCTGTGCGGATGCTGAACTGTAACCGGGTGAAAGGAAGTTAGATGTTCAGGATGCCCTTTCATTGCCACTACTGGAAAAAAAAAACTTTATTAATTGGATCTGAAAAGCTTTAAATCTCATAAGAGGCTTTAAGCCACTAAATGCTACTGCCCACTGGTTAGCAGGTCTGACTCTGCAATTTGGAAGCATTCTAAGGCTTTACTTAATAAATATGGTTTTGTGCTGACTTTGTTTACTATACTGGGCATGCTTCACAGTGTATTTCCCTAATGCAGGACTCCAGGGATGCTGCTTACCCTGAGGTGTACTGTAATTCTCCTTTTCAGTGCCTACAGCAAAAAGCTTATAAACAAACAATCAGACTGAGAGTTGATATTACTGAAGAGCAGACCGTAAGGACTAGAAATTGTACTGGAAGTTCTTAAAAAGGCCACAATAAGACATGTAAGATTTTGCAGATCTAATTTTTAGTGTAATAAACCCATTGTGGTTTTACTGTATGTTGCATATCTCTTCCCCTGTGCACATGTGTTTGGGATAACATGCGTATATGCAAGCGTGTGTGTGAGTCACCGTGGACTGGTAGGCTCCCTCCACAGCGGCTCCATCTTTGGTCCACTGGATGTGTGCTGCAGGCTTGGCTCCGCGGGTCACACATGTCAGGTTGTACGGAGTCCCAGCCATCAGCAGCAGCTCTGGCGAACCCTCAACCACTGGGTCCTCAGGGGGGACTGGAGGAGAGATGCATAAAAATATATAAGATAGATGCATACAAATATAAGCATATAAATATAAAAGGACTCATTTATGCAAGTGTGCCCTCATGGTGCTTCACAGTGTAAAGCACATGCTCTCAACTGACAAAATATTCTATTCAGAAGGATTCAAGTATCAACTTGTCACAAAAAAGTTTTGCTAAAACTTTTCTGGTTTGGAGAAAATCAGAAAAAAGTTTCTGAAAAAATGTCACCTTATATCTGCAGCCAGTTCACTTACTGAGTACATTGAGTTTAGCCCTCCTGGAGCGCAGGGCGGCCTCTGTGGCCTGACACTCGTACAGAGAGTCATCAGACAGCTCCGCATTGGAGATCTCCAAGTTGTACTGGCCAATGTCCAGGGCTCTCAGCACACGGTACCTGGGCCAGGCTGCAGGACACACACGCACAAGGTTTGTAGTTAGTCAGCCAGTGGAAAATTCTCTTTGTGATTCATGCATTTGGCATTTCTGCATCATCATGCATCATACTATGGTTTATTTGCAGGTCGGAAAAGCCTGTCGAGTTTGGAAAATGAACTTCTACAGTGTGATTTAAAAATAGTGTACCACCGGGAAAACGAAATGATTGCTTGCATGAAGGAAGAGGCATATTATGTACTGCTATTACAGTCGTGAGTCATCACAATAATGCTCCCTTCAAACAAGATATGTGTTTGTGGAGATTTTAATCTTTATTTTAGAAGCAGTGAGTGATGAGTGTCAGGTAGTAACGCAAAAAAAAACACATCTACATAGGGTTTATATAGGACTTTTTTTTTTTACATATTGTGATATTGTTTATTATGAAGAACACGTTCAAATGTATCCTTAAAAAATGATTAATTTAAAGTGGTAATCCACCAAATAATGGTGAAGAGATTTTATAAGGGATTTCTATTGTCTGATAAAAAGCAGACTCAGTCAAAGCAGTTAACAGTGTGTTCTGTAGATTATCCAGACTAATGTTCCTTTGTGTTTTTTGACTCTTGTAGATGTTGTGGCACAAAAAAACAAAAAACAAAAATCACATTCACCTCTAGGTTATAGGGACTGTAGCAGTAAGCTCAAAACGTACATACAGGTTTTTTTTTTTTTAGAAATGTGGCTGAAGACGAGGTTAAAAATGAGCGTCATCTTTCATCTTCTATAATTCAGTGTCATTGAATGTATTTTATTGTTATGGAGAATACCCACATAAAAACTCATTGATAGCAGTGAAGACAGAGATAACCAGCTGGACTGTTTTTGCACAAACACTGCTCAAACATCAACATATACAATATCTGCATGATACAAAAACTGCAAAGGTACAAGCAGCACCGCTCCACTTACAACACCCCCCTCTTCTCTCTGTTTGAACCCTCGACTCTCAGACAAAGACATAATTGAGCATGACGTCCCACTAGGGGGCACTCCTTGATCCTCCGTGCCCAATCCTAACATGACATCATGGATTCAGATGGCAAAGGCAGGCAGGCAGGCAGGCAGGCAGGCAGGCAGGCAGGCAGTTGGGGTGCAGAGAGGAGGAAGGAAAAGTATTAGTGGAGATTACATCATCCACTCGAGCACCTCGCAGCATAGCAACCACAGAGGTGAAAGCACCCCAGGGAGAAGGAGACGAAGAAGAAGGAGGAGGAGGTTGAGGACAAATAATAAACTGCCACCACTGATGCCTGCAGGTAGTGAGTAGATGAGTGTTTATCTTTAGGTATTTGCATTGATGCATAGGTAAATGCTAACGTATCTATTAAAAAGGTTTCTTTATAATCAATGTCTTTTATACTTAGATGAACGACTATGTGATGTAATGTTGAGAAACTGTTTTGTCGGTGAATGAACACAGATCTCCTGAGTATGTGTGGGTGTGCAAACTGCAGGTATGAATTTACTGCACGCCCACACAGTCATCAGCAGCTGTATAAAATCATGCAGGGAACATAACAGCAACCACTTATATACTGTGTTTCATGCGCCAGCAACACCTTGTTAGATCAGAATAAATTAATTTTATTTGTTAGCACAAATATTCACAACATACAGACTCCCCCACATACAGGACATGACTTTGTCTGCACATATTATACACAAAAGAAAGATTGAGAGATGAAAGGAGGATGGATGAAGGGATGAACGGCAGCACAGACAACTTAAGGATAAAAAAAAAAAAAAGGACAGAGAGCGATGATAGATGGTTGAAAAGCGGAGTGACAAAGACGACAACGCGTTTATCAAACACCGGTGCGTTCGGGACAAAGAGACGAAGGACAAAGAGAGCGTTAGCAACAGAAAGAGAGAGGGAGGAAGAAGGGATGAGATGAAGAGGGAGGAGAAAAGAGGAGAGGAAGAGAAATGAAAAGCAATGGAGGGGATCTGGGAAACACATAAAGCCAGTGATGATGGAGCTGTAGTTGGAAAGAGAGTAGCAGGGAGAAGCAGGAAAGACAAGGAAGGAGGAGAGAGAGAGAGAGATGGAGGGAGACATGCTGACCTTTACTGAACTTGTGAATTAAAGTGGGTTGAACACAGGATTTACATCACATGACAGATTATCACTTGTGTGTCTGAGTGTGGGTTGAATGTGTTTGTGTGTATATGGGTGTATGATGCATTTGAGTCCCGTACACTATTTGTTAAACCTTGTGTATCGTTTGTGACGTTAGATTTTGCTTAATAGATTCTTCAGTAAAGCAAGTATCGGACATTTCTGTGAAGTGCATATGTATCTTTGTGTAATTTAACCCTTTATCTGTGCACGCAGGTAATAAAAGCTTTGTCTCGAAGGTGAGAAAGAAATGAACAGCACTGACATCATCATCAGTGTTATGTTTGATGGCTACAACGGGAACCGTAGAAATGAGCAACGAATGTAAATGCAGAGCAGAGAAACTGCAGAAATCCTGCTAAGCATCAAAGATATTGATGGATAAAAATTTAAAACAGAGACAAATTAAAAATAATAACAATAAAGCAGGGGATCTTCTAGATCTCAGAATTTTAGTCAAGAGCAGGTGTTTGGCAACTGTCATTGCTGTTTACTTCCAATTGGCAGCTTGTGTGATTCTGTATTTATGAGTAAATTAATCAATAAGACACTTTTCATCTACAAGAGGATGTTAACTGATCATAATGGCACATTAAAGTTTTAATGATCCCTCGGTGTGGTTTCTCGTTTACAGAACAGAGAGGTTTTTTTCATGCTTAAATAGATGAAAATCTGAAGGATAATTTTCACTCCTTGCCAACAGTTCTCACGTGGCAAAGAGTAAGTGTCAGCAGCAGCTGTAGTTATAACATGTCAATACCAACATTCAGTAGGCCTCACTGCTCAAATGCTTGTTGAATATGAAATGCTTGAATATATTTTACAAAACAGCTGAGGTCAAGGAGGATGTTTTTTCTGCTTTTCTTCCTCTTCTCCCTCCTTCTGTTGCAGCTTTGACCCTTTGACTCTCCACACTCTGGTTGCATGTGATGCTTCCCCATCACTGAAATGAAGTGTATTCTACAGTTGCACTCACAGTAAGTCATTCTGGATGTGCGTGTCGGCTTAAAATGTAAATGCGAATGTGCGTCTGCTCTTGTCAGCAGTGTGAGGAATTTTCTCTAATTCAGCATGATATACAGGACTCATTTTTGCCCAGATTGTCACTCACACGCCTCTTGGCTCTTAACTTTCTCTCTTGATACAGTGTTCATTCCCTTAATGTTAAAAAACCCTTCACTTTTCAGCCATAATAGCTTTTGTCAGGGTTCTTACAGTCAAAACTGAACCGAAACCGTAGCCGAGTTATTCCCCTTCCTCACTTCTCTTTGATCCCTGCGGCTCGGGGAAGCCGCAGGGGTTTTTATTCTCTCCCTCACCTCGGAGACCCTCTCCGATGCCAAGGGCCAGGCCGTCTTTGGTCCACTGTACGATGCCGGTGTAGTTGAAGACCACGCAAGACAGCACCACCCGTTCCCCCAGTACCACCGACTGGTCCGCCGGCTCCTGAGAGAAGCGAACGCACCACACTGCAACAGAGGGACAGAGAGCGAAATCAATTTTAAATTCCTTCCATAGTGACCTGACAATGAGCTGCCACCTTTTATTGCACTGTATCGACCTACGCTGTCCCTGTCTGGTCTTATTGACTCATGCTTGTCCATGTGGGTGCTGTTGAGGTTATGTACTTTTATTGTGTATATGTGTTTTTACTGTCTTTTTTATTATGTATTTTTATTAAGAGTGTGTTATAATATAAGTCCTGTCTGTGAGTGATTTCTCTTATGGGACAGTAAAGGTTTGAATTGACTCGCCTGCTTTTATGCACATATGCATTGGTTGAACGGAGTAACAGTGGTTTCACACATTCTGTTTTATAAAATAAATCATTTCTTTTCTTAGCTGGACACAGAGCTCAGTTGCTGGAATTTGCATATTTGTCACTCCTCTGTGACTTCTGCCTCTGTTTTTTCAGTTTCTTGCCCTCTTTCTGTGCTTCTCCCTGGACTTTACTTAGGCTTATGTGTGTCTCTGCCTGTGCACGTGTGAGTAGAACTGTGCATGCGTGCATGGTTGTGTAGCCGCACGCTTGCGCAAGAACATTATTGCCAAGCTGTGATACAGCCTGCTCTTTTTTATCACACAGTGCAAAGGATTTTGCTTACACACACATATTTCCTCCAGCAAAATAAGCCTTTTGGCCATCGTGGAGCAACTAAAATACACAGATACAAAAACTACAAGTGTAGCGCAGGCATGCATTAACACTCTCGCATTAAGAGAAAGTGTCAGGTGAGGAGGCGAAGCACTAACCCGGCACTGTTTCCAACTGTTTGCATCATCAGGTAAAATTGTTTCATATTCTGGAGAAACTCTTGCAAGAAGGCACGTTAATTAAGGCAGAGTAGAAGACTGCGGCGCCTTAGATTGCGCATGCACATGGACGTGCACTGGCGCACACACACTCACACAGACACACAAACACTGAATGTTACACAAACAGCAGCTCCCGCAGACATGCAACATATGTGCTTCACACTCAAATTATCCACTCTTAGACACGCACACCTCACTGAGTCATTTACGCACACTGAGTCACATAGTTGAGTGCACATACAAGCACACATACACACTTATATGTGTACACACACACACACACACTTCCACAGAGCTGGTGTTTGTCTTCCCGTGGGCTATTCTGTTCTTGGATTATGGTTAAAACAATCCTATTAGCTAATTAAGGCAAAACTGGTTAATAAAGCAGGCCGCAGCTCTGAGGGACATGTCTCAGTGGGATTCAACCACAAAGGTGCAAACAACTGGGAGATTTACTGATTTGTCAGGAGGATTACACGACCTGTCATGTTATTTGTGCGCGAGAGTCTTTTATTGAAGGCAGGAATCTTCACACTTCACAAAAGGCACTTTGATGTTTCATCAACTTTCCTTCTGAATACTGCATCAAGAAGACAACTGCAGTGACTGTGAGCTGAGAGCTGAATTTAAAGGGAAAACCTGCCTTAAAACATTTGTAGTTGTTGCTTTGTCGTGTTTCTTTTTCTTTTTACTTACTGGCCATGCACAGAATATTGATGTGATGATGAAATCTAATTCAGCCTTAAACATTTGAAGTGTACTGTGCTGCACATCTGTTTTTTCTTGAACAAGTTTTGTTGTCCTAGCTCCCTGGCCAGTAACCTCTGTTCAGCGTTTTAAATTTAATCTTAAAATCTAGTTTCTCTGAGGCACTTATTTATTGCTCTTGCTCTTGTTTATTCTCAGCGTTTTACTGAAAAACTCCTGCTCATTTTTAATGTAGACATCTACAGTGATAAGAATATATTTGTGAATCTTTTGGAATAACCTGGTTTTCCATCTTTAACTGGTCATAAAATGTGATTTAATCTTCACAATTATAGACAAACACAATGTCACTAAGCTAATAACGCACACAAAACAATTTATCTTTCCTTTCTCCTTTATAGAAGTTTAGTTTGAATCTGACTTGGATTATTGCATGTCCTGCATTCTTCCTGTTACATGTTGCATACCTATGAAAATCTCCTTTAAACAGCCAAATGCTAGTAGTAATCTACTCAAAACACATCTTTTGCAACTCTAAAAAGACCAGAATAAAATGCAGCAACAAGAGATTTTTCATTTTCTTTTTGTCTCACCAAAAGAAAAGTTTCCGTAGCATCACACTCTTAACATTCACACTGTATTAACTAACGGTTCAACACAAGTTCACACTTCTTTTCAGGCTGTCAATTTAAAAGCATTTAGAACAACAGCTAGCACAAAAATTAAGTATTAAGTAAGCCAGGAATGCACTTTCTACATCTATAACAACTTAGAGAACTCTGATGAGGGAGCTAAAATATACATTTTTTACTTCCCGAACCCTGGATAAGAAAAATGATCACCATGTTCCCAGACTGGAACTTCAAACGTCTTTTTGTTTTTCATAGCCAGGAGTCAAAGACAAAGTGTGGAGGAGAGAGGGCAGTGGAAAATTCTCCTACAGAGAAGAAGAAGGAGAAGGAGCTGCAGGGATGTGATATCCTGCTGACATGAATGATTTGCATGTCGGTCATGTTATGCATGATTTATGCAAAATTAACAGCTATTACGAGTTAGAGCCTTCTGCTTCATGTATAACTCTGTAATGAACAACACATGTTCTCATGGGACAGACTGGGTTGTGTTATTCTGTATGTATGTGTGCGTGTGTGTGTATGTGTGTGTGTGACAGAAACAGAGAGGACTAGTGACAGAAAAAGAAAAAGGAGGAGACAGAGAACATTTCTGCCTGTGTGTCGTGATATTTCACTGTGCATGGATGTGTGTGTGTGTGTGTGTGTGTGTGTGTGTTTATGAGAATGTGGCTATTGTGATGATATTTGAGAGCATATTTTGAGGAAGTGTGTGTGTGTGTCTGTTTGGTGCCTGTCAGCCTGCAGCAGGGACTCAGTTTGTGGAGGAGAGAGCTGCGCCGACAGAGAACAGAGATGTAATTAACCCAACGGGAAACCCACCCTCCTCCCCCCAGAGAGCACACAGACGCGCACACACACTTCAACCCCCCTCCACTTTCGAATTCCCTGTCTGTCTTCTTTCCCTTGTGCTCACTCTGTTCGTCTCTTCTGCCTTTCACACTTCTCTCATTCTTAATATCTTCTTCTTTTCTTTTTTCTTTCTTGCATCTTTTTAGGTTTACCCACCCACCTGCCTTCCTTTCCTCTCTTTCTCCACATCTCTTTGTCTCTTATGTCTATTCCACCTTTGCTTTCCTTTTTCCTCATTCTGTATTTTCTCTGATCATCTGTTCCTGCTGTCTCCTCTCTTTCATCCATTCTTTACTCTCTCTAGCATCTCTTTTCCTTCCTGTTTATCTCCCTTCCTTCTTATCCTCTCTACTTGCTCTTCTGCTGTCGTTCTTTTCCTCTGCACTTGTCTCAGTTTCAGCTTCCTTCCTCTTCCCTTCATTCTCTTCATCTCTACCTCCCTGGATCAGAACCCTGAGGGATCATGTTAGGTATATCTTCTCTTCCTCTCTCGTATTGTGTAATGACCCAGTGGCACAATAGACAGAGCTTCATAATTATAGCCTCAGTGTCCTTACATATTATTCATAATAACTTTTGTCGTCTTTTTTTCTGATCTGATGCTCTTATTGGACAAATTGTAACTGTTTCATATTTTTATTTTTATAATTTGACACTTCATACAGACCCATCCAACAGTTGTAATTAATATGCTGCTTGATTTTTCTATAAGGACAATCACATGCACCAATCTTACTGTAGGAGCTCATGTTATACAATGGCTGCTTTTCCAGTGTGCTGCTGGTGTATCATCAGTGAAACAGGCTCGTGGCCCATCCTGACTTTGTGCCTCACAGCAGTGCAAGTTAACTGGCACCTGCGTATGTTGCACCTTGTTGTGACCTTTGTCACTATTCCTTCAGGTCCCTTGTCTCTGTTGTGTGGGGAAAAAAGAATCGACTAAGTGCAGCTGACAGGAATTTACAAAATGGTATTGCAGGCCACAGTCAGCTTTTCTTTGTTGTCTTTTTGTGTCCTGACTCACATTATATCCTACCTCCCACACAGTGTTCTTGTTGGAATTTAAGTTAGTATGAAAAGGAAGGAACGTTGCCTTTGTAAAACATAAAAGTCAGTAGACATTTTAGCTACCTTGACTTTCAAAGTGGGATGTTTTGTCAACTTATTAGACATGGTCACAGTATTGACTGTTGAATGCACCCCCTGTGTGAGCTGAAGACCTCCAATATGGCCACCAGAGGCAAAATACAATTTCCTCCAAAGGAAACCATTCCTGTGTAGAAATGAAAGGACAGTTTGTGAGGTTTGTAACCCTAAACTGCGGTCCTCCACACCCTGAAGCCTTCATCCTCCTAACCCCCGCCCCCAAAAACTGCCACGCTGACCCTCTCCATGTATTCATGTCCAAGCTCTGCCTCCGGGCTACAGCTCGCTCCCATTTCAACTACCACACACCACTCTCAGGCAGGAGAGTGCACACTGAGTCCGTTCGTGTGCGAGTTTGGGTTGTGAGCTTTGTTCGTGTTTACATGCATGCCTGCATTCATATCTGTCATCGTTGTACTGTGTATGCCATGTGCATATATTTGCCTTTTCTGAAAAGGCAGCAAAGGGCAAAGTGTGGATGGGAGAGTAGAATAAAGGTGTTTGCACAAGAGAGAGAGAGAGAGACAACAACCAATAAAAATAAAAGACAAGTGAAAAAGAATAAACAGTGAGGATGGAGAGAGGCGGAAAGGTCTGCATAAGTTGAATGGAAATTGCAAAATACATTAACTACTTTATTAATCCTGAAAGAAATGACTTATGCCAGACATGACAATGGAATATAATGTGGACTCAAATACATTTCAGCTATCGTTGTTTATTAACCAGTAGGTGTAGTGTTAAGGGCCAAACATGCATCCTGCAGGGAACTGAGCGCACGCACATTTGGTTGCACATTTGCACGTTGTTGCTCTCCAGCGAGGGTTGTATGCAACTTCTTTTAAACATTCTTGGTAGAAATATTCTCCAAAACAAATGTGGAGAGTTGCTGTCAAGGTTTTTGTGGCCCAGACTCATTGAACAGGCAACAGTGCAGCGATAGGATTTTTTTTATCAGAGAAGGCTAATTATTTCTGCTCGACTGGAGGGTTTCTTATTTATTGCACTATAATTTCATAATGACTAATACTTGACAGCTGTGCAGCAGTGTATAGCGGAACAGGGTAAGGAGGAGAAAGCCATTTTAATAGTTTGGGCTGCGTACAGAATCCAACATCACTTCATTCAAATTGGATGATTGCACTGACACAACGGGGGTGCAGGCCCAAAAAGCTCCAGCAAAAAATTCATACATGAAAACCCAGAAAAACATTGAACTTGGCTCAACTTTTGACACAAGGCACTGCAACATTGTCTAGCATTACTGATGAAGAAATAAATAAATAGTTTTCACCATTTTTAGGTGTCTGATAATCTTTTATGCTCTTGAATCTATTTATTTATATTCATCAAACTAGACTTCTGGTGATCAATTTGTAGCATTTGTAACAAGCAAGCTACAACTTGCAAAACGAGATGGCTGATGTTAATTTTAACTATTCAATTCAACTTTATTTATATAGCACCAAATCACAACAGAAGTCATCTAAAGGCACTTTACATTGTAAGGTTTAAGACCTTACAATGTAATATACTGTATATTATATATATATAAAAATATATATAAGTATATACAGAATAATATAGAAAACCCAACAGTCCCACTTGAGCATGCACTCGACAACAGTGGAGAGGAAAAACTCCCTTTAACAGAAGAAACCTCCAGCAGAACCAGGCTCAGCCTCGACCGGTTGGGGTGAGTGGACAAAGGAGGCTTGTGAAGTCAGCTTTATTTATATAGCACTTTTCATATGCAATGGCAACTCAAAGTGCTTCACATTCAGATAAAAGCAAATTAATCAGTGCTGTATAAGCAAACTAAAATTAACTTCACAAAATGACAAATGTGAACGTCGCCTTTACAAACTGCTCTGCAATGACACCACTCGAATTGGGTGAGAAAAAAAAAACGCCCCATCCAAACTAATCCAAACAAACATTATACTTGCAACAGGTGCGTAAGAATGCAAGTGATTTGTAAGACTCAAAAATGTATCATTGGTTTTATGAGTGATGATCATCTGAAATTTAGCATCTGCATACAAGCAGCAGTAGAAAATCTGTATTTCAATGTCAGGCAGCTCAACACAGTTCCTCAAATCTTTTTTATGCAGTGAAAACATGTCGCCATGAAAGAACGCCATCACATCACACAGATTAGGCATCAGAGTAAGAAACAATACGTGTACGAGCAAACAGTGTTTAATGCGTCAATGCATCCTAATGAATTTGTTCATTAATTGGTGCTTGCTATTTGAATATTTCTGATGTGTTTATTATAGGAATACATTCATGGCCCATTTAGTTCTGCAGCGAGTTACACAAGGAAGCTACACACACACACACACACAAAAGTTACTACAGAAAAGTAGTTTTGTGTCACATTACAAAGCCACATGTCCCTGCAGTCATTTACAAACAAAGGTCAGAATACAGTGACCTGTTTGTTTCTCATTGGCCGTGAGGGACAACTGCATCATTCCTATGGGACAATATGTTTACCGCTGCTTTGTTTATCTGATGTTTCAGAAATATCATTCATGTAACATTTATCTCCCTGAAGGGCACACACAGACACGCACACAGCATAAAATTGACAGAGACAAACACAAGTGCAGACACAGAGACGAAGAAGGAACGAGCAAGGAAGACGCAGGGGGACAAACACAGAGACCATAACTTTGTCCCCGTGTGTCCCGCCTTGCTCAGTGTTTGCTGTAAACAGTAGCGCTGTGATTTCCCAGTGTCCTCCTCTCCACCAAACACTGATTTTATTTCCCCTCACAAACACTTCCAGCTGAACAGAGGAGCAGCGTGATGCCAACCACAGGAGATGTTGAGCAAACTGAGCAGTTATTGGAAATCACACACACACACACTTAGAACCTCATCCAGGGGCAATTACTGATGTGTAGATGCAGAAACACACAATCTCATACTGTCTCAGAGTTATTCAGAGAGCTGCAATCGTGCTTCACCAGCACACGAACACTAAACTAAAGCAGAGACTATTACCAAACTGCACACACACACACACACACACATAAACACACTCGCTGCACAAATTACACAACTGGCACACTCAACACGCACTCAAGCCTAACTGTACTCACTCACACACACAAATACACTCAATTACACTCCCCAAATCACTGCAAGATAACATGAAGTAATACAAACAGCCCATTTTTTTTCCTTCTTTGCACAAGGACATAAAAACACATATTTACATAAAACATAAAAATCAGTTTAGGGAGTAGTACATATGCATTAGGCTATAAAATATTAAGGACCACATGTTAGCTAGTGAGAAGAACGACAACAGGGGAAATGGTAATAACACTACAATTTGATAATGTAAGTTTTAAATAATAATTCCAGTTTGGTATCTTATTTTGTAGTTCTGACCATTCTTTCTGACTGGTTATGTTAATATATTTGCTCAAGTAATTGCTGAGATCTGGGTATGAAGTAGCATCAGCGCTGCACAATCTGATGAGGCATGAAGCACCGATGATCAGATGATCACATAGTCTGTTCAGTGTAATCTAAATCACTTTATTTTTAACATGGATCACACATGAGATGTTATTATCCCCTCGCTGCCCATGCTACTACTGTACTGCACAGATGACATCTGAAGAAGTGAGATATGTAAGATAGCAAAGGTAGAGAAATGATTAATCCCATTCAAATACATGTATGTTGAAAACTTAAACCTCAGAGCAGGTTGTCCACTAACTGCAAGGGTAATTTGTAAGTTCAATTCAATTCAGTTCAATTCAACTTTATTTATATAGCGCCAAATCACAACATAAGTCATCTCAAGGCACTTTAC
>JAUMHL010000010.1:19305364-19322054 GCA_032362345.1 Sandelia bainsii | reverse complement strand
AGCTTGCTGGGACTGAGAATCAAACCGCTAACCCTTGGGTTGGGAGACGACTGCTCTACCCACTGAGCTATCATGCCACCCAACAGGGAGGGAGCCAATGGAGAGAAGCTAAAGTATAATTCTAATGGCTAATACCAATTCCAGTCAGAACTCTGGCTGCAGCATTCTGGATTAACTGGAGGCTTTTGAGTGAGTTATTGGGTTCAATTCCTGTCTCCCCCAGTCCAGGTGCTAAAGTGCCCTTGGTGTCTGTATTAGTGTCAAATGACTAAAAGTAATGTAAATATAATAAACCTGAACATTTCTTTAAAGATACGGGGCAGTACTGTCCCACCTGTGGCATAAAGTACTCACCTTGCTTATGTCACTTTCTGTGTTTGAGACTGTTTGTACTAGATGTAGTTTTCAGATAACTTTGCCAAGTAATAGGTCTACATTATGTGAAAGTCTCATGAGTCTATGCATGCAAAGAGTTCTAGGATCCTTGCAACACTGCATAACATTTTGTATTCAAGTCAGCAAAAACAACAGATCAGTGGCTCCTTATGTTTTCCGTTGTGTGTGAGGAAAGACGCACTTTTTTTTTGTCCAAAGATTACATGAATATTATTTTTGAGCTTGTGGACAAAAAAATGCAACCTCTCAGAACTTCAGTGTAAAAGGACTGCTCACGAATCAATTAAAAACAGATCCCTGTTTCATAGGTTGTTCATTCTCTATACTGTTCACATAAAGTACAGTATATCAACACAACAAGTTCATCTTCATCATGAAAGAAAGCGCGGTCTAATCATCACTGCACTGCAACCAACCTGATTATGCTGCTGAGGATTTCAAACAACTAGTTTGCCTTTTTTCCCCCCCAGAAAACAGGCAGGAGAGACACACAAATGCTGTGTGCACATGCAGACAAACACACACAAAAACACACACGCCGACACTTGCAGCAATCCCTCCCCTCACTTCCTATCTGCCTCTGCCTGCAGCTCTCTCTCAGTCTCTCTAATTGACTTCTGCTTTCTTACATTTCACTTCATCTCTTATTTCAGTTTTATTTCCCTCTTTTTATGATCCCCTCTGTCTTCAATTATTCATCCCTCTCTTTTTCTCGCTCTGATTTCTTTCCATCTGGTCTTGGTGATGTTTAATTCACCTCTTCATTTGGAGAAGGGGGGGGGGGGCCAGGCTGCCGTGCGCTGTTAATTGGTTTTTAAGAGCGGTAAGTACACACACATGTGCGCACACTCACATTCGCACACATGCGCTTGCACAGACACGCACGCACACACTCCCCTCCCTCCGCTGTTAGAGCACACTGTACACGTCTGGTAGCATTAACATCACCAAATGAACACGAAGTGAACAAGCTTGTGAGAAGAGGAGGGCAATTGTGTTGTGTGTGTATGTGTGCGTACGTGTGCGTGGTTGGGAGAGGGAGTGTTTGTGTGTGTGCATGTGTGTTTTGGTGCATGTAAGAGTGAGTGCGTATGAGTGAGCAGGTCAATGCTGTGAATGTTGCATTCGATAAAAATTAGACTAAGTGCATGGATGAATATGAGTGTGTGTTTGTTTACTTGTACTTCTGTCTTTGTGAGAACCAATTTGAGTCCCCATAAGTGAGGACAATTTTACAAAATGAGGAAATATTGGTGAGTCGTAGCTTCTTTGAAGAACTTCATTAGGGTTGAAGGAAGATATAGGTTTACGTTAAACTTAGAATAAGGGTCTAGGTTTGCGTTTCCATCATGCTGATGATGATAGAAGTCTCTGACATGCAATAGTAGTTTATTAAGTGATGTTGTACTGAGGGTGGCTTGTGGTGTAGGGGTTAGCACAGTCGCCTCACAGCTAGAAGGACCAGAGTTCAATCCCCAGGTCGTCTGGGTGCCTTTCTGTGTGGAGTTTGCATGTTCTGTATCCAAAGATAAAAGTAAACTTTCTCAATTTATGTTTTTGAGAGAGACATATTTGTTTCAATATCTCACTGAAGGTGAGCAATAACGCATCAGAATAGACAGAGTTAGAGAAGTTTCTGCAACACATAGAGGAAATACTATGGCCAAATAGGTATGTCAATACATGGCATTAAAAAGAACTCATATGTACAGCTGCAGTACATGAGCACGATATCATATGAGCAAGTGAGTGACTTGTACTGTAAGTAAATGTCTGCAATTCCATTGTTTTCTCTGTATGTGTATTCTCTGCATTCCCAGACAACGCAGCAGCCACATCATTAGCCACATCCTCTGACTCCAACCTGGACGTTGGATCAGAGGAATGGAATTAAGTCTGAAGCGGATTAGTCATTATCCAAATAACGACCTCGCTCAGCAATGGCTGTGTGATTTCCCCTTCAATAAGAATTGGTGATGTGAACTCCGCTGAGGCAGAGGAGATGAGATTCCGCTGTGAAGTGAAACGGTGAGGAGAGAAATAACCTCGCTGTAGCCCTGTGAACAAGAGGACAATAAAAAAAAACTCAGCTGCAAAACAGGGATGAGGACACTTCAATTTTAATGATGATGATGAAAAAAAAGAGCTGAAGGGAAAATCTAAGCTGTCTCTATCAGATGAATGAAGTGTTCGTGTTGTTTAATCTAATTGTTAGTAAGTTACACTGAAGTGTCACAGTTACTGCAGTAATGCAGCACGAACAAGAGCTGGGCTGTCTTCCAAGAACTAGAAAAGCTGAATGTAAATGTCAAGTTTTATGCTCACTCGGGGTAAAAAAGAAAGGTCTGCAGGTTAAGAAATTCTTTTTGAGATGTTTTGCGTAAACCGTGACCTTCCAGTGAAAAAGAAGCTTACATATTGTTTCTCCTAACTATAATGCTTCAGTGTAGCAGCAGTGCTTCATAGTTTGCAAAGCGCATTGCATGATTTCCGTCAAAATAAAAGCATGAAATATCACCTACGCTATCCAACACGAAAGCGCGATAAGAACTCGCCAAATAGAAATCAGTTCTTGAAAGTATGTGTGTAAATTCAATTTATTTTCTTCAACGCAGATGATAGGAACACACCAAATTTGCATTTCAGCTTTTTTTTTTTCTCTCCCGTCTGCGTTTCAAAAATTCACTTAAAGTTCTCTTCCCACAGTGGCTGCCTGACATTTTTCTTGCCGTTTCTTCACTTCCTAATGCACACATATAATAGAGAAGCATTGAAAGGGTGTGAAAGCTTGCCAAAGTCGTGCGTTGGAGGCCCTTTTTTGTCAGAACTTCACAGCCAAGCAGCATTCAACATTAATCATTTTTTTCCCTCTGATGTAAGTGCAAGATACCTCAGCTGCTACAGACTTTGAAGATCTGCTCTTGCTATTGCAAAGAATGTAAAATATGAAAAAAGAGCTTTTCACATCTGTATGTGCTAATTTGGAAATGTGACACGCTGTATGTTTTAGACCTAGCATGTGGTATCACTGTATTCCCTGCTTAATGCTTAATTTAAGAGCAATGTGGAAATTTCTGATTAGGTTACAGACAGATAAAATAATAATTTAGCTTGTAACAGTCTGTCAAGTAAAGATATATAACAGGAAATTAGAGCACTGCACTATTTTTTAGTGAAACAAAATGTCCCAGACATAATCTGTCAGTCAAATAGTTTTGTGTTTCAGTAAATAACCATTGCAATTCAGGGGAGGCCTGATTTTTAAAGTATTTGTCTCGAGGGGGCTTTACCCAGCTAATTACTCAGAATTAACTTTGTCTTTGGGAAAATACATTTTTAAAAGCGATCTTAGGAAAATTTGCTGCCAGGGCAGAATTAAGGTAATAGGTTGAGGATTACTGCTGGAAACAGAAATAGTCTCTTACCCCCTTCTCTCCCTCTATCACAGCAGCAGTACTGAGGAAAAGCAGCTGCAGCCTCTCAAAGCAAAAACACTGACAGAATGGCAGAGCTCAAACTCCTGCACAGATTCTCTCTGGATGAGGTTTTATTTTCTGCTGATGAAATTTGAGTTTTGAGTAGGTGGAAAACTGTTTTTTTTTTAGGTTATCGCTGCTTACACTGACAAACCCAACTATACACAATCAGGAAGCCTGAATGGAGCCGATGTGGCACAAATAAAAATAAACAATAACACACTTTATTGATCCCCTTGGGGAAATTGCTGTTTGACAGCTGCCAGACAGTACATGTTAGCGATACTATGTGTTTTTGGTGTTTCTTCCAAGGACAGCTCCACATGTAGCCAGGAAACGAACCACTGATCCTCAGGTTCGTAGACGACAGCTCCACCAACTGAGCTCCTGACACCCCAAGCAAAGGACAAGCAAACAGTAACACCCTGTTAAAAAAATAAAGCCCTCTTTCAGCTGTCAGGTACGCTTCAGTTCTAATCAATACAGCTGTCCACATGCACTTCACTGCACTTTACATGTCACTGTGACCCGAAGCCTATTTTTACACTTCTGATGCACAGCATTACTGTGGATGAACGGATCCAGCGTCAACACTGAACCTGCACTAAACCTGTGCTGCAATGTAAAATCAGCCACCAAGATTAAACTGACGTCTTTCCAATAATTTCTACTAATAAGTTTTCCCTTTCAGGTAACAGTAAATTTGCTTTTTTTTCATACTGAAACTCTGCTATTTTCACATTTGTCTGTTCTGCATGTACAAAATGTTTGTCTGCTCTGAAAGAAGGAGCCCGCTAAACTGTTTTTCATGGAGATTTTCTTTATCCAAACCAAATGTCTAAGTCTAGACAATGCAGAGATTGTAAAGCCCTCTGAGCCTTGTGATTTGGACTTGACTTGAATGAGGGCTGCAACAGATACCCATGTCATGTACTCCAGATTTGTGCAAACGCAGACTACATTTCCTTGTCTTTTGAATAAGCTGCTCAAATGAGACGTGTCTTAAGATGCTCTAGAAGACTTGACTCTGCAGGATGTGACTTCTGATTTGGGACGCAGCACAAGTTCCATTAACGCCAGCAGAAATGTTTGCATTTTGCGTCTTCGTTTTTTTTTTCTCCGTTTTAAAGCATCTCCACATTGAATGTCTGTCGAAAATACGCAGAAAATGTCTCATTTCCTGTGCTGCAGATGGTTTTCCTGTAAATGACCAAACTTTACCAAACACTGAGAGCAAACATGACAGCTCTTACGAACTGTTCTTATAAATCACTGATGTCGAGGCACGCTGCAGGCAAAACCGGCACTGCAAACGCTTCAGGTCATAACTTCAACCAAACTAGTTGGTCGCAAAGTATTTAAACAGAGCAACTGAGGACACAAACGGACAAATACAGCAAGTGACTGTTGCTCGATCCGTTAGTCTGTCTGTCTTTTTGTTTGTCTCTCTGCTGTCTCTTTCGATTTGTATCCAGCTGTGGATCACTGCGTCTCTCTCTGTCTTTTCCTTTCCCGCCGTCACTCTCTTTCCACTCATGCTTTTTTCAGTCTGTAGGCGTGTCTGTCGGTCTCTGTCAATCACTCTGTGTTGCTGCTATGTGTATGCGTGTGTGCGACTTGTGTGTGTATAATTTTTTTAAAACTCATCTCCCGCTGTCTTCATCTCTCAATCTCTGTGCCCTCTCCTGCTCGTGTCTCCTCTCTCTTATCTTTCCCCATCTCGCTGTCAGTCTGTCTATTTCAATCCATCTGTTTATCGGTTTATTCCGATCTGTTTTGGCTCTTTCTTTTTTTTCTCTTCGAAGTTGTGTCGCTGCATTTCACATGCACACACGCGCACACACACACACACTGGCCTGCCTTCCTTCTCTGAGCTCCACGGGGACATGTAAGTGGGACAAGGGGGGAGAGAACAAACACATCAAACTTCAGCCTAGCTAGGCTTTTCACTCTTTCCTCCTCATTCAATGAACCCCCAAACCAATCACACACAAACATAAACACATCTACACACACACACACACACACACCTCCTCCTCCTCCTGTTTCTCCTCCCCTCCTTCTTTCCCTCCTCCTCTTCCTCGATACAAACTCTCTCCTTTGCCCAGATCCAGCAGCCTGTTTGGCAGGGTCGGCTTGTTTCAAACACACACACACACACACACACACACTGGTAGGCATGTGCACACACACACACACACACACACACAGATTGAGAAAGCAAATGCAAAATCTCGAAAACATGCACAACAAGCAGAAAGGAACACATGACGAAAAACCACAAACACACACTCACACACACACACTGTCTGCTAAAATTGCTAATTGCCTTGTTGACAGTGAAATATTTAAAATGAACCATGAATTATATACAGAGACATCGATTGTATATTTGCTGTGTGAATAAAACATGAACGTCCTGTTTCTTCTTTCACTCCCTCTCTCTCTCCCCGTCTCTCAGCTCGGTTCAGCTGAATTCAATACAGCTTTACTGGCATTACCTTTAATTGAAAAGCATTATAAACATTCATTCTTTAACTATAGCCGCTTATCCTTTAGAGGATCATAGATGGTGGCTGGAGCTGAGCGAAGCCGACACTAATCAAAAGGCACCGGACAGAAATAATAGAAAAAGTTAATGCATTTAAATAAATACATGGAAAGAAACGACAAATTTCTCTCTCTCTCAGCTCTCATCTTCCCACCACTCCTCCAGGTCACTATCTGTTCACACTTTCACACATTTTCTGACCTCAGTCCAGCTTTCGCACTTTGCTCTCTCTTTCTTTTTTTTCCTCTTTTCTCCCAACACACCACTTCCATATCACCATCTATCAACTCCTATAAACTACTGTGCAGAACCTGGCAGGTGTCAAGATTATGTTTTTTTTTCTTATTGTTCTCCATTTAATCACTTGTGCCTACAAGGTAGTTATTTTGGTACTGACATTTTGATGAATACTGAATTCATTTCTTCATATTGTGTACTATCATTAGGGGCACATACAGTACTATCCACTGTGTAACAATAGTGTTCCTTCAGCTTTGTTGCATCTGTTTAGAGAAGGACAATGACCCTACACACAAAACCAGGTCCGTAAAAAAAAAGAACTTGACTGGCTTGCACAGAGCAGCCACCTCAACCCCATCCAGCACCTTTGGGAAGAACTTGAAAGTCGGCCAACATCAGTGCCTGGTCTAACTAATGCTCTTGTGGCTAATTGAGAGCAAATCCCTGCAGCCACATTCCTGCAGAAATCCTTCTGAGAAAAGGTAAAGGTTGTCAGAGTGGCAAAAAGGATGCAATTACAAGTTGATGTTATTTTTGTGTGTCCACATAATTCTGGCCGTGTACATAGCTATAGGTGCAGTTTGCCTGTTCAACACTGCTATTTCTGACATTTGTGACAGGTTTTAACACTACTTTTTAATGTTATGCTCTTTTAATGAGCACAAATGACTAATTTATGCTTATATTTATGTTTGTTTAGCAAAAAATCACAAGTTTGTTTCATCTTACACATCATATTTAGTTTAGCATAGGACACACTCTGTCATTAGACAATCAATTCAAATAACTCCAGCTAAAAAACAACCCTAGAAACTTTCTCTCACACTATCTTTGCCTCTAAGTCTTTTTCTCTCATTTTTCTCTTCCTTCCCTCCGGCACTCTCTTTTCAGTCTCTCTCCTAACCTCTCATCTTTTTCTATGTTTTCCTTCCCTTCCTCTCTCTCCCTCTCCCCCTCCATTCCTCCCTCATTTCTCTGGAACAGTCTTAATTAGCCAGTAGCCTGAGGTCAACCTCTGCTCCTCCACATCAACGCACACACTCGCTTTTTTTAAATGTGTGTGTTCGTATGTGTATGTGTGTGTTCTGACAAGCTGAATTGATTTTCTCCACTCTGTACCAACAGCAGATACATGTAATGATTCATCCTTTAATGTTCTGAGTGGAAAGGTTTGAACTCCCACAATGTTGAGCAGGAACATGACATTAAGCGTGTGTTTGCATGAGAATGAATATAAGCGATGCATATACCGGGATGTACCGTGTGTCAGATGCGTTTGTGCGTAGGTGAAAGTGCATTTCTGGGTGTGTGTATACTGTAGGGCTGGTGTGGGTGCATTTAAAGTCCAGGAGTGTGTGTATATGTATAATGACATATGAGCGGCACTAGTCCTGTATGATCTGTGTGTGTGTGTGCATAGAAGCCCCCCTGGAGGGTCATGCGACATGCAACATTAGCAGTGACACAGAAAAGATGCATCAGTTCCACACACACACGCACACACACACATTCAATCCCCCACCACCTCTTCAAAAGAGAATCCTGGACTTTTCTTTCAATATGATTAATTTTTCATTTGAATTTTTTACTCTAAAATCATCTGTGAGAAAGTCGTGTTTTTGTGACCAACTGCTGCAGGGAGGAGGGAAATGAAAGCGATCTCTGAGGAGTTGAACCAGAGGACTCTCTTTTTAAAGGCAGCTCTTTGCTCCCAGGTGAGGAGACATGGGACAAATGTGTCCATGTGCACTTAACACATGTATATGTTTTTGTCAGCAGGTATTCTAAGTGGTTCTGCTTCTCTGTCTTTGTCTATTAGTGTTTTTTTGTGTGTGCATCAATACTTTACATGCTTGTGTTCTTGCATATCAATAAATGCGTCTGTAAAAATGTGTGGATTTTCATGTGCAGCACAGAGGAAGACAGCGCAGATGGTTTTTCATTACACTACAAAGTATGAAGGAAGATGTGGAGGAGGCTGGAGGGAGGAGATCCCAGTCACAGGACTATCAGCAGGGAAGCGGCACTTTCGACAACCCACACATGCACTTATACAGTACACTCATGCTCGAGAATACCTTAACTAGTTGCTTCTTTATGTTCAAAAAAACAAATTGTCTCCTGCTGCCTTGAGAGTTATCATTAGCGTCTGAGAAGTAATACAAGACAATTGGTCTCGTTTTCAGCTGTGGAATTAAGATCCTGTAAGTGAGCACTAATAATAGAAAGTAAAAATACTGAATAACAAGTGAAACTCTGCTGTTAAATTTACATTTGAGAAGAAATATGTAGCTAATTGTTAGAATGCTTAGTCTTGTGTGTGGTGCAGGGACCATCAGGTAATGATGGACACCAGGTCCTTGGTGGAGGACAGTGGGTGAGAGGGACTGTAAACTTCAACAACAGTGTTAAGTAGGAAGGTGCTGTTGAGTTGACCACTCGACAGGTGAGTGTCCGAACTTTGAACCTGACGCAGGCAGCAACTGAAAGCCAGTGCAAAGTTATTTAAGTCCATTAAAACTTTTAAACTCTTAAAATTGGCCGTAACTTTATTTGAAAAACAACACTTCACTTACACTCAGCTTTTACTGAATATTCAAACCCAAGACATGTTTATATGGCTGCACAGTTACATCAGATGCAAATTTTCTTCCTGTTCATAGAACTGAAGCTGATAAATATGGTATATGGAAACTTTGGGCTCTACAGCAGAATCTGAAATAATTATGGGCCTAGTTGAAGAATCGAAAAATTAAAAAAAGACACAACTAATGTCTGAAACAATAAGGGCGAAAATGTGTCAAGACATGTTACTATTACTGTTACGACCAGGATCACTATGTGTCCATGGCATTTGTTCAAGGCTTGCCCAAGACTCAAACTGACTCATCTTGGCCTTGGACTCATCTAGGAAATTGTTATTGGGCTACAGCAATAAAAAATATCATCGACTTTCTCCTTTCCTCTTAAGCAGCAACAACTATAGAATCAGTGTAGCTGATATATATGATGATATATTGTAGGTCTGCTGAAAAACGGCAATGTGACTCAAGGTTACAGCACCAGTTTGAAGCAGTGAAAGGGAAAGTGAATGTAAAATGTAGAGCAAAAAGTCACATCATTCATCACATAAGAAATGTTACACTCTGAGGTTCATCGACGTGTGAAAAAGTTATTATGGTTAAAATGTCTCCTAAATGACCCCGTGTTGAGTCACTCTTGTTTTTATACTGTGTGCAATCAGTCATTAAAAAAAAAGAAGCCCAGTTTGTTTTCCAGTGAGTATTTGAATTTTGCAATACACACATTTCTTTTATCGAGGCACCTTGATGGCCTGATATGCTGCACGATTAATCTGATCATAATCCAGTCAGTCTCTGTTTAGGCAGCGATGTGCGTGGTCACATGACTTTGCATTGTTGCCAATTTAGCTCCTGTGTCCTAGATCTAGCGACCTTTCAGAACCCTTTAGCGACTCTTTTCAAAAAACACTGCCAATTTGGACAAAAAGAAGTGTGACATCAGATCAATATTTTGAGTTGGGTAGAGAACTGATATTCAGGAAGAAAAAAGTCTAATTGGTGCATCTCTAGTTGCTTTAAATATTGTACCAATCACTTTTATGACAAATGTTTTGTGTTGTAAGATGCTTTGAATTTAAAGATGTTAAAACGACATTAGCCCAATTATATTATTTGCATTATATTATTTCCAGTTGGAGACAAGACATATTTCTATTCATTTCTAAAATCGTTATATCATACAGTCAAGTGAAAGATTGACTTGATCTCCTGAACATTTTCTACAGATCCACACAGGTATTTCTGAGGTCATATACGTGAGTTTTCTAAAGATTCGGTGAACAACTCAGCAAGGCCAGGGACCAAAGAAAATGGCCAGCTCTCATTTAAAATGCAAAAATATGACATTCACATTCATTCTGTCCCTCAGGCCTTTCTCAGATAGTGTGTTCAGTGCATCCATATAAATATAAAATAATTATTTATAACTAAACAAAAAGTTAAGTAAACCTGGTCAGTGCTTCTGTTTCTGTGTAATGATGTTAATTTTAAAGGAAGTGTAGAAACGTTTTTGCTTGTCAATAAAAAAGCTATCACTTAGGTTATTCTGCCATCAGTAATGCTCTCAAATACCATTACTCAAAGAGCAGTGAGTAGTGTGAACTATTTTTACTGTAGCTGCAAATCAATACATATTAGCTTTTATGGCAGCAGGACTGTTTATGAAGGATTGATTCAAAATAAACTACGGCGTCTATAACCATGTGTAATACATTTATATTAACTTTATCTTTAAGGTCAGAATGCTATTATCCTTTATGAAGTTATAATCCCTTAGCGAGCAATGAACTGTAAAGATGTACAGTTTCGAGCGTAACACCGGACGGGCGTAATGTACGACTCTGCTTTGACAACTTGAGAACAAACATGGAGGCCAGGAGAATTTTAAGTGCTGCCTTGTCTAACACTAACTCCATTTTCAAAGGTCACGACCACCGTTCAGTGCAGTGATGAATCGAGCACTTCATTCCTTGACTTATAACCCCCCCACCCTCTCTGTCTTTATGTATGGTGGTCTAATCCATACCCAGCCCCTCTCCTCCTCCTCTGTTTCCTGTATTTCTCTCTCATTTCTGTCGTTTCCTCCCCTCTCGCTGTGGTTGTCTCTGGCCAGTTAATGGAATGCATGGCATTTCCTCCCTCTCTCCCTCCCCCTGTTCTTCTTCTCCTCCGTCCCCTCCTCTCCAGCCTCTTTCCGGGCCCCAGCGTTCTGTAATGAAACGTAAACTTTGACATTTGTCAATATAGTCCTCCCATCCCTCCCAACAATTTGCAATGTCTCGAGGAGGTGGTGGTGGTGGAGGGTTTGCTGTAGCGCCACTCGTAGCGAGCTCTGACCCCTTCACCCTGTTTTGTGTTTCCATTGGTTTGTTCTTCATGTTTCTCCTCTTTCTTTCTTTCTTTCATGCATTCTTTCTGCTCCTTTTTCTTTCTTTCACTTTTGTCTTACTTTGTCTCTTTCATTCCCCTTCTGTGTTGCTTCATAATCTCCTTTTCTTTCTTCACTCACTCCCCCTTCTATCTCCCTTTAATTCAATTCTCTGGTGACCGATAATCTGGCTTTTCTTTTTTTTTCTTCCTCCACCGAGCAGCACCCTCACCATCTTTCACTCATTCTCAGTTCATTGATAACATCTTTTGCCCTTTTCCTCCCCCCTTGCGTTTCATATTCCAGTCTTCACAGCTTGAATCAATAGCAGTTTCACAGCTAATTCTACAGCTCTGCATCAATACCCAAAGGCTCCAATCCTCACCATCACCCCCCTGCCTGCCTACTATGAATATTCAAATGCGTGTTTTAAAGTGGTTTTTCTAAATGTATTAGCAATGGGGAGTGGGATTCAATTCAAAGTAATATTTTCATTATTTTGAAGACCATGATTTGCAGACACTGTGACTGACAGATATAAGATGAAGTCTCTGTTTTTTAACGTGATCTAGTTTTTGGTTAAAACTGAGCAAGAGGCAGAACAAACCAAGGCCAGAGTGTACCACTAAGAGCTTAATGAAATGGTTTTCTACATGCATTAGCATACAGAGAAGGGCTTCATCTCAACAGTGAGATTTGGGAAATCCTAGTCTAGCACACACTTACACAATGACTGGTATAATTGGTATAAAATTTCAACCAGTGGCATTAATGGAAGATGGGGAAGCAGGTTTAGTTTGGCAAAACAAAAACAATCATTTAAGCTTCTGATACTTCATTTATTGAATCATTGCTTCCAGGTGATACAGTATTTTCCTTTCAAAATCTCCATATTTAGGTTTTAAACCCACACTGCTGAAAGGAAACCAGGACCAGCATGTACCACCAGACCCAAAGACATGCCCCCCCTTTCTTTTTCCTATCCTCGCACATGTTCACTCCCTCTTTCTATCCCTCTATTCATCCCTTGCTCTCCCCAGCAAATCCAAAAGTTGTGTTGCCATAGCAACAGCTGCCGTCTGCAAAAATTCTTTTTTTTTATGTGTTTCCAGTGACATTCAATGGATGCTGTTTTTATGTGGGAACAAACAAACAAGTCAGGGGGTGAAAAAGAAGAAAAAAGAAGCTGAAAAGAGAGAAGAGAGGTTGGTGTTAGCAGAACGACAGAGCAGAGCAGCCGTGCAGAAAGAGGAGAGGAGGGATTAGAGGTGGGAATGCCTGGTGGCCAGACAGGCAGCCAGTCAGCCAGAGAGAAAAGCGAGAAAAAAAGGGTGAGACAGAAAGCAAACACAGACAGGGATGGACGCAGGAAAACAGCTCCACTGATACGCAGACAGTCATGCAGATACATAAAACACAAACCAGCCAAAAAAACTAAAAGTAAACAACGAAAGGCAAGCCAAGGGCACACAAATATCCAGCGGCAGACAGAGAAACAAGCAGAGAAGCAGACACACACACAGAGAGAATGACCCAGCGAGATGGGGCAGCATGTGAAACAGGTAGCAGGCAGAGATGAGACAGCCATGTGTCACCATGGTAACACTGAAACCAGTGACTGAAGGAGAGATGGAGAAAGGTGGCGGAGATGGTAGTAAGGGGAGGAGGTGGTGGTGGGGGGGTTAATAGGGAGAGATAGGAAGCATCCTGTCCCCATGGTAACACAAACAGAGGGATCCTGAAAGAGGGGAAGTGAGGCCGGCACACACAGACACTCAAAAACAACACAAAAGCCACATTTAAAAAAAAGTGGGAAACCTCGCTCTTCATACCCCAGCATGTCTCCATCCTACTCCCGTCTCACTGCAGTGCTAGAGCCTGTTGTATCATGTGTTTATGAGAAGCCTGAATCTGCTTCTATGTGGCCAATTAGTGCCTTCTCTGTGATGAAGAAGACATGTAGTTGTGAAGAAACCCTGATGGATGGTGTAAATCATTACAGCTTGCAGCATTATTCTTGGTTGGACGGCGTACAAGGCAATCTGTTGTCTTATCATGTGTGTGAGACAAGGCCAGTTTCCAGGATCATGGCTGAGCCAATTCGGCAAAGACAATCACATTCAATTGAGATAAAGCCTCAGTGGAAATCATGTAGCTGGGAAACTTCCCCAGAACGCTTATCAGACGCTAGTAATTACTCTTCAGCAAACACGCCAGCAGATTTGCAACTATTGTACCACTTAATCAGAGCATTGTGAAAGCAAAAAGGCTTGTGGCAGAATGTGACGAAATGAGTCAAGTTGCTTGACCTGAATGCGCTGCTGACTACAGCGACTGTCATTGCCAGGAAAAGAGTCACCGAACACAGCCCGCGGATTTACACTGAGAGCTTGTATCAGCAGCAGGGTCTCAATGAGCCCACTGTCATTGAACAGAACAGAGCACAACATGAACGGCGCAGAGAGATAGAAGCAGCTAATAGCTGCTCCTGTTGGCGCCTGCTTCTTTAAAAGCTCGCGAAGAGCTGTCGCAGCTCAGCTCACAGGATGGAAAAGTACGTTTTTGGTGCAAGAACGTTTTTGGACAGCGCTATTAAAAGTGAAATAGTCACAACAACAAACTCCATCAGTATTCACATAGCTTCCACGCTCTTCACAGCACAGACTGTTACTGTAGTATCATTGAAAATTCCCCCTTTCCTGACCATTGTGCTGGGTCATTAATGCACACTCAACTCATAATTACTATATTTCCAACAGCACTTTAAGGCAGCATAATTGCAGTGTGCGGCAGATGGCTGTTGGCTAACTGGCTTGCAGTTACGCCTAATGGCTATTTGCTATCGGTGTAAAACAGGCTAATGGTTCACTGGCCAGCAGCTATAGCTTAAAATAGACAGCTGTCCTGTGTGGGCTCAGCCAGAATTGAAATGACTATGTTCTCCTCATTATCTGCTGTGCTGAATTCATCACAACATGATGGTCCATAAATGCAAGTGAAGAAAATTATAAACATTTTTTTTTCCCCTGCCTGATGTCTGAGTGCACTGAAGCTAAATCCAAAAACATTCATTGATGCAGAAAAACTAGACCGAGTTTATGCTCAATTATAATGACCGTTCTTCCTGAAAAATAATTACCCTTATGAAGTGCAGTAAATGTAAATCATTAATGACTGTACATCCAGCATACCTGCTGTTTAAAGCCTGACTGTGAGGGTGTTTATAGGCAGTAGGCTCCACGAAAGACATTCAGGCTGTTTTTGCAATTTTATCTTCCAACTCGAAAGGGAAAAGTAGGAGACACGGAGAACGTCTATTCCTTTTTAAACAAGGAGACTAATTACAAGGGATTAAGTAACTGCGTGGGGAATAGTCACGAAATCTTTCTCAAAACCTTTTATTCCAAACCCCATTAATTTCACCCTGCTTCGTGTAGCGTGTAACGGGTTGACTTTTTGTGAGCGGTTTCAAAGGACAAATCTACAAGATATTTTCTGTACTGTTGAGAAAACAGCAGGTCGTGAAGACAGACGCACAGTGTGAAAGGCTCAGATTCAACTGAGGCTATAAAGTTGTGAACCAACTTTTTATGTTGGAAATATTTATTATTTTTGTGTATGTTTGATTAAAACATGATCCCCTTTTAAAAATGCTAAACTAAATCATTTTTTGACTTTGCCAAAACCTTTCAGACTTCACTTGCAGATTTTAAGTTGCAGGTTTCAAATGACTGAAGAAACAAAGCATGATGAACAACATACAGAGACACAGTCTTCAGATGGCAAGATATTTCTAGTATACGTGTATGGGTAGTAAAATATAGTAAAAAATATAGTAATGATATAGTAAAGATCTCCACATATACCAGTTTATAGGAAAATTAAAACGCGTGAAGTCCTGCCTATAATGCATGACAGTGCACAACAGAAATGAAGCAGGCATTTACAGGTGAATACAGGCATAGGAGCCATGCAAAACTCAGATAACAAACAAATCATTAGTGATTTTCAGATTTTTACACTGGAAATACTCATATTGAAGTTTATGCTCACTAGAATATGTCTGGCAATATTCTGGAGCAAATGATCAATTTGCAGATGTATTAAGAAGCGCTGCACAATTCAACTAATTGGGATCTCAGTCGCAATGTCAGCCTGTGCAACTACTGTATATAACCACAAATGGCTACAGTTTAAATAAATGCATATGTACATGTACAACGTGACAACCTATTCTCTGTCTCTCTCTACGCCCCTAATAAAGAGATGACTAGTCAGTCTCTGTTGAGGCAGTGGAGCATGTGGCCTGTGACTTTCCAGTTTGCTGAGTGCAGTGGAGATGGATACCAACAAGCAACATGGTGATATTTAGGATTCAAGCTTAGTAAAACTGAGCAGGGACATGTGCGGCATAAAACATAAAAAATGAAAGTCGTGCGGAAACACGACAAATTTGGAGCTGCACCTTAAACAGCATGGAAAGAAAGGTATGATGAATGCTTGATGGTGAAAGTCAAATAAACAAACCATTTGCTTATTATATAACACAAATTTGTCCACAATAATCGTAATAATATGGCTTTTTCACCAAATCATATAGCCCTAGTCTTAAGCAAAACTCTTAACGCACTAATCACTTGAGTGAGTAGAGGTTTACAGTAACATTCATAAGCATATCGGGCTGCTTTTGTTTTGACAGAGGTCTTTTAGAGTCACCTAGAGCTGAAGAACAAAAGCTTGAAGTTACTGAGGAGAAAAACCATAAATTACGCCGCTCACACTTTTATGACTACAATTCTGAGCAGGGGAACCAGATGGGATGGGAACAAAATGGACATAAAGTATGTCTTCACAGTCAATGTGTTGATGAATACTACTACTTCTCATGCATATCATATTCAATATGCAGGAGAACAGAACGTGCCTCATGCTACATTCGTTTCAATATGGAAAGAGGTAACAAAGATTTAGGGCAGTGGTTCTCAAACTTTTTACTCTGCGTACCACCTCAAAAAATATTTGGCTCTCCAAGTACCACCATTATGACCAGAAGTGGGTAGTAACGAGTTACATTTAC
>JAUMHL010000010.1:19276204-19303143 GCA_032362345.1 Sandelia bainsii | reverse complement strand
CACCTACGGACAATCTTAGAGTCACCAATTAACCTAACATGCATGTCTTTGGATGGTGGGAGGAAGCTGGAGTACCCAGAGAGAACATGCAAACTCCACACAGAAAGGCACCCGGCCGACCCAGGGATCAAACCCAGTCCTTCTAGCTGTGAGGCGACAGTGCTAACCACCACACCACCGTGCCGCCCCCAAGAAAAGTCATTTACAACAATGCAACAACTAATGACTTATTAATCACATTGTTTTAATTAACTTGCCAAATATTACCTTTCATTGCAGGGCTATAAATTCACTATTCCTTTCCTTTATCTCACGTTTACATTTTTTCTCCTATATCTTTTTTTTTAAGTTTCTCCAATTCATTTTCTACATCTTCCTACGTTGCTATGGTAACTCTCTGTCTCTCTCTCTCTCTCTCTCTCCCTCCTTCTGTCTCTGTGGTGCACCCCCACTTTCTCCTCTCCCTCTCTCTCCAGCGGCTGGTTGGATGGTTGCTATAGAAACAGACTTATTTAAAAGAAGAGCTAAGAAATTATCTTTTTTCTCTTGCTCTCCCCAACACACTCGCTTTTTTGCTCCCTCACTTCCTCTCTCTTTCCCTCAGCCCCCCTCTCCACCACCACCCCCACCCCTCACTCTCTTTCTCACTTTGCCTCAATCACAAGAAAGCAGACCTACTCTTTTATTTTCCTTTGTCCCTAGCTGTATATTGTGGATTTGCACACACACACATAAACCTGCAGTCTCCCTCTTTTCTTCATCCCACTTAGCTGCTTCCACAACCACCCCACATATGTTTTATCCTTAAAGTTAATAGTTTACCTTGTGGGGTTTAGATTTTTGTTCTGAAATTGGACTTGGGCCCCCATAATGTAACTGAGTGAACAGATTTTTGTGCCTATAACAACAGGCCATTTTCATGGACGACATTTTGAGATATGATGATGATGATGATGATGATGATGATGATGATGAATTCCATTTCGCCACTTTAGTTTCAGGGACCTGGTATTATGCATGCTGGCTCGTTTTCACACATGCTGTCATTGTTTAGCGGCACTTGAATAGAACAGAGCGATTGTTAATGTTCTAAATAAGTCCTGTGTTTTTCCCACAAGTAGTTTATTACTTAAGTTATTTCAAACAACCATGAGCACAAACACTGCAAGTTGCAGCTCTCCCAAACCGTGCAACAATGACAAATCTCCACCTGTGACGCCATCACTTAATTTATGAGCATTGTGACATCACTGTCCCCCTTCACCGCCACCACTGAGCACCGCTTGCTTATCTCCCCTGCACCCAGGCGTATCAGGCGTCACTCAAGAGAGATACTGTCACCCTCCACCTACACCCCCACCTCGCCTAACCCTGCTCTTCGCCTCGCCTCATCGAGCCTAACCAAGCCGAGCAAAGCCCAGGGTGCTATCAGTTCCTGATAGTTATCAGCTTACATTAAAACATAAGAGGGGAGGGTGGAGGAACAGGCAGATAGACAAAAGGCGGATGGAGACACAAACAGAGTGGGTGGTGATGGATACCGGCTTTCATCATCTGTAATCATGCTGTCCATCTCCATCTTTAAACCGCTGCTGGTTCTTTTATCATTGTTTAACATCCAGCAAAGGAAAAGAAATAAAAGGGGATAGACGGATATACTGAAGAAGAAAAAGAAAAAAAAGCTCGGTCATGGTGCCGACGCTTTAAAATCATTTGGTTACACAAATGCAGTTTCTGATAAGGGAAATAAGTTTGGGAAAGACTCTGTAAGAAAGAGTGGAAGGCACTAAATATTAAATTAAGTGAAATTGGAGCCAGTGGGTTTGAGTCTGTATAAAATTAGGATTCTGATCACCATACATTGGACTTTTGAAAGGGAAAGTATTAAATATTATAAACTTTTCCTTTATCAAAGCTTTAGTTCGAATAAAATGTGCTGTCTTCACTGAATTAGTAACTGGCTGGTTAGACAAGTGAAAGGTAAGACTTGAAATGTAATGATATGGTGACATGTCTGCAGTAGAAAGATTTATAATTACTGTTGAGCTTTTTAGCCTGAATGTGATGTTTATTCAAAAATTCATAGTAGCAGTTTCAATACTGGTACTTCAGTACTTCAGTACCTGAGATCTACTTTGCTATGATACTGTATAATATTTCATGGTATAGCATGGTGATATTGACAAAAACAAAATCACAACTCTATATTTTCTGGGATTTTGTTGATAACAATAAGCAGTCAGTATTTTGCATTCTTCAAAAATGTGTTTGTAGAAGTCTCATTTTGTACAGACTCAGTCTGTTACTTGTCTAGTTACTAATCTTGGATGTCTTGGATACCAAATGTTGCTTACTTATATTAACGGAAACTTCAATTTTAAGGAAAACAGCTGCTCTTCGTGTAGGTATCACAGTAAAAACTATATAAAAAAACATTTACCAACTGTTGCTTTTCTGGTCTTAACGCACTGTTTTTGAAGAATTGTTCCGCTTTAATTTGCTGAGTGTGTTTGCGTACAGGTACCTTGGCTGGTTTTGGTCCTTGTGGACAGTTGGTTCCCGAAGCTTTTTAACATTCTTCATATTCTGCGGTGCGGTGATTAAGTCTTTAAATCAATTCAAATATTGTACATATCGCTCAATCCTGCACGGCACTGACAATCATCATCATTTCATTCATTTGTTTTGTATGTGCTTTTCAAAAATGAAATTTTAAATGAGCAATTTTGTCTGTCTGATAAAAGAAGTAGTAAACAGGAGGACTAATCTGATGCCATGTTACGGAACAAGTGCCTGTACAGTGCAGACACACACAAACATGACACACACACTTATCCCCCAGCATGCATAATCCAGGGCAAAGACAAAAGGGAAAACCTTGTGATAGTGATCTTGTAATGGATCAGATTGATTTAATTCACTGCATCGAACAATTTCTCATTCTTATTTCTTAAGATGTCTCTGAATGGATTTTATGTGGGAGGCCCATTCAATTGTTCTCTCTCACCTCCACACACGAGACTCTCAGACAGCGAGCGAGAGAAAACACAAGCAGACAAAGAAACAGAGAGAGAGAGCGAGGGAGAAGCAAACATAAACTACCTCCACGCTCACTTTATTTGATCTCGCAGCCCTTTTTGTTGACATTTTTCTTCATATAAAATGAAACACTTTTATGCTTTTGCTGCTTTTATACTTGATGCGTGCATTTGGTTGAAAGCTTCTCCTTGGAGACAGTGGCCAGTTTGGTTTCTCACTTTCTCTTCCCCAAAAAAAAAAAAAAAGAAGCTAAGAAGGGTTACGTCCAGCCTTTTATCACTTTTATTGAATACTCATGCAGAGAAAAGAAACCCACTTTATTTATCCTTGGAGGGCCGAGGACTCTGTCGAGGGCGGCGCTTTGTGCATTGCAACGTGCAGCTTTGAACAGCGGTGAAATATGCTGGAAATGCCTAGAAAACTCCAGGCCCTGCTCTCCCAGGAGAGTCCCATCTATAATAGGCCTGGCTGTTTCCCTCTGCTCCCTTGCTGCAACACTCTCCACACATAAATCTTTGCTCCCCAACTCTGCTCTCCTCCTCCTTCTTCGCTCCTGTTGGCTCGCACTCCTCCTCTGCACTTCGCTCCTGCCCCCATCCACATTGCATCTTTCTTTTTTCTTTCATAAGCATGTCTACACTCCTCTGTTGCCCTCTTCCTCCTCTACATTTCTTTCCTGTCTTCGCCCTCTTATCTCTCTCCTCATCTACTCCTCAATTTTCCTGTTCCCTCACTCCAGACCTCCACACATATAAATCTCTGCTCCCCACATCTTCTCTTTTTTCATTTTTCTCCTCTTCTTTCATTCCTCTACCCAGATCTCACTTCTGCCCTCATCCTCTGTTCATTCTCTTTCTCCTTTAAGTTTCCTCCTCTGCCTCCCCCACTTTTACTTACACATCTTTTTTTTTTCACCCAAAGCCTCCTTTCCTCCCCTTCTCCTCTTTTCTTCTTCCTGCTTCCTCACTCCTTGACCATGCTCTCCTCATCATTCACTTCCATTAGCTCCTTCTCCTCCTCTCCATTTCCAGACTACACTCCTCTCCTCTACTCTTCCGAATCACAGGTCTTCTTCTGCTCCCCTTTTGTTCATGTTTCCTCCCTTCAACTCTTCTCCTCCTCTGATCTTCCACAGAAACCTAATGCCCTTATTCACTCTCCTCCTCCTACACAAATTCCCCCCCTTGACCTCCTTCTCGGTCCTCTTCCACTTCTTTGTTTGCCTGTTCTCTAGATCCAACTCTCTACGCACATAAATCTCAGCTCTGTGTTCCTGTTCTTCTCATTTTTCACTCCTATCAACTATTAGTTCCCTTCCTCTACTCATCTTGTTTTTTTCTTTCCTGTTTTTTTATCCTACCCTCAACCTTTTTTCCTCCCTTCAAATCTGCTCCACTGTTTTCCACTCTTCATCGTTCCTCTGTCTCCATCTTCACTCCAATCACCTTTTCTCTGCCTCCTTCACTCTTCTGACTTCCTATCCACCTGGTATTCTTCCTTCTTTCTCTCCTCTTTCCGCCCCACCACCACTTTATGTCCTCTCTCCTCCACCTACTGAGTCCTTCTGATTCACTCCTTCCTTCATCTGTCCTCCTTCCAAGAGAATACTCTCTCTCTTTCTTCTATTTTTCTGCTCTCTTGCTCCAGCCTTCTCTACCCATTCACCTCTGCTCCCCAACCCTACTTTCTTCAACCCTCACTCCTGTTAGCTTGGTTCCTTCTCTGCATTTCATTCCTTCTACCCGCATCTAATACTACTACTACTACACTACTGCCTCTCCCTTCTTCTTTAGCCCCTCTTTCCTCCTTTGCCGTCTTTTTTCACTCTCTTATCAAACTTCTCTTATGCCCTCATCCTTCCCTATGCCCTTCTTCCTCTTCTAAACCCTCATCTAGTTCTTTATTTTCTCTTTCTGCACGCTCTCTGCATGTCTCGTCTTCCTCTTCCTCTCCTTCCCACTCTACTACTCCTGCCTTATTCAGGCTGACATATCAGTCAGATCAACGGGTGTCAGTCGACGCTCTATGTTAAGATCTGCATACTCTTCATTCTGTTACTCCCACACACACACACACACACACACCAATACATACCTCAGCCCATGCCGAGGAGGGAAAGGGGGATTTGCTGCTGTCATTTTAGCAAATGAATAGATTACTGGGGCCTTACAGAGAATTAAGCAACGGCTAATTGTGGTGGTTATTTTATTTATTTCTATTAAATGCTGTTCCTTGTCACCTCAGATTGTGCTTCCTCTGTCATAAGGATATCAGATCTGTCAGGTACTGGAGGGCTTTGGGACGAGGCCGACACAAACACTTAACTCCGCCACTGCCGTTCTTTGAACCTGCTCTTAAGGAAGGCTTGTCATGCCATTTTTAATCATCTTCATTTGAGAATACAGCCGCTTTTTTTTTATTGAAGTGAATTTTTTAACAACCCAATTAGTGCAAGCTTTTATATTTGCTTTTATGGCACGATCAGTACAGCATGGCACTAATGGGCAACGTTGGGGGTTTGATGCATCCTGAGGTTGCTCATGCTAGAAATATTCATTAGTGGTGCTTCAGATAACACAATTCACCACAAAGAACACAATGTTGAGCTGGATTCTATGTTGACCAACAGCTATATAACACAATCTAACTATGGGGCCTTGCATCCAAAACAGCAGGTGCTTAAATTATACCAAGAGAATATACTATTTTTGAGGTCTGCGAAGGCGACGGTGTATTTAAAAGTGCTAAGTCAAAGCAAACTGGGCCCACTGTTGATTGTGAAGATGCTTTGAATAAGAGGCAAAAGATTGTACAGCAAGTCCAGTTTCCTTTATTTAGCACTCTGAGAGGCCTTTCTAAGGAACCCTGGTTGCCCCTGGAGCCCACTTTGGGTGTAAACTTGTGCCTTTGTAAACTATCAAACATTGATGGTCCAGCTGGGTTGCTGTTGAAGTAGAGACTCAAGCCAATAGGACCCTGTCTCTTTCTCTCTCCTTGCTTCCTGAGCGATCCTACTCAGCCTCTGTTTATCCTCAAACATCCCCTCTTGTCAACAGATTAGGACTGAACCCCGCTGTCTCTTCCTTTCTTCATCTCTCTCTGCCTCCATCTCTCTGTCTTTTGGCCTGTCTCTTTACATCTGCGCCTCTGTTCTATTCTTGTGACGGGAGAACAGATTGGGAGGAAGAGGAGGGGGGTGAAAAGGGAGAAAAAGAAAGTGGATGTGTGCGCAAAAGAGAGTGAGGAGAGAGAGGACAGGTGCTTGCAGTGCAAGAATTGCTTTGCTTGCATGATCAGGCTGCAAAAATGTTCAGCTCAAGCAAAAGCACTGTTCAAGAATTTACTCTGAGAAACAGGCTTCCTCGCCTGTGGCCCGACCGACGCTGGCGGCACAGCATCGGATCACATGCCGGCAACATGCCGCATCAGACTCAACACATACACACACGCGGGGCTGAATGGTAATTACAGAGGCCAACAGACGTGTGGTCAACCACTCAGAGATGGCCTGCGTTAGGAAGCCAGACACACACACTGGACTGACCAGTAAATCAGGCTGCTCAGTGAGAGAAGTCAGAGTTGTCAACAGAGGAAACTAAGCAGCAGACACCTGGAAGAGTCCGAACAGGCTAAAAACACATGAGGCTGCAGCTGCTGCATGGAAGGGACAGATTCACTCTGATCACATTTACAAGCTTACACCAGCTCAGCTACAGACACTGATCTTCTGCTCTGCTCTTTGCTGTTCACGTTCTGCTTCTGTGCTGCTGGTTTTGTTGTTCTGTTGAATTTCTCTTCTTTTCTGTTGCATTCTTTGTTCTGATCTCTCCTCTTCTATTTGCTTTTGTTTTGTTGTCTTGCTCTGATTTGCCTCACTCTGGTCTGATCTGTTTATTGTTCTCTTTATACGCTTTTCCGCCTTGTTTTTCTGTATTTTGTTCAGCTTAGTTTAGTTTTGTTTGGTTTAATCTGTTTAATCTCCATTTCTTATATTATGGATTGATTGATCAATCAATCAGATTCTATTAAATTCTATTAAAAAATCAGTATACCAATCACTGTCTTCTATCTTACTGCATAAAGCTGTAATGTTCTTTTTTTATTCCACTCAGGTGGTCAGCTCTGCTCCAGCCTGGGAGCTCCTCTGACTGTCTGTCTAGGCTGATAACCGTCTGTGGTTCATCACACTTGCAGCCCGTGGCACCAGAGACCCAGGTGCTGAGGCAGGTACACACACGCACACACGCACAGTTGAACTGTTCTCATCATCAATTAATCACCTCTGTCTTTGGAACCATGACTGCCCTCTAACGCAAACACACATTTCTCTTTCTCACAGAGGTTGTGTGTGTGTGTGTGTGCAGAGAGAGAGAGGACAATTTATCAAGGTGATCGATAAACAGGGATATTAATATTAGAAATGTGGCTCTCCTCCAGTCCAGTGAATATGTCTCGGTAAATTTTTTTTTTTTTTTTCTTGGCACCTTAGGAGCGCGACCGCGCGCACTGGCACCAGCACGAGCACGTGAGACTCTACCTGCATGCTAAGAGGACTCTAATATCTCTTTTACACACACTCTCTCTAACATACACCGACCTTCTCTTTCTCTAGGGACATTGTCGCTGGTCTTTACTCTCCACTCTCTCCCAACACGCACGCACTCAAAAACACATATACTGAAATTGATGGAATGCACGTGGCTGAATTAATGTGTGAGCGCATGTGTGTTGGAAAATTGATCCAGTGTGACTCATGTCAAAGCCCGGCGACCAGACTGTGCGTTAGATCCTCGCCTCATCAATCATCCCCGGCTGGCAGGTTATGCGCAATGTGTGTGTGTGTGTGTGTTTGGGATTGCATGCGCGTGCTTGTAACCCATCTTGTGTTGACCCACACTGCGTTTGTATGTGTCATCCAAATGTAGCCATTCATGCGTTTCAAAGGTCACGTCAAAGTAATGTGTGCAGATGCTTCACATCTCTTCCTTCAGCGCGTAATTGAAGAAAAATGAATGCACCACGTCTGCTCTGTTTCTGTCTGTACTCTAAATCTAATTTTTACCAGCAAGCCAAAGACCCTGAACACCCCACGATTCTTTTCCCCTCAGCGCCAGTGGGTTGTAGTGATGATGTCTGGGGCAACACAAATGTATAACAACATAACACATTTACACGCACGCACGTGCACAGACAACAACGCGCGCGCACGTATTGACAGATACATAGATGCACAATACTGGGGACACAGACAGAAAGACACCCACAGCGCGCACAGACGCTCGCACACAGCAGAGGAAAGGAGAAGGGTGAAAGGAGAACACATTTCGGACATAAATAAAAAACTTTCCGGTGTTGTCCGTGCCTCGGCCCGTTCAGCTTGACTGTGTTTAAACACCTCTTACCTTGGTTCAAAGTGATGGCCAAAGTTATGATCCACAAGGCTGGCATGGTTCAGCCGAGCGCATTCAGATTCCTCCCCACGGCTCTGCTATCCCGAAAAGACACCATCAATTCCTCCCGACTGGGTGATTTTAACTGGAATCCTCTTTGAGTCATGAGAGTGAAAGGAGCCAAATATAGAAAAAAAAAAACCCCAATGCTTCTTTTCCTCTCTCTCCTCTTTCCCTTTATTTAACTCGTTCCCCTGCTTTCCTCGTGCGTAAAACAAGTCTCCACTTTTTTGCCTGCTCTTTTGGTTTCTCTGTGTGCGTCCCTTTTCTTCTGTGTGCTCTGGATTCCCATTTAAAAAAAAAGGATTCCCTCCTCACTCTCCACTCTCTGAGTGTGTGTGTCTCTCCCTCTGTACCCCCTCCTCTCATACAATCAGTAGCACACACCCCTTCCCTCCTCCTGCACGCCTCCCCGCTCCAAATCTCCGTCTTGGGCTCCACAGAGAGGAAGTGGGCGCTCCAGCGGCCGTACACAGAACTGCGTTTTAAACTTTAAATTCACAGCTGAGTTCAACTTAAACACAATATTATGGTCAAACATTTGCCATGATAGAAAGCACAACGCGTACAGACAACAATGAAGTTGACGGTTCTTTTAAAGGTTCCGAAAACCTATTTTTCAATCAGCTCGTTTGTCATAAATATCAACTTGTAGAGAAATAATAATTAATAAATAATTTTTGTCTACTATAATCTTGAAATTAAAAGACCTGTCAGTTGCTATGATTAAATCAGGCCCAATCTTTTCTTGTGAATGTTAGTTTTAATCTGCTATGATACCACTGTTGTATTCAGTACATAGGACTTCTAGAGAATCTGCAGTAATAGTTGCCTTATGGTATCACTGTCCACATCCCAATTACATGTGACACTGTGACATTATTTTTGTCAGTTATCTGTGCAGTACAAACCTGCGTGTCCCCGGAGCCTGCACGGACAGATTACTGAACAGTCTGGTGTAGGCCAGTAATGCCTCTGTATGACTGTTCATGTTGCTTGTTTGAAGGTCACAGAGCTTAGTTTAAAGCAACAAAGCTATTCCAAAAATATTGCAAAACCAAAAGCACAAAGACACTAAATGAGCCAAAAAAGATGCAAAATGACCAAGAAGAGATACAAATTGAAGGGCACGGAGAAAAAGAAATTGCTGAAAAGATACACACTGAGTATGGGTATGTCTGCGCCAAGGGCCATATTTTCTCACTATATCTCCATGTGAATTTCTGACTACGTTAATGATTCCAATTTTCTCTACATCTCTTAGAAAACAAAAACCAAGAGAAAACTTAACTTAACAGCAAGAGAATAACTTCTATATATCTTTCCTTGGCAGTCTGGCAATCTGTTGCACAATATACACATTGGCAGTATTTTAATGAAAGCTGTGGAATTCGACAAATGAGATCAGCTTCAACATGGTTCACACTGGTTTATTAAAAACATACAGTTTAAATTTTACTAAGAAAAAGTTCAGCTAAACTATTCTTTTACCTGACAGAGATATGAATATCCGTCTCTGTGAGGACTGTGACTACTTGCTGTGTAATTAACTAGTAGCATGTGTACAGTGCAAGGCTGATTATTATCCCCCATCCCAGTATCCACATGTGGTAACAATATTCCCCAAACCACACTGCAGACTAACGGAGCAGAGGCAGAGAAAAGATAAGAAGAAACCACAAGCAAAGTCAGACTCTGAGGCCTCTAGGGTTGGTTTCTTTATTTAAAAGAAACATTAAATAAATATTAGAAAAAATAAGACAAAGACTAATGAACACTTGTTAAATGAATTTAGATTGAAAGGCTAAAAACGTTTTTTGTTTCAACAATGGAGTTTGAATCATAACATTACACTGCCCTCTGTTGGACATTTCTTGAACTGCACCGTGTAAAAACAATGCAGCGTGGCTTTTTATGACCTGTTGAACTTTTGTAGTATTTTTGAGCTATATTCTCATTATGTTATTTATTGAAACCACCAAGTTCATAACATTTGTATACAGTCACTAAAGAAACAATACCTTGTTCTAGTTTTTTCCCCCTCTGTGAAATCAGTCATGGCAACTGGGTTTCTTTTTTGTTAGGCTGAAACTTACCACTACTATTTTACTACTCAGTCAAGTAGATTGTTCACTCTGAGGAAACTTATCATCCAGGGAGGTTTTGGAGTGTAAATCTGGCTCCCTACCCAACTGTTGACATATCAAAAAAACAGAAGTCCAGTGGTGACAATCAGCTTCCAGTTAACTCACCTGGAACATTTTGGTGTTTTGGATCATATCTTATTTTGAAAGTTCTGAACAGGAAGAACAGATGACCAGACAGGCGAATTTAACCCAAATGCTTGTTTATTGAAGTCAACAACTGAACTGGTATTTTAACAAAAAAACAAATAAAACAAATACTTCGTGAACATAACAGCCAACAGACGCAAACCCACCACAGCATGCGGTTGGGTCGCGCCTTGATGACATCATCAGCCACAGTACAAATTAACATACCTGACAGCACTATTCTCATGTGATATGGATATTTATTCAAAAGGAAGACTTGTCATCCAAAATAACAAAGACATTGTTTTAGTCATCAAAATAACAACATTTTTGTGAATGTAATACGCATAGGAGTGTCTCCAGAGTCTGTTTGGGTCAATGAATACACACCTCACACTCATACACAAACACACATATATACAAATACACCATAGTCACAGACATCATGCCTGCCGTGCATATCCAGATATGTGTGTGTGGTAAGAGTATCGAGTAAAGGCAACACTATATACATGAAATTATATAAAAATGGTTGCTGAAATAATAGAATACGCAAAAACTAAATGTCTAACCTTCAAGTTTTGGAAAATCTAATTAAAGAAAGAAAATGATTATCAACTGATTGAAAGCAATACATTTAAGATTATGCACACCTTTTACAAAACATAATTTAAAAATCTAATTGTTTATACTACAGAAACAAAAGGGATGAGTGGCAGCTAGTGCGTGACTGCCTGAAGAGGAGGTGGAGAGGTGGGGCAGGACAGCTCGGTCTGACTGAAGAGGGACAACAAAAGCTGCTGTTTGCTGGCATCTGGTGACAGCTAGACATTACTGCACTGATGCAATGAAAAATGAACTGGACTGATAGCATGTCCCAATTCAGTGCCACTGTACTCCTACGTCATTTTAATGCAGCAGTGATGGGAAAGGCAGAACCCCGCTTTATTATTTGCCTCAGTGTAATCCCGAAGACTGCAGTGTTGAGGAGGTACAGATGGGTTTAACTGGGACACGATCTATGTTTGCAGATCAGAGAACAGCAGGGACATTCTTGTCAGGAGAGAAGCTTGTTGGCACTTCTCATCTCCAACACTATCTACAGTTCCAGCTGTTTCTCATGCAAGCTACATGCTAGCACATTAACTAAGGACGATGAATTACAGGCAAATACAGGTCCATTAGTTTTAAAAGACACTACACTTAGTTGAGTATGAGGCAGGTATTCCTTTCTCCATTCACAGAGCAGAACTAGACTGGGGCTACACATACAAATCAAAGGTTACTCTTCAAAGTGGACAATAAGCTCTCTGAGACAAGACCCATTCTCTGATCCACAGACATGATCATTGTGAAAGACAGAAAAGTATTGCAGAGCAAACATGAAATAAACAGTGTTCTGAATTCTTCTGACGTTCATCTGGATTTGTTTAAAGTTGTCTGGTGCACGTCCAAACTGTCTCCATCAGAATTCAAGCACTGTTTATGGTGAGTTTACTACAGTGTTAACTTGTTGCAACCCCAAATTCCAACCGAGAGCTCTAGGAGGAAACAAAAACGCAACAGCTGACCCTGCTTCAGGTTACCCCTTGTTGTATAGCTAGCTTATAGACACACTAGTTGTGCTACTTGATTGTAAGCAGCCAGCTAGAAAGCAATTAATGACAATGTGGGGAAAAGGTAAAAAGAGCAAAATCCCTGAACATTCCCAAAAAAGGTGTACAAAAACTATCACAGACATAACTGTCTACAGGTAGACTGACAACAGCAAATGGATTCCTCCTTCCAGAATACTCCCAACAAGTGCCGTGGAGGGCCATCAGCGCGTGCTGGCAAACCTAGAGGAGCTAATTCTACTGTACGTCTACACGGACTCCTGAATGACACAGAGACCCGCAAAGGAGAATCAGACGATCAAAGATGGAGGATGGAAAACAAGGGAGAAGGAGAGATGAGGAGAGGTGAAAATGGGTGAAGGTGGATGAGGACATAGACGGGATGATTGATTAAAGAATGAAAAGAAATGGATGAGTGGAGCAGAGGGAAAAAAGAGAAGAGGACGTTTAAATCCCTAAATGACTTTCTTCAGTGTTAGCGTAGCCCAGACTTCAGCTCGGCACCCTGCCCACAAAGCCAAACGTTGGCATGTGTACAGTCTGGAGCCCAGAGCCTCTTAGTTAGATTGCAATCAATTTCTATGACCGGGCCAAGTGGAGCTCGCCAGTGCCAAGAAGAACTCCCAGCCTTAATAAAAACAGAGTTCATTTATGGGAACCTTTTGCTAAGTTGGTGAATGGTTCCTACTTGCAACAACGCACACACACACAGAAAAAGAAACAATAATAGAAAAGGATTTTTGCCAGGACGTTTGTCATTATGCATGTAGGCAGTCGTGTTTGGCTCCATAGTGGAACACGAACAAGGATTTTCACCCCCCGCCCCTGAAGCAGCAACTGTACCATCTTTTTAGAGGAAGTCACAATGTCACCACTTAACAAATTTATAGGCGTCTGCGCAAAGACAAGCCGTCTGCTGCAGGGAGAAAAACAGCAGATTTGAGCAGTATGCTCAACAGGGCCAAGTGGGATGAAGACCACAGAGGTCCACGAGCACAAACACCAGGCAGTAATACTCCAGGAAAACGCCACCAAACACTTTGACAGCTTTTTTGAAGCTGAGTTCAATTACAACAGTTTTGGGAGAAAAGGGCCAGTGAAACAGGGAGAAAAAGACGGCACTGAACGTGGCGCATGAAAAAAAAAACAAACAAAGTAAATAAATGAACAGCATCAAAACCCTAAACCTCAAACTCATAACACGGAAGTTAGATTTATGGACTCCTGGACTGACAGACACTGTAAACTGTTAACACTGACAGTAACACACTGAGATACTGAAGAGAGAAATTCTCCCATAAGTCCCAAAAGAGGAATAAAATAAAAAGAGAAAATAGAAAGAAAACATTCCCCATACAAATATTTGCAGTTAGTTAGTTTTCATTGCAACGTCATCCTTGTTATTTTTATGTTTTTCCCCAGATATTGATATTTTTGACTCTGCATTTCCACGCATTTAGTAAAAACAGGCAGGCTTTTTTTTTTTTTTTAGAGTATATACGTTACTGTGATGCAGTAACACTGTATGAGATACAGGAGAAAGGGAGACGTAGTGAGAGAGGGAAGAGAGGAGAGACAGAAGGTAGAAAGAGGACAGAGAGAGAGAAAGTGTATTTACAGCACACCAAACATTTTCTGTCAAGTAAAAAGAATGCTATATAATTCTATATATATATATATATATATATATTTATATATGTATACTGGAGCCCCTTGGCTTGGTAGCGCAAGGCAGGAATGCTATTTTTGCATGAGAGTTTCATGTTGTGTGGTGCTGCATTGTGGGAAATTCATCGGCTTGTACCAGTGTGTGAGGACACAGGAAGAGGTTTGATGGCATCAAAAGATTAAACTGGGAGAGTGGGAGATTATGTTTGTCAGTCATAATTTGCTTTCGATGGATTTTTGCTGCCACAAGGATGTTTACAGAGGGATAGTGTCTTATTTGACGGAGGGAATGAGAACAAAAACGTGAAAGGTCGGAGCTGGTTTGGTTATAATGTTGATGAGACGGGATGGCGTGGTGATGAGAAGCGAAATATCGGCTTGAGATGCCAGAATGTGAGTTACAATTTTCCTTTTTCGAGGCGTCCACAATCAGAAATACGATATGATGTATAAATGTTTTAAAGTGTCATAACTCGGACGTGTTAGTAGGAGGCTCGTGTTTTTGTTAATCTAAGCGTCTACGAGCGTTCAAGTCTGTGCAAGAAGACACTGAAACCGCATCATGTACATAGGTTTGTGTGTTTTAGTGTGTAGCTTCAGTTCGTCCATATGTCAGTGCAAAATCTCACTTCCCTGTATCAATGCAAAGAGGGTAGTACCAGTCGAAGTTCAACTCATCGCTTTATCCTGCCCACAGTTCTTTCCCTCCCTTCCCCTTCATCATCCCTCCAAACAAGCGAAGAACTGAAGCATCATGAAAACAAAATGGAGTTTTTTTTTTCCTTCATTCCTTCCCTCTCCTCTACTTCACATCCTCCAACTTTTCCCCCTCCACCTCCTCCTGCTCCTTACGCCGCTCCGTCCACAACTAGATGAAGTACTCCTTCTTGTCCTCTGCTCCAGAGTGGCCTCCCTCTGCATTGATGATGGCTGTGTCAGCGTCAGGGGCGTCATCTGAGCCCTTGGCTTCGTGGGTCAGATACGTTCCTGTGGAGAGGAAGAGAGAAAAGGAGGCCAAAAAAAACAGGAGAGGGAAGAAAGGGAGAGAAAGAGGGAGGAGAGATTAGATTGCTGTGGAGATAAAAGTCAAACACTGGAACAGCAGGACAGAGACTGATATGAAGAGTGGAGAGGCAAGATGCTTCAATATGATGTCAAAATGATCACCTGAGGCGTTTTCAGTAACTTTTTGTGCTTTGTTGTTGCCTGTAATGTGCTGGAAATACTGAATTTTCTCAACAACAACCAATAAAATTGTGTTTATCTGGGCATCATACAGGAGCTTTCTTTTGGTAGGTTTATGCCGAGGTTTCAGGTCAGCTCTAATCTGCAAATTACAAGAATGTCTTTTATCCATCATCTCCTTGTGGGCTGGACAAAACATATTTAACTAGTAGATTAATGTAGTTCAAAAGTTTAAATGTTGTGATGTCCTAGCTACATACGGTACAATCATTGCAACAGTATTTCAGTGATAATATTTTAATGTGTAATGTATTAAAAAAATACTACTAATGCAACTTAAACTATAAACTTTTGTTGTCATTTTTTGACCTCCACATGAATACTTAACAGAGCACCATTAAGCCTTTAACCAATTTAGTCTCATCTTGCTTTGGCTAAGCTTCAAATAGTTCACATAGAATCAAAACAGCTGTAGCTCTACAACTTTTTTTGACAGTATAGATTATTGACTACTATGCCAATGTGCATTTTTGATGTTGGAAATAATCTAAAATCAATTTCAACATTGATCTGTATCAGGATCTTGCAGAGTTGACTCAGTTGTCGACGTGTGTTATAGGTCTTCGGTGATAATGGGTACTTGTATCCAGGTGATTGTGAGACAACTGTGAGGGACACTACACTGGTGAAAGAGACTCAGTGAACATTGGATATGGACATCTGCTAACTGTGAACACCAGGGCCACAATCTCTGAGACCACCTCTTATGACATGACTGAATTTCCACGCTCAGTCGACTCATGACTGAATAAATTTCATGCGCTGTTAAAATGCAGCTGAAAACTCTATACAAAGCTAATAAGTGGACTTAAAGCTTAAAGTGGTGCTAAAACAGCACTTATGACATGATCAAGACTTGAGCAAATGTGTTTGTGACATAACACTGGAGGAGAAACAGAGAGACTTGCAAAGGACCACCACCACAGGCTTGGACATAGCATCTAAAGAAGGTGGTTAGCTGCCTTCTTCTTAACCTGACTCCTGCTTCACCCAAACCAGTTACCTCTGCCTACTCCAGTGCTGCACATAGAAGCGTTCCTCGAGAGTCTCACTGTTTCTCCTCCAACATATGTGTTATCGCCTGTAACACGGTGCTCGTAGGAGCAATCATGATGTACATATTGCACAACAACTTTCCTTGAGTCTGAATCAAGTTGCACTCAAAAGTGCAAGATGAGCAAAAAGCTCAACAATACATCCGCCATAGTTTTTATTCCAAAAACAACATCGATATGCATTGCTTTTTTAATGTATATGTTATACATCATGCCTCTAATAACAGGACCCCGGTTGATGTGTATAAACAACACTGGGATGGCAATATTCGGAAGCAGCTGGAGCCACCCAGCTCAGGGTATTGAGTTTGCTGGTGGTAGGCATTTGTTTGCACCCGCACTACATCTGGTTACCAAAATATATCTATGTTACTCTTTAAATTTCACGCGTCCCCAGATGTAGATGAAACATTTCAATTTGACTTGTTCTTGTTTGTTTATACCCAAGAGTAAATATGAGTGAGCAGAGAGCGAAAAAGGCAGAGCACAGGTCTACCGAGTAAGTAAATCACTCATCAGGTCAGGACGCAATTATGTTTCTACCACACCACTTTAAATCCCATGTTTGGAAATGAAACTTTATTGATGTCAGGAAATCTAATCTCACATGAAGTCATGAACTAGACTGAATTAACATGCGATGAATAAACATTCACTTATTGTCATTCATTCCTTTTCTTATTCCGCTTTGCGAGCTAAATAAGTGAAGTTGATGCTTAGAATTCATATTTAGGTATGAGTGCATTCATATTCCTGTGTGTCTCTGCGTTTGTACGTGTGAGATTCGGTACGCATGTGTCCATATTTATGCAAGTGTATCTCTGTGTACATGTGTCTACGTGTGGGCATGTGAGCAGGTGACCTTTGTGTCTGATGAGGTATCTGCCGAGGACAATGAGGAGGCAGAGCAGGATGAAGACGATAACAGCCACAACCCCTCCGATCACTGCGTGGTCCACCCCCGAAGACGGCGACATGGCTGTGGGGTCTTCAGAGGAGAGGAGAGGAGAGGAGAGGAGAGGAGAGGAGAGGAGAGGAGAGGGAAATCATAGAGTAAAGAAAAAGAAATGCAAGTCAAGATAACAGAAAGGGAATGAGAGAACGGATGAGAAACAAAGAGACAAAACAGTAACAGAAAATGGGGAAGAGATTGTGAGAAATAAGGGGAGAGAAGGAAAGAGAGACAGCGATTGAGAGCACGGGGGGGGGGGGGGGGGGATATTGGTGGAAGCAGAAGATGGATGATGAAAGGCAGCAGAAATAGAGGAAGAGAGAGAGAGAGAATAACGGGGAGAGTGACAGAGAGAAAGCAGAAAGAAAAGAAAAGAACAGGGGAGCAGAGAAGACTTGTCAATATATAATACTCAGGCACAGTGGCAAACCTTCAGAAGACAAAGCCAAGGATATGGGGAAAAAAGGCAGGCAGAAGAAAAAAGGCCATCACATCACCCTCCATTAATAATTGTTTGTGACTAACATGCAACAGGATTGTGCAGTTTACAGTCCAGTCGCTTGTGCAGTAAGGATGTCGAGTTGAATTCTGGCTCTTCGGTGTTGCTGTGGTGATTTCTACCTTTTTACTTTTGACTACGGGATTTTATGCTCGTCTGTGGATTAAGAAACTCTGATAACGTTCAGGCTTGAGGATTCTAAAGCTGGATTACCAACCAGGGAATATAAGAATATGCACCATGGCCCCAGATCTCCAGGGGCTCCAAAGCCAGATATTTAGCTTTTGTAATAATTTTAATATCTACTACCTGAACCCCGTTAGCATGTTGCAACTCTGTAAAACGTAACTAAAATTTTAATGCAGTACAGGTATTTTGAAGAACCTTACATGCACTTTAATAAAATAATTTACAAAAGAATAATTTTCAATAAATATGTTGTATAAGCTAAATACACACACATTAAAATGTATTTTTAAAAGTACCACTTGAGCTTAACTAATTATTAATTGTATTAAAGCATTAATACATGTTTAATAAGACTAATATAATAAAAACTTATTCAGTTTACAGTTCTTATCAAAGAAGTATAATGAGTGCTCTGCCTCCTTATCACTATTGCAAAAATGTATCTTGGTTACACTTATAGTAGTAAGCTTTACTAATTATTTACTGTTTTGAAAATATACTTTACTTAATAATACTAATAATAATACTTTAAACTGATAGAAATGCAGTATGCATGTACAGTGCATGTTGCATAGTCTTGTCTGTATACTAAAAGTATGATTTCATTATGGAAAATATTCACACTTTTCATTTGGAGAAGTTTGTGGATAGTTCATAACAGTGGTTTGATGTGTTCACTTCAACCACTTTGGCTACTGGTCCCTCAGAAAAGAAAGCAGTCGACGCAGAAATAATTTGACACATCATTTAATTCCCCTCACTTTTCAAACTGGATCAAATGCTGAGTGTCAATTTGAAGATCACTCAGATGTCAGGCAGGCTCAAAAGCAGCATTTCTCATATGGAAAAGCAAGAAAAGATTTTTAGATAATGGACAAATTAAAAGGACAGAAACAGAGTTGTTGAAAAAGACTGGTTTGCACTTGGTCAGTGTTTAAGGGCTCGAACCAATTAAGAGGGCAAGGACTCCACCAGTCGGACAAAAAAAAAAAAAACAGTAACACCAAAGGACTGGAAAGAAAAATAGAAATGCAGCAACAGCCACTGACAGCCAGAGACAAACTGAAGAGGGAACACATTACAACCAGCTGGGATTCCAAATAATGTAGTGAACGGGCAATTTTAGGGGAAAAAGTCACATTTCTGCCAGTTAGAGAAGTGAAGGGGCACGGCAACAGCCAGCCGGAGGCCAGCCGCAGACAGGGAACAACGAGAAGACGAGGTGGTGGTGGTGGGGAGTGGAGACTCTGAGCACCAGTGAAAATGACACACACACACACACAGAAAATCAAACACACACTGGCTGGCCAGTGTGGAGGTGAGAGGGGCATGCTGACGAGGCGAGACTGAGAATGAGCCCATAAATCCTGCTGTCAGCATCAAAGGAAAGCAGACAAGAACCAAGAACACCTCAAAGCCTGAACGCCCCCCCCACCCCACCAGTACTGAAAGACACACACACTGACACAGAAAAACACACACACACACATAGATAAAGATACAGAGGATGTGAAACTGTGTAAATGACTTGTACCACTTAAGGGGTCATGCTAGTGTGTGAGACAGAGGGCATGGTGTGAATGTGTGTTGCCTGTGTGAAAGTATGTGTGTGTGAGCTTGTCTGTGCATGTATGGGCAATAACAAAGCATTGCGTGGGCAGAAATATAAAATATTCATCCCTCTGCTCTGAAGTGTCCCCAGACTAGTTTTTTTTTTTTTTTTTTTGAGGATGACAGATCGACCAAAACAGAACTACACACACACAGAACTACAGATGGACACACTGACATACAGGTGGATAAAAAGTGAGAACGACAGAGAGTCAGAACAACAGGTGACTGGTGGAAAAGTTATACCTGCACTGTTGCCTGCAGCATCTTCTCAAGTGGATGAGTAGATGGATTGTTGGATGTTTAGATGGATGGATGGATGGATGGATGGATGGATGGATGGATGAATTGGTGGAATGGTTGGTTAGATGAGTGGAGAAGTGTGCGTTGGAGGCGTTTGAGGTTTAGGATCAGGGGTTATTAACAGGAGAAAAAAGGGAAACAAGAAAAAAAAGCATCAAACAGCTGTGAAAAGCCCACACGAATGCCATTTTTTCCTTCATTATGTGCTTCTTCACTTCTTGTCTTGTCATGCTTTGAGTATGTGCTTGTGTTTGCATATGTGTACATATTATTCTTAGTGTCTTTTGCTGCACCACAATGCAAACACAGTTTGTGTATTGAGGGAAAAAACAGCAAAGTAGTAACTTGAATGGTGTTTGTTTTTCCACTCCATTACTAAGCTTCTCGCATCTCTCTTGTTTGCAAGTGTGTGCAAGTGTGTAGCTCAGATGTTTTTACCTGTGAAAGTGTAAACTCCATTCAGCTGGACGGAAACTGAGGGAGTAAAGGAGGAGGTGGGGGAGGAGTAGGTGGGATTGGCGGTGGACGGAGTGATGCTTGCAGACGGGGGAGGAGGAGTAGGAGCCGGGGAGGAGGGCGAAGAAGAAAACGGCAGGTCGGGGAAGAGAGCGTTGGAGAGGGGGGTGGTGGAGATAGTGGGAATGGTGGTGGGCAGATAGGCTACGGAGGGGCTGGCAGAAGGGGAGGAGTCAGGGGAGGAAGTTGAGGGAAGAACAGGAGAAGTGGAATCAGAGCTGGAGTTGAAGAAGACGTCAGGAGGAAAGGAAGTTGGGAGGGAGGAGGAAGTGGGGAAAGAACCTGTCTCAGTTGGAGAGTCAGAGGATGGGAGCGGGGTGTCAGGTAAGTCTGTGTCCATGGGACCTTGGGAGAGGTAGTGGGCCAGTAAAATGAAAAAAAAAAAAGACAAGTCCATGGATAGAACAAATGGGACAAATAGAAGCAAAGGGAAATAAGCGCAAAAATGAGCGAGAGCGGTTGGATGGTAAGCAATGGTGGCGGTGGTCATGGTGGCGTGGGTGGGTGAGAGAAAAAAAAACAAAAACAAAACAGGAGGAAAGAACGAAAGAAAATCAGAAGAGAAAAATGATGGAAGTACAAGCAAAACCACAACAAACACCAGAAGAAATAAAGAAAAGTGATGAAGAAACGTAAAAGAAGAAGACATCCCACCCCTTTCTCTTTGCTCTCTACATCCGTCCCTCTCTTCTCCATCTATTCCTCATCAAACATTCCTCTTTCTGAATATTTTCGTTTTCTATCTTGTTACCTTGCACCAGGAGCGTGTACTCCCCTTGGCCGTTGCCGATGCCGTTGTCAGCGTGGCAGAGGTAGACGCCATTATCTGATTTGTTGAGCATCTCAAAGTGCAAGAAATCACCATCTGCTTTGGACAGAGGGGGGAGCTCTCCATCCTTCTTCTCCCATATGTAGGAGGTGGGCCTGCGAGAGGAGAGAGAAAGAGAGATATAGAAAAGATGAGAGTTGAGCTGTGTATGCTCTGAACATTTTGTAAAAAAAAAAGTAGAATAACTCTAAGTAGAAAAATCAAAAGAGGGGTGAAGTAATGAGAGAAGTGAACTGTGACAAGTATTGCAAGAGAAAGAAGAAAAGATGATGATCAAGAGTGAAGTAGAGGCAAAAAGAGAAAAAAAGAAGAATTGGATGCAGGAGAGGGGGTGCTTGGAGGAATGACGACAAAAAAGAAGCGATAAAAGCAAGAGAGGAGAGCAAGTGAGTTCAAATAAGAGAAAAAGTAGAGAAAAAGAGAAAAGAGACTGAAGGAGAAAGAAAGAAAGAACGATGGAAATAGGGAGGGGTTGAGAGATGTTGCAGCAGACAGTAAGAGTAGAAAAAAGGGAATGATGAAAATTGGGAGGGGGAGCACTGCCGCAGCTTGATGAGGAAAAGAGATTAAAAGAGATGAAGGGAGAAGCAGAAGAAGAAGACAACAGAACGAAGATCAGCATTTCAAATCAGCCTGCATTAAAAAAAAATCCATTCTGCATAACAGATGTGTATGAGCGAGATAGCAAGACGAGCCTTGATAAAAGAATCAATTATGTAAATGTGCAAGTCCTTAAGCGCTGTACAGTAATTACAATGATGGGGAGTCTGAATCAGGGGCAGACCTGAATGTGCTGGACTGATTAATCGCTCTTCGAAATGTGAAAAAACCCTCAGCGACACCTAAAGGTGCAATCTGTGAATTCACGACAGCAGCCAGGTGGACATTTGTACGGTAAGTGATAAAGGCAGGAAGAATGAAGTTCTTAGACCAGGACTTGTCTCATGTAAGCTCCTTCAGACCAGTTCTGTTAAAATCTAGATGGATGATTGTGATAGGAAAAACCTATCAGCTCTGTTTTAGCTGCTGGGCAAAAATTCTCAGACTGACTAAAAGCTAATGAGAAACATCATCTGCTCCCTTGACACCTGCTATTGAGCAAACACTTGGGAAACTGTGGACTTACGAGGAAGCTCAAAGTTTTGAATATTTGTCATTTCATTAATATAAATCCTAACAACGCTGAAAAAAAAAAAGCAGTCAACTGTCCCGAGGCAAATGAATGCTTGAAATTAAATCATAAAATGTTAAAAACAAGTGTTTCCTGTTTCCATGTTTGGCTAGATCATATGGTTATCAGCAATAAAATGTAATCAGCTGTTGTATTACACCGCCTACAAATGCGAGATAATATGCAATTAACTGAACAATTAACTTCACATTTACAGGCTGTAACTCGTGTAGTGTTATTAAACGTAATTCTCAATAGTCAGTCTCTGTTATGCAGAAGGTAATTTAAATACAGAGAGATGAGTGGTCAGACAGCGGTTAGAATTACCATCATGCACGTCTAAAATCTGTCTTTTATTCTTGGCTATGAGGTCTTCCTAGGTGGAAACGTTTCAATTAGCAGGCATGCATTAGTAAACATCACACTAAAGTCATGATACGCTTGAAGACATTCTTTATAGCAATTATGGGTGCTTTGGTGCTGCATATTCCTCCTTCTAACAAGTGTAATTATTACCGGATTTAAAAAAATGAGCTTTTGGGTGTTTTGCTAAATTATTCATATGAAATGTGTGAAGTTATGCTAATATCTCAAATCTCAGAAATGCAACTCTTATTTCTGCCCAAACTATCTGTCATCTTAACAGTATTTTTTTCCCCACCTCTGAGATTATTAAAAGTTAAATCAGATGTTGTTTTTATTTTTTAACAAATTCTTCAGAAGACCAACAATGCAGTAGCCCAACTCTCGTTGGTGCCTGACTTCCCTGCCGTGTCTGCCACTCAGTTGCACAGCTGTATCTTAAAACAGATGGGCATAAATCTGCTTTAATCATACACTTTTATATAAACAGTGGATCAAATGACTCATCAGCTGACTTTGCACTTGAGCATGTTGAGTTTTTCCGATTTCTCAAGCTCATATTCAACTATTTTGATGCAGTCAGCATCTCACCAGTGTAGTTTTCAGACACAACAGATGTTCTCAGCTCTGATCAACCCACTTTCACTCCCTGCTCAGCCCCAAACAGCAGACAGACAAACTCTGTGGCTAACTGATGAAAAAGTGGAGAAGAATGAGACACTTCCCTCTGGAGCTACAGATGCAGATGACACCGAAATTGAGCTGAAAGGGAAGTGAAATATCAGACTTACATTCGCCAAACAAATGCTACCGTTGCTCCGTGTCTACTAGATGTGCAAATACGATGTGTTGACAACATATTGCCGTGATGCCCAGTGGGCTAAAATAGCTGGATCAAATTAGTTAACTCAAACAGGGGGTGGGAGGTAAGAACTGCATTTGCTGGAGACTATTTTGAGCTGCAGATTAATCCACAAGTGGGATATCAGTGAGTATCTGCAACAGCCGTATAGTAAAAGGTAAGTGTCACTGTGTGGCTCATTGGCTGTTAATAGATTTTGGATGACAACAGAGCTCTACAGCACAGAGGTACTCCTCTACTACACTAAGCTTTGACTTCACCTCTAATACCAGTTAGCAGGATCACTTCAATATATGTTTTCTTCTTTTTATGGGGTCTTTTAAGTAAGAAAGTATAAAATCAGGTCAGACTTATCCTTAGAGAATATCGTATCCTGTTACGAGTCACCTTCTGTTTTCTAACTGTAGCCATGATCTTGAAAACACAAGTGAGCTTGCACACAATAAGCCAAAGCTATGTAAGGCGTTTCAGCCGTAAATGTGTTAAGTGAGCAGTCTTAGGGAGTTTAACTTGGTTAAATGACTTCGAGAGCAGAAATGTGATGCTATTGTGAGCACTCCCCAGCTGTGCTGATCGAATAGATGGGAAACATAATAGAATGTAGAGCATGGAATCTTTTCTCCTCTATTAGAAAGCCGTTGCCACCGGGCGTCAAGGAAACATAGTATAGAATTTGACACGCCAAGTTATTCTTTTGAACCTGACAAGATGTGACCACGGAGAGAAAAGTGTGTATCAAGGAACAGAGTGTGACGTTCACTGAGTTTGATCTGGGAGAGCAGCTCGAGAGGAGGTGGGGGATCTGAGTGGCTGGGTGTGTCAGGGGGAAGGTGTTGGTTTGGTGATTGGGTTTTGACAACCAGTGTCTGATTTGATTGGACACTAGCTCATCCACAAGCGGTTGGTGCTGTTCCTCCTCCTCTGTCTCTTTTTCTCATACACACACACACACACTTTGTGTTGTTTGCTCTTCCTCTCTTTCTGTCTTAGTCATTCGCTGCTTGTCACAAAATCTTTCTGTTTCTCCTCCGCCCACGCTTTTCTCCGCTTCCCTCTACCTCTCGTTCTCCTGTCAGTTTGCCTTCCCTCCCTCTCTACCTCTCCTTCTCTTGTCATTTTTTGCTTCTGTCTCACAGGTTCTCGCTTCTCTTCTTCTATAGCCTCGATTTTTACATACAGCCTCTGCCACTCACGTGGACCCTTTTATCCATAGCCTCCCCGTGTAGTATGAGTCAAGCACATTTTTAGAATGGGTGGTCCCAATGGGAGCTGAACCCTGAACTCTTCCAATGTCAGGGTCATTCCAAACTGCACAGAACTATTTATTAAAATAGAACAAGGCTACATCTTATAGAGAACATCATTAAATGAATGCTTTCATGAACAGTGTCTAATTATATCCCAAATAAATATTTCCTGGCATAGGTCTTTCCTCTGGGAACTGAACCTGGAACAATGGCACACTGTTCGAGCCTCGCATTTCTTCTAAAACCTATCGACTCCTTTGCTGCGTATTTAAGCATGTGTATGTGATGACAGTAACCTCCTCCTCCCCCGCCCCCTATCTGTTCCCCCTGTCAATCAAAGTAACCGTTAGTCTTACTCCTAGCTACTCCTTTGATGAGGTGACAGGGGGAAGGAGGGGAGAAGGGGAGAAATAGGAGGAGGTATGGGTGAGTTTGAAGGGAAAAGGGACAAGGAGAGACAGAGCAGAGTTATAGGAAAAGACGGGGAGAAGAGGAGGAGGAGGACAGCGGGGAGGAGTTGTGACAAGACGGAGGGGAGCGAACGAGCTGTGAGTGACACGGCAACGGAGAGATACCCGATGATGGAGGGCCTGGAGGGAAGCAGGGAGAGGAGGACAGGGGGAGGAGGTGGAGAAGAGACTGGATCGATAGGGCTGGTTGGCTGGAGGTTCATTTATAATGCAGAAAGGCCAGAGGAAAGAGTTGATTGTGTGGGCAGGATTTAAGATGCAGGTTGCAGTTTCTGTGTTTCTGTTTCTATGTGTGTGTCTGTGTGTGTGTTTGAGGGTATCAGAAAAATGGTTTGCACACTGTCAGTGAACATGCGAGACTAAACCTCTTTGTGCTTATATACAGTTTGTGTCATGTTTGAACAACTGACTACTTACAAGAGAAGGTGTCAGAAAACTGAACATGTTAATTTGTGATTGCTGTGTATTTGTGTTTCTGTGTACGTGCAGACTTTCAGTGTTATTACCTGCACATGTTGCCTGTACTGTGGGTGTGTGGGTGTGTGTTTGTGTTTTATAATTGTGTACCTGCTGTATAATTTGAGACCTTTTGAGTAAATAAATGTGGTTTTGTTTACGTATGTGTCGACTTCTTTGTATGCTGGTTCCTCTAAAATCTGCTGTGGTGCTCTACATGACCAGGGTGAAAACTGAGATTAGAGTAAGGACTGCAACACCCAAACTGACCTGCTTGCTTTAGTTGGAGGTAAGCTGGACAATTTGTAGTGAGAAAGGCAGCATTTATCTGAGTGGCGTTGGCTTATGTACTCAGGTCTAACAGAATAAATTGCAGCTGACTGAAGTGAAGAGTGTGACAGATTATATTACTACATAAAAAGGCGACAGAGATAGTACATGTAGCTTGAATTAATTGTCCATCAGAAACAGAAAAATTGCACTGTCCATCATTTGTTAATATGCTTACAAATATTTTCTCACTTGTGGTCCTGCAAATCATCAAAAGTGGAAGCAATGTGATCTTATACCATCTTAAAAGGTGTCTGACTTTGATAGAAAACAGTGGTGACAGAAATCTAAAATCAGTGTTGGCGTCTTCTAACCACAACCACTCTTTATCTCTACAGCATACAAAAGTTAGTTACGGTGTTCCACAAGGTTCTGTGCTTGGACCAGTACTTTATACTTCTTTTTACACATGTACCTTAGGCAATATTATAAGGAAACACTCACAATAAATGTCTATTGCTATCAATCATATAGCTACTCTAGATGATTTAGTACTGGCCTTGAGTAGTACCATGAGGAATCTTGGAGTTATCTTTGACCAGGATATTGCCTTTACCTCCTATATTAAAAAATCTCTGCCTTCTTCCACCTGAAGAGTATTGCTAAAATTAGGGGCATCCTGTCTCAAAGTGATGCTGAAACACTAGCACATGGATTTATTACTTCTAGACTGGACTACTGTAATTCACTACCAATAGTATGTTCCAATAAATTCTTTAAAAGCCTCCAGTTAATCCAGAATGCTGCAGCCAGAGTTCTGACTGGAATTAGCAAGAGAGATCATATTTCTCCTAC
>JAUMHL010000010.1:19242814-19273727 GCA_032362345.1 Sandelia bainsii | reverse complement strand
CGAATCCTCTGTCTCTGCCCTCTCTCACCACTCCCCCAGTAATTTCCCAGGTGACTCACACAACACTCGCAGAGGCTGCTCGCTCCTTATGTCCCCCGGGGCGAGAGATGGATGGTCGACGGCACAGGTGATGAGGGCGTTATCGTCGCTGCGGCTCACCACGAGGGTGAGCTCGCTGCTCACATTGTACGTGGGATCGTCTGGAACGGGCTCCACCACGTCTAGACGCCCTGAGGTGAAGAAGGACAAGAGGGTGGTAGGGACAGTTGAGAGGAACACATCTGCATCTTAACCAGGGACATGTACAACACAGATGAAAAAAAAAAAATTACACACAAGACATAAGCTATGACACAGATAAATACAATCGACTGTAATTAGGATGTGGTGGCTTTATGTTGTACAACTGTAATGACCTGCATTTTTTCCCTTTGAATGAAAAATGTGTCTTCTGTGCAGTTACCTTGTGCCTCTGGGAGTTTTTTGTTTGCTATTTATCATTATATGCCACAAATACTGTAATAATGTAACAATACACATTATTATAACAATATTATACCTCTTTCTCTCCCTAAAAGAACATTTTTTCTCCTGCTGACTTATTCACTGATGTCTACAATCACTCTATCCAATAACACTTTATATCATATAAAATCTGCAGGTCTGTCTTTGTCTTCACATTAACCAGGACTAGCAGGAGTAACATGAGTCAGATGTGTATTTTTCTCTTGCTCTGCCAAAACATAGTTTAGAGATTAAATGATCTGTCCATTAGTCAATCAACAGAAAATTAATCTTGTGTCTACAATTGATTCCCGTTTAAGACTTTAATCAAACTAAACTGTCAACATTCACTGGTTCCAGCTTCTAAACTATGAGATTTATGGGATTTATATTATTGGATGGATGGTCTGGATTGTGGGTCAGAAAACAAGACATAAATTTCGTCTCTGGGCATTTTCCAACATTTTCTGACTTTTTATAGGACAAAATATGATTCAGTTAATCAAATAATTATTCTTCACATGAATCAATGATGAAAAAACCCATAAGCTACAGCCCTAAGTTTGTTTCATTGTGCTTAAATTCAGTTTACTCACTTCTAAAAGGGAAAAAATTAACAACTCTTTAATGTGCAAGGAGCGTTTCCTTAGGTTAATTTATTTCTTTTCAGTCACACATCCTGCTGCAACATCCTTGTTCATGAGGAAACATAAAGAATATTTTAATCTCAATGCTACTTCATGTGATCCTCAAATCTGCAAAAGTCAAGGTTGCATGTTGGCAGCGAGAGCTAATTGAAAATTCCTGTTCCCTTCGGTAGCCTGTAATGTAACATGTAGTAAACAGTAAACCGCACAGAGCATCCTCATGTTTACCAACCAGTATAGTCTGTGATATTTCATGCTGAAGGAGACCAAAGGGATGCAAGGCCCTAAAGATCTAATGTTTCTAAGTCCAGTTTTCTTTGGACATGCTTGTTCTCTGTTGCTTAGGAGGCAGCTTGCATTTCCCATGAAACGATACCAAAGAACATTTTATTCTGGCAATAAAAGAATCTACGGCATCTTAACTGCAATCTGTTGCGGTCATATTCTGTTGAGCATGATAAAACGGGTCTGTTTTTACAGTGTTGACTTACAGTAAGTAGCAAGTTTTAAGTAAGAATATGCACAAATTTTCATATAGACAGTTTCCTATTTGCAGTTGTTTCCCTTTCTTTACTTTATTTTACATTTCTGGCAGCAGTTCCAGCAGCCTGTGCAGAATAAAAAAGAAGAACTGGGCAGATGTAAATGGGCATGAGCTGCAGCACTACAGTTAGACAAAGTATGAAAGCATAAACACAGCAGAGACTATTACCCGGGGATCGCACTCTATTGTGAGAAAAATATCAAACTGGGTGGTCAGACCGTGAAAGTGGTTGGCGAATCTAGGAAAGTGGACCAGAACCATATAACTTTCTCCTGCAAGGACCGACACGCGCACACACTCACGAATGCACATGCAAGCATGGGCTCATGTAGGTCAAGCTCATGAATAACATATACACAGACGAGACAGAGATAGTGGCAGGGAAGCAGATCGGAAAACACACACTTTTCCCTCTGTCTCAATCATTCTCTCTCCCTCATACACACCTATTATAGTAGTCTTCTCCTGCACCTCTCCCCCTCCCCTACCAGAGAACTCTTCAAATACCACTGAATCTAATGACATCTCTCTTTTTATTACCATAACCAGTCCTCTGACCCATAGAGAAAATTAGTTTACTTTCCAGGTGCATTTCAATAATCCTACGCCACTCAGAGGAGGTTTTTTCGTCACTGTCTGTCTCCCCCACTGCCCTCTCTCTCTGCACACACAAACACAGGCATTATACGGCCTTTATTAAAGACCACAGATCTCCAAAATCAGTCTTGGGAATTAGGAAATCCTGTTTGTTTACTCACTGACTCGTGTGTACAATATTTTCGAAATCATACAATTGAGTTTTAATAAGTTTTTTCCAAGCCCAAGGGGTCATGGAACTGACTCAGCACATTCATTAAGGAAAAAATAAGATGCACTCAGTTTAAGTGGTTTTTCCCAAGACAGCAGTGATACACGCTTAAACGTACTTCACATTCTCTCAGTTCATTATTAGATAACCAGGGTAGATTTGCATGTCAGCTGCTGTGAGTGGAGCAACAAGCAAATTGGACTAGAAAACAGCAACAGGTTTATGGAGCAAAAGGTTCATGGAGGTTTTACTCATGTTCAGTAACTGTTCAAAAGTTTACAGCAGTTCACAAAAATACCAATTAGCTATCATCAAAGTTACATTTTAATGATTGATGAATCATTAAAAACAAATATTAATATTCAATTAAACTGAATATTAATATTTGTGGTTCTCTTCATCAATATTTAAGCTGAACTATTACTTCAGAATCTGCATAAATTTTAATGGGATGTACTTTTCTATAAAATTCCTACTACTCAAATAAAGAGGTGGCCGATCTGCACATCCTTGAGACTAACTTCCCCCAAGGTGGTGCTGCGATGCAGATGAGGTGCTGGAGGTGCTGATGCTTCAACCCTCAAGTGGACAATTCACCACAAAACAACGATATTTGGAGAATCAAACAACTGGAGGCAGCAATTAGAGAGTCCAACATGTTTTTGGGCTTTAGCCAAAGACGTAAAATGTTATTTTTATAATTAAAGATATAAATCTGCCAGAAGATTAAGATTAAGAGTAATTTTCATTGAAATGTTTTTATTTGTGTGTGTAATCTTTCCAAATATCATGTTTTAAAGATGGAAAATATATATATCACAGTCAGTCTTTTTTCAAGTCCACACTTCATCCACAACAATTTCTTTAGTCAATTTATTGTTTCAAGACATTTATCAAGTAAAAAAAACACTGAAGAAGTAAAGTGAATGAGGATGTAAAACTCCTTCTTAATATTCAACAACTTTGCCAACTGAACAAGGTGCTTAACCCCCAGCTACATACTCCAGTGGAGCTGCTTAGTCGCCAAAAGTAGAAGACTCTGGTTCTACTTGGCATCTCAGAGGTATGAAAATGTGTAACTGTGAATAGACAGTAAAGCATGGCTTAACGCAGCCGTGCATGCTCAGCAAAAGCCCTTCCCAGGATAAAGGAAAGGTTTTAAAATAATCAAAACAGTCATCACTTTTAAGCTTAAATCGGATTACGGAGAGTGAAAGCGCTTGAGTCTGATTTGAGCGTTCACATGAGGTCCTCTAATTTAGAAAGAGTTAATTAGTCTTAGTTGGTGGATGAAATAGCTAAATAGCCGAGTCTTCTTCTGTCTATTTCTATTGTATGAGTATGTTTCTCAGTTCAATTGTGAGGTACTTTACAGAACCTGAATGGTAATTGCTTGTGTCTTCTCCTTGTAAGTCGCTTTGGATAAAAGCGTCTGCCAAGTAAAGTAAAGTAAAGTAAAGTACTTGTACATAACTTAGGTATTTCTGTGCCCCCGTCCATCTACTTTACAACATTATCCTTTACTTGTTTCACTAAATGTATTTGACCACTACAGTTTCTGATTCCTGTGCAGATAAATATTCAGAATTCACAATGAGCAGTTCATTAGCTACGATGCCTTGTCATTATACTAGCCAACATTATTTAAAGTAGCTCAAATTGGCTTCATCTCAGCCACCTACAACATGAAAAGTTGACACCCTACTTTAACTGTAATGATGATGATTAGTCAATTAATGGAGCCAGAGAAAAATAACTGACTAATCATTTGAGCCAGTGTATAATCTAATATTGTTGGATTAATGACTGTTGGTCACACTATACTTACACAATTTAAAGACGTTACTTTGAGCTTAGGAAACTTATGATCAACATGTTCCACTATTTATTGAGATATTATAGACTCATTTTAATCAGTTAATCAAAAAAACACCTGATAAAATAACTGAAATGAAAATTGACATTAGCTCCGGCCTTAGATTTCTTTCATTTCCTAAAGTGTTGTGATTTTGGCATCATGGAAGCTGTAAAATACAGGTGAATTATATATTCACCTGTATTTTAAGCAATCAATAGTAAAGCAAGGAGCCATTCTGCAGAGTGAGTATTATTCATTCTGATGCTTTTAAAATAGCAGATTTTTAAAGCTGGACTTCTGTTGCTGCTGTTTTAAAGATTTGAATAGTTCTTCCACCACTGTCTGCTTCTCTGATGTCTCCTTCTCTTTCGCCTCTTACATTACATTGCTCCATACGGACACACGCCCATGTACCCTTCGCCATCCGCCCCACGGCCTGCATTATGACAATTTGGGCTGGTATTCAGCCGGTGTGGACTTAAGTGCCACTATAAATCCCCATTATCCCCAATCCAATACATCGATGTCACTAAATGATCCATAGCCCTTTCAAACAGTACAACTAATACAGTCTTCAAAGCTCTTAGCCTTTCATTCTTCTCAATTACCACTCCCTTTCCTGCACTCCTCTGCTCTCCGTCTCCCTGCTCTCTCTATCTAAATCCTCTTTCTGGATTTCTCTCTCCATTTCGTCAGCCTTCCCTCCTTTTTTCTCCCCTCTTTCCTATTGCTCTCTCCAGTCCCCTCTTCTTTAAAACTTGCCCCCTTCTCGCTTCATCCTCTCTCCCCCCAACCACCCACCGGTCTGCTCCCCCACTCTGCCGCAAAGCTGCCTTGCTTCTTCTTCTTCTTCTGTGGTTTACTTAATTCTCTCTTTCTCATTCAGCCTCTCTTCTATCTGCTCTTTACAGCTTCCATCAGTCTCTCAGTATCCTCGCCGTCGCTCCATCTATTTTTATGCACGCACACAGACACACTCCCGCTCATTCACTCGCTTCCTCTCTGTTCTCTGTTTTCTCAGCAACCCCTCGCTGTCACTTTCTTAATACAAGGCGTCTCTCTCTCTCTCTCTCTCACACAAACACACACACACACACACATACAGTACACACACGCTCTCTCTACATCTGTGTTGCCCTCATTCCCCTTTCTCTTACTCTCTCCATTTCTCTCCCTCTCTTGTTTTACTGTCAGTGAAGCCATCAAGCACGCACACACACACACACACACCCACACACATGCTGAGGCTGCGACTGCATGAATGAGAAGCTGCAATAATGGCACGCTGACCCGTGCTGCTCTTTCACTATCTAGCCCATGATGAGCACTGTGTGACAGTCTGAGTGTGTGATTATCATCTGGCCATTACTAGTGTTTGTGTGTTAAACCGAGGGGAGGTGCGTGTGTATATGTGTGAGAGAGACAGAGAGAGAGCGTGTGTCATTCCAGCAATGACTGATTGGTGTTGTGCGATGTCAGGACAGCTGGGTGAGGCCTCAAACACACCATCATTCACACAGAGTTGATCTCCTTGAAATCTCTGTTTGTCTGTCTCTATATCTCTCTATTCCCCATTTATTTTAAAGGGTCACTTCACCCGTTCATGTCACTTTGGATGTAATTATGCCACTAGACAAGACTGTTGACTCAGCAAACTACGGTTTCTATGCCATTAGGATATGGTTAAGGTAAAGAAACACGTGGTTACATTTGGGGAAAGACTGTGGTTAGGGTGACAAAAAGAAAACAATAATTGCAGGTCTTTGGACATGATAATATGACACCTCCACCCCTTTACTTTCCAACTTTCTACATTAAGAGCACACTATTCTGCATAATGGCATTGGTCGCATTTGCCGTTGATATAAATTATGAGTACAATTCCTCGGGACTTGACTATTTCTTTAGCGAAGGTAGCACCTACGAAAAATCAAGCCTTAGTTTCTGCAGAGACATGTTACTGTTGAATTGTTTTAATGAAACTTTTCAATGTTGTGAGGACCACAAACAAAATTGCATTCACCTCCACTGTCTTGTAGCGTCAGCAGTAATCTTAGGATACAGATTACCTCAGTGCCTGGACAAAAATAATACCCAAACTATCTGCATGGCTAGACACCATTACAAGCAAGAAGAAAATACATCTTTTTGTATTTTGGTTGAACTTACTGTTTAAACAGAAATCCAATCTCTCTGAAAAGCAACACACTCTCCTCTGTAACAAAAAAAAGCAGATAATCTGTCCTCAGGCAGGCAGCTCTCCCATTCCTCCTTCTCTTTGTAGATTTAGTCCATTCTTTCGATTCATTTCAGTCCATAATTATAGAAAACACTAACACTGCCAAGGCATCGGGACACAAGATGGGCATTTTTGCATTACAAAGCCCGAGTGTAGCATTTTATCATCAATAAATTATTATGATATTATGTCATCATATTATATTGGTATAATTACTGTAAAAAAAAAGGCCACTGCAAAGAAGATCTACTAGTCTAAACACTGCAGTTCACACAGAGTGGGATTTAGCGGGACATCTGCTGGAGAGCTTTGCAGTCAGACAGAGGTCGCTGTTCTTCCAGTACAAATATAGCTTAAAGCTTATAGAGTTTCTGGTGATGGCAGATGGTGGAAGGAGTGAAAGGGCGACAGAAACAACACTTCCAACATGTTTGTTCTGCTCGGTAAAGCAAAACAGAAAACCTCTGACTGATGAGGCAGCAAGAAGCAGAGGGGGTTTACAGGAAACATGGTTGTAATTTGGAGAAACGCTACCACTGCCAGCAAAACTGGTGTGAGTCAGAAGCTGCCAATCGTCTCCTTGATTTCCAGTTTATCTATAACAAAAGACCAGTCAGTCTGACCTCATGCAAAGCTCTCTCTAGCTCTGTTTCTCTATTCGACCTCATCCCTTCATCCTCTCCTCCGCCCTGCCTTTTATTGCTGGATTCTGTCGTTATCCCTGGTTAGATCCGAACCACGCTATCTCTTGCTCTCTGTTGTGTCACTCGCAGTTGCAGATATGTTGCAGCTCAACGAATGACACACACAGTTGTACAGATAAACTCTGTATCTTCACACACACACACACAAAGATAATAATACAATATTCCAATACAATAAAAGCAACCACACACCCAGTTCCTGGGGACATGCATAGGCACACATTTAGAGGATCAGGACGTGAAGGAATGACACAAACACACTGAAACACACTGACAGCATGTTTCTGCATTCACACACACAAACAGCATGTCTCCGCACTTGTACGCACACATATGCAGACACAGGTTTAGGACACACAGGGAGACAGCAGGCAACGTGGCAAGCACACACAGCATGATCTCACATACACACACACACGAGCTACATTCTCACACACTCACCAAAAAAAAAAAAAAAACACACAAATGCTCATATGTAAGGCATATGCACACAAACCCATGCATGTGTACAAAAACACACACTTGCAAATCCCCATAGACACTGAACACTGCAGGATCACAAACACTTCAGCCCAGAGACAAACACACGTACACAAGCAAAAAAACCACATCCTTGCATTCCTGCAGACTATCCCACACTGTCCTACGCACACACTTATAACCGCACCCATGCACTTCCTTACCACACACACAGATCCAGCGGCAGTATGAAAACAGACACATCCAAAACACATTTTCTGACCCCACAATACCCACATTTACAGACAAACAAAGAGAATGTCCATATGCTCACTGTATCTCTCACCTTCCAGCTCCTGGTCTCCTCTGTACCAGCGCAGCCTGGCAGGAGGTTTGCTGCCAGTACTGGTACAGGTCAGGGTGACTTTGCCTCCTTCCTGCACTGCATTCTCAAACCCGGAGATCTGAGGTTTACCGGGCACACCTGGAGAGACAAAGAAATACATAAAAAGTTTGCAAGCAAACTTTTATGCTGCAGGCCTCACTTTGTAGCCAGAAAAAGCAAAGCAAAGGAAGGCCAGTGGCTAACCTCCTAACAGGCAAGACATATTTTTGCAAAGTTACGGTGTATTGAATTGGGAAAAAAACATGAATATCAATAGAAATTCTAATACAGCATTTTCAGTATCACAGACAAGCTTGAATTTATTTGGCCAATTCTGTTGGAAACTAGCTGGGAGAAGAATAAAGATGCAGGCTTGCAACTGCACACGAAATGGTTCATAGACAACGCGCAACAGCTCAAATGCCTGCAAAGCTTCTGTTCACCTCAAACGTCCACACCCATCACCAGTATAGTTGTTTGTCATGGTTGTTTTTTTGACAGCTGACCAGAAAACAAGCAATTTCATGACTTACGTTAGGGTGTTAGAAGTCACTTCACCCTTTTCTGACATTTTATAGATGAAATTATTAATTGAGACACAATCAGGAGGTTAATTTATAGTGAAAATAATCATTATTAGAGCAATATCATAAATTTACAGTAAAAATAAAGATTTTTTTTTTACTTTTAGCCACCAGGTGGAATAATCTTGAGTAAGGTAACATGATGACAGAGATTGATGTGGCACTAAAAGCTCAGACAGTAGCCCACTGAATGCAAGTTAAAGGAAAAACACTGAATTTTCTTATCACACTGAAGAAAAACTATATAACATGTCTTGCTGATGCTCGATTTGCTTTTGGCAAAGAAGTAAATATTGGACTCGTCCATTCTCCTGCAAAGATATACTAACACCTTTCCAGCGTTAAACAAGAAGTCACCTGTTACATACATATTTATTCACACTCTCAACTGAGTAGGCATCTGAAATCATGATTTACTGCAGTATGTTTCAGCTGATGCCATTAGTAATACATATTTCACAGGGACAATCTATGAGAGCATGGAGTAGACTGTTTCTGTGTCTATTTTTTCTTTATTAATTCAGTGAAAAAGGTCAGACACTAAGTGCGTATCAGTCTTGTGATGAATTTGAATAAAATGTGAAATGCTAACCACATTTTTAGTAAAACTTGAAAACATGACAGAAGCTGCATTTAGAGACAAAAACATTGCCAAAAGAAAATGAATTAAATCGTTCATTAACTTAACAATCCAACAGGACTTGTGGCACACATTAAGTATATCAACACATGCAGTGAAGTCCCAAAAGGGAGGATGGCTGCCTACTGAAAAGAACATGGAAACGCAATTAATTTAATGAAAAAAATAAATAAAAATGCATTATCCCTTTAAAATTGGCAGCACGGGTTCTGCATTACCTCTGACAGCCTTGGCATTTCTACAATTCCAGTCAGTCTGGTGAATAGTACAGTGTGACTGCTCGTTCTCAGTACTTCAGCTCAGTTCAAAATGTCAAGTAAATTATATTTTGCAGAGATTATAAAATACGACTCCCAGAATTCATTAGCTAAAAGCCTAGATGGGAGTTAGAATGACTGGTGCCTTGGGTGACAGTTTGCAGGAAAAACTGAGAGGGACAGAGGGACGGCATGAGCCAAAGGTTACATGCAAACCAGTTTTAGCCAAGTGAAATATCAGGACACCCCCCAAGCCAAACCAAAATTTCATGATTCATCTTCCTTTCCCAGAGGTGTTCTTCCAGAATCCGGCAGAGTCAGTTAAAATAAGAAACATTTTTGCTTAATTACTATTTTAACTTGGAGCACAAGTTTAAGAGAAAACAACACAGGCAAGAGAAGGAATCTACACATCCATTCTGCCAAATATTTCAGGATCCACTTTGTCTGCACCATCGTGATTGAAGACAAACTTTTCTCGCCATATTCCATCTGGAGCCGTTGTGGGCAGCACTTTTCTCCAAGTGCTGGCAGAGTTTACTGTCATTCTGCTCTTGAAAATAAGTAACATTGGGTTTGCCATCTACCGCATATACCGCCGTCTTGTGCATTAACGGAGGAAAGAGGGAGGGATGATGGACAGAGAAAGAGAGAGATAGAGCAGAGAAGCTGGGAGAGTTAGACAGAAAGTTAGAGATTGATAGGGGGACGAGTCACAGAGGAATGACAGGAATGGAAACAGATTTTTATTAAACTTAATGAGATTTTTTAGCAATTAATAAAAAGTTTAAAATGTGACGTTTTTTTAGGCCAGAAAAGTCTATATATTTCTAAAATGTGGTGAGTAAAGACTGACAGAAATGGGAAAAGACAGAAACAGATAGATAGACAGAGAGGCAGATAAACAGAAACACCAATATAAAGAGCCGTGAACTAACCAAGGTATAGATCAAAAAAATAAAAATGTGGTCAATTTTTAATGTAACAGTATTTGATGTAGTGCACTGTGTGAGGAAGCTCTCTGGCATTAAAGTAGCATTGAATATTAATGAAGGAATAATACTCCACATATAGGAACTGGCTGGAGACGTCCTGTTGAGACCTTTCCCTCTACAAGGAGAATAGAAGAGAATAAAGCCATATAAATTATTCTCTGCTTAGCTCAGGAGAGAGCAGAGTGGCGTGCTACACATTTTACACTAACGGACACAGAACCATTTAAAACTGACCACAGTCAGCACTTGTGCGCTCATGTGTTTTTGGGTGTGTGTCTGTCAAAACCCTGCACATGTCAAAACAAGGATAAAAACACACACACATGAATGCCGCTCTGCCAAAACTCGATATCTTTGGCTCATTTTCCCACAGGGGTCCACGCGTTTTAGACATTTTACCATACATTTTTAATGGTTTGGCTCACTCTCATGGGTCATGAAATATTTATAAAAGCAGAATACAGTGTCACAGCTGTCAATTACATTGAATAAAAGAAAAAAATCTTGAATTACAATTACTGCAAAATTGGGAAAAATACGGAGGAGTGATTCTGATATTAATTTGAATTTAAAAAGCTAAAGTAGACCTGTCTTCACCCTTGCTTTGACACACACATTCCCCTCCTCTCTTACAACCACCCACAAACATCACATTAACATTTGAGGCACACTGTACTGTTGTTGTCCAGAGCAACTATGTTTCATTCTTTTCAACATACTTTGCAGCACCATCAAAATATTTGTATAAATATCAACAAAATGATTTATTCATGGATGTTTCCACAGCTCTTCACTGACAAACCCCAAATTTGGGGAACAGCCCTGTGGCCTCTGAGCTACAGAACAGCCGCTGTAAACATAAGTCACCCTGCCCCACCCGATTTTAGCTTTTCTTATTTCCACAAAGTGCATTTTCCAAAAGAAAAAGACAGAAACCATCTGCAGCTCAGTTTGATCCAAGAATTTGTTGGCAAATTTCAACGTATTAAATTAGAAAATCTAAGATGAAATGGCAAAAACTGATAAAACCCCTCTTTAATATCAAAGAATAAGCTTACAATAAAAACGTATTCTTTGTCCAGCAAGAAAAAAAAGCAAAATGAAGTTTGTTTGTGTAACAAAGAACTTCCTTACACAGCAATTTAAAGTGGTATTGGTTCTGAAAATGTTGGCCATAAATCTACCCACCACAACCTCCCAGGAATATCAGACCAGCTCTCTCCCTATGCATACAGTGAGTCTCCGTTGTGGTTCTACAGCCACCAGTTTGTGCATTACAGCATTGCCAGGCACATTGCTTTGTTGACAACTTCAAGTGAAAACATGAAACACGGCCAGAATTAGCTGATACAGAGGAACAAGAACAACTCAACTAATAAAAATCAATGATTGAAAGGTGGTTTGTGGTATCCAAAACAGATTAACTGAAAATCCAATCAATAAACAGGCCCACTCACCACTGATAGGATGACCGCAATTTACTGCTGGCTCCAAGGAAGTATTGCACATAGGTAATAGCATCTCAAAGAAGATGAGTGGAGTCAGTTTATCTCCAGTTACACAACCTTACACAAAGGTTAACACGTTTACCACAGATCTGGATCAAACTGGCTATAGAGTCATAACAGTATAGTTCACAGGCCTGTAAAGTGAACATGTTTGCAATTCATTTTTCAACTCACCAGTGACACCTCAGATTAACATTATTTTTACTTAAGAAAATCAGATTATTCATCATAAGTGCGCACTCTAACGAAAAGACACAATCGACTTGTATTATGGGTGAAGTCTGTAGGATATCTTTCCCTTTAACACACTGATTGGAGATATCTTTTTTTGAATCAGTATTTCCCCAAACTTTGAAACTTTACTGAAGTGCAACTTTCCTCATGACACACTTACAATGCACATTCACGGGGTCAGACTTCATCCAGCTCTGCAGGGAAGGTCGCGCTAACACAAAGCCACAGCGGTATATCAAGGTGAACCTGAGCTGCCTTTAAAAAATTTTAAAGTATTCTAATTTAATGGGCTTATACACTTTCTGTGTGTAGCCTGAAACTGAATGGTAGAAAAAGTAGCTATTTTTGTAAAATTGTTATAAACAACCTGACAACTGAGGAGAAAATAAGACAAGATGCCAAACGCTTTGATGAATCCCCTTTAAATTTGTTACAATTCTACAGGTTTGGGAGGGAAATTAAGAAAGACTGCAGTCAAGATGATCTGTGCAGTTGTCAATCAGTCTCAAAAGAGATATGCCGGAGTATGAACACAGGGAAGGCAAGAATGTCATTCTGCACCATTAAGCCTCACTGAGAACAAAGAATAATTTTAGCAATGCCTAGGCAGACAAGAATAATCTGAAGAAACCTTAGGACAGGCGTCACAGGCAAGGATCCTCCTTCAAGGACAGACAGGGGATACAAAGTCAGCAAATGTGGAGTAAACTGAGTATTGCTGATATTATAATGAAATATAAAAGTGTTTCTTTTATAGTTTTGCATCTTAATCAGAAAAAAATGTTCTTGTTTTGTTAAAATCTTGAAAACCTATTTAACACAACTGTCAGAGACACACATACTGTCACCTCCACTTTTATTTCTGCAGCACTAGTTAAAATGAAAAAATACACTTGACAGCTGGGTACAAACAGTCCAGGGTTTAATTTGCCATTTGGAAAAAGTGCACTGTGTTTTATGCACATTCAGGTATAGTTGCTGTTGTGCACTGTGTGGGTGTGGTTGTGTGACCCACCTAGCACGGTGACGGTGGCTCGGGCAGTGCGGACGGGCATGGTGAAGATGGAACAGGTGTACTCGCCCTCGTCGAACAGCTGCACGTCAGCGATGGTGATGGAGAGCTCGGTAGGTGTTGAGCGGTGCAGCTGGATGCGGTTATCTCTGAGCGCTGAAGAAGGAAGAGAATATTGGTTACTACATACATAATTTATCTACTTTATAAATTATGTAAGGATGTTAAGTGACACAAGGTATGCCTTTTAAATAATTTCAAGTCCATATTTACTTAATTATATTTGTATTTTAACTTTTCTAACTTTAATTCTGTTATTATTATTATTCCAATGGTTGTCCTTTTGTTTTCATATTTGCTCTGTACTCATTGCTTTGTTTTGAAAAGATGAAAAAAATATTACGAAGAGCAAGGAGAGTAAGATAAGTGCAGTGTCGAGACAAGAGAGGGTGGTTGGGGATTTGAGAGAGAGAAAGTAGGAGTAGTTAGAAGAAGGGCTCATCCATTCTAACAAGTACTCCTGCTGCTGGGTAGGGAGGAGGAAGAATAAAAGAAAGGAGGCAGGAAAAAAAGGGATGAAAAGAAGGTGATATGGGTGGGTGGAGAAAGGGAGGTGATGCAGAGAAGAAATGAAATAAGGCCATGGAAGATGGATTTTAAAAAAAATCAGATATAGTCTGGAGGAAGATGACATAAAGGTGGGAAGGAGGTGAGACAGAAATAAGGTTAAGGGGATAAAAGCATTGGAGGGTGTGGCAGAGGAAAGGATGAATAGGAAGGATAAATATGATTGACAGAAAGAGAGTGGTGGAGAGAGATAAAAGTAGAAAGATAGTAAAACATGGGGGAAAGGAAGGAAGGAAAAAGAAAGAAACGGGAGGGCACAAGTTGGAGAAAGTAGGGAAAAGAAAACAACATGTGGTGAGGATGTAGTGGAAAAAATAAGGGAGAAGTAAGAGCAAAAGAAAACTTAGAAACACAATGTGGGGAATTTCAATCATGGGAAAGAGAAAGGTAAAATGGAGAGGAGGGAGGGAGGGGGAGGTGTTTAGAGAGAAGATGATGTAAGACAGTGAGCGAGAGAAGGAGGAGTGAGGAAGCTGAGGTGAGAGAGGAGAAAAAAATAGCTGAGACGTGAGCGCGAGTGAGGCAAAGAAAGACAAAGAGGGGAGGAAACAGAGGAGATGCAAATTGAAAATGAGAGATGAGAGAATGTGCAAGAGAGAGGGAGAAACAACAGAGAGAGAAAAATAAAAACAGAGGAAGCATGAATAGCTATAGGAGAATAAGGGAGAGACAGAGAGTGATAGGTGGGGAGGGAGGGAGATGGGGAAGGATAAAGAGGAGGGAGGCAGGGGGGGAACATAAGTGAGACATAAATGGCTTTGTCATCAATGAGAAATCTAGTCATGAAAGAGGGAGAGAGAGCGCAAGCGACCAAGATAGATGATGATGAAATGCTACGAAATAACTGCTCGTTTCCGTGACAGCGTTGACCTCTACGGTGTTTGTGCAGTGTGATCGCTGTCTATCTCTCAGCCTACCTACAGCATCTGTCTGCCTAGCTAGATGTCTATCCACCTATTGGCCGCACAGGCTTTTCAGCTTTCAAGCACAGTTGGCTCTCTGCAAGTAATGACTAAACGTATAACAAGAAAGCAAATACCTGCAAAAAACGATTGTGGTTAAGTAAAGTGAACGTTTGTTTCCAGAGTCAAAGTAGTTTTAAGTTACCCTGGCACTATTTTTGTCTTATCCCTAGTCCCTAATTCTGGAACACAAGGAGCTGAAGTTCGAGAAGAACTATCCATATTCTTTTTAGGTCTTGTTAGTTGTACTAGAATTTGACAGGACAGGCTTCTGAGGGCCTGGCATGACATACAGTATGTATGAGGAATCAGTGCAGGTTTGCAGGTGCAGTGGTGCCATGAATTGCCTGCAGAAGCTCTTCTCCTGGATGTTTCAGAGAAATGTTTTAACATATTCTACCTAAAAAGAGATGAGTGGGGTTAACGGGTAAGTTCAAGTTCTACTTGTGTTGTAGATCGTTTTGTTAATAATAATACAACCATTGTCAATTTGCCTTTGTACAGTGCAGAGCGAATGCCTGAGCTCTTCTTTTATGATCTGATTTACAGCTGAAGTGGTCCAAATCTGATCTTTTTGCACCCCAAGTGAATCAGGCCTTTTTTTTTTTTTATGGATGTGTGAACAAATTAAATCAGATTTTTTTTTTTTTCAAATCATATCTGGACCTCTTTCATATGTGGTACAAGATTCAGATTAGATCAGAATTCACGTGTTTGTTTTTTCATGTCTGACTTCTGTGCGCAAGTGCATATCTCTTGTTGTCTTCAGTTACTGTTGGCGTCTCCCAGTGTGGTAAAAATAACCACAGAGGACAAAAACAACTGACAGCGACGGGGGTGAATGGAGATATGAGGAAGTTTCATATTTTTTGGCCATTTATGGAGAAGCTTCTGATGAATCCAAACCAGAAGAATGATATCATAACCAAGCACTGTTAGAGGAAAATGTGCAAATTGACTCCTGCACAAATGTTTTTTGTTGTTACTGTATGTGTATGTGCATTTGTGGCAGTTTAGCACCACAGTGATGTTGTCCCTGGAGCTGGACTCTTGTCACTTACAAACATGAATATGAACTAGCAGCACAAAAAAATTCTGAATTGAGCGTTAAAGCCTGTAATACGAACATAGCCAATAAAATGGTATGTTTACATGTACTTGCTTTTAATGCACATTTCCAGTTTGTGTATAACAAACAGAGTGGAAGTGACAGAATTTCAAAAATAAACCTGAGATAAATAAATGAATTATTAAAAATATGTTTCTATGCTTGACTGAGGTGGATAAGGTGATGTACTGAAATATGCAAAATGCAAAGTGCAATGGAAACAGACTTGAATATCATATTGTTTATTTGTCTGCCTCAGTATTGGGCCACATCTGTGTTTGTTGCCTCATCTCTTTGTCTTTCTTTCTGTCTCGCATATTACATCCCTGTCTTTCCATTTCTCAATCTGCCTGTTTGTCAGACTATGTCTAGAGCACTCCTACACACGCAAACACTTCTATTTTTGTGAGGACACTCACTGACCTAATGCATTCCCATCACAACTAAATACTAACTCTAACTCTTGTCCATAACCAAACCTCATTCTAACACAGTCTTAATCCTCAAACACCCCTGTGAAGGTGTGACAGAAAGTGAGACCCAGCTAAACCGTCCTGTCCTCCGAATACCAGCTCTCAAGTTTTCAAACTGGTCCTCACAAAGATATCTATACAACCGCACACACATCTGTCTCTCTTGGTATTTTCTAGTTATTTCATCCAACACTACTTTATCTTCTTATTACTTTATCTCATACTTTATCACTAAGCAAGGTCACTGCATTTGTCTTCATGAGCTACCCTCTCTTTGTGTATGTGTATGTGTGTGTGTGTGTGTGTGTGTGTGCAGTATATGGTCAACCACTCACTCACTCACTCACTCACTCACTCACTCACTCACTCACTCACACACACACACACACACACACACACACTTATCCATGCCTCCTGGACCCTACACTGAACTATCAGTCTCCTTAATTCTCCTGCCTTCATCTCTCCTCAATCTCCCCTCTTTCAGTCTCTCTTGTTCTTCTTCATCTTTCTCTCTTACATCTCACCCATTTCTAATCTTTTCTGACTCCAGGCTTTTCTCGCTCCTTTTTTTTTCTGTTCTCTCTTTTTTCATTATAAACGATGTACATTGCTTGAGAGTACAGGTGTGATTGATTTTCAGAAACCATATGATACCTAGTTAAGGGGGAGTATCGATTGGGAGGCCTCTGAAAACTGTACATGCACGTCGCACTCTTTAGCCTGCGACGTGGGCAACATAAATAGTCTGTCAATAGGTCACACCCTGGCTGTTCTGTCTTTGGTGAAAGGGTGTAATGAATTTCTTATCATTGAGATAAACTGGATTAATAACTGATGTGTTTCTATGAGTAGAGGCATATAATTGCAAATTCCTGAATCTTGGTGGCTGACATCTGGAGTATTTCCAAGGCTTGGATGGACATGGAACTTTAAAAATGTAAGAACATTGAGTTCAGCTGAGTTCAGCTTCTGACATAAACTGATCTTTAGTTCTTTTACAACTTTTGGAAGTGTGTGTGGCCTCTTTACTGAAGTTGAAATGCAGAACATATAATGTAAATCTAGTATCTGTTTGTTAACCCCTTACTGCCTGAATTTATATATAATTATGTAAACAAATAAATTATTTGTTTTTGCTGTCAAGCAGATACTAAATTCAGTGGAGATTGTTAATTTGAATGTAGCAGATACTATGATGCAAATTAGAGACATTAGGCGTAATAGTAACTAAACATATTTTGTAGATCATTTCATTGATGCTGCTATTGCTGCAATAGGGCTTTGAAATTGAATATATATATATATATATATATTTATATCCCGCGACCCTTACGAGGACAAGCGGTTAGGAAAATGGATGGATATATTTCTATATAATCATTGCTGTTCCATCTTCACAGTATTACATAAATACATAAGCAGTCATTAACCCTAAAGTGCACAGTGCCAGTAAACTGCTCCAATGAATTTCTATTCAATTTGAGGGCACTATTTTGATTGTCTTGCAGGCAATACAGATGACTTTGTTGTACAAAAGATCAGCATCAAAGAAGTCCGGACCGGAGGCGGTTTGAGGTGAATTCGCAACAATAGTCTACAAGGGGCAATAAGGTGGATTAAATGGGGGTTTCCTATTTAAATTGTCCGTACATAAGATTAGAAACTGCATATAAAAAAATCATCAGGAAATACTGTGGCTTGAGGGTAAAGATGCAGACCAAAAGTTATCCCCAGTTTGAGTCCATCTACTGTAGATACCTTTCATCCATTACTCTCTCTCCCAAACTACCCTTTGGTAAGAAGCAGACAGCCAACACTGTCTCCAAAGCTTCTATATAACTAAACTGAAAACGTGTTTATTAACCTTTAAACAAAAGTACATTCCTTCTCAAACCTTAACCAATGTGCTTTTGTTGCCTAAACCTAACCACACATGGATCTCTGGAGTGGAAGTCGAGGCTGTGGTGTAACAGATCTGATTATGTGTCATAGAGAAACATAATTGTGTTTGCAGTTAAGTTGCACAGGAACGTATTTTACGAAACAGAGTTGAGACATCAAGCTTCAGTTTCTGTTGCATGTGCCAGCAGCAGCAGCAAAGAAAAGTTAAAGATTATGCATTTATAAAACACTGATAAAACATTTAGCCATTTAAATCAGTTCTCTTTCAGTTTCTGGGTCAGCTTTTGAGGTATTCACCAATTATTTCGCAGTGATTGGTTCCTTCCTACTTGTAACAACAGGACATTTTTGCTACAGCCCTGGGTTCTTCTCCATAGCAACATCAGCTGAGGCTGAGGTGTTGCAGTATGAGAGCCATCTGCTAAAAAGACAGGGGAAAAAACACGATTTCTAGAAATGCAGTTGACACAATTTAAGTGTTTGAGAAACAACATTTTACAGAAGGATAATCTGTTATTCAGCAGCCATATTTCCAGGGTGATTTAGAATTGTATAGCAGACTTCTGTGTGCTTTAAAACATACTGAGAGTGGCAAATTATGATTTGTGATGATTATGGTAACACATACTTTATAACTTTCATTTTTTAACACAACATGTGTTATTTAAATTTTAATTGTGTAATAGCTGAATGGCGTATATTAAAAGGAGTAAAACATAACATTTATTCTCCTAATTCACAAACTTTGGGCCAAAATTGCACAGGGCTACAAGTGCAACCCTTCCACCTAAAACGTTCCATACATTCCTATGCAGCTAAACTGCAATCGCAATTACATTTTTGAGGGAAACGTATTGATCATGTTGTGGTGAAACTTATTTTTTTAATGAATTAGCTACATTTGTTAAGAGAATGTGAGTCGCAAGGAGGTGTCGGGGTGGATTGCAGGCCTATACCATACAGGAGTGACAAGCTGTAGCAACTGGAGAACACTAATAATGCTGGAGTCACACATCTGGCTGCTGAACTGCAACATCAGATATTTTGGCAGAAGAGAAAATAGGATGTTGTAGATTTGGCAGACAAAAACACGTTGCTTGTGTACACTTTGTTATGTAGCAACATATTTGCAACTTGTCATTTATGTTTATTGTGAATATATGATCATTATGTTGCCAGAAAAGAAAATCACAATATAATATAATCTGCACAAAAACATATTTGTGATTGCGGTTGTATAAGCATAGATTTTTTAGGAGACTGGGTTGATGAGTGAGATATTCTGCTCACGGACATGGGCACACTGTCTGGAAGACAGTTGATTGTTTCTCTTTGATGAGTAATAGTGAATATATCTGAAATCCCTGAAAAGGCTCTTTCAACAGGTGAAACACTAACACTGCAAACAGCATCTCCCTCCACTGTGTAACTCTGTGGGTACACACAGCACGTACGAGGGCGTAAAGAGCGTGTACGTGTGTGTTGATTACATATCGAGTGTAGGATCTGCTTATCAGCTCACAAACCATTTTGTACATCAGTGTGATCAAGTGGGTTTGCACGTCTCTGTTGCTCATGATTATGCGGTTTTGGCCAGGTGAAGTTTCTTGAGTCAAACTGGAGATTCGATACTCCCCGAAGGTCCAACTGTTGACCTGGTCACCGCAGCTATTTTCACCTACTCTTCATCTTCTTCCACCTCCTCCTTTTCCTACCCTCTCACTCTTTCTCATGCTCTTTCAACTTCAAACATTCAGGAAGTCAGGAATTCTCTCGCAGCACACATCAAGTGAACATTCATACCGTGTACTCCTTTTTTATCTGCCTCCTGATGCCTTTCCAACTGAGTTTCTACTCTGCTGAGAAGTCTCTCAAATTCAAATTGTTTTTATTGGAACAACAGGAGAGAAACCTGTGTTGCTGAAGCAAATTACATCAGTTACAGGGCAATATTTTTATATTTCTGTCTCTGTCTTCCTCCCAGCTTCTCTATGTCTTTCTCTCCCTTTTTGTCTCTGCATTTCACCTTCACCACCCCTCTCCCGTTTGTTTTCTTCCCTTTCTTCTTCTTCTCTCTACCCATTTCACATCCTCTCTATAGCCATTCCTCTTTCTCCTTCATCACTCAGCACTCTCTCACTCTCTAATTTTGTTTTACATTTTAGGCATTTAGCTTACCCTCTCAACCAAAGAGACTGTCTCTTCTTCCCTCTCTCTTCTTTCTCTCTCTCTCCCTCTCCCACACATGATGCCTCCATCCTCCCATCTGTTTCTGAATAATCACTCCAGCTCCCTAATTATCCATCGTTTCCGACAGCTGATCTGGGTTCACTGACCATGGGTTTCCCTTGATCATACAGTCCCCACTGATCTGAGAGTGTCAATTGATCCTGGATCAGTGCGTCAACTAAGAAACGTTTGATGAACACAAACCTCTGTCTATTTTATCCACCTTTCCCGCCTCCCCTCTGCATCTTTTTACCTTTCAATCCACTTGTCTCCCTTGCCCTAACTTCAGACAGAATAACAATAATAATTTAGAGGTAGCAACATAAATGTAGGTAAAGTCAATGGAAGGAGGCAAACAGACTGACATGAACCAAACTTTTTCTCCCAAGGTGGTGCAAATTGAAGCAAGCAGGCATTAGTTCCAGTTGAAACTTGAGAGAGAAGCGTTCCCAACGTTGTCTCAGCTTCAAGCAATATGCCAATGAAATCCTGACGTGTAGTATTTACAGAAGAAAAACATGTCCATTGGGGATTTCTGGCAAATAACACTGACCAATGACACATCCTAGGAGCTAGATTACCTAGAGAAGTCACTGCTTATGGCAGCTGCTCAGCCTGGTGCAAAAGGATTAAAAAGAAAGCATGACAGACTATTATACTAAAGCATAGCTTATTTTCTCAATTTTCCTCACCGTTATAAAAATGCAGAAATCAAGGAAGACATTATCATAATGGCTGTTGTGGTATCAGCCTGCTGCTTTTAGCTACTTTTGTCTGTATGGCATCACATTAGCTTTACTGCTCATTTTAAAATGGTTTGATTTAACTGACTTTGATTGCCTCCGTTGTAGGTGTGTGCAGCCGTTTTCATTAATGTATTTTTATAAAGACTGAATGCCCTCATGTCGTCCGCCCTGAAACGCGCAATAGCCTAGTTTAAAGGAAATGCGATTGTTTGCCATCTTGCTCAGAATTAGATGAGAGGATCGATATCACTCTCATGTCTGTCCGTTAGATCTGAAGCTGGAGCCAGGAGGTTAGATGTGCTTATAATAAAGACAGAAAACAAGGGGAAACAGGGATCTGTCCATAGGTGAAAAACAGCACTGACTTAAAGACTCCAGGAAGTGACCTGCACTTTTTGTATGGATGACACATGCACAATTTAACTAAAAAGTTGCTGGTATGCAGATTTTTTCACAAGACTAGCTACCTTCTGTCTGTATGCTAAGCTAAGAAAGCTGTCTGCCAGATTTGTTTTGATGTACAGATATGAGAATAGTATCGATCTTGATCTACAGTAACACCCTGTAAAGAAGTGAAACACTCCAAAATGCAAAGGTTTTCAGGAAATAAGCAAACATCTGGTTCAGCTGGTTTATGGTTGAAAGAAAGTTTGTAGAAGAATTAAGGAAATTACACTTTCTGATAATGTGCTGGTTAGCAGGTAAACATAATCTACACAATACCAATTCATTGAATAGAAAATAATTTGTTATAGTGTCTCCTCCTTCCTCCAAGAAAAAATACAGCGTAGATCCATAATAGTTTGATAAACACGAATGGATCCATTTCTGTATTGTTTTCCTGTATGTCTCGCTTATTGATTTTTATTTCATTTCTGTGAGTGAAAAGAAAAGAGTCAATTTCTGAATCACATAGGAGATATGTTTCATATATTTACTTCATTAACATCAGAATAAATTGGATTTTTCTTTGAATTCTCTGTGTGGCTGTCTCTTTCTCCTCTCTGCACTTGTCTTCTATTGCACGTGATTATTTTAAAGACACACGAGAGAATTTTTTTTTTGATCAGATGATACAAAGCAAAAATGGAGAAAAAACCTCTTTCAAGTGCTACATTTTAAAAGGCTCTCGTGCTGTCTTTCAGTCTTGTGATGGCTGTTGCTTATAAATTCTCTGGAGAGTCTTCCCAGACACCAAGAAAAACTCTGACTGATGTGATGTAGATCAATAGTTTTTCAGAAAATGTCAAAAAACATCTCACGTATTGCATTTGGAGTACCATCTCACAATGTGTTGTGCCTGTCCATTGTCAGTTACTCTAAGAGGGAATTTTCATATTTTGGTGCTTGCTTCACTTAAGCTTAACACTGCAAAGTGTTTAACGTGTGTTTTTAATGAAATGATTTACAAGTTCAGCCATTTTCACCACCACAGACTGCCTACTCAATATTCTCCCAGTAGGCGAGAGGATTTACGTCGACCATATATTTTTGTAAATCACCAGAGAGCAATTCCCTTGTTAAATTGTACTGAGGCAGATAGCATGTCTGATGTCTGCAGATATGCTTTAATGGGAGTGAGGGAAACCACACATGACAAATAAAGTCCAATAAAGATGGACTGAGAGCAAATATATGACTTTTCCTGTGAGGAAATTTGTTTGCAAGACCTCAAATTATTGGTATTTGCACTGCAAGTCTGCTTTTATTGTCTGCACACTGGATAAAATAAGCATGAAGGGGGTTCACTTCTCTGTGGAAGCCATGTAGAATAAACACATCTTAAAATGTTTTTATCATGATTCTTAGACAAAAAGATAAATAAAAGAGGTGTTACGTGATGGGGATACAGCTGGAAAACATTAGGTAGTTTCACATTGAACAACTCGAGTGCAAAAGGCAAAGGTGTTCAGGTGGGCAGATAGATTTGCTCTCGATGCTTGATAATCTTGATTTAGCTCCTGAATCATACAACAATGTTTTTCGATGTGTTTTCCCCAAAGACTGTTTTTTTTTTTTTACTCACAAGCAGCCAACCAAAACAACCTTATTCATCCTTATTTCACCAGCAGAAAGTTAATCGTTGGCTGACAAGTGAATATGCAGTGCTCAATTTGTAGTGCTGTCACATAATCCTTTCAGGATGGAGGAATGTAATCTTTATATTTTTGTGTAATTTGCATTTCAGAGAATGTGCTCATTTCATGAAATCATTTTGAGATGGCGTTTGACCTCACTTGCGGTGAGAAAGTACAGCCCACGCCTGTCCTACTGTTGTGTAGTTTGCCAAGATATATGCAAATTACATAACATCAGGACAAACATTTTTACTGCACAGAAGCTGCCCTCTATAACAAATAGATCTCTTGCATCCAGAGGGATGTAGGTTGACATGTAAATGCTGGTTTTAATTAGGGGTGTCCCAATCCCAACCTCAGTCTGATTCTAGTTAGTCCTGCTGCCTAAGTTCTACATGCAAAAGACTGATTGCACTTGAAATAATAGACATCTTAAAAACATATTTGGTTACCTAATCCAACCTGTAGCGTGAGATTCACAAGCTGGGGGAATAAAGAGGTCTGTCGCGACGCTCATGGCTGTATTTCTTCTCCTAACAGTATACACTAAGCTGCACTCCCTGCCTTTGTTGGTACAAGTTTGTAGTTTTATTACTATGGGTTTTGTTTGTGTCTGACTTTAAATAACATTAGTTTAGCCCATTTGAGAGGGCCAAAATAGAGTTTTAAGTACTGCAAGTCATGTTTTTGGGCATTTCCTGATGACATGAATGTCTACTTTGCAGCAGTGCTAATGTTTCACATATCAGTTTTTAATATCAAAACATTGGTTTTTGGTTTGTTATGTCCTGTGTGTCTATTTTGCAAAGGAGACAGATCTGCCAGATGACTTCGTTTCTGTTTTGGAAATGGTTTATTACGATGTCATCAGACAATATAACTTATCAGCAGGTTAACATGTTTAATTGACTTCCTGAATCAAAACTTAAAACCAACTTTAGGCTGGTTTTAATGTATGATTTGGATAACACCCAAAGCCAAAGCCAAATATGTAAATGCTTTGTCCGTGTTTGGTTGCCTTTCTTTGCCTGGATTTCCGTGTGTTGGTTTCTCTGTATGTCTTTATTGTCCCTCATGTCCACCTCTTTGTGTCAACGTCTCTCTCTCTCCTTTAGTCTAGCAATAATGTAGGGACACATCCGTTTTCATGCTTTCCTAGCTGTCTAATCTCTTCTATTAGCAGCCCTGGTCTTTTTTTTTCTCTCTCCTCATCCATCAATCCACTCCCACACATTCCCTCCAGGGTATCTCTGGGTCCTTTAAAGGGTCTTAAAATAAATTATCTAGAATTAAGGAATTAAAATGTATCAAAATATCCTGAATTCTCTACAGTTATCAGATCATTTATTTTCGCTATGGAATTTCAGGTTCCTTTTGCTCTAAATGTTCACGCTCACATTAATACAGGACAGGATTAACTGTAAAAAGCTTTTTTTTTGTCATTGTATCTGTTTTAATAAACACAACTGGGCTGTGTGTCCCCGAACAATTAATTTTCTGTTTTGCTTTATCTTTATCTAGCCAGTTATAGTAGCAGAACTCTCATTAGCTCTGCTCCACTGAAACCAGCCTGGTTTTCTCAGTTTTGTTCCTTTACTTTAATTTTTTTTAATTCTATTCAATTCCATGCAGCTTTTAAAAATGTGCCCACGCTCTGTTCCCTCCTCTGTATCTGTGTCTTTACATATATCAGTGTCTGAATAATACTGTCCGCTGTTCGAGTCCACTTTAAGTTTCGATCTACCACGAAGAATTGGATCGATATGAGCCTGTAATTATGCTAGCGGTGTTGACATTACATACATCACAACTCTGGCTCAGATTTTTCATTCTTTTTCACATTATTGGTGAATAAGAACTTTTTTTAATAAATTAAATTCTGTGTTTTTCTTTCCCTGTATCATCCTGCTTAATTGCTACAAACTCATTTCTCCTCTGTTTGTAATATAATCTATCATGCCCCATCCATTTTCTCCCCCACATTCCTCATTTTTTCCTCCTCTTCAGTTCATTCTCTTTGTTTATTCCTTTAATAGGGCTACCTATTTAGACCAAGTTTAAAGTAATAAGTAAATAAATATATTCATCCATCTTTCTGGTTATTTATCTCCTCTCTGTGTCATTCTGGCTTCTGAATTCTCCATTTCTGACCTCACAGCAGTGCAATTTCCACTGTACAATGTGTCAGCTATAACTGAGAGTAGTTATAACTCATCATTTTTTTCTTCATCTATTTCCCGTCACGCTATTTGTCCAGCCCTCACCCACCCTCCCCCAGCTCACACCACCCAGCCATTTTTCTCAACTCTTGAAAGCCCGGTGCATACTGTGCCGCGTTGGCATGTACTGGTGAAGAGTTCTGATTATTCCCCATCTCCTTTTCTTCTTCTCCACTCTTCGGTCAACCCTCTGATTTATTTCCCTGCTCTAGTATATACTTCTTTTGCTCCTTATTTTCATTCCTCCATGACTTGCTGTCTTAACTTTGAGTGCAGCACAGTATCTGCACTCTGCTGCTTGGGCCAACTGCATAAATGACTCTCTCTTTCAATCTATCATTTCCAAAGTGGATCATTGAGCAATTTTCAATCTACTTTCTCCCTTCTGTCCTCCCACCTCCCTTTTATTTTACATTTCTCAATCTTTGTCTTTCCTTTGACTTTCCCTTCACTTCTCTCTTGGCTTGACAATTTACAGTAAAAAATTTTGGACAGTGCTATGTCAACCTGACAAATTCTAGGACAAATAAACAAAAACTTTGGAAACCAAAAACTGAAGTTTGTTTCTTTTAAGCATCTTCCTCTTACCATAAAGCTGCACTTTCCAATAGGTTTATATTAACAATGGATTGACTCTCATCGGGCTCTTGTTTTCAAAACTTTAAAATGAAGACGAGGATGTATTTAAGTGCTAAAGAGAAATAGATTACTTCCATCATCCATCCAACCATTATCTAAACCACTTTTCATGTTAAATCCGAGTCCTTCCGTGAGGCGATGGTGTTAACTACTCCACCCCCATCCTGCCACTTTAATGCCCTTTAATCGGTCCAAAACAGGGCTACGGGTAGATCACTCTGCTCTGCCCAGCAATCCCTCTCTTTGGTCTGCTGTGCTCTGCTATGTTGGGTCATGCTCTGTTCAGCACTTCAGGTAATTGTCAATTGAAATTACAATTACTGAGAACGCTCAAAAACCTACTAATAAAGCAGACATACATGACATTCTCTGATTGGTTAGAAGGACTCACTCAGAAGCCAACATCTCTGCAAATTGAACGTCTTTGCCCACAGTGCTGTTCAGTTTGCAGACAATCTAATGTAACTAAAATCTAAAGATGGTTACATGGTAGATCAGAAAACAGACACAGACACTGTATAATTTCTTTTTTTTTTTGGAAGGCACTGGCAAATAATGACATCCTGCCACCAGATCAGAAAACATTGATCTCTCCAACTTTTCTCTCTCCATCTGCTGCACTTTGAAGAGAAGACATGGTGGAATGGTTGAATTCTAATCTCCCATCACCCTCATCTCCTCTGTGTCTCAACTCTGTGCTTAAAGTACAGCATCTGCTGTGCATGTTGGACCGCTATGATGGGGAGTTGCTTTCACTTGTGCTCTCTCATCATATTTTCTCCCTTTCCTCCTCCTCCTCCTCCTTCTCAATTCCCTCCAAAGTAGAGGTTGGCCTTTGAGTGTTACTGCAGAGAAGAGCCTTACTTTCTGTCTTTCTCCTCTCATCTGTGGTCGAAGCTCCATCTGGAGTAAAGGCTCGCTGATCTCTCCATTTGTCGTTCCCCACCTCCCTCTCTCATGCTCTCACCTCTCTCTGTTCTCCAAATTGTCCGTTACAGACATGTTGGCCCTGTCTCCCCTGTATAGCATTTGTAACTCTATCTCTGTTTCACTTCTGCTGTTAAGTGTTGTATTAGTGCACAAGGGACTCTTTCTATCGCTCTTATAACACTTTTTTGTAATTATCCAACTCTCCCATCACTTCTTCCTTCCATCTGTACTACTCTCTCCTTTTTTTTTTTTGCTCCAATGTGGCAAATCTGTTGCTTTATGTCAGACTACTGAAAAGGGACAGACTACAAAAAGTTGGAGCAAATATTTCAGCATATCAGGCTTAGAGTTTTCTTTGAAATCGTCTGATTTGTCATTTGGGGCATTTTTTCATCAAGTCAAATAAAAAAGAGAACATATTTTTACTGCAATCATAATCTAGTAATGTCCCTGTCTTTGTACTCAAAGTAGCTGCTGTGCATTCTCCTTTTCATGCCTGACAATGTTTGGAACACAGTCAAAAGTAATCATTAGTACCAAAACTCCATATTTATAATGTCAGTCCTTATTTACAGTGTCAATTTTCCCACCACTAGTCATCCTTCTACTCCTTTTTTTTTCTTTTCAAAATACAGGGTATGTTGTGTTATGTTGGACCTCTGCACCGTGGAATGGGAAGTCTCTCTTTTCAAAATATCATCAAAAGCCAGTTAGGCCATCAAGTCTCACAAAATGGATGATTAAAACGCTGAGACAGTTTTTCTTTAGAAAAGTATCTTGTTTGAATTGGACACATCTATGCACTTTAGCCCATCAGACTCTGAGGTTTGTTTTGTCCTGTGTTTTGTTCATTTTTGCACTCACTAATCACTTTTGGCAACATGCAATATTACAAAAATTTGCAATTTGCTATCTCAGTCCCCTAAAGTCTTTGTTCTGGGCTTTTTCTTTTGAACAAAGCTTATGATCCAGTGTGTACAAAGTAATTATTAGTGCCTTGTTCAACAAAGGTGCAGTAGGAAACATCTTTGTTGCAACCCCGTCTTGTAAAAATGTAATTCATGAGGAACTAACATGCATTTGTAAATTTGTTCTGTAGGAAATGTAATGTTGAAAAGGTGTAAGTGCATCCATCTTTCTAAGATGCATTAATCTTTACTCCTCCCCGGTGTAATTTTTTCGGTAAGAACTCTTCGAAAGAAGCCACTACACACTTTGTCCCCTCTGATGACAGCAGCTAAAATTATACATGACTTAACTATCATTCTCCCTACAGCTTGAGACAGACAAAAAGCAGGAAGAAATCCAATGACATATAACACTTATCCGATCACCTGAATGGTTCACTTGCTTATTGATTTGTATCAATGAGGCAGTGACACAAAAGAAGCCCTTATAGAATATAAAACTTGTGTCTCTCTTCATGAATGTGATGTATCCGTATGTTAACTACTGTAATACAGTTTGCAATCAAATCTGTGATGTGATATGGCACTAAGTGCACTAAGGGCATTAAATTGAATCAGGATTTTTTTTATGGATACGGTATGTGTGTGGATAAAAGTATCAGTAAACTGTTGCCTGCCAAAACAAAATGTCAACATATTTTAGTGCGGTTTCACTGCCGGAAATTAAAGATCTAGTGGTTGGGTTTAAGCAATTCAAACCAGTTAGTTGAGGTTAGAGGAAGGGGGGCGTGGTCTTGGTTAACAATTGCAAAAGTCACCACTGACTTGTAGCACATAAAGGGGCGTGCTGACTTTTAGTATCTGGCAAAAACTATGAACTTTATCCAAACCGTAATCAATTGTTTTCATAGCCTAAAACCTAAAACAACAGAAGGTCTCTGTCTGTGATCAAAGACCTGTGCTTTACACATTAAGCTACCCAACCCAACCTCCTTCCTGTGTGCTATAAGAATGGACTTGAAAATACATAACCAGCGAGTATAATCTAGACAGCATTTACGTTACATCCAAAATATATTTGGCAAATCAAGTTAGCATAGTATTTAGCTATGCAGTTAGTTAGCAGTTAGCATAGTATTTGAAAAAATATGTTTAAGAGTGTTGCTTCATTGACACATCCACTCATCCCTGCTTCCCGTGTCTCGCCCCACTTCTCCCTCTCACCTCTCTTCTCTCCAAAGTACAGGGTCTGCTGTGCGGTGTTGGACCACTGCAGTGAGGAGTTGTCGCTCTCGGCCACCCGACAGGTCAGAGTCACTGTGCCCCCCACGGACACCGTCTCATCTGAGGTCACTGGCTGCAAGGGGTCGTCGTCTAGGTAACAGGAGAAAGGAAGCGGGAAAAAAATCATAAGGTCGACAGACAGAGAGGCAACAGAGACAAGTCAGCAATGTTGTGCTTATACGAAACTACAAGTAAATATAGCTGCAAACACAAACACACAAATCAGATAAAGCCACAACATATATTACTCGCCTCGCTCTCTCTCTCCCTTTCTCTCTATCTCCCTCCGCCCCTTCTCTTTCTCTTCTTGTCAGATTATCTATACATCTCTATCTGTCATTCTGAGAGCACAGTCACAATGTGCACACACACACACGGACATGCTGTCAGAGGGACAAAAAAAGCAGACAAATGGCTATCGGGTTGTATGTCTGCGAGGCCAATGTAAGAGCGATGAGTCAGTAGCTGCCCTGGCATCTAGAGACTGCACAACCTGAGGGACCAGCAAAGATGAAGAGACCACGGCAGACAGTGGCTCCCAGCAGGTCAAAGCAACAACAAGCGCACTGTCTCATTGCTCTTATGGCAATGTAACCCTCTTTTGTCGATATCTGTGTCCGTTTATAATGCCATGCATATGTATCGACTGGTACAGAACAAGCTCAAATGGGACAGGCATTATGGAAATGAGCAGGTCGGAGAGACAGAGAGAGAGAGAGAGAGAATACAAATGACACAGCATAATGAAAGAATTCTAAAGGCTGGGGCTGGAACTGAAACACCACAAAAACCAATGAACAGTGACCTGTCTGGGTGTGGAACAGTATTCAAATTAGTTCAAATTATGGTATTTAACAGTGTTCCCTTGATAACGGGTGATGGTGCAGGTTAATTCTGCTCTTTGCATTCAACGAGGGTGGCAGACGATTACGTGAACCAGAACAAGAGATGTATATTGAAATATGCAGTTCCTCATTATGGTAAGTAATACTGAATATGGCCACTGCAGCACTTGGCCGTGTTAAGTTATTGTGGCCGTGAGTGCACAGAGCCATGCTTTGCCTTCCCCTAACTTCCTGCTCCCTACAAAACGTGCCAGTGCTCGTCCAACCTTAACTCAAGCAAAACAAAAATGGCATAACTGACAACGGAGGGAACATCTCCTAAGAAGATATGCCTCAAAGCGGTTTCTTCACCCCTGAAAATACGGCGTGTATAAATAGTTTAATTGGAACCAAATTGTCAAACGGGAGACAGGTTTATATTTGGCGTGGAGCGTTATCACATCCTTGCACCGGCGGTGGAATTGATTTTTTTTTTTTTTTCTGCAGGAAGAACATCTGCTTAAGTGTGCTTCAGCGGAACTCCCATCAAGACATGAAAGCGGGGGGGGGGGGGGGGGGGGGGGCCCCGGGAAAAAAGGATGT
>JAUMHL010000010.1:19193679-19242714 GCA_032362345.1 Sandelia bainsii | reverse complement strand
CCCCCCCCCCCCCCCCCCCCCCCCCCCCCCCCCCCCCCCCCCCCCCCCCCCCCCCCCCCCCCCCCCCCCCCACACGGGAAAAAAGGATGTAGAAAAAGGAGGCAAGCAAACTAACTGCATGTAGCATCAAAAATACACATTTGCAGTACATGAGCTAAGAGCAGCAGACGGCTTTTTTTTTTTATTTTTAAAGCTGGATGGCCAGTTCAGCATCTCAGCAAACATTGGTTATTAGAAAAAGAAAAAAAAAACCTTAGGTTTGCCTCCGGGCTTAAAGGATTCAGAGCAGTAACAGCTTTTAAAGGTACAGTTGCTGTTGCTGTTGCTGTAGCATTCAAATGGCCCTCTGAGACTGCCAGAACCCTTCGTGTCAGAGTAAGTCTCTCTGTGGTGTTTTAATGCAGCCTTGACCTTGTGGTTAGTTTATCTAAGCACCATGATGGCTGAGGGCAGAATGTGTGGTCAAGTGCACCATGGATTAGTGTCTCCTTTAATAGCAGCTTGGGCTAATTCTTGCGGCCGATTGCAATAGCTCCACTACTTGACATGAACACTAAGAGTAAATTGGCTGTCCTCGTGCATCACTCAACTGCGAGTGAGCTCCGGCAAGTTTGCCAAACTGGTGTTGCATCTTTAGTTGCCACAGGGTCCTGTCATTTGTGGCCCAGAACAACCGGTACTCAAAGCTCACTGTGACATTATAAGACAACTTCAACTTGTGGACATTCAGCAATTAACAAAATCTAAGTTAAATCAGGCATATCCCAGAGTGACTACTTTCAGTGGGCTAAACGGAAGACCCAGCTTTTCCTATCATTGTGCTCACTGAGCTACATAGATTACTGTTGAACTGTAATTTTTCCCTTACAGGTCCTTTTAAACATCTTAATAATTTCCACACTGCATATCATCAAATATATTATTCTCTTTCTGCTTATCCCATCGTTTTATTAAATTTGTATAATGTTTACACTTATTAAATTATTCAAACCCACAGTGTCAGGATTTTCACATAACATCACCATTATAGGAGATTGAGATACTCTTGATAAATTAGGCATTGCATTGTAGACATTTCTTCAAAATAAGAATACCTTAGACCTTTTTGGTAAAAAGTATGAACTATTACAATTAAGTAAAGTCTCATAGGCTCTAATTAACCCTGACGTCTTATTAAATTATGACTCATCCCCAAGTCGCCAGAGCCAAAGAGGATGAATTCAATTTAATGTAATGGACTCTGTCATTGCTACACATTTATTTGTCTTCTCATTATTTGGGCAGCAGGCCACAGATCAGACTGTGGTTGTAGTGGGTTACAATACAAACACTGCATCAAATAATGCAAGCTAATAAATAAAGGTTAATCTCATTCTTAGTGAGCATTAGGCCTAAAATGTTTTACTCACTTTGCATCTTAAACCTGAAGCTCCACTAATGCATACAAATCACTTAATGTTGTGCAGCAAAAGAGCATGGCAGCAACCTTGTTAGCCCTGCTGGTCAAATATTAATCACACATAAGTTTGCTTTAATTGATTTGTGGCTCTGTGTGGGTATACTTTAACTGCATCAGTATAATTTATGAGTCTTTTAATATTTTTTAATATTTCAGACCAACATAAGCAGTCATTATATGGTCAGATGGGCGAGGTTAACTGCTGTGGGCATTACAGTAAGTTGGATGCCAGAGAGATTAGAGTTTGTGAAATAGGATAATGAACATTTTCTGCGGTTGACAAACTTTATGTTGCATCCTAATGAAGCACACCCAACTCATCCGCTGGGCCAAACTGGTTCATACAAACACAAACAGAGTCGGGCACCAGTAGCATATGACCCTCCTAAGCCTCGGCTACAGATATAGCTGTTCTTCTTACCATCGAAGCTACTTAAGAGCAAAGTTAAAGGGGGGAGAAGTGAAGTTCAACTGGAGTTTAAATGGTTAAGTCAGGCTAAACACCAAGGCTGCAAAAATGAAAAGAGACCTATCTATCCTTAGCAGACGTTAAGTTAAACACTGTGGCTTGCTCTTCTTTCTTCTATCCTCACATTCACTCCTGCACTCCCCCCTCAAACTGTAAGCCTGAGGAAGACACGGGTATTTAAAGCAACACAATTTACACTTTCCCTAGCCAGATACAAGGTGAGAGAACGCAGAGGTAGAAGGCTGACTGGGATACCAACTCAAGGGAGGGAGGGAGAAGAGGAGAGAACGATGGATGGATAAGGGTATGTAGAGGAGGGCGGGTGCAAAAGTGGGGTGGGAAAGTGTGTGTGTATGTGCGTGTCTAGAGAGAAGAAGCCAGTGAGACAGCCGACGTAGTGTGAGGAGCATGAGGGCGCTCCAAAGATGAGAAAAAAAGAAGAGGGAAAGACTTACACAAAAGGTTTAAGTGTTTTTTTAATTTGAAAATAGGCTTATTAGCTTTCTGTCTGAGAGTTAGATGAGATGAGCGCGTTTAGAGTAGCATTAAGACTGGATGCAGGTGGAGAACACACAAACCAAGAACCCAGTTCCTTCACAGTCAAGAAGCAAACAATACTGGTGACACATTGTATCTTGTTTGTTTATTTTGTACATAAAAGGAAATGTAAAAATGATAATTTGTGGTTCCAGGCAGAATAACAAGCTGAAACTAAAGGTCCTGCTGGGTCACTTGATTCAGAATATCTGAAGCTCCAAATTATATTCAGTCAAATTAGGTTGAGTACGTTTTATTGTTTCATGTCTATGTGTGTGTGTGTGTGTTTATATATGAAATGCCTGACCTCAGCTGCTTGTTATTTGCTACCTTAAATGAACAGTCTATTGGCGCATAACGCTGCCGCCAGTGTTGGTCGTCTCTCTTTTGGATCACGTCTCATTAGGTTTCCTTAAAATCAGAAAATATTTTTTTTATTTTATGACAATTTATTTATTTATGCACATCAAGTAGGTTTTCCACACTGTTTTAAAGCTCAAGTTCAAAATTTTAGACCCATACAGACATCTAGCTTGAGCAATTGAGACTCTAAGATGGTGCTTATTCATCTGAATGAAAATTGTTCACCCAGCGTATAAGCCAAACAACTTGTTAATACATTAACTGATGCACTGATCAACAGAAAATGTATTTGTGCATTTAGTAAGTACAGTACAGTTACCATGTTTAGTAAGATTTTTCCTGCATAGAGGCCAAAATCAAGTGCTCACTAGATATCTGGCAACTCATGTCTGAACAAACACTGTAGAAGTACTGGGTGGATAAATAGAGTCTTCTTAAAATAATTCTGTTTTTGTTTTGTTTTTCTGTTCATGCACTGGTTTTATACTGGTGCATTTTGTAAATGAGATAGATTTAGAGGTCTTGATTTTTACCTACAGCTAACTCGTGAGCCCAGCAAGGCCCTAAACACAAAGACATGAGACTGATATCGATCTTCTTATCTCTGTCTCAAGAAAAACACACATATTTCTCCTCTCGATTCCATTCATTTAACTGCCTAATAGAGAAATGTCCCCCTCTCTTTCCTCCTCCTCCATCTGCCTCCCTCTGTCTCCCCCTCCCCCCTCTCCATCTGCCCCAGTGTCCTCATTGGTTTCCTCTCGTCCTCCCTCACCTCTTCGCCCTTCTGTCAAGCTTCCTCCCCCTCCTACCTTGTTCCCCATAAACTCATCCTAAATTCCCATCCTTAATTCCTTTTTTCCCTCCTTTTTTGTTCTCCCAGGGAGGCTTTATAGTGTTTCTGCTAATTAGTGCGGGTTAACGAATTTTATTTACTGTAAAAGAAGTGTGTGGGTGTGCACCTTCTGCATGTAGCTCTGGACTAAGTGTATGTGGTTGTGTGATGAGATTATTGTATGTTTTTGCATGTGTAGTGTGTGTGTGTTTGTGTGAGAAAGAGTGTACTTGTAGTCACTTTGAAAGGAGGTAATTATATGAATGTGTGTACAAATGTGAGTCTCAAGAAACTTATTACTGATGTTTGTGTGTCTGTGCTTGCATGCAAGTGTGTTTGAACTCAAGAGCAGTTATATATGTTTTGCAGGCATGAATGTTTGTGCAGTGCAGTGAGAGGAACAAAGTACATTATGTGTATCTGTCTGATTTATGAGATGGTTTTTATCTGCATGTGGTTGAGGCTATGGGCGTCTGTATGTTGGCATGTGCACTCTTATGTGTGTATCCATATTTTACTGTAGCTGAGAGTAGTGCCACAATGTGTGAAAGAAAGAGTCGTGTGTCATTGTGCTGCTGCTGTACACATTTGATGTGCAACTTAGCCGACAGTGTGCGTTTTGATATGGCAAGGTATGATACAGGCCATTACACACACACAGAGGCATCCACTCGCAGCACACTGCATGCATGCTGACACACCCCCTCCAAATTGTACACAGGAGCATACTCACACACTCTCATAAAACATACAGACAGGAAGCAAACAACACCTACACTTACAGAGACACATAAATATGTTAAAATGTGCTTAAAAATACACAGAATATAGTTGGATACATAAAGCAAACATGCAAACACAAGCGCACACACTTTTTCACAAAGCACACAGAGAACACATTCAGACACCACACGCACAGCAACCTCCCCCACACCATTCATCCATGCCCAGCTGTCCCTGACTACCACCCATCCCCCTTGGTGTGTGTGTGTGTATCTATAAGTATACAGTATATATGTGTGTGTGCCCTTCTGCCCACCTCTACCCTCTCCAAGCTCCCCTCTCACCCACTGCCTTCTTCTAATTTACCTCCAACCCCACCTTGTTTGCCTGCTGTGAAACAAAAGATGTAAATTCCGAACCAGATATTTGAAAATCTGTCCAGTGAAAAACAAAACATCTGCAATGTAAAACAAGTCATTTTTTTCAAGTGGCAGCCCCCTCCTTTACACTGTGAAACAAACACTTCTCCAGCTCTTCAAGTGCAGAGCAAAGCGGGTGTAGCAAAACACTTTGTTTTCCGCCTGATCTTCACAGCTTCACAGCCTTTAATAGAGGAACAGTGTTGCAATTGTCATTCTCTTGTCCTACCGCTATTATCTTGGGGTGCTGAACAAATTACTGATAATCTTTGAGGGGTGTGGGTGGGGAGGTAAAGAGGGATTGGGAGGGTGGGATTGGGCTGTGTATCTGGGATTTAAAGCCCCCCTCCTGCCATCTTAGCACAAACAAATTCCTTACCCTTAGTTTTACCCCCAGCCCGCCTTTGCGCCCAAAACATCTCCCATCATGTACCCTCTCCAACCACCTCCAGCAGCACCAACCCTACCACCTCACCCGTCCTCTGCTGCCTGTCAAACATAGTTACCTCAGAGCCCAGACAATCCCACTCGACCTCCTCATCCTCCAACAGTCTCCCCCATGCACACAAGCCCAACACACAAACACACCCACCCTACAACCATCACAGCCCAGCAGAGTGTCTGCAGCAGCAGTAAGGCGCCAAGCCGGCTGCCCCACCCAAGAAAGAAAAGAGAGCACTGGTTGAGACAGGTTGAGATGGGTGGGGTGGGGTGGGGGGGTTGACGAAGAGGGGTTCAGCTTGGAGAAAGGGCATCAGCATCACTGCTGACAAAAGAAAAAGAATAATGATTTGCCAGGAAGAGAAAGACAAAGAGAGTTGGGGCGGTGAGAGAGCAAGAGAGAGACAGAGAGCACAGGGGAAAACAGAGGGAAAGAGAAAGAAGGAAGGAAGCAGAGAGGGAGAGGTGAGCGAAGGACATGGCAGAAATAAGCATATATAGATAGATGAGCGCAATGAGGAGAGCTGACAGGGTGACTTAGAAAAGGGGCAAAAAGACTGAAAAAGCAGAAAAAAAGACAATGAGAGCAGAATGGGGGGAAGTAGAGCAGACTGGAGGGATGGAAAGTCAAAAAAGGAGACAAGGATGGAAAAGAGATGCTGCCAGACATGGTGAGGTGGAAAGACAGAGCAACAGTGGGATCTAATAAGAATTGAAGGATAGATCTGGATTGTTTTGAGTGTATCTCAATACAGTAAGCAGGCTGAATCCCTTGTAAGGATTGAGTCTGTGATCTCTTCCTAAGGCGACTTTACTCTATGTTATGAGGGTCAAACCCATCCTCGTTCTTCAGTTCAGCTGGTTAATATGATGCTTAGTATGTCAGACGTGTATGTTCAAAAGTTAGGTAGAGGGATACGGCTGAGTGGTAGACAGGAGAGTGATGCATACAGCTTTCATGCAGTGCATGCTCGCAATTATTGTTCACCTTTTTATTAACTGTAGACACAATCTTTCCATAACCTTAATAATATTATACAGAAACTGAATGTAAGCACAGTTTTTGCAGAATTTTCATCAGCAGTAAGAGTTGTTTAGCAGCATTATCTGATTCTGTGGCCCTTTCTTGTCTAAAAACATGAAAAAATAACTTACAGACAGAAAACCAGGGGCCAACTTTAATATTTGATGCCAAACAACAAATAAACCTCCCTGGGACACTTGAAAGTTTTGTCCAGTCATGCCTGTGTAGGTTTATGACAGCTGGACCTGGATTGTGTCTAACTGTGAAGTGAGGAGAACTGACTACACTAACCAATAACTACTTCATTATTGAGGCTATGGGCATTTCACTATTACATGTGAAATGTGAGACATGAAAAAAAATCATATTTGCTTTATTTAGTTGCTAATCAAATCCATTAGTCAGCTACTGTTTTTTTGCCATAATTAGCTATGTAATCATCTTTCTGCTGTGTTTTGATAACTTCCTTGTATCATAATGCACTGTAAACCACTTTAGTAATAGTGCTCATTTTCTGACAGCTGTGCCAGCTAAGCTCCTTCAAGAAATGAACCGATTGGACACAGACAGAATGCGAAACAGAGGCAGAAAGATGTTTTTGATTTAAGAGAAGAGCCCTTGACTGCACCACAACGCACTGTTCCAAAGAACCTCACCCACCAGAAATCATCATTTGATGAGAAAAAATAGAAAACCAGGCTTTATGCGTCCATCTGTACACACACACACACACACACACACACACACACACACACACAGAAAGATAAAGAGAGCGAAATCTTTAATGTCTTGGCAAATGCACTGACAGCCCCTGCCAATAGACCACTTAAAGAAATGACTAGTCAATTACCAGTAGTCTGCCCTTTTGACTAAGATCTCTGGACCTGCTGTGCGGAGCCTCAGAACCTGCTCGATCTCTGTGTATGAGCAACACCCATCTTTTAAAACAGTAACATCAAGAAGGCTGAAAAAGGTTTGAGAAATGTTCTGGGAAATACACAAGTGTGTCACAAAATGTGATTAAAAACTAACACAATCATGCAGTGAAGTTTTTGTTCTGCATGCACAGATTTTCGTTTGATGCCAATCATAACAACAGAACACAGCTGACTGCAGTGAACATCAGTTTATATTTGATGTGGTTTCATTTGCCTAATCATGCTCCACTATATTCTAAAAGCATGTGAAAAACCCGATGTACTTGTTTTTCACTGGACTTAATGTGACTCTCCATGCTCTATCTTGCACCGACAATTGACAGCAGCATGGTCTCAGATTTATTGGGTTTTAGGGTTAGGAGATGGCCCTTTCCTGTTTGAGCATGACAATGCACGTGTATAAAGTAAGGTCAAGTTCTTGGACTTGCCCGACATCAGTGCTCGACCTCATTAATGCTCATGTGGCTGTATGGGAGTGAATCCCTGCAGCTAAGACAGCTTTCCCAGAAGAGTGGAGGATGTTATAGCAGCAGATGAATTTCCATGGTTTTGGAATTACTACTATATATATTATATATTAAAATGTGCACATATTTTTAAAGTGCACATATTTATTTGATATTTATATTTGGACTGTATGGACGCTGAACTATTATTACATGAACAAGAACATATACACGCTGCACTTATGTGACTCTATAGCAAACACAGAAAGATGTAAACATATATGCAGTGACACACAGTGTCAAGCAAAGTCACCATCTTCAAAACTGCACAAACTATTATGTTACACACACACACAAACACACACACACATTCACTCATAAAACCTTCTGATAACAGCAGGGACTTATACACCAGGCACAAGAAGGATAGGGCTCTCGATGCCCGGGGAAGGGCCGAGATTAAAAAAGGGGAACAGTCCATAAGCTTGAGCAAAAGAGAGAAGCTGAGGCGGTTGAAGGGAGAGAGAGAGGGATATAGAGAGAGAGAAAGAGAGCACAAGAGAGAGGGTGAGCCAGTGAGCCAAAGGTGACGAGGGAAGATATGCTTCAAATTAAATCATTTGGAACAAAAGGGGATTGTTGCCAAGCAACCCAGCCAGAACGGGGTTACCGGAGCAACCAAAGTGACCTGAAGCTTGACCTAAGAAACGGAGTCGCCATTGTCGTCCGTTGGCGCACATGCACAGATAAACACGTACCTCCACCTCCACCTCTCTCTCTCTCTCTCGTTCTATGGCTTTCAAGGTCCATTCGCCAAATGCAAACAGACAGAAGGTTTCTTCTGGAAAATGCAGGACACAACTGAAATGTCATCCTGTGGCACAAACAACAAGCTGAGCTTTCAATCACGAGGGGGTTTTAAAACTGAGAGGGGACGAGGTTAGGCAGCTAATGGATGACATTAGCCAAAATCAACAGCTAGTGAAACACAACACATAAACGGTTCAATGTCCAAGATGAGCTTGTTGAATAAATAAATAGAGTTGTTGTTCACAGGATTTTGGCAGCATTGTCAGTACACAAACACTGTTTTGAGATGATGGATGGATCCCAGATTGTTCTTCAGTAAGGGAAAGTGTATACTCATCCTCATTTAATGAACTATTAGAAAGGTTTTACATTACAGAGCATCTATGTTAAAATATCTTGACACTTTGTTTACTGTGAATAAAAGTACAAAAAATGAGATTTCAAGAACACTGTATAAACCTTAAGCCACTTAGCCACCAGGGTGCCCCACCCTCCAGACCTCACTGGAGTTGAAATGCTTCAAACTTGTGTCACTTGGCATGAGTGCAAACAAGTGAATGCCTTTGAGCTGAGACGGTCCAATAGCGCGTCCTGTTATACATATCCGTGCTATTCTCTGTAACAAGACTACCAAGACCCACAAAAGCCACGGAGCTCTTGGAGGGATATCAGGGAGGCAGTGTGATGCAATTGGGAGGAAGCTATAGTGACATGTTTTTTGCTGCACCTGTGAAAGCGAACATTCAGAAAAGTTCAGAAAAATTATAAACACTTTAACTGTTTAACGCGTTTGAACAACACATTGTAAATACTAGTTTGTTTCACCTGGAAGCGTTTACAAGAGCAGCTTTTTATGGTTTCAGTGACCCTTCTTCAAGACTGCTGCCAGTGCAGATCTGATCAGAAATCCACTGAGTACTTTATAAAGTCAGTCGAGTGTGCAGTGTTTTAAGACTTCATGCTTTCTTCCCCGCACAATCAGAAAATAATTAGAAGGCTGTTCTGATACAGATGTACAACGAACTGTGATATTTCCAAGTGCTAAGTGAAGTCAGTTTCTTTGGTATCGTGTCAACTCTCCCGTCTGGCTGCTTCCAATTGAAATCACAAATAAATATGTTCTCTCTTCTCGTCATGTAATTGTTGCTGAGTTACACGAGGCTGCGATGTTCTACTGGATGTCTCCTTTTGCTTTGTTTCAGGCAAGACTTCTTTCTTTCTTCTCCTCTCTGCACCTCTGACTGCTCAGCAACATGACATGAAAGGACGAAGGAGAAGTTTTCGAAGTGTGTCTGTGTGAGAGTGTGTGAGAGTGTGTTTCCGTTGAGTGGGGGGTTTGGGAGTGTGTGTTGTTGTATGTTTGTGTGTCTCCCTGGAAATAGCAAGACAAAGCAGCGTTGAGATAAACAGAAATGTTAATGTGGACCAAAGCGTACAGTGTGTATACTGTGTTACTGTGCGTGTGTGTGTGCTTGCAGGGTTCGTCTCCCCCTTTACTGGAAGACTGTGTTTGTCAGTGTATTGGAATGCTCTCTCCTTGTATTCGGGCATGTTTCTTTCCCCCAGGGACCACTTTGGGAAAATGTGTGTGTCCTTCAGTGTGTGCCAGTTCTTGTGTGTGAGACTGCGTGCACCTCTTCTTCCCCCACCATGTCTGTTGGAATGTGTGTATGTCTTGTAACGATGAACGCCCACTAACGAACGCAACCTTTCAGACGGCCCCCACGGTTTGTCGCTCCCAATCAAGACAATAGAGATCAATGAAAGAACAAGGCGAGGAAAAGGGAAGATGAAGACGACGAGGAAGAGGAGTGGGGGAGGGGGCTTGCTGCTTCCAACAATGACACAGACGGCGAAACAATAGAGGCTGGACAGTGGCGGTTTTATCTACATGCAGGCTGAGTGGTGGGGTGGCTCCAGTCACCGTTAGGGTGCCTCTCGCGGGCTAATTGCTAATTAGGGTCACTCCAACTGTTATGGCCCCCAAACACTGGAGAACTGGTGCAACCCTGTGACTATCTGGTGACCCACTTGACACAAAGGATAAAATATTAAGTCAGGGCAGCATATTATATGACCGCACTCAGATGCAGATGTGCACAGATGTACATGTGGCTGAAATGTGGAGTGTCTAGCACCGTTCGCAGAGTTGTTAAACATCACAAATGTAAATGATTATGATTAATATTCAGTCTTATTCATTCAGATTAACTCATTTGAACTTAATTAAATTACAGTAAAATAAAACCATTTATTGCTGGAGATCTCCTGGAAGCTCCATCAACGACCCCTGGACCCTAATGATTTTGAGAATGCGAGCACAGCGCTGCACAGCACACACCTACACACACTAAAAATACCGTACATACCACGCAGAGGATAATACATGGTGGTGATTTTATATCAAATATAGTAAATAGGTAACTCAAGAATGAACTCTAGTCAGTGTCAATCATAAGACAAACTACCACTTATGCAAGCTATCATCTTTTGTACTTTCAGAAAAAGGCCTGTTTTATTCCTTAACAAACTTAATGTAACTGACTGTAATGTATTCAAACAATGGATTCAAACTAAATTCATCACTGCTCAGTATTTCTATGTAAATTTTATTCTTGTCAGGTTGGAAAAGCCTCTGAAACATCACTTAAAGCATTACAGAACACTAAAAGTTTCACCGTATCTCTTAGCAGGTCTGTAAGATCAGTTGACCCATCATTGATTCAATGGTAGGCCATAGTCAGAGATTTATTAGGCCCGTAAATGGAAAGAAATGTTCTGAAACACAAAACAGAATATTTAAAACAATGAGTGTTTGAGAGTAAAGATTCTACTGGTATTCCAGGTTGTTTGTGTGCAGCTGTGGACAAGAGGGAACCATCATTTAAGCAGCTACAAAACTATCTGATCTCTGGCATAGAGAGGCAAATACAGTACCAGCCAGATACCATCATCCCTAATGTGCAATATAAATTTATATCATAAAGGTATATATATCAAGCTAAAATGCCGGGTAAACACCAAATACCATCCACTATATCTCCGTGCACAGATGCATGATGGATGTGCACTCGACAGATGTGCAGATCTGTGTGCACTGTAGCATCAGTGTCATTTGAAAAACTCATGTCACCCAATCTACAGCTGTCGGAAACTATGAAAAATAGGCTAATATTATAGATTTGTTGCCATGGAGTTTCAACTAATGTACATCTGATGGGTTTGTAAAAGTTAGCCTCAAATTTTCTTTCATTATTTGTCCCTCCCACAATATTAGTGTTACCCCTTTTTAAAAATGTATTGCTTGGTCCCTGATTGGTTGTTGTTCTGTTGAGTTATGCACTTAATCGGCAACAAAGGAAAAACTAACAGAAAAAGAGAGATTTAAAGGTTTGGTTCCACCGCAAACAGCTTTGATGCTCCTTCTCATAGATTTTACATTTCTGAACTCTGTTGAAGGGATAAAAGCTATTTTCTAAAAGACATTTTTTTGGTAGTAGGGAGTGCTGCCTAGGTGTTTAATTTGGCTGAGATCTGGTGACTGCAAAGGCCATACTGTAGCATATGATTCACTTCATTTCCATAGTCATCAAATCATTCAGTGAGGCTAAAAGCCTCGCATGGAAGCATCTACATTTATTATGTCTCTGCACTGAGTTGTTTGTGTTTTTCCTCTAATTTGTCATCCAGTATACAGTATGTGCATAATGTCACTTGATTATGAAATGCCTGACAAAAGGCAGCACCAAAATGTAGATAGTCCTCCAAATTAAATGACAAAATACAGTGTAACTGCCTTTTACTCAGTTACAAATACACGCCTTTTCTGATCTGACAACCCTACTGACAAGACATCGTTCTGGTTAAAGTTTGGTTAGATTTACATATAATAATGACTTATTCATTTACAGGGAATAATGGCCTGGTTTAAAGTAATTTCTTTTTAAATGTAAGAGTGCTTTGTCCTTTTCAGACATGGGATACGTAACGTTGTTGGCTTCATCAATCAGTTAAAGAGACATAGGTCACTTTTAACTGTTCCTCACAGCTTCCCTTACTTATCTTACTATTGGTGCATTTTGGAAGGATGTCTAAAAGGAAGTGGTTGGATTTCCTTCCCAACAAGAAGCTGGCTTGTGAAGCTTTCCTTAAAACGTATGCAGCAGCCTTTACAGTAACTGACCCATTGTTAAGGTTAGGGAAACATCCTGGTCATAGTTAAACTTGTCCCACTCAACCACAAGACCACCTCCTTATGCAAAGTTTATGGCTCTGCAACACCACCTCACTTGCTCCTTTGCTCCCATCATAATTACGACAACCACCAGCAGGCTTTGTCATGTAAACATATGTTGTGTTGAGGCACTGGCAGAAATGATTCTGTCAATGACATTTGAAACCAGTCTCACATGTACAAATCCAATAAACGGACTGTAAGGGCTGCACAGACTGCGTGCAGAATTAATTTCATATTTTAACTCATTGCTGACTCTGTTACACAGCTCCCATACAGGTTTTCAAAGATTACTTTTTATTCTATAAAAGCTTCAATAGCGCTTGTGTAAACTTCAATTTCAACTGCAAACAACTGTGAATGAAAGGGTCTGTATTTTCTCACTGACCTCTTTTAGCACCTAACCGTGCAGATCTTTATTTGTCGTATTTTAAGATACCATGTTTAAAATATCTGCTGTCCTCCCAATTTTAATTAGTGCTTAAAATGGACTCTCAGGAATAAATGCTAAATTTCATTGTTCATTGTTTCAACTGTTCATGGTGAGGTCTATGGGTTATCTTGTGTAACATATTCTTTGGCCACTTGTTTGAACTGATCTTTTTTTCCCTCGCACACTAGTGACCACTTGACAATATACACAAGTGCACACAGTGTAAACATCCAGTGCACTTACTTGCACAGACACACTATAAGTAGTCCTCTCGGCTGAGCTACTGTACGACAGCACATTACTATGATATACTTATGCTCTCCATTCATACACTCAGTCATGACGCTGAATCTTATTTAATGTCACAAGACACATTTGCCTGGAGTGGAGCCCTACAAGCTCAGAGCTCCGAGAGGGAAGAACTAGAGTCATCCTTCCTTTTCTTGCTGTCGTCCTCTGTTTCTGCTCCCTCTGTATTGCTTTCTCTTTCCTGTATCTCTCTATCTCCCTCTCAGCTGTGATCACACCCGCCTCACCATTTTCTCTGTCTTTCTCTATGGCTCTCTACCTCTCTCTCTTCTCCTCCGCAGTCAGTGAATTCCCTCGGGTCCGACAGCAGGAGACTATTACACTCACAGACGGATTTGCTCTCCTCCAATTTCTCTCTGTCCTCTTCCTTCCAGCTCTCCTCCTCTTTCTCTCCCTCTCTCTATATTTCTCTCTCCTCTTATTCATTTCCTCCATCAGCATGAATGTGTGTATTTGTGCTCTCATGCACAGGTCTTCCAACCCTCCCTCCCTCTCTCACTCTTCCTCCTCCCCTCCTTTTCTTACTCTTTCTCCTTTTCTTCAGTCAATATAATTGGCATTGCAGGAGTGCTCCCTGCAGAGTATGCTAAAACAGAAAGCACAAAAACAGAGGGTGAGCAGAGAAGGAGGCAGAATAGGAGAGAGATGTGGATAGAAGCGAAAAAAATGAAGAGAAAGCGAGAGGGGAGGACAGTAAAGCAGAGAAACTAAAAGAGGGATGAAGAAAAAGAGAAAGAGACAGAAAAAATGAATTAAAAGTGATGATGGAGACACAAATATAGAGAATTTGGAAGATAAATAAAAAGAGAAGAAGATAAAGAGAAAATAGCATAAAATAAGGTGACTTAGCAAAATAAAAAGGAAGAAAAGAGTTTAGAGGAGACTGGAGAAATGAGAAGCGAGAAGTGAGAATTTAAGGGAAAGAGGAAAATAAGGCAAAAAAGATAAAAATGAGTAAATGAATGAAAATGAAATTAAGAAAAATAAAAAAAGCAGCAAAGGATAACGGGGACAAGGGCCTGAAAAAGACAAAGCAAAACTATAAATTAGACACCAAAAATAGGAGATTGGGAAGGACGTGAAAGAGAAGAAAACAAAAGGCAGAAAAGACAAACAAAAAGAGAAAAAAAGGAAAAAAGGGAGAGCAGAAAGGAGGACACGACATGAAGCAGATGCAGAGAAGATAAGACAAAAGGAATATGCAGAGGAGAAAATGAGGAAGAAAAATAGGAGAGAAAAGTCTTGACCATAGCAATCAGGAATAGCATTCAGAAACTAGGCAGCCACTCAAGTCAAATTCAGCAATATATCTCATCCTGACTAGACACACAAGTGCCAAACCACATTACACTGAGAACCATCCTGAAATAACCCAGACTTCAATAGCCGCTGCAGCACTCTCTCTGTCTCTGCCACCACAGGCTCTCTGCAGGTTTCAGTAGGAATGTTGTAAGGGTTTTTCTTAAGTTATAGGGAATATTTAATGTAAAAGTGATTTGGCAAAGAAGAAAACACAACTTCCACTGTTGTGATCCTCAGCATTAACCAACTAATTAACCAACACACTCTCATTCGCAGAACACTGATAAAACTGAGGTGCAAGTAACAAACACCAACAAGAGTGACATCGAGTGACATGACTGAAGAAAGTGAGCTGACAAACCTGACCAGCCACCTGTTTGCCCACCCGCCTCTCAATCTGAACAAATTTGGAGTCGGAGAGCAAAGATTACCGACATTACACTACTTATTTACCAAAGATTACAACATCACAATGGCGTCTGGCTAATGAGTATCTCACTAATGAGCTAATGAATCTCCTGCTGCCACTCAGGGATGCCGAAATGAAATGTTGTCTTGTGCGGTCTAAATGTGACACATGTAGGGCTGCAACTAACCTTTGTTTTGATTGCTATGAATTCATCAATTATTTTTTGATTAACTGAACTGAACAGTCGTGTAGGAAATGAAATGTCAAAAAATGAAGACACATCACCTTCACCACGCCAGCTGAAAGATGTGTTAAATAAAATGGCTCTCATTCCAAGCACTTACAACCTTGTCACACTTATGTCAGGTGAAACACGGGACTTTGGACTTTGGCACTTAATCTCACTTAACGTGGCTCTTGATCTCAAAGCCTTCTCCTTGACCTGTGGCTCGATATTGGCACTTTATGACTTGTGGCCAGCAAAGGTTTGTTGGTTTCACTTGAGAAATCACAAAAATACTTACTGACAATCAAAAGTCTCATAGATTATTTAAAGTTATAATCAACATTTTATGAGAACAATTTGAAAACAGTACAATCACTCATATTAATGAAGTTAGAAAGACTAAACTTTGCAGCTCCTGTTGGCTCTACAGAGCCTTAGGGCATTTTGAAATTATTATGGAAAAACAGTGTAGTGTGTTGTGCATGTGTGTGGGTCACTGTGTTGGTCCATAGTGCTCAGGTTTTCATTTGTTGAACTTTGACCTGTGCTGCACTGACCGTAAAGTTGTGCCCAACTTATCACTGCTGACGACTGCTTGATTCTTATTAGCCTGCATATGTCTGTTGCTGTTCAATCCTAAAAAAAAGTAATCCAAAGTAATAAACACAGCAAACTATGCTGCACAACCTCTGGAGTTCACCGGAGAACATACATTAGATCAGTCTTTTAAACGTTTTGGACATAATGCTATTAGTGGATATAAGCATGCTGCATGGGTGTCACTTATACAACTCATCTCTTCTGTATTGATTTTGGTCAAATTGTGGTGCATTTTGAACATTAGCACTGGATCTACAGTGGTGATCTACCACTCGTCTTCCAGCCTACGTTAACCAATTTTGGGATAGCGTTAGGTAGCTAAATTGATAAACCGCCACATAACTTTACGCTGTAGCATTCATCAGTTTACACAGAAAGCCACGCTGCAACTTCTTTCGTCCTTGGATGGCATGGAGGTGCATTCATTTTATAATTTGCACGTCCTGTACAAACGGTCGGCAAACAACTCCATCTCGTTAAAAAGTAGAGACGCCGCTGGGTGGTGGCAGTTATTTTTTTTCAATATGAACACAAACACGTTTCTGGTCAGTGTTCAGCCCACTCTTGCCACTCTCATAATGTCGATTTTGTCTGCAGCACGAAGATGTTTTTAGTAAAAAAGTTCTACAAACCCACTTTACACCACCTGCTCAGCACAAAGCAGACAGACACAGTAGAGAGTAGCAGGTGAACACATTAGAGCCTTTAGCAGGTAAAAGAAACAGATATTTGCCTCAGGAGTTGCTAGAGACCAAACGAATACTGTTGTTAAGAAAAACACAAAGAATATGTGGGTCACACATGAAGCAAAAGTACAACAAAGGCAGCAATAGTAAAAATCGTGTTCAAATACACATACATGCCAGGGTCTTAGCTGTAATGCACCACTCGGTCAACTCCATTCCCTGAGTTATATACATAAATGTGACATATATCACAGATGTATGGTAGTTATATGGAATGACAGACCCAAAGGTTAATGTAAATAAATCATTATGTATAACTATTTGTATAATGTATTAATCAAACCATGTTAACACTGCATTTCTTCAGCTTTTCATACCTCTAAAAAATCTGAATCACAAATATTTTGTATCACTGTTAAAAAGAAATATGGCAGTTATTTTTATATGCTAATGCAAACTCTGTTAGCAATCTGGCAAGATTTCCTTTCAAGGCTGCCAATCTCCCTGGTGATAGCATGATTTGTTTATGGTAGTTACTTTATTGTGAAAATGCGGCGAGGGTTTACAGATCTTACAATGCTACAAATAGAAGGCTATAAAACTGCCAAAAGCAACTTCGGTGCAGCAAAGAAAAAAACTGAAATTATGAATGGCCTATGTAATAAAAACATAAAATTATTTGTTAAGGAACACGAAGTCCAAATTTGTTTACTAAAGCAGAAATTATGAATAAAACATTACACGGACTATTGTACTAACACTGGTCTGCTCTTAAAAGAATATGAGAGGAGACATGCAGGACAAAGAAACTTATCTTAGAGTGGTGGAAAAATACGACCTCTAATACAGATATGTCACACATTTTCACGGTTTTGAAGGCCTTAAATTTAGATTTAAGTTTTTTTTCCCCCAATTTTGAAGACCACTGGGTGCTCTCTTTAATACCCTGTATTTGTTATTTTCCTTCTGTGTCCTCTGACTCTACTTCTCTTCTTTTCTTTGTGTGTCCCTTTCTCTCCCTACCTCTATCTAACCTTGCTTTCTGAAGCCATGAAGGCAAAAAAAGAGGAGAGGACAGATTCTATTCTACTCAAATCCAAAGCCGGGAGAGGAGACTCAAATCCAACCCAATCGCATTTATAGCCGGGTTCCGCTCCAAATGGTAATTTGTCGACTGTCTATTGGCTTGGGTGCAGGGGCTCCCGTGACTGACACTCCGACTACAACACAGCTGGGAGAAGAAGCAGAGAGGGAGGAGATGCTGACAACATTTTACTGCGATAATGAGTTTACTTTTCTGCTTTTTTTGTGTTCCCTTTGTTTCAAATGTATGGCAACTAGATTTCCAGCCTTCAGATTCACTGGCATTTATAAATTAAACCTCTCATTTGCATGTTGTTTTTGCCAGCAGTGCAGCTCATGGGATGGCAATGTTGTTCTTGTTGGTCTACTACTGTATTCCATACTGAAAGGTTTCAACAGAGAAAGAATTGTTATGACTTTTGTCATTGGTGCCTTTTCTTCTAGTACCACATTTTTAATGTTCAGTTAAATATCTCAGCAAATACTGAATCTGGACTGCAGTGACATTTGGTGGAATCTCGCATTATCTTAACTTTCTTGACCCCTCAGCTTTTCTTCTTCTAGTGCTGCAAAACTAATGTAGGCTACTTTGCGTTTAAGGTTAGTAAGTGCGTGGTACCTATATTTGATTTGGCAAGGATTTTATGCCGGATGCCCTTCCTGACGCGACCCTCCCACTTTATCGGGGCTTGAGATCGGGACGCGAACCTCCACAGTTCCCGGCATATTAATAATAATATTAGTTATTACTATTATCATTATAAGCAAGTTTTAGCACGCTAACAGGTGCGGCCTGTTGCTACTGAGGTCCTTCAGGTCGTCCTTCTTAGGTACAGGTACCATGCACTTAGTAGCCCTAAACACAAAGTGGCCTACATTAGTTTTGAAGCACTATATGATGGCACTAGATCAAGAAAAGTCGAGGGGTCGATCTAAGATGGTGAGTACAGTAAATATTTCGCCTCATCAACATCAACATGTCAGCATTTAGCTCAAAGCACCGCTGTGAAAAAAAATCATTATATCATATAAATTATGTCACCTGTTTTGAGGAACTACTTTTCATTCATGCAGATCATGAATTAAAGACAACTAGACTTCCTGTTTGGTCTTGACCAGATCTGAAGGTTTTTAGGTGATAGGAGAAACGTTTCAAAAAGCAAGGTTATCTTGGATGTAGAAAAAAAATAACGTGTGTCATAGTTTGAGTAATTGCTAAGAAAGGTCTCCACCACATCAGGTATGCCAAGCAGTCAAAAGATCAATACATTATTATAGATGTCAATTTTGATCAATTGCTGCCTGCACAGTACATGACAATGTTAAATTATCTAGATCACGGTACAGTAAATCAAAGAAAACTTAACTTACTTTATAACCTTGAAGTTATTGTCAGAACTAAAGGCTTTTAGATAACAGGCAAATCATCTCATTATCCAGCTGCACTGGAAATACTACTTTTGGATAAATTAAATTATTGTCATTCTAGTGAGCAAAGAAGACCATTTTCCAAAAGATTGACATCTTCTGCTAGCCCTTATAACTCAAATCTTGCATAAAATCTGCTGCATTGCTATACGGTATGTCTCTGTGTATAAATCTCTGTCATGGTTAGGGATTCCCCCTCGGGCTACCAGTGTTAAAAAAATGTAGACAGTAATGATGTTTTGGAAGAAATCATCCAACAAATGGCAGGTCTTGCATCACTGTTTTTTTTGTTTTTAATAGGTTTGCTTTTCTGACAGTGTAGATGTTTGTGATTTTACTTTGAAACTAATGCATAAATAGTTACTTTATCATACTGTCAATCACATCTGTCCCACGGAATTATTATTCACTGTGTCCTAGTAGTATCCAGGTGGGGTTTTACAGGTTCTATTTCAGTGTGTTGTCAAACACATAAAATCATATGCATGGGGATGTTTGTCAAATTAATACATGTATTTCTAAGTGCTCCCTACAGTGAGGTGCTTTTCAAATACATGCGCTACTGTGGCTTTGTTAATCAGGTATTTGTATGTGAGTGTTTGCGTGTCTCTGCTTGTGCTTTTACATAAAGTAAAAACCTAATTACAAAATTTAATTAAGTATTTATGAACAGTTAATGGGATATTTGTTTTCACTGCATATTGTGTAATGTAACCACATGGCCTTATACACAGTTATTTGCTCGCATAAATGTCTGACAGTGATGCACAGATCAATATTCCTTTATTGGGTATCCCTTGATTGAAATTTAAGATGTCCAACTTGATTCAGGGGACGTTTTCACCTTTTATTTCAAACAGCAAAATATAATTTGATTGGAGAGAGTTAAATAGTTCAACTCTGACAGGAAATTTGATAGTAGTCATTTAATGAGGAGACGAACTGGGAGTGAAACCATTAAGCAAGAAACAGATATCACCTCTTCCTTCTCTCTGTTGTCTTCTTCCCTATGGTAGCATGTCCCCTGTAACCACTGGTAACTGTGTGTACATATGCTCTGACAGACATCTATTGTTTAGCGAAAAAGTGCCAGTCATTTTATGACATGCTGGTCAGAGCTAATCTGAAAATGCCAGTGACATTGATTGGATTTCTGAAGATGGGATTTCTGCACATATTAACATGCCGGCCATTTAGCCGATGCTCTAAGCCACAGCCAGACACAGTGAGTGAGCAGATACTGGAGGAGCTATGTGTTTTGGCCAAGGACGCATTAGCACAATGCATGATTACAGTGGGGCTCAAACATGTGTGACATTTCAGTTATGGTGCTTTCTCACCCAGAGCTGGAGACTCGACTGCTGTGAAACCGGACTTGGCTGACCATTTTAAAGTCTCAAGTTTTAACTTTCTACAGCTGTAAAGAATTTAATGAGGGTTGCACAGCTTTTCATTGGTGATAAATCTGCTGATTATTTTGTTGATTAATGGTTTGGTCTAAAAGGGTCACAGAGAAAATGCAAATCACAATTTTCCACAGATGAGGGAGATACTGTCAAATTGATGATTTTGTTCATCTAACACTAATAATAATAATAATAATAATAATTTATACTTCATTAATTCCCTTAGGTTAATTCTTGTGGATAGGCAGCCTCCTTAAATTGCCAAGGATTCGGGGTTATCTTTTCCAGGGACACTTCAACATGTGGTCAGGAATCAGGGGAACTGCGAATCCAACCACCGACCCTGGGGTTCATAGATGACTGCCCTACCAACTGAGAAACTGAGGATAGTTAGTTCACTTTCACATAAGACAAAGAAAAGCAGCAAATCCTCAAAACTGAGAGCTGAACTTATCAATACATTTGATTAACATCTGTTCTGGAATTGATAAGTCTGTGTCAGGCAGGCTGTGCATATCCACTGGAGGATTTCAAATCAAGTCAAATTATATTATATCTACGCACACCAATATCTCAGGTCACAAATTTGCCTCTAGAGGCTTTACAGGTTGTACAGCACATAACACACCGGAATCAGCAAAGGAAGAACTCCCTAAAAAACTCAGTGTCAGCTAGGCCATGCAGTAAATACAAATTCCAATAAAAGAAAGTGTTGAGGTTTGAATGACTTGTATCTGCATTTTCATTTGACTTTGTGCTGCCCTCAAGAACGTGATACTTGACATAAGACTTCTCTTATAAGAACTTCTCTGAGACTTTGACCTTCTATTAAACTCTTACAGCACCTTTAACAAATGCCCATGACAGCAGAGTGTACTGTGTGAAGAAAAAAAACACTTTCAACAACCAGAGTTCTGATTAAATTAAAAGGGGAGCTCCACTGACATAGTGGCAGAAATTAAACCTAGTGACAAAGCATTTTAAAGGTAATCGTGTGGCTGTCCAACAACAACGTCCCATGGGTATCAATAAACTATCAAAATTTAAAATAAAAAATGCTTGACATTCAACTTTCAACTAATCTACTGATGCTTCTATTCAGTTCTTAAAATAAAATCCCACTTTAACACCCTGCTCTATGGGATGACAGGTCATGCCAGGCTGCCACGGTTTTCATTTTTGCTCCATCAAGGTGTAACACACAGCACAGTACAAGGAAATGTCAACATGTAGTCTTCTTGCCACCGGCTACTGACCCTATGACGTAAATGACCCTTCCTTTTCTCTTCATCCTTTCACACAGAGCCTCTGTAAACTGTAGCAGGAGGTTGATGAAACCAGGCTAGCTCTGACTCTTCCAGCCCCTGAGGGAAGAACCACAAAATGTCACCAAACCCTTCAAACAACAACAAAAAGATGCTCTCCCAGGCATGCCAGGCGTCACGTCTCCCGCGTACAAGTCCACATACCTCTGCTCTCCCCTGACCGTGAAGATGTGACGACGTAAACCTGAAAATATCTCTGTGAAGCTCAACACTGAGCGGTGATAAATAAATCACAATAATATTTAAATATTGATTGTAGAATAAGAGGAAACAGAAATGCAGAGGATAAACTCCTTCTTCTTTGCTACACACATCAAAACTGTTTGCCTTGAGGTAGTTTGACTGCATTATCAAATTCTCCCTTCAAGGGACTCATCAAACATACAGTAGCCTGTGTAAAAGGCTGATAGTAGTCACGCCTTGGGCTGCCTATATGAATGAACAGCAGATAAGGGCGTGTAGCTCATTAACTCAATTATGTCGTTCACTTGTGCCGTCGGTCGATGTATTACGCAAATGGGATCGAATTTGCTGGTAGATATGAAGTCATCTTCATTGACACACAGGCCAAAAGGGAGACTGATTATACTGTAACTACAAAGAGATGGGGTTTTCTATTCAGAAACTAGACCACATGGGTCAGCTGAGCCTTGCAGCAGGAGCTTTGTCAATAAATTTGACCCTTAAAAACTCTCATCCATTTGTTGAAAACAAGCGGGGGAAAAAACCCCTCTCAACAATCAAAATAGTATTCAACATGCTGCAGCATTCTCCAAGTGTAAAACGAAAGGTCTGGCATGCACCCCACAATCCAGCTCAGCTATTTGATTTTGATTGCACAAGTTATAATGACATTCTAGTACTCACCAGGCTGAGAAATAAAGCAGCAACAGAAGGAGGGAAAGGGAGATAAAAAATAAACAGTGTGTTTGCACAGTACTCGTATGAGTGTGTGAACACATGTGTAACTACTACTGTACGTGTTGGCACGAGCGCGTGTGTGGGGTCACACGAGACATGAGCTGGTTGGGTGCCAAGTGGTGCAGCTAGCTGCAGCGTTCCACCGAAACTTAAGTCAGTTAATAAACTGTGTGATTAATTCGTTCTGTGTCATTTTCCCATGGTCTCCTCCCCCGATCCACTCCTTCAGAGAGGGTTTGAAGAGCTGTTTAATTACTCAGCACTTTGCTCACTGGGAAGTGGAAAATCGCTGGTCAGACACCACCTTACGGGAAAAAAAATACAGTGTGTATAGAGTATATACTGTTTGAATGCAGTGGCTGGACTGCTAAACACACACACAATTATTCACACACAAAGATAACTAGGCACACACAATTTTTCGCCTGACAGTCAACAGCCGGGCTCACAGGGGTATTTTTATTTAAGTAAAGACTAGAGGGCCTTCAGAGCTCCATCTGAATACACTCTTATGTGTATGTGTGTGCTCTTATGCATCAGTGTGCACATACTTTATGTGTGCTTTTCTTAATTTGTTTCCTTGTGTTTCTGAGTGTGTTAGCATCTGTGTGTACTGTATGTATTTATATGTGTGTGAACATAAAGTCCAGCACTTGTGTGTTCATTCAACAAGCAACATGTTGAAGTCTGAGTGAGCTGAATGACACACACACACAGATTGTGTGCGGTGCAAGCACACAGAGGATTCTTAGTGCTCTGACTACTAGGGTGTGAAAAAACCAAGTGAAGGAGAGTGAATCAAGAAGAGGTGCATTTGTGTGTGTGTGTGTATTTTTGAGCACTCTGGCATAGGTGTGTGCGTGAGTGGCAGTGCAGTAGATTCTCTTGCAGGGATAAGCAGCTTACGGAAGGAGCATATTCTTTTCTAAGTAAATCTCATTAATTTTAATTAGCTGTATATTTAGCCTATACACCTGGATTGAGTGTAATTCTCTTTGTATATGTAGCGACCAGAGAGCAGAGCAGGTGAAATGACTCAGGTAGAGATTATATTGCCATAGCTGCCTCACATTTGCATAATGTCCTGTTTTTGATTGTGTCGCGTGCCTAAGGAGGATATCACAGGCAAATATGCATTCCCTTCATTTTCCTACTGCATGCTCAATGTAGCGCACCGTGGCTTGTCCTTTTAACTTTCCCCTTTATTCTCTTGTGTGTTTTTTCTTCCTCCCTTGATCCCTACGCTGTTTCATTTCATTTTCTCTCTGGTCTGTGCACCCCATCATTAGAATGTGCTTGCTTTTTTTTCTTCCCAACCCCTCCTCCTCCTCCTCCTCCTCCATTTCCCTGCCCTCATGCTCCCTTACTGTATGGATTTCTCTCGTGCACGTGCATTCCTCTGTCTTTCTCTCGCTGTCTCCCTCATCCTCCCGCCTTTCCTGGGTAATCAGCTTATCCTATGTGTGTCCAAGCCTCTATGTCTGCGTTCCTCCTCTCTTTGTTTCGGATTCATTCAGCAGGAAGATTAGAGATGCCTATTTGGTGCCTTTGTCTTCAACCGACGCTGTAGCACTGAGTTACAGTGTGCGGCGATGGCCTCGTCATCAAAAGCCACATCCACTCATCTTGTGTTCATCATACGCTGATTAGTGTCAAAGGCCAGATGCAGAATAAAAAACAAGGCTGCTACTGTCCACAGGGCAGTGTGTGAATTTGAAGCTTCCATATGGTTCACAGTGTTTGAAATTGGTAAACACATATCTATCACTCTTATACAAACTCTAGCATAACAGAATACAACAAACTCGCTCAAGCTCATTTTTTCAGTTCCTCCACTTTCAGATTTCATTAAAGTGAAATTATAGCCAGTGTAGATCACAATCACCGTATTCACCATTTCATTCGCCATGTCATTGTATTGGCGGAGCAGTCTAGGCTGCAGTGTAAAAAGCATAATCAACCAAAACATAAAAGCACTGGAATAAAATTGCTGCAGGTTTACAGTGCAAGATAGATTACAGACTATTTACTCTATTTTCTGTTTAAATATTTAATGGTCTGACCTCATTTACACCTTGTATTCAACTGTAATGTCTTTGCGGATGTTTTGGAGTTGGATAAACAAAACACATGGTAACACAGCGAGTAAACGCACACTATTATTGGAAAGTTATCAGGTCCCTTAGACCACCTGCAGAGGAGATCAAACCACAGCCAAGTGTAGCTGCAGTCCACACTCAGTGTGTATTCCCAACTTGCAAACAGGGCAGAAAAGTCTAAACACACTCCAAACTTTACCATCCACTCAGCTTCTCCAAAGACACCTACAGTAAGACACTCATCACCACCACCACCACCACCACACCATCAGATCACACTCCTTTCCTTCTTCCACAGCATTTACAGTAGTTGCAAACTGCAGCAAAAAAATCACACGTCATCATTTTTGTTGCCTTCCAGGAAAGACTCATAAAAGACGACCTTTTCCACTTCAATGAAAAGTAAATCCAGACTCTGTGGTATCATGTCTAATGATCCTACACATTTCATTCTGGTTCCTGTTGACAATGCAACCTCCTAGCCTACTTCCCTGCTTTGCATAGGGCGCATGAAAAACCTGATCCAATTACAATGCAGCCACAAATGACGATGAAAACACATACACTAAATGCCAGGTACTGTATTAATGCAAAGGGCATTTAAATGATACAGACCGCATTTTTATAGCACATGTATATGGGAGTTATGAGCATTCAAGCAGTGTGGCACAATGCGATTGTGAGGCATAGGAAGTGCGGAAGTGCAGCAGTGCAGTGGAACCATAAATGAACTCCACAGAGCAGTAGCTGTGTTTCAAAACAAAAAAAAAAAAAAAATTAATGATACTATCCAACATTCCCCATGCTGAACTCATATCTCAGTACCCAATAAACTTGCAACTGAAAAAGTATGCTATGAATAGGAAACAATATTCAGAGCTGCTCTAGCACAATCATGCACTTTTAATATAACTTTGTTTCACATTTTGAGCTGCAACTAGCACTCAGTTTAATCTCTTCGCCTGTAATCAGTCACACAATGTGAAAACGCCAAGAAAGGACACAGCCTCAAGGACTCTGACAGTCTGGCTTCTGATTCACATTGACACTCTGCGGGTAAAGCAGAAGTGCCAGACTCTGCTTCAGACGTCAGTTCAACTAGAAAATTTGAAAGTTCATTACAAATTGTTTTCATCAAAAAAGCCAGTTATAGTTTTGTTGTTGAAGGGGAAAGTGAAATGACCAAGTGTGTCACGTTTGCTGACACAGAAACCGTGTGCTTCAGAGATACTGTATTTCACATAAGAAAGCAATAATATGTAAAACTATAGATTTAATGCGTATTCACAGTACGTCCACATCAGGGGTCCTGTATGTGATAGTACTATGTCAGAGGCTCAATAAGACTCAACAGCCAGTGAATGGACAGCGATATCCTCAGCAACCAGACTTGGGAGAATTCCCAAGACAGAACACAGGTGAAATAAAATGGCTTTATGGTTGTGGTATCAGCGATAAGATCCCCCCACAGACACACTCCTCACCACCAGCTGAAGTGATGGCATCATCAAAAAGAAGCAATAAACAAGAGCAACCTCTGCTCTTTCATCGCTGGAGCTCCCGTGCTCAGGTGGAACCCTCGGCACTCTGACTCAATCAATACAAATGCTGCGCTTTACAGCCACGCACTTGCCTCTTCCGGCTCCCCGTCATAGTTTCACACAGAGCAGTGATTGGCTTCAACAAACAGCTACACCTCTCCAAGAAGCCCTTGGTCTGACCAGCCATGCATCAATGACAGGATGGGTGATTTCCACCCCCACAACAATCAATTAAAACACCCGCCGGAGAATTGCGGCAGATAACTGGAAAAAAAGGAGGGGCTGAGTTGTGGGCGGCGAGAGTGAGGGACCTGATCAAAGAAAAAAGCCATTTGAGTGCGGAGTGCAATAATAAGGGCTCTTGTTGGAAATAAGGTGAATTAATTTATTCCGAGGCTGGCATTGTTGTTGTTAGCTTTGTTTAATCGGCTGTGTATTTGTGAAGTGATGGTTTTAAGCTGACAGCTCTGCAAATGCGGGACCCTTACTTTCCTCGACCCTGAGTTACAGCAGAGAGTGATGTGTCTTTTAAGTGCACCTGAGAGGAAGCAGAGTGTGTTACTGCTTTGCAAAATCTCAAGAGCCCTTCTCTCTTTCAGTCTCTAAATGGCATTTACTGTTATTATGATGGTAGCAGGCAAGATTGATCTGTTCTGATGTAATCTCACATTGCCTGAGTGGGCCGGGGTGAATAAGATCTGCCTCAGATTGATGAGGTCTAATGGAGTCTCGTTTGGATGCTCCTGATACCTTTAAGATTTAACGATACTGGCATGCTACTGCATTTTAATTCTGCTTAATTTAGCCACAAATAACATGTCACTTGTATTATGTTCAGCTGTGACTTTCTCTTCCTGTCGCTTAAGAATGTGTAATGTTTCCGCATGTCTGAAAAGATATATGAAGATAACATGAAAACACAGCTATGTGCATAATGTGTGATGCTAATCATCCCCGGGCTCTAGTGCTCATGGTTGGCGCTTTGTTGGGAGTTTAATCAATCAGCCACAGCCCCTTAATTAATCGGCATGATGAACAGGAGAAATGATTGGTTTTCTGCCAGATGTGAATCTGTTACAAACTAATGCCAGCCAATCAGGATCAAATTTATAATCACAAAACTGATCTGGATGACAAAGCACTTAAAAGGATCAGAGAAGAATGAACACACTAAACAATGGGAGTAATATGACTTTGGATTTAAAATTCCAATAGGAGACAGTTGTTTGGAGCTCTTCGCCATGTTGTACAGGGTGTGATTAAGGCGCCTAATTGGATCTATATAGTATCAGAATCATCATCAGTCTCATCGATTGAGGACTAGGATATACAGTAGATGTCATTGTCTTTATTCTTTTAAAAACAGACATATTGCTAATTAATTGGCATGATCAGCATCAGAAGAATTAATTGGACTCCTCCCCAGATGTTTTAAAAATGAACCTGCAGATAACTAACAAGGACCGTCTGGTTGTCCATTGAAGCAGCAGATGTCATTAACTGCAGCCCACACTAGCGATCTGCCCAATTCCAATCAGACCAGGTAACCAGTGGCTGAAACAAATAGAAAAGCACTGGAGCTAGTAAATAGCCAGGGTCGAGATAGAAAGCACTGGGTTTGCCCTGTCCCATCTGAGCCAAATGGAAAAATAGCTTAGGCTTCTTATTAATGTCACAGTGGCTAGGCGGTAATTCCCCCAGGCTCTGTGTACCTCGGCTTGTTAATGAGTCACTGCTTATCAGTCAGCCTTGTTAACAGGCAAAGGCCTCCCATCCAAACCGCCTACTGCTATTGTGTGCTAGCCGTACTGTGTATTAGCCAAATGTTCCCCCATCTTGGCACACAGGAAGTCAACAGTAAACAACAGCAGCACACACAGGAAGTGGGAATCAAGCCAGCGAGAAAAAGCCGGTCCAGAGGGGAAAGAGCCCATTTTGTGGCAGGATAAAGTGAACCGCTGGCAGAGGCACACAGATGCGAAGCCCTCCCGTCTATAAATCTTACCACACTAACGATTGGTCTACACTGTTCCCATCCTTTAATCCTTATTCATTATTGTCCTCAGCTGGAAGCATTCGGCTTCAGTCTGTTGTTCCGACCAGCGGAACTTGTTGAGGTAAATAAACAATTAGACATGTTTCTTGTCATGAACGCAAATACTCTCCTGGTGTCTGGGATCAGGCTGTCGTGGAGTTGAGAGCCAGGTGGCTGATGGGAGCAACTGCACGTTGCTCTACTTGCTATCTACTGAGTGTTCAAGTGGACGTGCCCTCTACACATCACAGCACACCACAAGGTAAGTGGGTCAGCAGTACGCAACCAGGACACAGCCGGCCAGTAGCATATCTGCGCCCCTCTGATAGTCGCTCTGCCTCCGCAGTGCATGGCTACACATCCAGCTGTGGAAATGGATATGTCAAATAGCATGCAATTAGTGTCTCCCTGATTTGTTCACTTGCTCTAAATAAGCCTGGACACAGAGAAATCCAGAGAAAAACCTGAGTTAGTGCTGTCCTTTCCATGACTTTGAGATACTGTACATCAAATGGACACGAGGCAGTAAAAGTGGGCGAGTTGGGAGTCTGGGGTTCGTCAGGAATTTAAACATGCAGCCTGTCCGTTGCTGTATAATAATAAACCCTACAACTCATGGGAGAAGCTTTTTTTTCTCTCTTTCCTTCTTTAAATGATGGAAAGAGACAGTCTCCATGTTTTTAATTCACAGTGGACTCAGTACAGCACTGATGGGCACTCCTGCTCATCTGCTCTCACATTGATTTGCTGAGCTAATCGTTTTTTCTCTCTGATACATAACATTGAATTATTTATGCTAAGTAGACCCTTCTGTTCCAGGACCTCTTATCATGGAGATCTCCATTATGACGGCATTATCTGACTGCCCACCCTACTCTCCTCCATCTTCTACTTAACAGCTATGCTGCCGTGTCACAACAACACCAATCAGAAAGATCAAAGCGGATGCGAGTGATGGACCAATGATCTGCAGCTGACACACAGCATTTTCCTCTGACTCTGCAGCATCACTGTTTGCCACACTGCTAAAAAATCTTGAAGCTATAGAGCAATGAACACAAATTTCATTTATATATAGTTTGCTGTCTGCTCATTTTTTGGCACTGTTCCTCAGTGTTGTATGTGAAGTCCCGTGACAGCTGAGTTTGTTGTTTGCCAGTGAGAAAGTGTAAATTGTCAGTGTTTGTTTTTCCAATGCCAAGCCACATCCCTGCACTTTTCTTGATGAAATTATACAGTCTGATTTTAATGAATGTCTTGCTATAGCACAAACACCAAGAATTATAAACTTTTTAAATAAAAGTTAAAATAATGATTTCACTGCATAAATGTTATCCGTTTTGTTTCAGGGTAGTTATTTTATTAGTATTTTATGCTTTGATAGCAAAACTTTATGAAAAAGAGACCTTGACTACAACTTAATGGTTTACAACATGCACAGAGAAAGTCTGTTAAGTCAGCACTCCATCCCTCCATTCCTCTCAAATGCACTCTTTGACATGTTTTCTCATCTCCTAAACACTCTTAGACGTCCCTGGCTTAATTACTCCCCTTGACTGACATGATAATGTAAAACAGCGCTTAGCTGAAACCAAAGCAAGAATTGGTCATGCATGGTCAGGCCTCCCGCTAAGCACACCTTAATCAAATGTGACACGCGTCTGAATGGGAGCCAAAATCATTTTCGAACCCAAATAACAAACCACTGCCTGAGTTTCAATGACGAGCTACACAGTCGGGGTCAGCACTCTGACGAGAGATTGATATTTCATCATCAGCACCTCAATCTGGTGATTGTTTGTGCATTTCTCATCTTCAACAGCTTTCGGGGCCTTGACAGGCCTCAATTTACATTTGTTCAGCAGTGACCTCATCTCGGCTTCCTGGCAAAGTCAGATTATTTCTCACTTTTTACTGCACTGACCACTGAGAGCTCACACTGACAATCTCCCACTTCCCCACCTTCCTTCAATACACAAGCATTCACAAACACAAATATGCATAATTCATCAGAAAGTGAAAAGGCTGATGACATGTACATGGACATGTACATGTGATATGTGTGCTTCCATATCTGCGTTGGAATACATATGTACATAGAGCATGTGTTCATGCATGAACATAAACTCACAAATGTATTCAGATTTGTGAACTGTGTGGGTGTGCACAAGTAAGTCCAAGGAAAGTCAGAGAATGTATATCACAAATGCAAATCAGGGAAAGTCTATTAGAGAAAACGCCTTGTCTGCTATCATCCTATGGTTCTTTGCAAACACTGTGCAATTAAATCCTAGCTGTACTGAGAAAATGCCAACAGGAGTGTACCTGTGTCAATCAATTTTCTATGGATTGAGGGCCATCATGGTGCACCATTTTGCCACTGGCACAATTTGCCCTCTAAAGGTTGTATTACCGGCAGCAAGTCACTTGAGCGTTATGTAATTGGAAAAGCACATTGGACAGTGTATTCCTATTTACTTGGTGCTCACAGCAGGGATGATATCATTACAAAGTGCTTCTCTCATCAAATCCGCACTTCCATCTGCTTTCAGCCGCGCCCACTTTATCACAGGTTGAGCTTCAGCCATGACAAGTGTCAGGTGTGTTAAGTGCGTACGCTGTGCTGCTATTTAAGAAAGTACTACACCGGATCATTACTGCCTATCTCCACGTCGCGCATGTGAGAAAGACAGAGAGATGCAGAGCAGCGTGTGTGTCTGTCTGCTTTTGTACATGTTTTTGTGAGTGTATGTAAGTGATTGAAGATGTCACGGAGAGACAAATAGAAAAATAAGAGCCATGTGGCAAGCCACTGGGGCTTGGGGAGCCGGGAGTGTCCCATGTGGTTATTAATGGCTGTGATTCCCTTGTCATAACACAGGAAACAGCGAAAATGCCTCAAGTCAACAGATAAGGGGCACCACCAGAGAGACAAAGAGAGGGTCGGGAGGTCAGAGGCCCATGAGAGAGAGAGAGGGTGAGATAGACAGAATCTGAGGCAGATACAGGGTGAAATATGCTTACCATAGCCAATGTTGCTGTGAACCGCAGCTGCAAGTAGTACTGTCAATAAGCTGACACTCCATAATACGGAGGGGGCTGATGGGAAGGCCATGGTTGGGCGCACAGATCCGCCTGTCTCACTGAATCCTCAGGAGGGCAGAGGAGCTCTGGAGTGTCACCTGCAGGGAGAACAGTGGAGAGATAAAGAAAACAAGCCGAACAGGCCGACTGGCCACTAATTGCGTCCCTTGCCATTGGTTGGCTGCTACTGAATAAACGCTTGGCCCACCCGTTACTCACGCATTGCTCCATGGGTATTCATCGATCTGCTTGTGTCATACCATACTGAGAAGCGATTGAGAAAGGTGGGGGTGAGGGGAGGAGGTGGGGGGCGGCGATAAAGCCAAGCAGCAGAGGAGATGGTGATGGTGTGTAAGCGGTTATGAGGGGGAAGAGGGGAGGGAGTTCATATTACTGTTAATGCGTTCATCCACTTTAACAAGCCGTGCGCATGTAGAGTGAAGGGAAGCGAGCGTTTTGGACAGCCCATAAACCGAGCTGCAACTAACTCGCACTAATTAGAAATAACGCAAAGGAACCTACTCCCAGTTGGTCGTGAAAGAACAGAGAAGGAAAAAGGAAGCAACACAACAGCAGCGCTGCACCTGTCGCCCGCTGAGAATACGCGGTGCGCTTTGCACAAGACTGGAGACGGACAGACGTGCATAATAGTCGCTCAGGCTCTCGCTTTCTTTTTCTCTCTTTCTCCCTCTCTCTCTCTCTCACACACACACACCTTCTCCCGATCTCTTTCTCACGCACAATCCTTAAAATAGCAGTAGAGCCGAGGTGAGCTCGGTCCATCTGTGAAACGCTTCCTCATTGTCGCTGCTGAGAAGGGACCGTGGCTGGACTGTTGCCTGTGGGACGGGCGGTTAGGGCGGGGACAGAGGGTGGGATGGAGGAGCCGGGTGGGGAATATGGGTTGGGATGGGATTGGGAGAAGTGGGGTGGGGTGTGTGTGTGTGTGTGTGTGTGTTGGGGGTGGGTGGGGAGTGGGGGATGATTGTTGCTTCAGCCCTTCCTGCTGAGTGATGGTGAGAAATGAAAACAAAACTAGAACAAGTGCATCCATGGGAAATAACCCGAACACTCTGGGCATAAATGAACCCAAGTTCTCGCGGTTTGCTCTTATGTGCAGAGTAATAATAGTGATGATGATTAAAATAACAATAACAACTGCTCGTGGTGGCTGCCTGCATTGCTGCGACGAGCCACGGGAGAACCAGACCAATGTTCCTCAGGTCGACACGTCTTTTCTAACATCTTCTCCCCGCAAAACATATCTGCTAGACTACTGATGGGATGAGATTTAGAGAGCGGGGAGAGCTGCGATGCTTTAATTTTGCAGAGCAACAGACCCAACAGAACTGAGAGAGAAGACGAATCTGAAGAGGAGTCGAGCACAACGCATGCAGACAGCCCGACAACAACAAAAAAACATATTCAGAGAAATTATAAAACACGTAGGGATTAGCCTGTGTAGCTCTCTCCCTTGGCCGGCACAACGGATTAGACACACACCGCCACCTACCCAGGGTGCGCACACAGACACATTCCTGGAGACGGAAAAGCGTCAGCACTGACAGGTGTCTCCTGTCCGCCCTACGGGCTCCAGCCTAACCCCGGACAATAACACAAATTGCGAAGCAACGCGCGGTAATAACCACACACACACACACACACACACACACCGTTATAGTCCGCCTCCGGAGTCGGGTTTTGTTGGCGCTGGTTTCCAATAAGGTCCCCAGTAGAGTCCCTCCTTTGATACGCAGCAGTCGCTTGTCCGGAGCCTCCTCTCAATCTGCTTTTATCGACTTTTGTATCTCCGTGTTTCTTCTCCTGACTCCTTGTTGTTCTTGCTTTTCCCTCCGCTCTCTCTCCCTCTCACTCTCTGTGTGTTTGTATCTCTATCTCTCACTCGCTCTCTCTCCACGGCTACCGTTCACTGCAGCAAAAACAGTCTGTCTGAAAGACGAGAGGGAGGGGAGGGGACAAGGGAGGGAGGGAGGGAGGGGATTTTAATACGATTTGGCCCGTACCACCGGGATAACAGGGCCAGAGCAGGGGCCTACTGGCTGAGAGCAACATGAAGGAGATGGAGCAGATAGAGACGTGTGATCTCACTCTACCAAAAATATCACCATAATGTTCCTATAATACTCCACAGTGAGTGACCTTATCTGGTTTTATGGTATTTTATTATCTCCCGTGGTAGCACATCACTGTAGGACTCCCTCTGATAGCGCTGCTCGCGTTATCTAAAGGTTTGATATTGAGTAGGTTTAGTAACCTCTTAAAATTGTCATCACAGGATTGAGCCTACATATCTCCTGAGATGAAGCAGCAGAGGTCATCTGGAGTTGATTGTCACGGTTCTCACTGGCCTATAATGTGTCTTATCATTGATATTATGGAGCTATTACTCCTATCTTACAGACAGACCCAATGCAATTTCCCGTAGGCCTGATAATTTGCTAAATGGTAATGATATTATTGAGTCCTTGGCCTTGTGGGGCTTTTTTTTTACTTTAAACAGTGACCTTCTTGTATTTCTTTATCAACTGTCAGCTCCACATTTGTATGACGTCTATACATAACATTTAGCCTTATGGCCAGTTTTGCATATGCTCATAAACGTAATCAGAGGACAGTCCGCATTGCTCTGTCTGCTCATGCACCAGGCCCGTTTGGGAATCAGGATGCAATGGAGGGGAGGAGGAGGGGGGGGTTGTTCAACTTGCCAGAGAGAGGATTGGGGATTAGTTTTACTGGAGGATTAGGTCTGTGTGTGGGGAGGCATGACGGGGTTAAACATGGATGGCGGCAGACGCACGACAGCCCAATCAGCGGTGGTGGCGACAAACTGAAACCGGGGAGGTGAGTTTGAAGGAAATACAAAAAATTAATAAATAAGATAAAAGCCGTGGGGGAGTCGGGAGGAGTTAGAGGAGCCGCGGACGTTTGAGAGATCTTAAAGCAAGCAGCTGTTCTCCACACTGAAAAAATAAATAGTACTGCTCTGGGCTTCCATGATTGGGGTAATATAGGTTTTTCTAAAGCAGAAACTAAAGTCCACCTTCAGGGGTCCTTGAAACGATTCCCAAAAGGACCCCACTCTGATTTCACTAAAATATATTACGACTACTGCAATTATTGCCCTCCACTAGCACCAGAACACTACAGTTTTACAAAATCTGCACTCAAACAAAAGTTTTCTGCCACTTTGAGTCATTTAGGCTCAAAGTAAACCGGAGTCTGGATCTTTCCCTCTGTCTCTAAACCAAATGGCAGAGTAGAAACGCAGCATCTGGCATCATTAAACACTTCTTATGAGGACGGACAAGGCTTTAAATCTTTTGTTGCTGGCTGCATTAGAAAAGCTTCAGCTCTGGTTTGAATGAGTGGACAGCCCCAGGTGCTTGGGGCCGTGCGCGAACGAGCGTGCGCACTGGCTTTCACACGACAAGGGCCGCGCGGTGCAGCGTCGTCTCGCGGCGCGTACTTGATTTGACCGCACAAGACCAGCGCCTGGGCGCGCAGCCTGGACAGTAACAGGCTGGTAACGAGGCCCGTGCTGTGCTGCTACACGGAGCTGCCGTCTCGGGCTTTTTTCACCGTTTGAAATCTGCATAATAAAGCGCTGACCTTTGAGCGCCGAAAAGACTCGTCCATGTGAAATTATGTCTATAATAATTCAGTCCAGACGCAGTGTATCGGGCCTCTGTAAAATAAGCACACCTGGGGCAGCCCATTTCTCCACCATTCTTTCTTACATTAACCATTGTATGTGACGATAGAACATATTTGCTAAATACAGCACCAACTGCTAAAGCTATAAAACAATGTGAACGCCATTTTCTCTCATCACTCTATCCCCTTCTTCAAAAAGCCACATCCTCCTTTTCCACATCTCTGCCGGGACTCGAACCCGGAGCCTCTGGATTAGAAGTCCAGCGCGCTATTCCATTGCGCCACAGAGACTAGGGCACATTTTATTCGATCAAAAGCGGGTTTATAGTCCCCCTCCCAGCCCTGCCCAGCATCCTCACCATCCCTCAGCATCAGGACCGCAGCCCCGTGGATAACAATTTGCCGCCCAGTAGGGGGTGCTGCCGCCGCGTAATCATTAAGCTCTTTATGCCTCATGGAGATGGCGAGAGTCCCTGCTCTCCATCCCCCGCTGCTTTTACGCAGGTTATCTCGTCAAAACATCATAATGGTGATATTACCGGAGCAAAACCAAGAGATGGAACATCTTAGAATGTAAATGTATCAATAAACACAAGGCACAGTGTGGAAACTTCCTCGCAGGGGATGGCTCCAGTGAAGAGACAACGCTCTTATCACCTCCGTTTATGTTTTACTCTAAAAATGGAAACCATTTCTGCAGATCTGAAGTAAACTGACTGTAAGAAGATCCAGTCTTACACCCTGCAGAGTCTAAACACAAGTTCTGGCTCTGGAGGAAATGGATTAGACTCATTGTAGGGAATCATCTAGATGGCAAATCACTGCAATCAGACATGTCACATACAGGCAGCAATTGCTGCTGTTACAGTGACAATAATTTAGAGCTGATAAATATAGACATGTTTGTCCAGTAACAGAGCTGATATGAGACTGAGGGGAATATAACTGCACCAAGACTGAGTTATTGTAGTTTGTCACGTCCTTTATAGGCAATATGTTTGATCACATATACGGCACACTGAAAACAAAAGCAAGCTGATTTTTCTGTAGAGCCACCAGCAACAAACTGATTTTTGCAGCTAACTAAACAGACTAAATGGCCATCTTGTTTCTTTCAGTGCAGGTTAAGCAGATCTTAACAGACATTTTCAAACCAGCTGGTACAAAACAGTATGGGTGCAGCCTCCTCTCCAGAATGCTTACAGTTATTTTTTTCCCCCATGCCGACTTGTTACTGTAGCCTGCATAAATGAAGTTGGATCTGACGTTACATCGCGGCTTGTTTTTATTTACACTGCAGGACAAAAGCTGTTCAGGTGCAGTGTGTAACTCTGTGTAGCTCAGTGGGAGGCAAGGCCTGAGGCAGACTGCTGGTGAGGAGACTGTTCACATACACAGCTTCCACCACTGGGCTGCCTCTCCCCGTATCAGCCCCACTCTTTCCTGATGTTAAAAATGCATCTGAGCATCTGTGGCCTGGAGAAGGTAAAATATGAATGACAGCCAACAGTAAACACTCGCTCTACAGACACAAACACACAGTCCTGTGCACAGAGACAACAGACAGGCACATTGTTTGGGCTGACAGTGACTGAGCACTTAGGGCAAAGGAAACTGATTAATGAATTTGACGTCAAAGCACTATTAGACAAATTACATAAGTATATAACATGTAGGACACGTCTAATTTTGGCCACTGGTTGTTGTTCACACCGGGAACAAGTGTGAAATAAACTACGTCACATTTGCATGCACTTTGCTCTCCTGCTGCATTTGATGACCCTAAAGCTTTATAGTCAATTCCAAAGGAACAAAACATCACAACACATTTTCCATGTACAACATAACATAATCCTTTATTCGATACTTTGATAAAATGAGGCCTGCAGTAGTGAGAAGAGAAAATATACAAAAAAAAAAACTCCCCACAGTGCATCCACACCACACTCTCCCGTTTCTCTCTGCTCATCTCTTCTCATCTTGTGCTCAGAGCAAAACCAAAAGTATGGTGGTGATGACGGACAGACCAATAACTGTGTAGCCGCTGCGGTAGACCTCTGGTATTTTAAAGCCTTTGCCGGTGTCCCAGAGCTGATTTAAATAATAATAAACAAATACAAAGAAAAGAGAGAGAAGACCACTTAGAAGAAGACGCATCATCAGTTTACACAATTTGGCAAATGTAATCTAAAATTTTCTATTAAAGTCAGTAAAGCAAACATGACAGAAATGTAAAACTGTGTGGAGATCTGGCTTTTTTAAGTTTAACACACTACATATAACACCTAACAGATTTAGGAAAAAAAAGCAGGTGTGCGGATCAAAGTAAATCTTACCAAGTGGCGGATGCCGTTATAGGTGTGGTAAGAAAGGGGGAGAGCAATGCCGAACTTCGCCAGCCCAACAAGATAGGGGCCAACTGACAGCGAGTGGATCAGGTCCAGGTAGTAGGGGTAATTTCCCGGTAGGACCAGTGCTGCCATCGCAAAGGCTGAGACAGCTAGACACAGACAGAAGTAATGAGACCAGAGTCTGGAAAAAGTGTGTGTGTGTGTGTGTGAATGACTTTCAGAGAAACATGTTGTCCATGCATATTTGTCAGAGATGAAGCAATGGGTTGAAGCGAAATTAACACATAAGGAATGAAATTATCTTTGCTATATTAGTTTCCCCGAGTCACTAAACCACCAGACCCCACTGAACAGTCATTTTTAAACACCTGAACGTCTGAACTGCGTGAAGACTCTTCCCTGCACTGAACCCAACGGTTTTCTTTAAACTTTTTTTTCTCTAGAAGAGACTAATGACAGTAGAAGTATGGCATCAATTTTATGTGGGAATACACAGCAGGCACGAATCAATGGAAACGCAAAAGACAGTTGCACAAAAGCAAACTAAACAAGAATAAGCATCTATTGCACAACTTACAATTTTTGTGCTTTTTTTGTACAAAGCAAATTTCACTAGACCACCTTTAGATTGTTTTATTGCAAAATGAGCAGGATGTCCAAATATTACTAAGAAACCTTTATATAAAATAATATAGTTTGTAAAAATATTATTATACTTTTGGTATTTTTACTTTATCAGTTATTTACAATGGAGCCAGAAAGTTGATTTAAGATACTGTGAATGTCAGGTTTCTGACATTGGAGAGCACCATTATACACGCACAATATTTGCCATAAATGTGCGATTATTTTTAGTTTCAGGCCACTTTATGCACAGACATTAACAACGTGACGGATTTTTAACAATCAATCCAGTGTGTTCAACTAAAAACATTAACAACAGGAAGAGGCTCTGAGCTGCTCTTTGCATTTTCAGAGCAATAAATTAATTGACGCGCACTGTCTGTGGATTTTTGAATTGAAATTCTTTGAAAGCTTGCATGTCACATAATCTGGTTGACAAGTCAATCTCAATGAATAGAGGAATGATTTTCTATTGACCAGAGGACATCTTTTCAATGTGTGAGGGTCTGCTGCTGCTGCTGGACACTGACATTTCCCTTGATGCTCTTCTTTGCTCCAGTGGTTTACTTTAAAAATTTACTTCATGATTTGTGGGTTTGTTTGCTCACTACACCACAAACACCTTTGCCCAAAATGATTATCAATGGAAACAGACAGACTAAGCGGTCCAACTGTGAATTTCCTTGCAGTCTATTTCATATCAACCTGATTTAGTCCCACAGTTCCCATGTTTTCTCTCTGACATTCTGACCTCACTTCTTCACTTGATAAGCCCTAAGTAAGTTTGTGTTCTGGATAATAACCCCGGTGGCTATCCGTTAAAAATGTTACTAGATCTGATCTAACAAGATTACAGAAAAAGTTTTACAAAAAAGTGACCAGGATGCTCATTCGGATATGAAGAGGACACGTTCAGACACCGTGAGATTAATGGTAAGGAGTGCAGTTAATTAAGCAAAGCAGAATTTTGATAAAATTTAGGGCACACTGAGTTTATGTCTCTGTGTGCTGGTTGGAGTGGTAGCGAAGGGCACTGACCTTTATTGAACCCATTAACATGTAAACAAAATTGAACCCAGCTTTTAGAGCACGGTACATCAGCGTTAACAGAACTGATGTGAGATGCCACACTAACACAGACTCCACCTTTACACCAGGCAAAAGACTAAAAGCTGTTAGCAGCCCAGTGCTAGAGCTAATTTTCACATGCAAACAGTTAAATTGTATTGAACAACTTCTGTTTTGTAATGCCAGTAAATGCTCTTAGCAGAAATCAATAGCAGTGCACTAAAATGCCCTGAGCAGATTTTCAGGGTCAGTCAGAAACTGTACGCAGCCGTAGAGCTTCTCATAAATTTTAGAATAATTACAGAAAACGTTGCCACATACAGTATTTTGTCAAGCATTTTCTATGTATGCAGTATATTTAGGTCAAGAGCAAAAATTTATAAAAAGGGGAGAAGAAAAATAGCAAATCTAGTCATGGAAGACAAAGAAAAGAAACACAGATGTGTTACCTCCACTGAGTCCCACTCCGGTTCCTCTGTGCACGATGGACATCATCATTGGGAGAGACCATCTGAAACACAATAACAATTAATCATAAAATCATATACTGTATAGTGTGTGGCTAGCGTGAACTTTATTTTTTACTGTTTGTGTCAGGTTAGGCTGCAACTAACAAGTGGAAGGAAACCTAGTGTAAAATAACAAGGTATAAACAGACTAAAATGTTTTTTCTTTGGTCTAGTCCTGCTAATTTTTAAATGTTAAAATAATTTATTTATTTAAATCCCCATTAACTGTTACATTAGTAACAGCTACTCTTCCTAGGGACCATAAAAAAAGAAATTACACAGCACAAAGTGAAAACTGACTTCAATACTTTCACTTCAGATAATGTTCTATAGTAGTGTGTCGTCTCCATAAAACATGCAAAGCTGTAATCATAAAACATAAATGGAGAGTACGATTTCACTTAAAGAACTGAATGACCTCTGTTCTTTACTTGAAATTATTTTCTGAAAAAGACAAGATACACCGTGCATGTGGCACAGAGGACATACTTGTAGATCGTGAGATGGGGAGACATGGGTCGGTTTAAATTGGCATTTTTGACCCAGAACTTGTCCATCTCCTGTTTAGCTGTGGTTCCCATTGGAGCAGCACTAAAGTGGTGAAAAAAGGGGAATTTAGAGAATACAGAAGTTACAGAACATATAGTTACAAGAGAAAGTAATAAGACATTTGATCTGATCTTCACCAAAGTCAAAAATATCCACAGACAATATTTCTAAGCTGCTTAAACACAGGCAGATTTTTCATGTCTTTAATGAACACATGCATTAAACAGAATGATGGTGGAAAAAGTAATGGCATAAGTCATTTTTTAATAACTAGTTGAACCACCTTTGGCAGAAATAACTTCAAGCAAGAGCTTTGTCTAGCTGTGAATTAGACCCGCACAACATTCAGGAGGAGTTTTGCCATTAATTCTTCTTGCGACTATAGGTATTATTATTTTTATATCTTTATTATTACCATGAGTGGTTGCCGTATGCTGTATCTATGTGAAACACACACACACTCGACTTACTGTCTGTACAGGACACTGTACTGTGGTCTGGAGAGACAGACACCCTGACGGGCAAAAGTCCTTAACACAAAACCCAAGAAAGAAGTGTTAGATTTGCTATCAGGATATTAATGCTTATGGGCAAATAGTAGTGAAAAACCAAAATCAAACACTGCACATTGTATATTGCACACATCAAGTTTACTTACAGAGAGTTAAAGAATAGGACTGTTGCAAAAAGCATTTGAACAAACATAATATACAGAAATATTTCACAACATGAACAATAAAAGAAAAACAAGCAATAAGTGATTAACAAACACATTAAGAAAAACTCATCTTTCAGGCTCCATCTTTGTGACAATCACAGGCACAAATATCACACAAAAAATACAAAAAAACACTGGTGTGAAGTCATGTTTCTGAGATCCTGATTTCTAAAACACACCTAGATCTACATACTAACTTCATAGATTTTTTCTGTTTGCAGCAGTCTGCTTGAAGTTAATTGATAAATAACTTTATTTGAATGTTCTCACTTTATTTTTAGTACCTAAAAGCTTTTTTTTCCCACAATACTGTGAACTACCAAAGTATGCAATTCCAACACAAATCGATCAGAATAGTGTTAAGTCCAGTTCTATGCAATAAAGAAAACGCCAGGCCAATCTAAGGAGAAGATAAAAGATGAAAAATAGTACCAAATCTCTATACTGCAAAAGTAGGAACAGTTTTACTTCTAGGGATAATGATGCACATTAATTAAATTAGCCTGACTGGCACTGGTCCATGCCAAAACTGGCACGTGGACAAAGTAGGAAGTTAAACTGTTTGACTTCCTACTTGGTGAATATCTTGAGCATGTTGGTAAAGACACTTCGGTGTAGCTGTGTAGTCTGTCAGTTAACTCTGAACAACCAGACTAAACATATGTATTATGAAGCCCAACTTTTATTTTGAACTGTATAGACTACAGGAACATAACAATTTAAAACCACAATGGACAATGTAAAGATTTATAAGCACCAAATACAGTAAAAAGTTATTTTAAAAAGGCTCAATGGGTCAATGGATGTGTGCACTAAAGATTTTCAGTTAAGTCAGCAGTCATTATATTTTATTTTATTTTAAAATTTAAGGACAAAATAAAGGGACACAATTTTTTATGAAAGGTAAGAAAGTAATGTGTCTTTTTTTTTTTCAACCTTAACTCCTGCATATAGAGTTTCTCATAAGATAATAGTATTTATGAGCAGTTCATATTCTTTGTCTTTCAGCATGACTCCAAATATGATATCTTCCATTGTACACCCAACCAAACCCTGTATGCTTGAAAACTACCTTAACGAACATCATCCCAAAGTGTTTTCCTGTACATACACAACCAGTCAATAGTTTGGGCACACCTTCTCCTTCAGTGTTTTTTTTATTATTTTCAACACTGTAAAATACCAATGTCAAAATTGAGAGCACACTTAACCAGCATGGCTACCACAGCATTTTGCAGCAATATGCCATCCTATCTGGTTTGCAGTTAGTGGGACCATCATTAGTTTTTCAACAGGACAATGACAAACACACCTCTAGGTTATGTTAAGAGCTATTTGTCCAAGAAGGAAAGCAATAAGTGCTGTATCAGAAGACCTGGGCTCCACAATCATCCGGTCTGAATCCAACTTAGATGGTTTAGGATGAGTTGCACCGGAGAGTGAAGGAAAAGCAGCCAACAAGTACTCAACACCTCTGGAAACTCCTTCAAGATTGTTGGAAAACTAGTCCAGGTGACTACCTCATTGTGGCTGACTGGGAGAACGTCAAGACTGTGCAAAGGTGTCAAAGCAAAGGAGGCTACTTTAAAGAATCAAAAATATTAAACATTTTCTGGATTGTTCTGGAACAACACTTTTTTGTTTACTACATAATTCCATATGTGTTCTTTCATAGTTTGGATGTCTTCAGTATTAATGTGCAATGTTTAAAATAATAAAAATAAAGAAAATCCACTAAAGGAGAAGGTGTGTGCAAACTTTGGACTGGTAGCTTAGTTATGACTCCAAACACATAATCTGTTGAGTTGTTTTCTGGACAAACAAGGAAGCAGCTACAGTTAAGTCCGCATCGCTGCCTAAGAAAGTTTTCGTGTGGAATTGTGTATTTAACATCAATTAAGCTAACTTACTTACTAAGACAATCAGAATTACCTAAGTGACTTTGAAAACGTTTCACAAAGAAGAAATGAAACCTAGCTTAACAACCGTCAATTATGTTTGTGTCACCAACGACTTACTTATGCTAGAGGCGACAAATAAACCAGGTATAAGTTCGTCATTAATAATAATTTGAGGAAAGGTCCACTCTGTTTGGATTCAAAGACCCGAAAAACAACTAGCGTTAGCCCGCTAGCTAACGCCAGCTACAGCTATGTCGCACCACATTTAAGAATAAAAAAGTCATACTTAAGCATTTTGTACATAAATGTAAGGTTAGTATGTCTTAATTGCGTCTATCTGACAGGAAACCCTGACAAACTACATAAAAAGGTTTAACCAAGCCGAAATCCATGTAGCACAGACGTACTGACCTTAGAATCAGCGACATGTTTGACAGGCAACGAGCGGAAGTGACGAATGCGGATGTTATCATTTCGCCCGCTTACGTAAAACCCTCCGATTTCCGGACGCTTTCTCATTTACACTTTTTTTTTTTTGTCTTTGACTGACTGCTACACACCACCAAATATTATGTATTGACACGTAAGACTGTCTATACTAAATGCAAAATAGCCTCTGGCAAAATGCATATGAATACGCGCCATTAAAATAAATGTAGGTTAATCAGCCATCAGGTTATCACTTACTGTTATTTAAATTCACATTTAAAAGCTTGCTGGTCTTTCTTCAGCACTTTTGCGTGGCTACTGTGCTAGTAAACACAGGGTTTTGGATCATTGATTGACATTTTGTAGACTATACAATCAATCAGTTAATTGAAATCATGTGCAAAATAATCAAAAACAAGAAGTCCTAAAACTAGATAAATGGAATCCAAATAAACAATTGAGACATAAAATACACTTTTTCATTCATTTACTAAGGACGTAGCATCAATCTTACATATTTGTGTGTGGCAAAAGTCTTTGAGCTTCTTATCAATTAATTTGAAAGGGAAATTTGATTCATGTGTTGACTTAGGATGAATCTAGGTCTTTGCAAACAAAGTCTGATCTTCACAGGTTTATAAGTTCACAAAGCTTCCAATATACGCGAGTCCACGTCCGTGTGAGCGGGGCACTTGTAAATGCATAAATAATTTAAAACAGTGTGTTTGCAGAAAACTAAATTGACATCATGAAATTGCATAATGAAATTATGCAACGCAGAAATTGTTCATAAGGAAACAACAGATAAGGATATGACCAAACGAGAAAAACTGCATATTGGAAAGAAATTAAACTGTAATACCATCACCATACATAGACACCCCAAGAGAACACAATGGAAAACACACAAGACAAGATTAAATGAGGAAAAAGAATTCAAACCAACTCAAAGACAGGTCCCCAAAATTTGGCATCTCACATGCAACAATAAACTGGTCTGTGCAACACTGACGTATAGGAAAATGTCCAGAAACACGCAGCAGCACCCATTTCCACTCTCAGGTAAAATGCAATAAAATGTCGAAGGAAGCACCGAGTTCCATTGTAATTCCATGTGTAATTCTAGGTAGACAAGGGCCATATGAGAACTGATTCATTTCTAATTAATTTTTAGTCTTGATTTCATGTTGATTTCTGAACAAGTTCCACAGCTTCCACAAAGAGCTGAATCTAGAGTCAAGCAGCTTTGACTGTTTGATAAGTGTAGCATTATGTAGCCTAGACTTACATGCAAATTCAGATACTGTATGGATTGAATTTGGAGCAAGAAATCCAAAGTAAAATGGCAGTAATATGAATGAAGATATGTGAAAAGTTTAAACTCATTAATGGTATAAAATGTAGTTTGGAAATCATTACATTTATTACATATGTCCTTCGCATTTAAATTAACAAGTTATGTATATTCTCCCAGGTTTAGGCTTCAGCTAAGTCAAAAGAAATAATGTGAAATAACAGTAACAAGGAATATTAATTACCATACCGTTAATGAATAATAATTACAACAGTGGCCAGGGACACATTGGAATACATTTTATTTGGTACATTTCACATAATGAACAACACTGAGTTTCCTTTACAGCCAAACAGGCTACAATACATCACTTTGGTAACAGTTTATGTAAGGCACAAAGGTATACATTACAATTGTTCTGCAGGAAATGTTTTCTGATAAAATAACAAAGAAGAACTCAAAGCACAATCAAAAGCCTATTTTCAGCAGTATTTTTATGATAATCAGATTTGTGAACTGATCCATGCAATATTACAACTGACAGACACACACAGTTCTAGTCTCACAAGGACCCACACACATACGCTCACACACACACACACGCTCACAGAAACGCAATTCAAAGGGACATTTTCTGAATGTTAATAATACGTCTCCAGCTCCACCCAACCTGGAGGAGAAGAAGAAAGCGACAGCGACAGAAAGAGGGAAAGAGAGAAAGTGTCAGGGCCCAAAATGACAGGCGAGCAGTTTTCCTAATATCCTTTTGTATTACTCTATTTGTATTCATCTCATTGTCTTTGTGTCTGTACATTTCCAAATGAATCCCCATATAACTCTAAGACTCTGATCAGCAGCCCGTGACACACAGATTAACAGAAATGATTAACTGTCACGATAAATTGTATTTGCCTCCTCATTTTTTTCCCCTCATCAGCTGTAACGCCGTGGCAGTGAACAGATTTTGTGTCCATATCATGTGTATGATCTTTGGGGCATATCTCAAGAGTCTTCATCAGCCTGCTTTAATTTCCTTTCTCATCATTTCCTACTTGTTCTGTTGGTGTTGGACAGGTATAATCGATTTTCTGGAGCAGGTTTTACACATGTTCACTAGTTGTCTGACAACATAAACACCAGGCCAAGGAAAGAATTATATGTTTTTGTTAAAATCTGTCATGATTATTCTTAACAGCGGCTATCAACAAACTGGAAAGCAGCCTGTGTTTTCACCTATTTATTAGAAAGGTACATAAAAATGTTAGAAATGCCTTAGAAGTCTGGTGTGGATGCAGACTTTGGAGCATAAATCAGATCAAATTAGATTTCAGTGGTGATGTGGATGTGTGATGTTTCACCACTGAATGTTTTCTTGTTTATCAGGTGTGATTATTAATGGAACTGCCAGACAGTTTTGCATTTACATGATATTTTATCAAAAAACAAATTTGGAAAACAAACAGTAATCAGTCAAGTGTTGCGGAGGCTGCAGCTTTGAAAGCTGAAGAATTGTACGGTACGGAGTGGCGTGCATTCTCCCGGATTCCTGATGTTTTCAGCTACATTGCTAAGGGTTAGGTTCTACCTAAATTATTTTACTTGAAAATCATTTTTTATGTTAGTTATATAAAAATGCCATCTCAGAAATTGCAAGAGAAACTACATGAAATTCAACATTTGCATCATAGACAAAAATAAAAGAGATTTCAGTATGGCTAGTATTAATGCTCAAACGTTGCTGAAATGTTGAAAACATTCAACATTAAAACAAAATTAAAGCTTTCATCCTTTGTCGTCAATAATCATCTACAATTACTACCAACATTGTTTTGTAAAATTAGTACCTGTATTTTTCTTTTTGATCTCTGTTCAAAATAGTTCAAAGCTGGGTTTTTTTATACATTTTTTGTGCTCTTTTGGGGTGATTTTGAACTCCTGCTAGTCACCATCTGTCAACTGCCACATGGAATGCTTCAGGTCAGATTAGCAGAGCAGAGCTGTGGCAGGTTTGTCCGTCAGTGTGTCCTTAAAGCAGCGGACAGTCTACACTTTTAGGATGTTTATTTTGCACAAGGACAGTAGAAGGGCTAAGAGAGAAAGGATGTGAGAAAAGGTCTTGATGGAAAATGGCATCTGTGGCTGCTGATATAGGGATGCCAACCACTAAACCCTCACATGGAGCTTTTTTCTTTATGCTAAATAACAAGACAAATAGGGTTGAAACCTTTTAATCTTGGTTGCTCTTAATAACTGCTTACCTCCAGGGCACCTCCTCAGAATTAATTTACGGACCTCATCATAAATGAAGATGAGAAGACTGTATGGGAAGGCACAGAACCACCACAGGACTCTGAGAGGAAGAGAAAAAAAAACAGTTTAACAGGGCAGGGATGGATAGGGTACCAGCGATTCACAGGCGGAGTGCAAATTGTTAAATTCATTGCAGCCATTTTTGAATATTAAGGATAACAACGTGGTGTTTAAGGAGATCACAGACTTCATTTAAAGTCGAGAGTGACAGGCTAATGGCAGCCTATTAGGTCTTTAAGAGGTTATTTTTCGGTTCGGTGGAGATATGCATATGCAGAGCGTACTTCAGGGGGTACATGCGCAAGGCAACGTCCATTCCAGGGCAGTAGGAGAGGAAGGCAGCCAGAGCAGTCTCCACAAACAGGCCGAAGATCAGGATCCTGTTACTGTTGTGCAGAAAATAAGAAGAAATCAGAGACAGAAGAAGGTCGGATCAATCAAGGTCCAATGCAAAACCGCTCAAGATAATGGAAATGATCAAAAAAGCTCAACTACAACTTTCACTTTTTTTTGGTGATAATCATGTCGCCTTTCTTGTTTTCCCAAATAGTTGCAGAGGCTTGATAGTGAAGAGGCAGACAATAAATAAAAGGAGAGAGAGTGGTATGACATGGTAGTACGGTCCCACGCCAGACTCAAAACATTGATATTGCATTTACAGTGTGAGACACAATGTAACCACTCTGCTTGTTATTTCACATCCTTGTATTCATGTTTTTCTCCACCCTTCCTTCCTTTCTTCCTTCCTCTCTCACTTACTTCATGCCCTGCTGAAAGAGGGAGTTCCTCCTGGTTTTGCATATGATGAGATCGGCCCACTGGACAACCACAATGCTGGCGAAGAAGGCGGTGTGGCAAGTGAACTCGATGATCTTCCTCTGCTCATAGGTCTGCCGGATTAAACACACATAGTATTTATCCCTGCATGAGTATGGAAATATTAAAAGCTTGCATTGATTTGCCTTTGTTCCTGCTGCTTACCCACTGCTGCCCATAGCTGTCCTCCAGGTCGTTGGTTTCGCGGTCATCCCAGTTGAGGCGGATACCCACCAGGGTTCTTGGGAGGAAGCCGTTTTCAGCCAAAATCACAAAGTAGGTGAAAAAACCACCAAGAGCCTGGATCATACCTGGTTTAATAACGTACAGGGCCATTAGTAAGGGATCAAAGTTAAACATTTATACAAAAGTTTTTTAAGTTTATTACAGTTATTAGTTTCCAGAGGAAAGTCCTTGAAAGAACTTTTCTGTTAGTTAATTCATCATTCATTTATTATTGGAAACTATTGTTTGTGGATGTCAGACTGCTGAAAAAATGTCCTATTTGTGCATGCTCAGCCCTTTAGCTTAGACTAGCAATTAACTGTCAGTTAATTCAAAGTGTAAATACTGTCTCAATTTTCATTGTAACAAGCATTAAGTTGTGCAGTTCCTTTTAGGAAACTAGGAAAGTATTAGGAATTTATTAGGAAACTACAGACCCATAAAATTAGGTGTTGCCCATTGTATTTGTGTGGTGTCTTGTACACACTAATCTCATGGCTATTTAAACCATTATCATTTCTGGGTTCTTAGTATTAATGACCATGACGTGGGTGTAGCTAGTGGCAGGACTGATACAAAACCACTGTGTAAATGATGTGTGTGGATTAGATTCTTGTTGCAAGAGTTGTTTTTTTTAATAGAACAAGCACTAATGTAACACGATTTATAGGTAATGGGCGTTTTTTGACAAAGGCTACTTTAGATTAGATTAGACTAGATTCAGCTTTATTGTCATTGTGTAGAGTGTGCAGAGTTCAGGTACAGAGCTATGCAATGCAGCCTTATTTACAGGTATGATATGAAAATATGATATACACTACCAGTCAAAAGTTTGGACACACATAGGAATTACCATGTTTTTCATGAAAAGATACGTCTTCAGTTGTGTTACCATCATTGCACATGTTATCCTTTTAAATTAATAAATTTGCATTAGCAAACATAACATGCTATTGGAAGACAGTACTAATGTTTGCAGAA
>JAUMHL010000010.1:19179371-19193579 GCA_032362345.1 Sandelia bainsii | reverse complement strand
TGTCTACACATTCATTCTGATCAATGTGATGTTATGAAATCTGCTTTTCTTTCACAAACATGGTCATTTCTATGTGTTGCTTTTGACTGGTAGTGTATATTAAATTGTATCTCTACAAAATCCATATTTAGAATCTATAGCTCTAGTTTGTTGTAGAAAGAGCACAGGTGATTATGTCTTCCTCCCCTTGCCCTTCACCATGTTGCTGTAAGTAAATAGCTCCAGACAGCTAGTCCAGATAGTGAGTTTTAATTTCATGTTAGCAAATTCGTTTTGTCAGAGTGGGCGTAACATTTGCAACATGATGGACATCTTATTTTAGAGCTTAAGTCTTCACAAACCTAGCACAAGTACTGATCAAGGAGTGAGACGATACTTATTAATCATCTTGTTCATTATGTTGTTAAAATGAGACTCCACACAGGGCCAGGATTCGTGTTCATAGATGTTAACATCACTGAGGATATTGCTGGTTGTTTTTCCCTCGAATTTGTAACTTTCCTTCAAGACGTTGGCGAGTTTGCTCTGCTGTCACATTCACTGCATGTCACTTTAGATCAGATCATCACTTGTTTATTGTAGATGCTTCAGGAGTTCAGTGGTTTATTGGTCAAACACTGGTCTATAAATGTGATTTGATGTGACCTGCAAAAGTTTTACCCCAGTAGTCCTCATCTTGGAAGAATTATGGGAGTTGATGTGAGTTGCTGGCTGTTTTGAGCGTGTTCAGCTTTTATGTCATCCAGTGAAGCCCTGTCATATTTTGACCTATTTAACTACCTATGAAATTGGGCCAGCCTTTGATTTTTCACTATTCCCAAACCATATAAAACCAGAGATAAAAGCATGCATTGATGTGTGGCTCCAACTAGTGAAACATGACCAGATTAAGTAGAAAATAGTTGCACTCTCCGATCTCAATTTGCTGTAAAAGTCACCGCAATTAGAAGACTCTCTCCTGACTGTCTGCTCATCTCTGGATCTATTTTGCTTAACTGTATGTATCTAAACATTTATACATGTGAGAATTTCTGATAAATGTCAATATCGAATGTTTTTGTGACATTTATTATCACTATAACTCCATTACAAGAGGTCTGTCACAGTGAGTCAGGTTTAAGAGCTGTGGTACAGCGGGGTTATGAGACACAAGAGGACAAACCTATTTGTCCGTAGGCCATGCTGATGAGACGCTCATTGACTAGCTTGTCTGATTTGGGATTCCTCGGTTGGCGTTTCATGATGTCGCTCTCTGCCGTCTCATAAGCCAATGATATAGCTGGAACCTGCAGGGAGTGGGACGGATAGGACAAATTCAGCTCAGTTTATGCACCCTGTGCAATAAATGTGCAGGAATTAGTCTTAGTGGCATCAGTACAAAGGCATGATGACAGTGCCAGACATCCGGTAGACTAGACATATGGCTATTAATATAATTCAGCATTCAATCACTGTGTGGAGGGAGAAAAGACAGAAAAAAATGGCAAGGAGAAGGAAAAAAGAAGTGGTGACATTGATGAAGAGAGAGGCGGGAGAGGAGGCAGAAGAAGAGAAAGACTGATAGTGAATTTCAAGACACTCATAAAATAGGAGGTTAGAAAGGTGCCTGTAATAAAGATCTTATATTGGCTGGTTTTACCAGGTAAGCAACAGAGCAATATGTGTGACTTAGGGCAGGAAACCTCTGTGACTTAGGTGGGATTTGAGGTGGGGACTTGGCACTGTGTGAAACTGAACACATGCTTCGTGGGACAAATCCAGTTTGTTTTGGTGCTGCACCCCTGAGAAAAGCAAGGAGAGGGAAATGGATCAGATTACACCTGGCACCGATTTTTTTTTTTTCTTTACATCTCATCTCTGAAAATGCGTATGTGTGTTTGTGTGCAATATCCAACTTTCAGTCTTGAAGCATCCTTAAGTGTGCCACATCTCACTTTGATAAACATCTTTTGCAGCCATCCTCTTCCACATGGCAATGCCTGCTAAAAATAATCATAGCAGACTCCAAGTGCTGCTTGTCACTGCTAAATCTCAGCAGAGCCCTCCAGCCTGTAGCCTGGAGTTGAACTAAGCTGTTAACAAGCTGTTAACAACCTCATAGCAGTCATGGGAAATTTGTAGTTTTACTTGTGTGGTGTACTATAAACACACACTTTTCAGGTACTTAATTGAATATTTAACTATTTTCATTGCAGTGTCCTACTCTTCAAAGCAGGCATCCAGCTGTTCACTCCATCAGTGGTTCTTAAGTATAGTACATGCAGACATGTTACTTTGAAGGGAAGGGGCTTTATATGCAAAACAGGCACACAAATGAGGTGCTTTTCAACTTCAATCATCACATCTTTAAAGTGTAGTACAGCCAGTAAAAAATGCACTATCCCTGTGATCTCACACAATTAAGTAAATATTTGTCAACATGGCAAAAAAATCTGTCCTGCTGCTAGAAAATCAAAGAAGTTCATTTTTGATGTCACCTGAGTAAAATAAGTAGAACTGCTTTATAAGCAGCGTGATCAAGCTGTTCCTCTTTATCTTCAACCTGTGGAGACATACAATGCTTCTTGGAAATCAAATGCAAGTCTATTATAATATATGTACCTAATTACTTGTACAACTTTTGTTTTTGGCTCATTGGGATGAACGTATGAGGACAAGTTTCAGCTGCACGCTAACGTGTGGTGGATGAGAACAGGAAAAAATTAAAGTAATGAACACGAGTGAACAAGTCCTTTTGAATATAGTCATCGTGTGCTTCCTTTCTCTTGCAATGATGGATTACGCCCCCCAGGCACACAGTGTGCCAGCAACTCTTTTTGTTGCTGCTGGAAATACAATGGAGAGACTGGCATCTGGAAATGGCAGAGCTGTGTAAATCTGTAAAATGTAAATCTGTATATGAGCGTCACCCGGTCTTTGTTCTGCGTGAACAAATGGGCATCGGCAGTGAGCCAGAAGAAAATTTCACCCACAGACAAAAAGAACAAATTAAACCAAACCTTTTGTTATTTTTACCTTGAGGCACTCATATTTGACACCAGTATTAACACCATTTTCCTTAATGTCACCTTTTGCTTGCCTGTAGCTGTGCAACATGCTAATAATTAGCATCTATTCATTGAGAAATGTCACCAAAAATAGCCAATAATTAGTTTTGCACACTGGGAAGGCTCTGCTATATAACACAATAAATAAAGATAAATCTTTAACAATATTTTTTGTTTCGTGATCTGTGAAATTCCTATAAATTGAACATGTATAGAGGTTGTTACCTACAAAGCTATAACTTTTCAAATGTGAAGACAGTAAAATATAACAGTCCAGATGGAAAGAGAAATGCATTCAGCAACACACACAAACAGGAGGAAGAAAAAGCATACAGCACAAGCTTGGCAGCAGTCTTTAAGTCTATTAGGTGGTCATTAGGCAGACAAACATGTTGATTTAGATAATGAAGGAGAATCGTCTGTGGCATTGCTACAAAGGGATTTGAGGATTTGTTTTCCCCACTGCTCACCATATCCGTGCCCAGGTCGATGCAGAGGATGGTGACCGTTCCCAGAGGAAGTGGAACATTAGCGACGATGAAGAGGAGGAAGGGCGAGATCTCGGGGATGTTACTGGTGAGTGTGTACGCGATGGACTTCTTCAAGTTGTCAAAGATGAGACGACCTACAGCGATGACAACGCAAGAAAGAATAGAAAGTCAAATGATGCGGTTGAACAATTTCCATTCAAGCTGAGACGTCCTTTCAATGCACAGGCATATAAATTTAAATATGTATGGTGGTTTGGTGCTGATTTATCTCTTTCTTAATGTCCCAGATTTTAACAGTGCAAGAACTGAGATTTGAATGTCTTCCCAAGTCAAGTCTCAAGTAAGTCAAGACTTAATTTGGTAACATCCTCATTTTTATGACTGACCTCTGACTATAGTCCAAGTCACAAGTTTCAGTTTTACAGCTCTGTTAAACACCCTGAAGGAGAAAAGGAGTTTGCTGGCAGAATTTTTCAATCTCCTGTCTTTTTGTTTCTCTTCTTGTTTCTCCCCATCATTCATCCATTCTGTCACCCTGTCTTTCTCTCCCACTGTCACTCCCCCACACTCACCCTCCTCAACTCCAGTGACGATGGAGGCGAAGTTGTCGTCCAGCAGGATCATGTCAGCTGCCTGCTTGGACACATCAGACCCAGCGATCCCCATGGCAACACCGATGTCGGCTTTCTTAAGGGCTGGAGAGTCATTCACACCATCGCCCGTCACAGCCACAATCGCCCCCTGCACCCAGAAGGACCAGCACACAAAAAGTGCCACAAAAAGAAAGATAAGTACCATGATTTAAGCTTTTCTCTCTCCACTTTCCTCTTTTTCTCCCTCCCCTTCTGTCTTAATAATGTCTTTTCAAAGCAGCTCTGGGGAGATTAAATGAAAAATGGAACTGAGTTGCAATCATTCAGTCACACGGAGTGTGAGTGAGTGAGTCTGGGTGAATTTCAGCATGACCTCAATATATGCGGATGTGCACAAATGCATTTAGACATGAGTTTTAGACATTCCACACATAAAAGCTGAGCTCATGTACAGAATAATATATAGATAATAATACATAGATAATCACATACTTTATTGTATTCAATCGCATGCTCACAAACAGGCCCTTCATAGCATGCACACACACACATAAACGAGCCAACAATGCATTCAACCACCTGCACAAACACACATAGAAAACTGTATTCAGCTTTAAATGGCAGAGACACACATTCCTGCGCTTATGTACACCCACCTGTATTCAGCCATACTGCCACACTCGTACACGGACACACTCAAGCATTCATCCAGACTTTATGACAAAAACACACATGCTTACATTCAACCATTTAAATACACACATCGCTATTCAGCAGCGCACTGTCAAAAAGGCCCAAATGCACACACACATATTCACACACTCTCACACACACACATGCTCCAGTCCATTGACCTGTCTCTGGCAGCCCTCCACAATGATGAGCTTCTGCTGAGGAGAGGTGCGAGCAAACACTATCTCAGTGTGGTTCCTCAGCAGGTCGTCCAGGTACTCAGAACTCATGTCCTTTAGGTCTGAGCCGTGCACCACACAAGCCTTGGCATCCCTGGGAAACACACACACAAACACAGTTAGGAGTCAGTGCCGCCAGGGACAATTATGCAAAGGGGAGGCACTGACATTTTCGTTCTCGCCTCAAGTTTGTCTTTCTCCCTTTTCTGTCTCTCTCTCTCTCACATACACTGTATCATGAAGGAAATATACAATTTTTCATGCACACTACTGTCTTAAAGAAATAATTTGACATTTTAGGAAATTCAGTTATTAGCTTTTTTGCAGAGAAGTTCAAGCCAACAGCTATCTTAGCTTAGCTTAACATAAGACAAAAACAGTCTTCCTATCAGCATCTTGAAAGCCTCTTCCTATGAGCAGGGGGTAGGGTAATGTGTCAAACTATTTCTTGGCAGAGCCCAGTGACTTTGAGAAGTCTTCTCATCACCTATCAATTTTCTATATTGTGCTGCGTTGTTATTTCTGCCTACACAGGACATCTTTTGCATCTCTGTTCATCCTGGAGGAGATTCCTCTGATGCTGCTGTTGTTTCCAGTCTTTACCTTAGGCTACTACTGGTTCTAGCTTCATGTTGAACAGATGGTTTTCGTCTCATTCTTGAATAAGCACATTTCCTTATAGCAAAGATGCTGCAATATTCCTTTAAATAGACAAGACGTAACCTTACATGCACACACATGCAGCACACACATCGCTGTCCACATTCAGATACAGTCGCACAAAGTGTTACTTTTAGACGTCGGAGCACACAGCCTGCACCTCCTCTGACACACACACACACACACACACCTGGGGTTAACTTGGCTCAGAGGGATATTCAGTCTCTCAGCGATGTCTTCAACCGTCTCGTTGCCCTCAGAGATGATGCCCACACCCTTAGCGATGGCCTTGGCTGTGATTGGGTGGTCCCCGGTCACCATGATCACCTGACCGCAGACAGAAGTTCCCATAAATCACAGAGCTTTATCACACTGAAGCCCACTGTATCTAATCTGGATGTCATGTTACTGCATGCTTGAGCTACAGTGCAGTATGGGCTGTTAGGCTCTATAAGTCACCCAAATGTGTTGTGTAGTCACAGTGGAAAAGAATGGTGCTATTAGAGGTTAGGTACACCATAAAAGAAAACAGTGTTGTATGCGTTTGCCTTTGGTCACCATAGTGGACAGACTGGCTGGTAGAACTTAAATGAAAAAACCCCAGAGTGCACCTTCAACAGATTAACATATGACTGCCTTCAACCAGCATATTTTCATTTCCCTTCTGCAAAGTAATTCTTGTTCCAGTGTTTAGTGATCAGTTTTAGTATGACTAGCGAGCTGCTTCATGCCCCAAAGCAGCTTTTCTGACACATGTTTTGTAATTATCCAAGTAAGAGGGACTGTCAGAGGCAGATTTTTTAAAAACACTCATTTCTCATTTCATCACCTACAGTATAAAGCAACAGAGCATATTGTATAATGGATTTTACTTTAATTTTCTTCAAAATCACACATCAGGCAAAATCTGTGCATGTCTTTGGATACTCATAAATATAACCTTTTCTATTTCAGTGGCCAAAGCTAAAGCAATAAACCTTCATTAAAAGTTAAAGCAAGAGCTTTGGCTTTTGGGTAGGATTTGTGAAAAATGGAAATATAGCATTCTGAAATGAGGACAATGCGTCTGTAGTTTGTATCATAAGTGTAGTCCCCAAAAAAGCATTCCTAATAAAATGATTATGAAAATTAAAGTGATATTTGACCATATGTGTATCTGAAAATCCCCACCGTCACTATTATCTACAGCAGCACATACACAGGCTGACTGGAGGTGCAATAAAGGGAGATCACTAAATAAAACCTTTGGACTGATGCCACAGACTGAGGATGAACACTGTGCTGAAACGTTACTTGACTCAATGCAAAGTAACTAAAGCTACAGCATTACAGTACAGCACTGTATGTGCCCTAGTTTCCTCCTGAGCTACGCAGAAAAACACAGGATTTGTATACTAGCATATACAAAATTTCATTCTTCCAGCTCAGTCAGGCATTACACCCACAGCAGTTATATGAAGCATGTTCACACACCGCCTTAGAGCTTACAAAGTGTCATCTATATAGAATAAAATTGTAACAATCATCTTGGACACATTAAACACATTAAAGGATATTTGAGGCAACAGCATAAATTAGAGGAGTAACATCTGCCGGCACTCCAAACTACAAATTAAGATAAATAAGCTACTTTTTCAACCTTTTAGATCTTTGTCAACAAGACTTATTAAAAACAGCAGCTTTATACCACAATGCCTCAGTAAAACAAAAGTGATGTACTGCAACTGAAACTCTCAGAAAACTCTTATCAGACATCTCATCAGTTTTGTTGCCTTTTGTAGGATAAACTCCGCAGCTATAACTCACTTAAGCAACAGCAACAACTTTCACTCATTCTTTAAGCCAATTACAGTGTGTCTTTCAAAACTCCATTATCAAAAGAAGATGACTAAATGATAGCTAAAGTACCTAAAATTAAATGTGCAAAATCTCTTTTCCATATTTTTTATAGATATATATAAATTCCCCTGAAATTAAAACTCTTTATTATAGTCATTATCCTTTTTTTTTTTATCTTTGCGGGATATTGTTAAACCTTCCTACAGTCTGACTTATTACTTTTCTGACAAAACATCTGCTCTGTGTGTATTTGCAGTTGATTAACGTGTAATGAAAAATGGTAAAAAATCTACATTTTACTAAGTGGTACCTTTTTTCCCCCCATTTATTCTAATGCTGTCACTCATTCCTATTACAAAACATTCAGAGCTGGGAGAGATGAGCACACAGCCGGTGAACAAATATCACAACTGCTCACCACGCGTCTGTTACTCTGACTGTCCTTTTTTAAGCGTTGACACTTTTTTAAAACTTTCTAGCAGTTTCCTCTGCGCACAAGAACTTAATTTATCCATTGATCATCATCTATTAGAGCCCCTTGGAGTGATCGGTTGTCAATTGAACTGGATTATGTGATTTGAAAAGACATTTGACATGCAAATCCCTTCCCTAAAAAGCCCGATAAATCAAGCCCCACGAAAAGGCTTTTCAGGAACTACACTGAAGGTTCAACCTGTGGAACCAATTACCTTGATACCGGCAGAGCGGCATTTACCCACTGCGTCAGGCACAGCGGCACGCGGTGGATCAATCATGGAGATGAGACCCAGGAAGCAGAGCTGCTCTGTGGGGAAGTTCATGTCGTCGCAGTCGAAGGTGAATCCTCGGGGGAATTGCAGTGAAGACAGATTGAAGTGGCAGAAGCCTGAAAAAGAAGAGAGGTGATCATTCATAACTGACTGACAACATCTTAAAGTATACTGCAGTTATTGAACAAAAATCTTGTTGGTTTGTTGCTTTGACATCGACTGACAATTTTTCTGGCAATAAAAAAAAAAAGACAAATTTTTCAGGACGCTAAGGATCCTTTTGTCATCCAATAAGCAATAAGGATGCTCTGCAGTTGTGTATTTGCTGCACCTACTTAGCACCACAAAGAAATGTCAATAATAAGAGATCTCAAAGACAGCTTTAGAAAAGACATTGCCCTCTGGTTGCAGTGATCCTTCACCTTACAGCGTTCATATAAATCACTTTTAATTTTAGATGTAGATGTGGATGTTGCAGATCTAAAATACAAATTGAATCAGCCATTTTTATTAATTCATGATCCACAGCCTTTTGAAATATGTATCTGCTGAATCCCTATAGAGCAAAGCAAAATAAAATGCTTCTGTTGAAAAACCACGCTCAGTCTAAAAGTAGAAGAACCTTTCTTTGTCATGAAACACCCAAACCATCATCATCACCCAAGGCATAACTTAAGATTTAATAATTTACATGATTTCAAGAGTTAACTCCAAAAGTGGCACTATTCCCCGCTTCACTGTTTGAAAAAGTGACACCTACTCTAACAAAATGATGATAGCACATAATTATTACCCATGGCAATTTTTTAAAAGATGCCAGGTAACTTTTTTCCATGGTTGTCAAAATGATGATATTTACAGAGTGTGGATGCTTAACACTTTAGAGACACTGAAAGTTAAACTTCAGTTTATGATTCGTACCCATAATCTAGCATTTTTACAAGAGAAACTGTTATTTCATTTACAAATTATATTAGAGTTCAATGCATGTTTGATCTGAATTAAATGACCATTCTATTACCATCTGATATCCCTCACAACACTGCATACTAAATCAACATCCATATCTCTAACATATTCTGTAACAATGGCAATTGTTACACAACTGATTCCATCTCAGTCTGTTACAACTCTGCTGCACCAAAACCTTCTTCTTCGGACACACAGCTGCAATAAAAACACTCACTTCGCTTTTATAGGAACATTTGGCCGAGCTACTTCTTTTACCAAGAAGATTATAAAAGGTAACTGCTGTGTCCAACTGCTTCTCCCCACTGCCTGTTCCCAGATAAGCTGACAATAGTCACCGCAACCAAACATACCGAGCACTCTTTCTCCCAGTCCTCCCAGCTCCAGGTAGGCATTCTGGAAAGCATCTTTCCAGTCTTCATCAAGCGGATACTCATCGCCGTTGATCATAATGGTACTGCACCTGTAAAACATTTATTAATAATAATTTTAAACTTTTGTGTTGCTGTAAAACAAATCAAACAAGAAATCAATCAGTAATGTTTGACATAGAGGAATAAACATAAAATGGGTGAAATGTGAATCACAGTTGAATACAAAATAATCAGTGCTGTCACAAAAGCACAGTTTGTGCATTTAACACAACTTAATAACAACCACAATAAGTGCATAAACTATTTAAACCACTCTCAACATTAGCATACACCCAGGAAATGGTCACATCTTTCTTATCAAGGTAGGGACCCAAAGGCTAAACTATGTAATCCAATTCTTCCCCAACCTTTTCTGTGGCTCTCATTCCCAAGCACAATAGTTCCTAATGCAACAGGTCACAAACACAGTGCTTTATTGTTTTTATAGTTTAAATAATTTTCAAAACCAGTTGGACACTGAACCGGTGATTAATAAACACTATTCTAATGAGTATTCCCAGTGAGAGGATGGTGTATGTGGGACTGAGTCACAATAAACTACAGTGTGTGTGCTGCTGCTGATGAACTACTACTAAGAGAAATTAATATGTGGTTTTAGTGCTTTCATAGGATTTACTGACAATAAGGAACATATGAATGTAATGTAGCCAGTAACAATTTTTTCTTTCACTACAGCCCTGGAAAAGTAAAATAAACAACTTGTGAGACATAAAATCAATCTATTATTGATTAACTAACCTGTCCAAAATTCTCTCTGGTGCTCCTTTCATGACCAGAATGTGACCAGAGGGATTGTCCTCCACTTCATGGACAGAAAGCTGAGAAAGGGGAGAGGGTGAGAAAAGTGTTGAGGACACAATAGTACCAGATATATTTTGAAACCAGATGCAACATGTTCGTCAAAAACGATTAGGTTTTAGCAAGAAAACTCTAATCCCAGACATGATCCTTAGTAATATTCAGCAGTGAATTTCATATTCATGGTAACAATCATTTTTTGGGGTGTTGCTGTCATATTTTTCCAAGTGGTGTGAAATAAAAGTCTTATCAAAGCTGATTTGACTGAGAGCACATTGTGAGTCATATGTATTTCCTGTGTTGTAGGAGCATTCGTTTACTGTCTCACATGCATTCTTGTGGCATTACCCCTTCCCCACATACAAATACACACACACACACACACACACACTCCCCCGGGTAATTTGTATCTGAGTCACAGCATATCTAATCTCAGAAAACCAGAGCAAAATTGCTTTCCCCCCCCCTCCCCCCTCCCCAACACACACCTTCCTATTTTAAGTTGGGGAACAGGTGCACAAAATGCATGCAGGAAATCTTTTGTTTGCTTCAGTATCACTGTTGTGTTATTCATATGCTGGTTCAATTCTCCAGATGGGCCAGGGAAGACTGGGTGTGAAAAGTGAAGCAAAAACACTCCACCTTCCTTTAATTGCTGTGGTGCCCTTGAGCAAAGTGTTAAAGCTCTGTGTGATGACTAGTTTACAGTTCTATATTAACACTTAATTTTTTACCAGTGTTGCTGTGGACTCCTACAGGATTTAACAAAGCAACGCGCTGCTTAAATACAAAAAGCTTATTATTATTGCTTATTATTAGGAGAATTTATCGCATATTTCATGATCAACCATGTTGTGAAATCACCAGGCAAACATGTTTACTGTCTAATGTCTTCAGAAATGTAAGATACTGCAGTTGCAAACTCTGACTCTGTCTCAGTAGATGTCACTTTCAATATTTGATTTAAGGTCTTTCAAAGTATTTTCATGCAGTGCATCAAGCACTGGGTGTTCTAACTTAACCCGAGCCAAATTTTAAAGAACTATATTTCATAGAGGCAATTCATAAAAAGCATCATAAATACAGGCAACAATCACTTTTCCAAACGTTTATGTGCATTGAAAGGCAGCTGCAGAGCAGCTTCTGAGCAGGCAATAGGAAGCCAGTTTTCACAGTACCTTGCTGTTTGTGGCTGGCTGGGCAGCAAGTATGAATGTAAAGCAAGTTGTTGTTGTGAAAGAGCACTCATGTTCAGGTCACCATCCCCAGATGGAAAAAGGTTAAAAATGAATATGCATGACTGTCTCTGGCATAAAAAATAAATAAATCTGTTTTTGCGTGTGTCAGAGCACTCAGAAAATTGTGAAGATTTCTTATATAAAAAGGATCCAGAAAGAATAAATTAATAATGATAAATTAAAATAACACATTTTAAAAAATGAATAGAAATAAAGGCATATTAAATGTACCAATCATATATTAATTAATATTATTTAAAATATATTAAAAAAAAATAAAACACTTAAAATTGAAATCATGATTAAATAAATTTTGTTTAAAAAAAATAACTAATATATATATATATATATATATATATATAAGAAGATTTAAGAAAAAGATATACTCTGACCCTGGAACAAATTACAAATGTTCTGCAAACATGTTTTTACTAAACTGTATCAGCAGCAGTTCGAGCACAAAGCTGTAATTAGTCTCATGCAGTACCTGGTACTTGTTGGTGGAGTTAAAGGGAATCTCTGCCACTTTGGGGTTTCTGTCTCTCATATCACGAACACCACCGCAGCACAGCTCGATGCATTTCAACAGAGCCGACTCTGACGCGTCCCCCGCTGTCTCCCTCTAGGGAAACACACACAGATGCACATTAGCACAGTCACTCCCATATGCATATTAAGAAATGAGTGTTGTCTGTCTCGCCGCCTGTGTTTAGCACACTGCAGTGCAGGGAAGCATTTGGATTGTGTGTTATTTAATTGCTTCAAGCAACACCTGAGAGAACTTTCTTTACTTCCAATACGGTTCTCATTAATGATGCACGTAGCTGAGAACCATCTGCATCACCAAAGCCTGGAATCTGCCCACAACATTGTTTTAAAAGTTATGTAACAATTAAATATAAAAGTAATGAAAACACTTTTATGTTTTTTGCTGATTTATTGGTTTCAGCCTGTGTGACAAAATTGCTTGGGTGGTGCTTGAATCATTTAGGAGAAAATTCTCTTCTGATAACCTGTAAAAATCCCCCTGGATCAAATTTCCATGATAATCACTGCAATTCATCTCACTTCTGCACCCAATTTATTAAAATCCATGCTGAAATGATTGACCTGACACCGAATATACCAACAGGAGCTGAACCTAGACGAGAGATTTCTCTTTGTTCCTGTTTATTCATTCATGAACGAACGCAAAACAAGGACACGCACTCTGCAAGATTTGTCCTTGTTTGTGCCTTTTCATGAATGAATAAATAGATCAAGGAAATTCCATTTCTCAGTTTTGCCGGGTGCAGATGGGGGACTTGTTCTTTTAATGGTAGTAGAGCCAGGGCCTTGACTCCTGCGTTTGAGTGCTGTCAGTAGACACAGCTTAATGCAGGGAGGAAGCCTGGGCACCTTAGGGGGCAGAGAGGCTGCAGCGACAGGATCTACTCCCACCAGAGTCAAGTAATCCCTGTCACTGAGAGGCACACAGAGAATTTCTTCAGGTCAGTGTAGCACAGGTTGGAGGATAGCAGTTGGTAGAACACTTGGATATTATTGACTTACCTCCGCAGCAGTGTGTGTGTTTGTATATCAGTGTGGGGGAGTTATTTCCAGGGGTGCATTGGATTATCCTCTTTATGTGTTCATGTGTGAGACAGAGGCTGGTGTGTGTGCAGTGCACCTGTGTCAAGTGGTATTGACAAATTATTTTTATGGGTTGGTTTTTTTACGCAGTGGGTGCCACGTGGGTGGGGATCGGCTCACCATGTAAAATAGGTATTTACTACTTTACTTTCAGATTTTACAAAGGAAATCCAACACAGTATAAACTGAGGTGGTACAAGTACACAAATTCACTAAAATGAAAGTGCAATTATTTGCCTAATTAAATACAAGTAGAGGTACCACTTCAAATTATTTAATCACTTTCAGGTGCATGCTTTAAAATGTACTTCAAGTACAAAAGGGAAAGTACAAAGAAGAACAATAATTAATAAAAAAAATAAGATACAGAGATCACTTAAGCATTTAATGTATTGACAGCTCCTAAATTCATAATAATATCATAGAATATAAAAGAATATAAAGTAGCTACAGCTGCAAATAAATGTAGCAGAGTAAAATTTGATTGTTGAGGAGTAAAAGTAAAAGTAGCATGAAATGGAAATACTCCAGTAAAGTATAAGTACTGTACCTATTTAAGCACAGTATTTGACTAAATGCACTTAGGTACTTAACACATCATCTGAATATAAAGTAGTTCAAATTAACTCCACCGCAGCCAACTACAACAATCTATATTAATACTCAGTCGGCATTTAAGTAATAAGTCGGACTCGTTTCCCGTTGAGGTTGGACTCCGCCAGGGCTGCCCTTTGTCACCGATTCTGTTCATAGGTTTTATGGACAGAATTTCTAGGCGCAGCCAAGGGGCGGAGGGGGTCCTGTTTGGTGGCCTCAGAATCTCATCTCTGCTTTTTGCAGATGATGT
>JAUMHL010000010.1:19076313-19179271 GCA_032362345.1 Sandelia bainsii | reverse complement strand
ATCTATCTATCTATCTATCTATCTATCTATCTATCTATCTATCTATCTATCTATCTATCTATCTATCTATCTACCTATCTACCTAGCACTCTCCCAGTGTTGTTAACTTCACCGTACTGCAAACTATGTAGGCAAAACTATGTCTTATGAATAATGTGCATGCATTATTTGATCTGAAACTAAAAAGTTCTGCTCATAATGTCCTTGGATTAAACGAAACCTGCTATACCCCACGGCATTAGAAAGTACAGATAATTCATGAGACCAAAGCATCAATGCAAAGGTTTGAGAACTTGCTGTTGTAGTGTCAGTGCTGGGTGGAGGTTTACCATCTGGATGGGAAGTTGTTCCTGTCCGGCCCTGAAATCAGCTCTGTTGCACAGGGCAGCCACACGAGACAGAGCAGCCCAAGTAGCAGAGCTCTTGTCAAAACCTAAACCTGAGGAAATAGCAAAGGGAGCTGTGTTAGACATTTTTTTTAGTAGTGATCATGCAGTATTTATGCTACTGACTTTACTCTCGGTTCAAGGAGTAGCAGCAGATATTGTAGCTAAATAACAGAATCAGGGTCAGTTAAGTTGAGCAATCACTTTTTCCTTAACAAAACTGATTTTTCAATTCCCCAGTTTGAAAAATGGCATTCATTTTTAACTAGAATGTCTCAAAAAATAAAAGCTGTTTGGAAATTTCTCATATCAAAATTTTATTCCTCCCCACCCAGTCGAGCTGAAAATGACCTTCATTCTGCAGCTGGCAACCTGCATTCATTTTTTATTTTAGCCTAGAGTCTCTAGAGTGGTCACTCGGGTGTCACTGTTATTGTGAAAACAGTATATGATAGTGTCATTCAACATGCAGCACACAGTGGTAAACTATGGCTGGAGATGTTGCACTTGACAAAGTAAGTTGCAAAAAGCGCAAAAACCTGCAACGACTGCAAAAATACAGGAGCCTGAAAAATGAATACACTGTGTTTTCCTTTCCTGGGACAGCGTGCACTGTTTCAGCTACACAGCCTTTGTCAGCACTACTGACTATTCATTTTATGATAGCACAATTTGTTGTCCAATTTAATTTTTCCTCCCCTGTATTCTTCCAAACCTTTTGCTTATTGCTAAAGTTTTCTTTGAATTTTGGCTCAATTTGTTGCTGTTTGGTAGGAGACAGGAATCCAATTGGTTCTGCAGCAGCAGTTTTGCAGAGGAACTCTGGGAAAAGACATGTTTGTAGCTGAGGGTTGTGCCGCCCACTGCTGCTCAATTAATCCAAGCAGTAGCGTGAACAGCAGTGTTGGTTGGCAGCATGAATATTGGACGGATGAATTTCGACAGGTAGTCTCACTCCTCTGTATTCCCACACACTATCTATCTTTCCATTATATCTTTCAATATCTCTATCCTTTCCTAATGCTTTCTCTTTTTCGCTCTTCTTTTTTCCCTCCCCCTCTTTTCATTTCTTCCTTTCCCTATCTGTCTTACCACTCTGGTCCTCTGTGGTGTCCACCTCATGGATCTCGTTGTCGAACCACATGTGGGCCACGGTCATGCGGTTCTGGGTCAGCGTGCCCGTCTTGTCAGAGCAGATGGTGGAGGTGGAGCCGAGAGTCTCTACGGCCTCCAGGTTCTTCACCAGGCAGTTCTTCTTCGCCATTCGCTTGGCAGTGAGAGTCAGACACACCTGGGAGGATGGCAGGGGGTGGGAAGGGGGAGAAGGAGTGAAGGAGGATTTAGAGAGGGAGCAAAGGGGATGGGGGAGAGAGGACAAGGAGATGATGAGTAATTGTTAGTCGTGCATGTTTACACATCAGTGTGTTCAACTGTTTGTGCACATGAAACCTTGTGCGGTCCAGGTGCCTTAGGGAGAATGTGTGTGTTAGTACGCGTACATGAGTGTGTCTTTTTAACAGCAGGTGCACAGGGACATAGAAATACGATGACTGCACATATTGCATATGTTGTAAGAACCACATCAACACACATTTATCTAATTCATTCAAGATGACCATAATACTCACATTCCAACAAACCAGCACATCCACAAACAAACATTTCCACACAAAGCTCACAGTGTTTAAAACTAAAGAAACTAAAGAAGTCACAGGAAGTTAATTTATTTTCTGCGACCACTGAAATGTCGAGTGATGGCATTTCAAATGCCAGCTGGCATCCACCTCAGCTCGCTCTTTGTTTATTGTTGCAGAAAAAGTTAGATGCACTTCAATATTTGAGTAATGTCTTCATCCTTTAATAAATCACCTGCTTCGCAGTGCTCTGTAGCATCATTAGAGCTACTGCTAACATTCACTGAGGGTGAATTAGTGTTAGGAAACGCACAGGTGTAACTAATAACATTGATGATGGCTCAGTTCCATTCAGGTGTGCCAGGAAGCCATGACAGTGAGCCAGCAGGAAAAATATCAGGCTTCTGGAGCTGGCATGCTCGTAGCTGCACTAATCAATATTTTTATGTTAACAAAGGATCAAATAATTATGTGTAATGTGAAAGCAGCTGCTCATGAGGAAAAACCCATGGAGAATTAACACCCAACTCTGCATTTCCCCTCAGGACTACAGGGCATTTAAGCCTCTTTTACCTCATTTATTTTGTCTACAGGCTTTGAAAATGTGGTTGCATCTGCAGCAACTACAGCAAGTTGTTTTCATCAAACAGGTTAAATCAACACACTGTACGTTACCAGGTAGCAGCAAACAGCAGACAGGTTTGAAGACTTAGTAAGATAAAACCAGTGAGCAAGAGTCAGATGTAGCGTCACTTGGTGGAGACCAAAACAGAGCAAAAAGGACAATGGCCATAGCAAAAGCTTTTTTTCAGTGGCCAGAAACACAATCTGCTGCCTGTTGGATGTCAAAATGGGAAAATGTCTTTACAAGGTCATAATATGTCAGATGTTGGCAAATGGCCAAAAACAAAGAGTGGAGCTTTAAATGGTGGGTTCTGTTTCATATGACTTCTGTCAGAAAGTTACATACTCAATACATATGTTAACCATACTCTATAAATGCATAATGTATACTCTAAAAAGCTGCCCAGCTACTAAATGCACACAAAAACTAATCAGACCACACCCACACACTTTAGTCCATATAGTCTGTCAATCGTCTCCATGTTTGCACAACTCATAATTTGCTAGTTTTTTTTTCAAAAGTTTAAAGTGCTAAACTAATTCAAATAAAATAACTAATGGGTTGGGATTTACAATTACCATTACCATTAAACCTTCCTATATGTTTGTGTAGGGCACACAGCTTATGACTATGCCCCATGGTTCTGGTTACTTTCTATTCCCAGAAGCATGTGTTGACCTGTCCTTGCTACAAGGGGAATTTGTTTATTTTTAACTAAAGAGCAAATTGTTTTCTTGCACCAAAAACAAGAAGAAGCTGAGCAGAGACACAACATCCAATTAGCAAATTCTTACGAAGAGCCTAGCTCATAGTAAAAGAGAGAAACACCCACACACACTACTCACAGTGACAGTTGCCAGCAGTCCCTCGGGTACGTTTGCTACAATGATGCCAATGAGGAAGATGACGGCTTCAAGCCAGGTGTAGCCCAGGATGAGTGACAGGATGAAGAAGCTCACACCCAAGAAGACAGCTACACCTGTGATGAGGTGGATGAAGTGTTCAATCTCGATGCTGATGGGCGTCCGGCGGACTTCCAGCTCAGATGCCAGAGTGGCGATGCGACCCATCACTGTTCGATCACCAGTGTTTATCACAATGCCGTGGGCCGTACCTGAGAAGGACTGATTACTGTTAGAATCTCTGGACAAAAGCATAAATTTAATATACAGTGTGGAAAGGAACACTCAGAGCACATCATTCTAACCTCAACATTTCTATAATAGTTTCTGAGGGTAAACAAAAACGCTGGAAGATTAATCAGTTCTACATACTGTAAATCCCATGCAGTTTTTCACAACTAGGCGATATGTTGAAGAGGTTGATGAGCAGATTTCTTTTTCAGAAAGTAGCTAAATGAGATGTAACAGTAGAACAAATCAGCAGAGGTGGTAAAAGTACAAAAAAGTGTTTGCCTTAAAAAGTAATCCACTATAATTAGATGTATATAGGCCTACTTCTACTTGGTATGCATAAGTACATGCTATAAAATGTACTTATAGTGCAAAAGTGCTAGTATAGCAATTAATAAAATATAAGGGCCAAAGATATCTTTTACCCTGTAAGTTGTTGTGGAAAAACACAGGCTGGAGCTGATTATAACCACATTAGCCACTGCCAAGAGATTAATCCATGACAATGCATCATCATTTATTTGTTGATTATATGTTGAATACAATTAAAAATCTGAATCTGCAAGTAATTAGTAACTAAAGCTGTCAAATAATAGTAAAGTACAAACACCTCAAAAATGTACTTAAGTATAGCAATTGAGTAAGTACTTAGTTACTTACAACCTCTGCAGATCAGAAGATTGAAGTTTTGATTTGCAACAAGGTGATCCAGGGCACCCAGAGCCTTGCTAAAATATATGTATTTCAGAGTGATATGTAAAGAGACAAATGACTGTAAATGGTATGAAAGACACTATAGGAGTTGAGTGCTGTATTTTGTAAACAGAAAGGGAGGCTGACAGGGAGGTAATGGCTGGATGAAGCCTAGTGATGGATGGAGGTGAATTACAGGTGTTGTGGAGTGATTGATGGTCAGGTGGACCGAGCAGATGCTGGACTGAGTCAAAAAGGATAGAAATGAATCTCCTAAAATACAAATTAAGTATTCCTCAGGAATCCCCTCGATCAGCAGTTTTGTACAAGGACAATTTTCTAAGTATAAAGTAGTTGCAAGGAAAACTGCCCAGAGCTAGATCTGTGGATTTTCTAAAGTAAACAGGAGATTGTTTGGGGAAAAACACGGTGTTATTAAGCTGTTAAAAAATGAAATTGAATATATAATGATTTTGGATTTAATAAAATATAATGCAAGAATATAATGCAAAAATTTGATGCAAGAAAACCTCAGTTCTTAAAGGGCTCTGAGAAAATGCAAATTTTAACCATAACAGTTCCATCACAACTGGGTAAACATCACTTACTGATGAAGATTATAGGATATGACTGAAAGCTCTGAAACAGCTCCTGAATGAACCTTGGAGGTGGTTTGTTTTCTCAACTGTTTCCAAGGCAAAGCTTAAAATGTTTGTTCCCAAACTGAATATAGTGTACTTTGGAAATTAAATGTTTGCTTCATACACAGCCTCCATTAGAATTCAGATGAATATATTGATGAATATGAAAATCCTAGCATCTTCATTTGATCGTTGACTGCTAATCCCATCATCTGAATATCGACATTCATTAAAATTCGAATTAAAGCTATTATACTACAGAATTGGGTGATGGGAGGTCTGTGGAATTGAAACACACTCATGGTTGGGCGGTAAAGCAAAACAATGTTGATCTCCAGATGGCTTTCAATAAGACACTTAGAGACAATCTTGGCCAGATGTGGCCTACTGACCCTCGACACAGTTGGTGGAAAAGAAACAGATGTTGCGTGTCTCTAGAGGATTGTCGTGTGTGCACTCTGGACTGCGAGTCTGAGGCTCCGATTCTCCCGTCAGAGAGGAGTTGTCCACCTTCACACGACAGAAAGGGAGAACAGAGTTATCCAGTGAGACTGCAGGACAGGAACAGGAGAGAACGAACAGGTGAGACTGACAGGGTGGAAATGAGAGAAGCAGCACTCCACATCAACAAGTGCAGCGATGTAACACTCCTGTCATGTGAAAACATGTTCCGCCATAGGTGAAGAAATGTGTACCACCAATCAACCTATGGCCTCATCACACTGCCTCCAAAACCCATCTAGATCAGCTCAAAATTGAACAGTGGTCAGCTGAAATGGTGACATGTTGGAACAAAAATGTACTTAAAAAGAGCAACAGTTTAATATCATGGCCACATGTCAAAGTGTCCCTGGACAAGACACTGAAACCTGAACTCTTGGCACCTTGAAGGGGCAGCGTGTGCACAAGAATTTCCCCAAGGGAATTATAAAGTATTAATTATTAATATTATTATTATTGTCATTTGAGAAACTTAATTATCTTCCTTTTATCCTGTGAGTAAAAGAAAAATTATAAAAACCTGATGATTCACAGAAATTTTTTTTTTATTGACATTTGGAACAACTGAAATTGAGAAAGACTTTTCATTTCTTCTATAAGAAGGAAGACTTCTTCTGGAAGCCTTTCAGGTAAGAGGTGAAACATCTCAAGCAACTCCAGTTGCTATCAAACAGGACTTTGGGAAATACCATCACATGGTTAACAGAGAATCTACACAGGCAGATGAGAATGGTTCCCTTTTTTTGTCTAGTGCCATCAGCAGGTCAAATTCTTCAATTATCACGTGAAATGTGAAACAAACAGTTACAGAACCAAAGTCAGCTGAACTACTGTAATCCCACCAGACCTCTAGGCTCCCCGGGGCTGAGCCCAGCACCCCTCTCTCACCTTGCATCCACTGGAGGAGATCACTCGAAGGTCAGCTGGGATGCGGTCTCCCCCTTTGATCTCCACCAGATCTCCCAGCACCACAAGCCCGGCATTGATCTGTGTCTTCTCCCCCTCCCTGATCACGGTCGCTTGCTGGCATGGAGTAAAAGGAAGAGAGAGACGAGGAGGGAGAGGCAATGTGAGGAAGAGAGAGAGAGTTTGGAAACACAAAGAGGATTTAGTCAGAGGTAGAGAGAGTAGTGAGATAAAAAGAGGAGCCAGAGGGAGTAGAGGTATGTGTAAGGCAGAGATAGAGAGAGGAAAAGGTAGAAGAGGGAGAAAAGACAGGTAGGGAAACAGAGGAGCAAGGAGGGAATGAAAAGAGACTAAATAGATTAAAGAATTAGGTGATCAATGTCCTGGAGATGGATAACATGAGAGAAGTTTTTATGCAAACACACTCACAATCAGACATTTATTCTTCCTTTGTGCAAGCATTTTTGGTTTCCACGTAAGTGAGTGTATAAGCCCCACTTGAGGGACGGCTTCATGACTCTCTTAGCTTATTGAAGCTCTGAGACTACAGCAAAGCACCAAATGCATCAACTCACCTGTGGCACCATTTTCTTGAAGGAGTCCATGATACGGGAGCTCTTGGCCTCTTGGAAGTAGGAGAAACAACCTGTGATGATCACCACGGCTGCCAGCACCACACCCAGGTACAACTGAAACGGAGGTAAAGCCGAGCCACAGGGGGAGACAGTGTCATTATCGGCTTAGTGTGGTTCTTGTAAGGCACGTTTAAGCGTAGGAAATGGGGATTTTTCAAACTTCAAACTGGTTTTAAAACAGCAAAACCCTAAATGCAGAGTGCAAGAGAAGTTAAGAGCAAAATAAAACCAGGGGAAGCTCTCAGACTTAGTGGGAGATTTAAAAGGAAAACCTGTCCTGGAGCTGAATTGTCGTGTATTATTCCTGTCATCTTGGATGGTTCATTCAATGTTAGTCCAAGTGAACATGTGTCTCCCAAACTCAGACAACATAGAAATGAGACTCAGATCTCTGAGGCCGTCAAGCGATACTTTCTGAACTGAAGCATGGGTTTGTAGAACTCACGTGGAAGCAGGAAGCATCTGTTTGAGTGTATCTTTACATCTTTCTTTTTCTATTTTCAGTTCGACAATGAAAACTCTGTTATGATTACAGCTCCCACTGATGCAAACAAGACAGCAAGGTACTTCGGATAAAAGCGTCTGCCAGCTGGTGTACTGTGAGTCCTGGACTCCTGGAAAGTAAAATTCCTAAATTCTGAAAAGTTTGCTCTTTGGATGGAGCTGCTTTCATTTGACAGCAGCTACAGAATGTTTTGCTCTTTTACACTCGAATGACTTCTTTTTTTTTCTTACCGTGGCAGTGCAAAAACTTCTGGAAACCAGGAAATACATCTGTATCCTCAGAAAATCACTTGTCAATGTTTACAACATTTGCCTCCTATTCAGTGCTCAGTGCGCAGCTCCCTGTTTTTTGCTGATTTAAGTCTCAGCTCTCTCTGCCTCTGCTTGCTTCAGGAGACACTTATTCTTGTTCACCAGCTGTACAGAATTATTAAAGCAACATCTGTCCAGGCAGGTGACACATTTGAGTCTACTAAGGTTTAAAGAATTAAAGATTTATTTCCAGATTGCCAACATCAATATAATTCCAGCAGTACTTTCAAAAGCTTGGGGAGGGCTCCCATATTTCCTAAAACCAAAGAAGACAATTCTATGTCTCAGCTCAATAAATACATCAAAATAATAAAAATTAAGATTTAATCCGACAACAGTAATATCTTAAGTCCTGCAAGGGTGGATTTTCATTTTAAATAACAGCTTGTACATTATGCAGTACAAGAGTGCCAACGCTGCAGGCAGTCGGGGCTATGAAGTAGAGCACCAGAGCATTCAGTCGTACATACCCAGTACTGAATGTAGAGATTAAATCACAGGGAGATTAAAGTTATCACGTGTGCATGTGTGTGTCTATCTCCTGTATGTTACTGTACATTATGCAAAGGGTTTTAATGCTGTATGGGCTTTGGAGAGCACTGAATGATGATTGCATAACGACTCGGAGCCATAACGTGCAGATTGGATGGCTGCTTGGCTCAATTTGCTCAGCGGTTGGTCTGAGTATTTATGTGTGCTAATACCAGGACCAATGCCAGTGTCAGCAGTTGTTTTTACGTCACACTCTATGGGGCTGGGGTGTGGGGGGGTCAGTGTGTACTTGTAATTCTATACTAATGATGGATAAATGTGCTTTGAATACATTAAAAAAAATTTTCCTTCTTTATTTTAGTACACATGAGTTTCCCTCGTTTTCATTCATTCTTTCTCTTGATTTCCTTAAGTGAACAATGCTTCTGTGTTTGTTTATGTGACCTAAATACATTGTCACTGTGTGCTTGCCTTTCAGAAAGTACATCTTAAGAGGCTATCCTGGTTAAGTAAATGTCATATAAAAAAAATCTCCCTTCATGAAAAGGAAAGTTTAAAAAATAATAATAATAACATGTGGCCAGGAATCGGGAGAACAGGGAATCAAACCACCAACCCTGGAGTTCATAGACGACTACTGGACTGTACTAACTGGTGGATCCACCAAAACTTCTTATCTCTTGTTTAATGTGAAAACTAGATTCAGGATTTGGTTTAAATTAGTACAGTATATATACGGTATTATATTAAGTGTGTGTGTAAAATGTGTATAAAGAGTACGTGTAACAATTTGATATTACCATTTCTTTATTTTCAAGGGAATGAAAATACTGTAATATAGGCAGATGGCGTGAGATTTTAATTAAAAAGAAAAATGTAATTTTAGATTTGTTTTACTTTGGAGATTTTACTTTCTTCTAAGAAGCCCTTACAGTATTAAAGAGGCTACATTATTGATAGTCAAGCTGGGCTGAAAGTGATAGTAGTTTAGCCCTTTTTCACATGTTTTTTATAATTTTTATATTTGTATTCCCCTAAAGTTGTTTAGATTTCTTTAAATCCATCTTTACAATCACCCAAGAGTTCTGTTTCAGAAGCTAATAACATAACATAACATTTATATTATTCATGAGCATCTACTGTGATTGGCTCAAAGTGTGGCTTCAATATTCACCAGCAGCACAAGCTAAGGAATAATGCATATTCTATTCCAATGCATATTTATCTCAGCAATAGAGTGTAGTAGCAGTGAGTCCCAAAACAAAGTGAGTTAGCACTTGTCCCGATGTCAAAGGCTTTTTTGAATGGGTTTTTGGTTAGATGCCGGAAATAACGTCTGTGGTAGAAAGGTATGGTAATAAGTTAAGATATTTTCATGTTTTATTCTATAACATATGTCAGTAAATACCACACACATGATTTTTAAAGATTTTGTGTGTCCTAAAAAAGTCGGTTGCCGTCAACTGGCTAAATGAGACTGCAGAGGTTAAACACATCACGCCAAGTTTGAACCCATTTATACTTGAGCACTTGGAAACTATTCTAACTTATCCTTTACAGCTCCTAGATTTATCAAGATCAGCGTCACACTAAGAGGAAATGTTTCTGTAGGGGTAAGTACGCCATATCAATGATCATATGAACAATGTTGTAAACTTAGCGTTGGTGACGTTCAAGTCATACGACCATCACATGGTTTGTTCACAGCCTAAAAATTGCTTCATCATTACACGTTCACGTCTGTGCTTGTTTTAAAAGTTCATCAGGAAGTAAGTGTAAATGTGTAAAGTGCACATTCAATGACCAACTACAGAAATTACGTACACCGCGTCCTGGGCGAGGTTGTTCTTATCTGTGCATATTTAATTTCACAGTTGATATATGACAGATATCACAGCGGGCCGAGTTTTAACACTTATTTTCTACTTCTTCTAATTATTTTCTATTACAATTATGCATTAAAATTCATTAATAAATTCGTATGAAACTGATGCACACAGAATGTATGAGGATACATTCACTTTGGAAACAATTAAAAAAGTAAGTGGTTGCCTTGATTGAATGTAATTTCAAGGTTTTAACCTCTAAAATAGTAACAGCCAAGGTCACAGCGCAAAATTAGATACATAGACAAATAAGTCATGCAATAACATTGTTATACTGCATGTAGTTTTGCATTGCACCAAGGTTATTAAATGTTCTAAAGATGCTCCTTCACTGGTAGAAGAAGCTGGTCATAATACTACACTTGGTGAAATTGGCCTCCATTGTGCATGATGGTATCAAAGGATTAATCAATATATAGAATTGCTATAATGTGAAATATGGGATGGGATTGTAATGCATGCATGTATAGGTGCATGCTTGAATGCATGTTTAACAATCAGTTTCTCACGTTGTCATGGAGCGGCTCTTCCTCCATGACCACCTGGATGCTGTAAGCCAGGAAGCAAAGGATGGCGCCAATCCAGAGCAGAATGGAGAAGCCGCCGAACAGCTGACGGCAGAACTTGACCCACTCCGGGGTTGTGGGGGGAGGAGTCAGGACGTTCTGGCCGTCTCTGGCCAGAATCTCAGCAGCTCTGGCTTGGCTCAGGCCCTACAGGGAGAGCAATTTTAGGAATGAATATCTTTCTGCCTGCACGGAGAATCTTTTTACAGCACAATGGCCTCATTTTCACCACGGCTTAAAAGCAGGTTTACTGCTACACTTGCAGAACATCAAGTATTCCGGCCTGGCCTATTTAACACCACAAGTATAATAAACTGAGTGACTCTTTTCATCTAAGTTGCTTGGCCGTTAAACTGGATGTAACTTTATTGAACATTTTTTCCTGACTTAATTCCTAATAGCGTCACGAGCCGATTCATAGAAAATATACGTGTATGTAAATACCTGCAATACTATTTCAGTATACTGAAATACACATATTTTCTCACTTTCCCTCTTTAGCAGGTGTTTGACTTTTTCACAGTTTGTGCTATTTCTCTCTCCCAGTCTCTCTTACTCTTAAAACTAACTTTAAAAAACAAACTTTCACTACAACTGCAATGTCAAACTTAAGTCGGGAGGCAAATGTGAGTACAGCACAACGATTCTCGTGATGTGTGTTGTACCTGCCTGTGTATGGCGTTGAATCAAAGTGTGTATGTTTGTGTTTGTGTGTGATTGAGGGATTAAAGATGAAGAAGCTCACAGTGAGCTGGGGATGCTGCAGTGGCTCTGACTTGACCAAAGTAAGGCTTGGTCACAGTCTGGATGTTGCTTTGCAGTACAGGCAAACAGAGATTACATCTATATAGAGGGTAGCCAGCTACTCTTTGTTGTGTGTTCATGTGCAAATGTGCATGTACAAATTTGTGCGTGTGTGTATGTGTGTTACCCGTGTGAGGTCCACTCCATAGCGTTTTCCCAGATCTTCTGTGTCTAGTCTGTGGTCATCCTGCAGGGATAAAAGTTGGAACAGAATCAGAATAAATGTATTTGGCCGGTAACGTTGACTTTGCCAGTCAATGCCAGCAAAACATTCACCGTTCTGTTATGAGATCTGGAACAGCATGGTTGCAAATGTGAAGGGAAGTATAATAAGCAACCACAGTAATGGTCAAGTAGATAATGAAGGCAAAGCACTGATGCATCACAACCTTCAGTCTTACTGCAAAATACTTTATGTGATGTGAATTCAGAGGTTTTACACATGGTATAATTTATTCCTACTTGCAGGAGGGCAGAGAGTGATGGCCACTCCCACTGCATCTCCAAGTAGTGCTGAACTACAGTACTACGTAGTACTTCTTACAATACTACTTGTCCAGTATTGAAAATGAGTCCCGATAAAAATGTTTGGCTTGTTGCTGAAAACAAAACAAAGTTCACACTGAAACACTTTTAACACAGTTAAAAAGACCTCTGTGATGTATGGTGTGTTTTGGGGTTCATTTTGTTTCTTGGTTGTGTATTTTTGTTTATTCCCAGTGGCCAAAAGCCACCTCAATATATTTAGATTATTTTGCTACTGAAGCAACAAAAAAACTGCTATCTAGCTGTCAAGATGTTGACAGTCTGGCAGAATGAAGAGTTACTTCCTTCATTTAACAATAAAACGGAGAAATCCAGCAATTTCTTCACTAAGAGTAGCCCCAGTGGAAAACAATGAAATGTAGCTCCAAGTGATTTGGCCACAATCAGAGACATGCACCAGTGTTCATGAAATAGTTTGGTAGTTAAGCTTTATTTATATGCCCCTACAGCCAATATTGATAACCCATTGCCTGGTTGTTTAAATGATTTCTGGGAATGAATGCAGGACACAGAACTGAAGAAGTATCCGAGGAATTTCACCCCTTCAATGAGTCTCATGCCAACATGATAAATTACATAAGATGCTTCATCTGCGATAATGCATACAGCAAATCTCACCCCAGTTTTCATAGACATTGCCTAACTGCATTGTCACAGCACCTCAAAAAGCAACAGCTCTGCACAAGACTAAAACCCTGCACAAGACTGCTGGTGGCCCACAAATTATTCAGTATCTTTCTGAGTACAAAGAAGAGCAGCCAGAGGGTGGCAGAACAGATAGGAGAGGACAGACGGGCTTAAAACTCGTCCACAACCAACTACACTAAGCGTGTTGGATTGCCATTTTGTTTACGGGCCACTGTTTTCATTTATAGCCTTGTTAAATAACCTAGTGTCTTTGGCGTAATGCTATTTGGAGATCATTTGAGAGGAGCAGCAATGGAATCAATCACTGAGCAGCGTGAGTGTGGTTTGGAGCAGTGACAGCTTGTTTTTCTTACCAAGGCCACCTCCTTCTTCAGCTCATCCAAGTCCCTGTCCTTCTTCTTCCTCTTCCCTCCATTCTCGGCACCACACTGGAGGAAAAGAGAGAGATTACCACACAGCAGGTCCTATCAGTCCAAATCTCCACAGAATATAAGTGGAAGTAGTCACACGCTTGTAGCCACATTGTGCTGAGCCATTAACATTCATAGCCACGTATAACAACTATCAGTGTGAACACAATGGACTTTGTGTATGCTGGTTCATTTCAATCTCCTGGAACTATTGGCAAACTATTCACTGAATATGGAGGAGAAAAATATTTTTTTCTCATAGTTCCTCATTTGTGCGAGTGGGAGAGCATGTGTGTCATGAACTGTTGGAAGCATGGTGTATCATGGAAATCATCTGCTGCTGTCAGTCTCCTCTTAGCGGCATGCGTGCATGTCAGTGAAGGATGGATATACAGAGAAAATAAGAAGAAAGTGTGAGCGAGTGACACAGTGAAAAAGTAATCAAAAAGAGCCAAAGAGCGAACACAGAGCCGGTGGAGAGCCTGAAATGTGTCTGGCATAGCAATGTCCCCCCACTGTGTGTGAGTAATATTACCAGCCTGTCCTCCTATAAAGCTAAATGGAATGGGCCTGATGGAGGGAATAAAAACAAAATTACGTAATTACACAAATAAACAACAAGCCGGGGACAAAACTTATTGAGGAGAAAAGCCATCATCTTGAGATGTTACTGTGTTAAAAAAATTGCATTATCCTGATGCTCAGAGCCAAAAACCCTGCAGACGCATTTAGAACTCAGTAGTTTTCCATGATGCACGTCCATGCCATATGCTGTTACTGTACATTATCTACAGTAGGAGTCACACTCATCAATTCAGTTAAGACAGGAAGTAGGATTTGAATGTGATTAAAAAAAAAAAACAACATCAAGATAAGAAGTGAAGTTTAAAAAAATAACATAATAAAGAACTTACCCCTCTGCCCATGCTAGACGTCCAGATGTCTGCAGGCTATAAAGTGAAAGACGGTGCTCAGGGGCCCCGCCACAGCTGAGACCTCCCACCCCTACTTTTGGAAGACACTGGTGGCTTTTTTTGGGCCTGGCACCCCCACATGAACCATCCAGTTCCCTCCCTTAATGCTCCTCTCCTGTCAGGGTAACCTGAGCTGTACAACCCCTCCATTCCTATCTCACCATGTGTGTGTCTACTTGCACCTATGCTCCACAAGCCCCTCACAAAGCACCGGTCCATGTGGATCAATCACTGCTGTCAACAACTTAAACTTTGTATTTATAACAAAATCGATAATGAGGGACTAATGTCCTCAAGATCTGTAATTAAAATGAAGCATAGTGTTGGATTCTGGGCACAAACTGAATCTTCATGTCTGTTCTGCAAATAAATCCTATTATAAATAGTTTAATCCCTTGTTAATTGAACCACAAAGATGAACTGCTAATATCAGTTTAATGTTTTTTCTTCTGCATAAATTCTAAATAATTTGTAGCTGGTGCAAAGCTGTAGTTAACTTAAGGTCCATCATATTAAGAACATAAGGCAGGTCTTCACCACTGCGCCCACACAACAGATGCAGCAAAGGATCCTGTGTCAGATAAGTACCAAATGTCTTCTCACCAATTGCCAGTTACATTTACGTTCAGGCTCTTCCTACATTGGAACGCATCTACGACTGAACGCTCCTTTATAAGGTTTCTTGCCACTGAAGGTTTGTTTTCTTCAAGGATATATAACCTTTTTTGATTGTTTGTCCTCATATGCAGAGTTTGCCATATGTCTTTGTTAAGAATTTAATGTAAAGCATCTTAACAAAGTGTTATATGTTACAGACATGAATGTGGAAATTCTAATTTTTGTACATTTTTGGTAATAAAGCAAAAACAATAAACCTATTTCAGGAATAGGTTCACAGTTTTCCAAGTCTGCATTTAACAGTCAGGTGCCCATATTAACACTGGTAGAGGAAGTCTGTTGCAAAAATGTATTCAGATGTATATCAAAAAACTAATGTGAGGGTTCAGTTGTGTAAGTTAATTAAATCAAGTCAGATATAGTCTGGAGTTTTTGGCCACTCACTTATAAAAGAATATCTTGGTGGGATTGTTTAAATGTCAGTATGGGCAGAAGGACAGTTAGGAAACCCTGCTTCAGTGTTTTTATGGGCACCTGATTATTGTTTTAAGACCGACAGAGAGATAATCTGGAAACCTATCCTTTAACATCTTAAAAAATAAACATTAATGCACTGTGTGTTTATCCTGTAGCTTTCTTAGTCATAATTACAACTTAGAGGTTGATGTGAACTCTATTTACAAGTGGAAAAACTGGTAATTACAGTAACACTGATATGACATGAATGGCGTAATGCTGAGAGGAAAGCATCTTTGCTTCTATCTTAGCACAAAAGACTGGGAGGAGATATAAACACACTGGCACTGTCCAATATTTTAGGAAAAAAAAAAGCTTCCAGAGAATCTAAAGGTCACAAATTAATATTTATTTGTTTTAATGTGCACACCTGAAGAAATGTAAAAGTGGTTATTTGTGGTTTTAGAGGGGTTGTGTGCAGTTGTCTCTGAGACTCTGAGGAGCCACCGCACGAAGCTGCAGTTTGTCAAGAGATACAGTAGTTACACAACATAATCTCTATACACTATTTATTTTGGTGTGCAACATTAACAAGATTAGTGTTAATTAATGAGCTTTAGATGAGCTCCTATCCTGCAACATTTCTATACATATTATTTGAGGAATCCCTGTGATTTGAATGTTTCTGACTTAGGTGACGCCCAGTGGTAGGATCAGAAACAGACACTGACAGACAGCACTGAGTTCCCACAGTCAGTCCTCAGGTGCTGGAGCCGAGCAGGTCAGTGGGCATCAGTTAAAGGCTGTGGTTGCACTGTGTGTATAATGGTCTGCATATGAGGCACATCATTTCATCACAAAAGGTGATGTATGCTCATTGAACCCAATCTGCACACAAAGTCAGAAAAAATTAAGGCTTTCTGAAAATTATATACCACTTTGTCACCCTTTAAATGTAAAAAGGTTGTAAATGGTTGCCGAGCATTTATGTTCAGTTCATCATCGTTACTTTTTGGTTGCGGGATAGCAAGGGCCCTGACAAGATAAAACCAATTTAGTTCTCAGCTGCCACAGCAGAGCAAAGGAGTTTCAAAGTTTAATTCCAAAACTGAATTTCTGCTGTATTTAAAAGAAAAAAAAAAAAAGCCAAGCTCCAGATTACATCATATAAAATGTTCTTATTGTGTATGCAAATGTCTTCAGATACCTATTATGAGTAGTGCGATTCCATAATGAGTTTTACTTTCATGCGAGCCACCAAAGTATTCATTCAAACTGGATATCTCATATTGGTAGGAATTTCTTCTTTTGTAACGTACCTCTTGGCAGGGACATTTATAGAAAGAAGGCTGCAAACCTTTTCAACTGGGTTTACCTCGTCTCCCGTTGACAACAGCTACACTCGGGGCTTTAATCTTTATTTACGTTCTCTTTACAACATATTATACAGAGTCATCAAATGTTGTTAGCGCACTGGAATTATCACAAGCATTAAAATAAATTTGAAAAAAAAATGTAAGAAGCTCCAGTCATTTCAAATAAAGGGATGTTATTGTGCAACTACGACTAAGACAGTTCATAATACATTCAAACAAACCATTTTTAAAAGGCATTTTAATGCTGCTTGTCTTATGTCAGGTGTCTGTGTGGCTTTGCTGAAAAAGAAGAAAACATTCTAACTAATCCATTTGACTGGATAGTTAAACAGCGACTAGTGAAACAGATCTCCAGTTATAAAGACGTGGATTTTAGCACCTCCATTTGTTTGTTATGAATTTTAAAGGAACATTCAAGTCTACACTGTCCACCCTGCATATCAAGCACACAGATCACAAACCATCTTTGGCTCAGGGTTGGGGAAGGAGTACCTTTAAAAGAAACCTCTGAGGGAAGAGCAGGCTCTATCTGTAGTGATACATATGGAGTTTTAGCTTGGCTTAATACACCAGATAAATCTCTTCCTCCAAAGCTTTCCCCCACAGCAAGCACCTTCCTCCCCTTTTTTTCTCCCCAGCCACACTGTGCTGATTCTGAGGCTAACCAACCCCTTATCCACCCCCCCATCTTCTCTCTGACACTGCACAACAACCTCAATTTCCCTTCATCTCAGAATAAAGAGAGACAGCCACACAGTACCTTCCATAACACACAAGGTCAGAAATATAATATCATATTCCACTGAATACAATTACATTTCTTCCCTGCTTCGTTAAACATGTTCTCCATGTGTTTTCTTGTGTACACATGTAAAAAATGTCTCGAAAAACATTATTTGCTTTACTTAGGGTGACATACTGTTGTTTTTTGCTTTATATCAAATTTCATTTTTAACACTCTTTAAATAGACACACATATACATAAAACACACTTCATATTTGCCCCCAAAGATGAACTAGCTAGATTATAAGTTTCTGTTTGGAGTCTTCAGTGAGAACTAAAGGCGAATTTCTGCCCATGTGTTTTCTTCCTTTGCCAGTAGTGGACAGAGGACAGTGTTTTGGCATTTAAACCAGCAGAAATAAGACAGTAGAGGGTCAGAGGAAGGAGGGAAGGTAGACTGGCAGGGGACATGCCTTTGGGGGAGGTGGCATTTTGAAGGGCAAAGGAGGGGGCATTCGTCAATCATTGGGCAAGACGCAGGGAGTGTCCGTCACCAAGTTTGAAAAAAGGGAAGGAGGAAGATGTGAAGGAGGAGGAAGGACAGAAGAGAGAGAATGGAGGAGCAGAGCATTGAGCTGTAGGCCTGGCAGTCAGATAAGGAGAGGCTTAAAGAGTGGAGTGGATTGTATATAGGCCCTTTCTGTGGGGGAATAATGCAGTGCAAAGTCACTAGACGACAAGAAGAGGAAGAGATAAAGAAGAAGCAAGGACGAAGAGAGAACGAAACAGCGGTTTGGAGGGAAGAGATGAATCCCAAGATGTGATGCAGAGAGCAAGAGTGAAAAGCAGGAGTGAAGGCAGCAGAGGAGGCAGGGAGGGAGATGTAGAGAGAGATATCTTGTTACCAGCACGTGCTAAAATAATTAGCCCTGGGTTGGTTGGAGAAACGTGCAAGCGGATTAACTGGACCTAAAATAACTCGGAGCACAGAAGCTGCACCTCTTCCTGGTAAGCTCTTTTGTCAGACTCCTGAGAGCGTCCGTCAGCCCTCGGTGCCGTGACGTCATTCCGGGTTGTCAGTCGCTGGCCGACGAGTCTGCAGCGGACAGCCCCGTGCACTCAGGCACAAACAGCACAGTGAGCCCTGCTCACCTCTTACTCTCTCTCCCCTCCTACCCTGTCGGCTGAAAAATGTGCAGCTGTTACAGTAAGCCTGTGCTCTTATAGGGCCAGAAATAGCCCCCTTTAGCCAGGGCAGGGACATGGCGACAACCTCCATTAGCTCAAATGTGAGGGGATTGAATCACCCCAAGCTCGAGGGCTTCAACCTCTATCTACGCCGGCCGAGAGCAGGAATCATATTTCTCTTGCACTATCACTCTCCTCTCCCTCTGTGTCTTTCTTTTTCCTCTATCTGAAGTCCACAGTGCACTCAGAGCTCCGCTCAGTGTGTGTGCCTGCGTCGTAAACATTAAGGGGGAAGATTCAGGGAGCCCTAAACACAGGGGGATGTCTTTCGGGTTCCTCTTAAGGAAGTTATGTGCGTAGTTAGGACTTAAACAGTTTTACAGTTTGCCCAATGAGCGCACACAGGCTCTCTGATGAGGCGTAAAAATAATTTGACACTGTTGCCACTGATATAGATGGACTATTCTTACAGCCAGTGCTGTCTTGAAAGAGTAGAGATAATGGGAAATAATGGGGGTTGCATCAGGCTGGGCAGAAAAGGAGGGAGCAGACTAGAGGAGTGGAGGCAGTCATGAAGAAGTCAGACCTTTATCTATAGGAGAAAGAAAAGGAAGAAAAGAAAAGAGGGAAGGGAAGTGAGAGAGGAAGAGAAACAGGATAGAGCAGTTAGCATATAAATCACTTTTGTAATTTGAATTAACAAGAAAGTCAGGAAATTCACAGTGAAAGAGGAAGAAATGGGATGGGAGAGTGTGTGAGGGGGGAAAGTTAGAGTTTGACATGTCGCCTTCAAAAAAAGCAAATTGGCTTGTCCCCACAGCTGGGGATTCGTGATGTGTATCGGACACACTCGCAGAGAGCTTTTTCGGTGGATAGGATCACAATGAAAGGAACCAGAAAGGCAAAACCCGAGGAGCAGCTTTTTAGATTTTGTTATCAAACTCAGCAGTCTTAGGGTCTCGCTTCAAATGGCATATCTTATGACCTGACAAAAGTACTCGGGGTGCCGGCTGGTGTAAGAGATTATCACGACATCTAAGATCTCGGCGCATATAGCTGCTGCATCTACAGTCATCAGCCTGTGACAAGAGCAGATATGATTTGACTCATTTATTCGGGGACTCAGGTTGGTGTTGTGGCGGGTGGAAAGTAGGTTGTGGTTAACTCTCCTGCTGTGGTGTACTCCCCACTCCCTCGACAGCTCCCTCCCTCCCCCCCCGGCCTCCCCTGACTCCCTGTTGGTGTGTTACTTGAAAGTGAGCTGGTTGGCGAGCCGGGACAGAAGGCCAAGTGGTTTGGACCTCCCTGCTCCTTTCTCACTACCGAGCCCCTCTTCCCCATTTCTTCGGGTCATCTCCAACTCGATGGTCATCAGAACCCGCCCTGAGCCCTCCCCCCCTCCCCCCCCAACCCTTTCTGTTTTTCTGACTACGGTTTGTTGCTGCTGTGTGGGACGGGCCTTTGCCACCACCTGGCGCACGGGCTGGAGCAGCTGGCTGGCGAGCCCGCCCCAGCCCCTCCCCGTATCCTATTTCTTATCCTTGCGTGACTCCTGCTTCTTCTTTTCCGAGGCAGCCGCCTTCACCTTGGAGGGTTCGGCGGGAGGCACGGGGCCCTGTGGGGGAGGAGGGAGAGGGGGACGGGTGGAGAACAGGGGAGGAGAGTCACTTCAGCGGGAAAGAAGCGTGAGGGAGACAGAGACAGAGAGAGAGAGGGCAAGTAGAGGGGGAAGAGAGGGTGAGATGGGTGTTTTAGAAGTGAGACGATGAGAGATGAGGTTAGGAGGATGGGTGGAGCTGTGTGAAGAGGAGAGAAAAACACATTTAGGAGGACAAGGAGAGAGTCAGACATAAAGAAAGACATAGAGGGGGGAGGAAGTAGAGAGACAGTCCTTTTAAGGGAGGGGGTAGCAAGTGAGAGGGGGCGGTGTCCAGAGCTGTAAGGGGGTGACAAAACAGGTAATCATGCGTTAGGATGGGACACAGTGGCAGGCAGGCTCCATACACCTGACACCTGTGTGACAAAAGATCAATAACACTCACACTCACACACACACAGAACACCACCCTGGGTTTTTTTGCAAATTGGACAATAGTGGTTTGAGTATTTCGGGAAGATATCCTACATCTTCAAATTTGGGCATGTTTAGCTGAAAACTGAACTCAAATTTGCAGGTGAAGAGTTTACAACTTCATAAATTAGGGTAAAACGTGGTGCCAGGATAACTGTAACTAATTTGAATTATTCAAACCTTTATACATTTTGAAATAAAGCTGCTCCTGCTTTTGAGCTTATTTTTTAACCTTATAAGTGACAAATATTTATTTTTTTATTATTCAAATTCTGCTTGTTTTTCCTTCCTTCTCATGTTTACATGCATAAATTGGTGAAATGCAACATCTTGGGAATTATTCTGACAACATAATTTGTTCAGGACTTTCACTTTTTTATTCATATTTAGACTGGTTTTGTGCTGATTAATCTGTGGATCAGCACATCCATGTACGCTGGATCTCTGAAACACCCTTCCCACTTTTAGAGTAACTTTAAAAACTAACTGCAAAAAATTGAAATACTTCAAGGACTGGCTGCACTTTAAGGCACAATGAGCCATCACATATTTGTTTACAAATCATATAAATGAGCTTTTAAATAAATAATGAATGTGTGGAGTGGAATAAATGATTTATAATAAATCCTCTAGACTATTTTGCCTGTGGTCAGGGACAGGCCTGTTTGGCAACGTCAAATATTCATCCAACTACCGCACTTATGTAATTCACCCATTCACTCCCACTCATTCCGTATATTGTATGTGCAATGTCTAAAAACATCTCTTAGAAATCTATAGAAGGCATAAAGGGTAGGAGGGAAAAAGGATGTAAAGCGAGGCTTCACTTGAGCACAGCAAATCCTTCAGGAGGGGCTGGACAGAGTGGAGATAAGGTCAAAGAAATACTTAACTTTACAATGGCTATATCCCAATGCATTAACCTGTGAGTTAACCTATTGAAAAGCATCACAAGTGCACAATAATGGTCTGATGGAGCTTAATGAGACTTCACTTCTATATAATGATTTTCACAACACTGTGTACTTTTAATACACTTCCACAGGTTGAACTACAGGCCAGTGCACTGTTGTAAAGTGTTACAGAGGAAGCGTGATGGATCTGGATTTGGAGACTGAAATACTTGTGCTCCAATATTTCAGGTTAGCCAGCAGTGAAAAGCACACTGGGGGCTGCTTCCACCCACTGAAGCTTCAACTAATAATACCCCACTGATTGCATTAGAAAATTTATCATCTTTAATTGTGCTCTGTGCAAAAGCAGTACACTGATAAGACTCCAGGCGAATCGAGGCGCGTGCTGTAGCTAACACCCGGCTCCACGGGGCAGCTGTGCAGCCTATCTGGTGTCATTACCTTCGATCATACTTACGTTCTCTCATACATCATTGTATTATGCATCCCACAGTAGGCTCAGTTTGTGCTGCAATGTATTGCACAGCTCCCACGCTAACGACTGGGCTGCTTCGTAAACACACTCCAGCCTGCTTAGGCAGAATGCAGAACCACCCTTATTACAGGGGCTGCACACACTTCAAATGAAATGTGGGTACAGTGGCAAAATAGGAGGGACTGGTGGGGAGGCATAGAGGTGGGTAAGTGGCTGTATCCTCTGCTGCATACTAAGAAGAAACAGTGACAGGTGAGGAAGGAGATTGAGAGGTAGATGAAGAGTGAGAGGTAGTGATTTACTGTCCAGAACTGAAGCTGATCAGAACCCAGAGCTCCTGAGGAGGGAGAGGAGAGAAACTGGAATGGGGGGGGGGGGATGAGGACAAATCGACAGAAAGCAAAAGAGAGGTTGTAAAAAAAGGCAAGAGGAGAGAGAGAATTACAGACAGATAGATGCTTCTCATGGTCAGCGAGGAAGTCAAAGGCACAGAGAGGTGGTGGGAGGTGGGGAAGAAGGGGAGGAGGAGAAGGAGGATGCGACTGAAGAGAGGGAGACAGGGGACCGGATAAAAGGAATGTGAATGAGTGAGGGAGGGAGAGAAGTGACGTGAGTTGGGGGGGGAGACAGTTGGTGGATGGAGAGAAGAATGGGTAGGTTGTGTGTGTGCGCGGGTGTATGTGTGCGCTCAGATCAATACCAAGTGCACTCAATTATCATTTCAGTACACTGTGTGTGTGTTCAGTCCTTTGAGCTTTCTTATGTGTGTAGCTGTGGGGTGAACTCCTCTCCCACAACTCCACCTAATGGGGAGTAGCACACATCACGGGGTTCCTTTGTATCTCTGTCTCACTCACTCACTCCCTCACCCTCAGCCTTTTGGAGATTTGTAATACAAGCCCAGCAAACGTTAAGTAACGAAGATGGCGAGGCTGATACAAAAATGTGTTGTGTCAGCAGAGTCTCCTAATAAGGGCTATTTGATCAAACAACCACTTATGAGCACACTATGAAACCCCATGGGTCCTTTGTGTGTGGCATAGCTACAAGAGAAGAATTGGTGCTCAGGAAAAAAAATAAAGAAAAATAGAAAAAATAAGGGAGTGTGAGCGGAGATGGAATTCCTGTTTCTGCTGTGTATGTTTCTTCAGAACCAAGAGTTGCAAGAGAGTAACTGTAAATGACAACATTGTCAAATATTTCAGTGTCCTTTTTGCGGTGAGTTATTTATTCATATATGCACTGTCACCCGCTGCAGGCACTTGAGAGCAACTGACTGCAGCTCAAGAGTAACCTGACAATCATACGACAGAAGAAAGGCAAAGAAGAAGACAGAGGGAGGAAGACATGCTCTGGGGAGATGAGAATGAGAACACTTGTTTGAGGTAGGAGGAAGGGTTGAGCCTCAGTAGTGTCGCCCCCTAGGTTTGAGCCACGGGGGCAAGATGGCAGACTCTGAACTGCTACTGCCGCTGCTGATCACTCATCTTTACATTAGCTTGTACCTGCGGCTGCGGTTGATCTGCTGCCTTGGATCTATTTGCACGTCTCTCTCTTTCAAAGCTGATTTTTCCATTTAGGAAAACGCCTTGAACGAAAGTCTCTTGACTTTTTTTTCATTATCAGCATGTAAGGCGTACAGTCGATTACAATACACCCCCGCAACCATCCTGCCCCCACATTACCATGAGTAATCAAACAGAACTTGCCCTGACGCCTTGTATTCACAAAAGAATACAAGGCACCAAAATGTCTGATTAATCCACCACTTGAGGCTATCACACTCCCATGAGGAAAAGAAGGGAAAAGAAATACCCCAAATCCTTGGCGTGCAGCAGAGTAAAAGCACTGATAACAGCCCAGACCATAATAAGCCCAGTGATTTTCATTTGACTCCCAGTGAGCAAAATCAGCAGCTCCCATCCATTTCCTCTCTGCGAGCAAATCACAGTCCCATTCAATACAGCAATAGCATTAGCGGTGTGACCTGGCTTTGGCCATTTCACAGTCACTGGTTTGATTTTTGTCCTGTGGCTGTTTACTCGCACCGTCGTTCTGTTTGGCCCCCTCAGGGAGCTGAAGGAGGCATGAGGGCCACGGGAGAGAGAGTGAGAGAGTGAGAGAGAGAGGAGGGACAGTGCGGGCTTTAAAGCACCTCAAACGCTGAGACGGTGCTAGAATTTGAGCAGCTTGAACACTGTTATTAGTGTTTGCTGGGCAGAGTTTGAATGACATGTTATTTTGTTGTTGATACGTTGCTGTGAGTGGGAGCTGGCTAAGTGTGCGGACATATTGGAGCTGCTTGGACTGGAATTGGGGGAATGCGATTATGAATCTGTGCTGTTATGCACTGTCATGTTGGATGTGTACTATTGTGTAGCTGTGCTGCACAGAATAGATGAGCATTCCTTCTGACACCACGTTTCCTGAGCCTAACAAATATTCCAACAGCGAGGGATTCTGTAATCTCTCCAAAAGAACGTCATTTCACTATTTAGCGCCTGAGTATGACAGCAAAGCAAGCTGTTGCATTTGGTGTTGTCAAGTGGATATGCACATGTGATGGAGTGTGTGAGGAGAGGAGGCAGAGGAAGAGGAGGAGAAGGAAGAAGAGGGGATGCGGAGGAAGGAAAGGAGTGAACTTGCCTGTCTCTGCTGTGATCCCTCTTTCTTTTTCTTGCCATGTTTGCTGGAGGGGACAAAAGAAAAGACAATGTCAGGATGTCGAATCTATCTCTCCCTCCAGTGGTCACAGGGCAGCATTGCCTGGCAGCCATCATAAAGACAACATCAACCTAATCTACCGCTGTCTCAAACACAGCCGGCAGGTGATAGGTGCATTAAGATCTCATATGACTGGATAGATATAAGGAGGATGATGGATTCATCAGCTCTGTGATCTAGTGGATTATCCAGTCAGACGCCTTTGCTTCACCACCTTTAATTACCTTGCTTTGGACCTATGCAGTGCTGTTTTTAGATTAAATCTAAATAAGAGAGAGAACACATGATCCCTTTCCAGCTGACTAACTTCAAATCTAAACCTCGTGCTCCTAACCAAATCAAATCACGGCGCAGCAGCTATGCCAGCTTGGCCACGCAGGTGTCCGTGCCAGGGATGGGCTCTGGCCTCAGCTCCAGTCCCTGGCACAAACCCGACTGGCAGAGCGCCGCCGGCCACAGGCCGGGCACTGACCTGACACTGAGGCTGAAGACGCGGCGTGCCACGAGAAACCTCATCAGGTAGTAGATGACCACGATGAGCACCAGCAGCCCCAGCACCACCCCGATGATGGCTCCTGTGATCACGCCAGCCTGGATGGGCACTGTGGATAGAGGAGAGTGTTAGAGGGTAGAACAGAGAGCACAAACAGGTGTATCTGAGAACAAGGAGGAAGTATAGATGGACCACAAGTGAGAGATGTAGAAGAAGAGAGTAAAACAAGGACGTGAAGAAAGAGAAACGGTGAAAAGATGGTGTCATACGACAGAGGAAACTGATGGGAGAGGAAGGGAAGCTAAAAAGAAAAGGAATAACATGACACTAGAGTAGGAAAAAGCTAAAGTAAAATTAAGGTTATATAAAAGAAAGAAGAAGGAGATTTAAGGTAGACAAAAGGTGAGTGAAGAGGTAGAGTAATGCAGACAGTGAATGTGGGGGAAGGGAGGGGATGGTGGAAGGGTATGGAGAAGGGGAAAGAGGAGAGGAATGGGAGGAGAAGGTGAGGGGGATGGGGAGAAAAGAAGTGAAAGGGAGGCAGTGATAGCAATCTTAAATAGAGAAAGAGATATAATTGTAATTGATTTCATTTAAAAGGGAGGCGACAGGAATTCTAAATGATGTAGTGCAACGAACACAGAGCTCGCTTTAGTCCGATCCACAGTGCAAATAAAGATTAATTTCCGAGTTTGGAGAGATTATAACAACAATTGTGAACAGTCGTTTTCTAACAAAAGCATACCAGGGAATTAGATTTTGCTGAAGAAGCCCCGCAGGTCCCACAATGCTCCGTCCCACCTCACCTTTCTCAAAGACCAGCAGGCGGACGCTGGAGGGGCGGCCCACTATGTCAGGGGGATTCTTCGCATCACAGGTGAAGGTGCCGTTGTCACTGAAGTCCAGGTTCTTGATCAAGATGGAGCCATCGCGGCGGCTCGGGTTCCCCACAAACTCCAGCCTATCCCTGAATGGGCCCTTGTTGTCGACATAGGGGGCACCACCGGTGTAGTGGAAAATCTGTAGGACAGAAGATGGCATACAGTTTATGAAGGTGATGTTACCATCATGACATTTATTTACTCTCAAGAGTAACTAATGCATTTGACCGTTACTGTATGTGAAAGTATTTTGCTGTTAAGGTGCAGAATGGTACAGAATGAAACGTGTCCATAGCACTTAGTACTGAAGCTTTGTCATATTTGTAGATGTGTTTGACCTTTGAAATCTTGATTTATACTGTCAATAACAAATTTGGCCATTTTGAGAAGGAGGAGGTGTAAATACCCTGAACATGGCAGACTTGTTCAGATACATGTCCTAAATCATACATACAGTAGATGTGGGGCTACATTAGCGTTCATCTGGAGTTGTGTTTTTGCCTACCTGGAAGGACTAAGTGCAACTTTCACTCTTTTAAATGGTCGCCACCGACTGCTGAGGGAACATTTCTGGCTATCTGGGAGTGACATGCTCTAATGTGTTCCCCAGAAAGTTGTCTGCCTTTAAGTCATGGTCAAGTACTGGCTATTGGGTTATTTACTGAAACATCTGCAATTCTGGGGCCGATGAGAGCACAGAATTGCACAGAAAATGAGCCAAAACAGTAAAGATGGAGACCGGAAAAGCACAACAATGAGCTGAAAGACACCAAAACTCAGGTTTAGTGTTCAGTGAAATTAAAGATCCAGGTGACAATGCTCTGTCTTTGTCTCTATTAACAATATTACACATGGTAATCTGATCCACTGTTAATGCACAATATTGATTAGATCACCTTTACCCTTTATTCCAGGTTTTTTTTTGCAGCTGCCTGTGTTTAGACATATATCTTAGAACGTTGACTTTTTAATGGAGAAAAACGATTTAGGTAGGTACTCAAAAAGTGAGTATTGTTATGATATAAGCATTGGTATAACACCAACACCCAGCACTATGAAAAAGTCTTCTAAAGTGCCATCATCTATTAAATCCAGAGTTTGAATAATTGATTTTTAACTAGAGGCAGAGGGTTAACAACTGGGGTAAGGAGGGGTTTAGTGCCGATGACCCAGACTCCACAAGGTCAAATATGGTCGAAACCGTGGGTTCTACAACTCGTCTAACTGAAGATTTAAGGCAGGTGAAACACATAAACATGTCCCATAAATCACACACAACCTTACATGTGATATGAACATGTCAGAAATCAAATATGACATTTAAAAAGGACAAATGCACCATGAAAACAGATAGATGTATGAAACTATAAATCTATCCAGGCAGGTGAAGAAATGAGTGACAGAAGATAAGTGAAAAAAAAAAGAGAAAGGAAATCTAGTTTCAAAGTGAGGGCACCGTGGGAGACAGATGAAGGCGAAGGAGGTGTGGGGAGTAGATAATGAGAGAGGAGGGGAGGGACAAAGAAGGCAGGGCTGCGAAGAAGGAGATTAAGGGAGGTGAAGAGAGGGAGGTGCAGTCAGGATGGGGAGATAGAGAGATTAGAGAGATGGCAGGATGATAAGGGCAGGGAGAGTGAAATTAAAGAGCAGGAGGCAGGTGAGGAAGCAAGAAGGGAGGGGAGACAAGGAGAGAAAGTTTCTGTGTGCTTGTTGTTCCCCACCGTAAATGGATACAAGCAAACTGCACTTATGTGTTGGAATAAACTGAGGATTGTTCACTGTACAAATTAATCAAAATGGATCAGCCATGTTTTAATTATTGACACCGCGGCATAAAAGCTGCACAAGCTAAATTCACACAAGATTAATATTTATGTTTAATTTCTCCACCCAGAAATCATGCTAAATGATTGTGCTGAGGGGGAGTTGGGGGCAGAGATGGCAAAGACAAAAAAAAAGCTTTTTGACAGAACAAGTAGCCATTGTCGGCAAGTCTACATTTCTGTTGCTGGAAAAGACGTTTTTGTATTTCCCTTTGAAATATTTATTTGTGGCTTCTTGAATGTGAGGAAGGTTAACTTCAAGTAGGATTACACAACATCAGAATTTCTTTTAAGGGAGAGGAGGGAGTTCTCCTCTGATGTATTTCCACTTAACACTATATGCTAAATATCTGGCCTAATGCTCCACTGTGTCACTACAATAGTCCGTCTGCCGTTTCATGCTGGACGGGTGGTGTACAGCAGGGGTTTATCAGAGCTTTTTCATAAAAACAGCTGCCTAATGCGGCTGAAAATGATGAGAGCAGTGAGCTTGTTATTAATTAACAGTTTCTAATTAAAAAGTTGCTGTAAAACCAACAATTAAATAGTAAAACGTTTTCTGTCAAGTTTATTCTATGACAAACTCATTAAGTGCAGCTTTAATGTGGATACCCATAGTTTTTTTTTAATTTTCCGGTATCCTTCCTGGTTACTGGCAAATACCACAGCTGCACATTTTCTTTCCAGGATTATAACATGGATCAGATGATGATTAAGCAACTTCACATGATAATTCTGCAGTCTTAAATTGTGTTTAGTTTACGTGTGCATGACAATATCTTACAGAGATGCTGTCCCGGGCGCCATCGGGCCTGTATGACCAGGAGAAGGTGACATCCTCCGAGGTCCAGCGCCAGGAGAAGAAAGAACAGGACAGCCGGATGTCGGAGCCCACTAGGCCGTGGCGTTCCCAGCCGGTGTAAATCACTATGGCCTGGGACTGCTCAGGCACTGGGAGACACAAAAAGATGGACGTAGTTAAATTCACAAACACTTAGACACACTTTCACAGTTATTAACATAGTTTCAAGATAAATTCTCCTTTTACCATATTTTACTGTCGATAATGAGCTGTACTGCAACCTGTGTATAGGTTGCCAGAGAACATGAAGTCTGTGAGGCCATGTGCACAGTGTTGTAAATGAATATGCATAAAAATACCAATTCACAAACGCGTATCTACGTTTTGTTACATTAGTTCAGTAGAGATGTAGTATAAAATAGGACTCACATTACAATTACAACATGGCACAGTTTTATGCTTAAATTTATAAAATAAAGCAGAAATACTTGGCTATGCACCCAGAGATGAGCGTTAAACTGCCCATTTAACGGTGTCAGATTCCCCGATTCAGACATGCACACAGTAAATATTTGGATTATTACAGCAATATTGGTGCCAGTCTCCAAAAGTCAAAGGGGAACATCGTTTTCTCCATTAATATGGATTATGTTGGCTTAATCATGTACACTGTTTATGCCTGAATAATATTTAATGATGGCTGCAAAATCAATATTTCAGTTTGCTAGATAATGCCCTCAGCATCTCAAACAACTACCAAAGCCCCTAGGAACTGTACGCCCCTGTCACTTTGATATAAGCTACAACTTTTCTATTCCTCTGTTTCACTTAAAAAATGAGTATAGGTGATTACTAGTAACAATATTCTTAGAACACGTTAACACTAATGCCCCCAGGTATCTGAAGCACCCTGCCTCTTTTAACACCTGGACAGTAAAGTTCACAGCTTTCACTGCGAGCGTCCTTCAGCGGCTGCAGTTAGCGCAGCCAGCCTCCACAAAACTTGTCGATGAAATCACACTTGACATTTTTAATTAAAAATCTGCCAAAAAACTGCAAATGTGTGACAGGAGGGGAGTGGAGAAAAGCTGCGTGCTTGACAGCAAAAACTCCTCTGCCTCAGTTTAAGTCATAATATTAGTGCTCTTTAACTTTGCAAGCTTGGAGACACCTGTTTTATAAGTGGTGCACAGATGGACAGTGCTGGGCCACTTACCATAATGCACATGACAAAGGAACTATATTCCCTACAGGTGTCCTAATAGCCTTTGTGAAAGAAATCAATATAGCAAATGCCAAGATAATAATTAAAATGCTTTAGTTCAGTATTAATCCAATGTAGAGAGAGATGCTACATTTCAGTGAAAGATCAATTTATTCACTACTAAGCCTATTGACCCTCTTTAGTATCATCAACTCTATTAATTTTCAGGTAAGCATTGAAAAAGAAAACACAAAAAAAGCCCTCTTCATCATAGCCTCATTTAACCTTTAACCCCACATCAGTGCAACGATTATTCCCTCGCTTTCAATAGACATAATTCAGTGTGGGCTTCATAGAGACCTCAAGAAAATAAAAGCGAACAAAGATTTTTTTTCTTTTTCTTTTTTCTTTTCTTTTTTACCTAGTCCCAGGAGGACAACCGACGCCAGCGCCAAAAACGTCAGCATGGTTTCAGGCTTCTATGGAGCTCCTAACAGCAGCTCGTTGAGGAAGAGTCCCAGTCCGGAGGGAATGTGAGTGGAAGGAGGAGAGAGAAAGAAAGAGAGAAAAAGAGAGTATAGGGGTGCAGGATGCCAGGCAGAGGGCTTCGAAACAGAAAAACAACAGAAAACCCACTGTCCCCTAGTTTATACCCAACCACACCCCTCGCCCAGGCCCGGCCCGGCCCATTCCTCCTCTATGCACTCCCCCCACCTTCACCCCTCCTGCCATATTTCTCCATTTTGTCCCTCACTGAAAGAAATCACACAAACACACACTATCTTTTGAAGTGGAAGAAAAACGCAGGCGAGATGCACCTGCGCTGTACACTGACTGGTGAATTAATTGGTTAAACAACGGGCAACTTGGGGAGAATTTGCAAATTCTGTGCAGCATTACACCATGATGAATGTAATGTGTTAGATTACACCCTCACTGTGATGTGATTGGGTTGAGAGGGAATGCTAATCAACGCTTAGCATGTAGGTGCCAGGGAATCATCACCAGCTACAGTAGCTCTGCATGTTATCACTACTCATACGTAAATATTACATGGGGGAATGTGAGAAGGCTGTGTCAGTGTGTTTCTGTCTGTTTACAGTCAGGGAGGAGGGGATCCTGCTATGAGGTCAGTTCAGTGCTCTCTCCTCCGTCCCCATCCCTCACCCTTCTTTCTCCTCTCCTTGCACTTTCACCGGGTCTGAGGCCAGCAGCCCAAACAAAGCCTTGACTCTTCGCTCTCTCTTTTCTCTCTGTCCTCCCTCTCTTCAGATTCCTGTCGTTTGCTGACGTCTAGCACTTGGAGACAATGGGGAGAGAGGGGGACAAGGGCTGACTGGTGTTTGCCTGTCTGTCAATGGCGCTTTCTTTCTACTCCAGCCTCTCTCTTTCTTTCTCCCTGCCTCGGTTCTCTCCTCCTGCCCAGACAAAGCTGTGCATTCAAAGTGCAGCGCCCACTCCTCTCTTTTCCTGTAACACACACAGCCAGAGTGTGGAGAGAGACCTGCTATATATAGATGGGTTGATATGAGGACAGGACAAGACGCACAGACATGAGAGCAAGACAGCAGGCACATACAGAGGGAGATGCAGCGGGAGAAAATGAGAAAAGAGGCAGCGGTGTGAAGAAGCGGACACGCTGGAGTGGAATTTCTGCAAAAGCCTAATTTCTGGAGGCCTCATTCCATCATTTTGTCACACATCATAAATATGCATTAATTTAGCTGCTGGCATTGTAATAGTGAATACATGCAAAAATTAATGGTCTGCAGTTCTCCTGCAGCTTCAGCAAACACACAAGCTGGATGCACTTCAACATCAAGTGTAAAACGTATCAATCTCATCCTGCCCCCCACCCCTTGGGGATCTATACATGATAAGAGTGAGAAGGAGAGGAGGCACTCAACAAAAATGTGCACTCCATCCATGCTACAAAGCAAGGACCTCCTTTTGCAAGGGGGCACTGGGCCAAGACAGCAGCAAAACATTTAGTGACAGATCGACTTTTGCTTACATTTGAGAGCACGGCATAAATTCTTGCCACTTGTGACAAATCACAACCAGTCATTCATCTTAACACCTCAAATACCCCCGCTGACGGATCAGCTGAACAAAATGGACCATCTGCCAACTTGTTGGCGCCATCAACTGTCTAAGCTTTGGCTTGAACGTCTACATCGCGACATCCTTAACAATTATGGCAGATCCTGCCTCCAGGCCCCAGAGAAACAGGGGGATTCTTTATGAGCCTGGCAGGTGCAGAATGTGGCAAGCGCCCAAACTCGTCAGCACCGAGTGACGATGGCAGCGGCAGTGGCTCAGCTTGGCAGGCAGAAACTGTATCACATATAGAGAGGAGGCCCCCGTTCCTTCAGCTGGCAGTGATATAGCACATGAATGTAGGAGAGAGAGCTTATCCGCTGCTAAATTATACAGAGAGGAGAGGTAGAGGAGAGGGGAGAACAGCGGGGAGAGGCAGCAGAGAGAAAGAGACAGAAAAAACTCGATCTCTAGAGCCATTTGGAGATTTTTGTGAAATTATACGTCGAGTCCTCAGCTGCACTTCAGTAATATTGAGGTAGACAAGGCTTCATATCAATTGGTGTTATTAGAGATGACAATACGCAAAGTACCTCAGGCTTCAGCCACTATGTGAATGAGACCGTCTCAACTGTCAGACAGTGGCCTCAGTTGCATTTGGTGAGGGTGTGTCATTAGACACCCGTAGAAATTTACAGAGCATATTTTCTTGTGATCCTGTAATTTTCTTTGACGTAGAATTATTTCCAATGGAATGAAGAAAAAAACATACAAGCGCACAGTCAAAAGACCAGAGATAATCAGAGTCTGGGAAAGCATCCCGAGCTATAGATGTTAGCTCTTGTCAACTCTATCCATGTCTAATTTTTCTGCAGTGTTGAGTATGTTTGTCACAGTTGAGTGCAGGCCTGATCACAAGACAGGCTGGCAGATGTGCAGAGGGTGAATGTCTCTTTCGAGATGTGGGGGGCTTCCGGGAAGGGAGCGCCCTTTGAGATGGGACTGCTCGAGGGTTTCTTGTCCGTCAAGATGGGAAGAGACGAGGAGAAACAGAAGAGATACACAACACAGAGGCTGGTTCACATGAAGGTCACAATACTAATGACCATCAACAATGATCCAATGGAGTGCACTGCAATCTTACCCCCTTAAGCACAAGCCTCTCTGTGTGGGCCAAAGTGAAGCACTGACAAGGAGAGAACAACAACCACCACCATCATAAACCAATCATAAAACAGTCTCATAAATGACTATATCAGCTCACAGTTTTGCTGCAGGGGTTGGATAATCAAGCGAAACATTTCCATAACCAAATAAGGCAAATGAGCCATGGTGAGCAATTGGCCAGAAAACTGTCAAAAGTTAAGGCTAGAAGGCAGGATTAAATACAAATACAGCAGTGTTATACCATTTAGGTTCCCTAATAAGACACAGGTTAATAACCCACTGACTAAAAAAATGTTCTTGAGTAGGAAGCTGCCACAAAAATGTCACTTCAAAGCGTCTATAAACAGTTATTACTGTATCGTAAGAGCAGTGATTCCCGACCATAGTACTTCTGCTGTTGCTTGGAGGTGCAGTGCATGGAAATATTGTGAAATATTCTCATATTCAAGACAGTGCTCCTGTTAAATACAAGCCCATGTTATGTTGTTTGTGCCAACATGATATAGGGCCAAAACCTCTAAGTATTTATTTTAACCCAAACCCCAATGTTTTTTATTAACCCTGTAGTTCTGGTGAATAAACCTAACCAGCTGTTTGTTTTTGTGTTTCAACATGATCAAACTGTCAACAGACGCCTGCTGCCATAGGGGCACTATTTCAAGAGATGTTTCTGTGGGTCAAATAACATGTATGTACAACCTATGTACAGGTTCAAGGACCTGTTGCAAAGTCAGTCAGCTCTAACTGGACACCTCTAGTTAGCAAACATGCAGATAAGTTGAATTAGTTATCTAACATAATGGATCAACAGCTAAAATATCCAGCATAAGGTAATGGATAAAGGTGGCTGTAATAAATGGTGGTGTACCTGAATTCACCTTACATCTGACAACAAAAGCTTAGGAAACACCTTGTTGTGGGAAATGTGGCTGGTTATGAACAAGTACACTGTTGAGGCATCCTACAAAAAAAAAAAGTCAAATCACAAATATCACACAATCTTTCTCTAACCAAGTAATTTTTGTGCCTAAACTTTGCCTAATCTTAATGACAGCAGACAGTTTTACAGTAATTTGTAACACATTTGAAGGCACTGACTGACCAGAAAACACTCAGAGAGGGAATTTAGAAACAGTCTGTTTTGTCATATAATTTGGCAGCCCTGCTGGCACCGTCACACGCAACTTGTGCTAGTTTAACTGATCTGATGAAGTACCCTGATGAGTCACACAGTGCATACAATTCTGCACTGTCTCTCGTGTTGAGGACCTAATACCCTGTTCGAGTGGTGAGTGGAGGATGAAGGAAAACATATAAAGGGCCCAAAAAAGAGGTTGCCTGACATCATCAGATCCGAAAGGTTACTGGCCAACGCTCGGCGCTCCTGCTCAAGAAAAACACTATTGATATTCCGTGGGTTTATCCGGGGACAATGGCAGGGCCTGTCCCTCCCTCTCTCCCTCATGGCCTGGCATGGCAGAGATGTCACAGAGAGCACCAAACAAACGGATGGAAGGATATAAAGGGATGGAGGGATGGAGAGGAGGAGGTGGAGAAGAACAAACGCATTGTTCCTGGGGTGGAGAAAGGGGTATTGTGAACAAGACAGATAGCTTATGTGGGAGAATAGGGTGGGGAGAGGGAGAGAGGGACACAAAAGGACAGAGAAAGGTGAAACCTGGCATTTTTTTTGAAAAAAAAAACAGTTTTGCAGTTGGAGATAATCCATAACCCTGCTTTAGGGTCCTAAAACTTTAAAGAGAAACACAGCAGGGATAATTTCAGCACAGAGGAGCCATCTTCAGCTTGTCTTTCATCTGTCACAACACCTAAGATCAGTTCTGGGATATTTTCTTGTTAAATCTTACTCCACAATCAAAGCCCCCCCAGCCATTTCTTAACATGCAGCAAAGCACAGTTCAACAGAGGCAGTGAGCAGGTAGGTTTGCAAGTGCAACTTTTTTCCCACGGGACCCGGTCTGAACGGGTGGACTCAGATGTGAACTAAGTGCACAGCTGTTTGAACACAAGCTACAACCTCAGTGGAGATGGAGGCCGCTGCGCTGCGATGCCCCGCGGGCTCGTGTTGTGCACCAGCTGCCCCCCTCAGTAAACATCGGTGACACACACACACACACACACAGACATGGGCAGTTAACCAGGCACACACAGTTTAACACCAATGATAAAAACAACCCCCGTCCACACAGGAGGAAACAGATCAGAAAACATCTCAGCATGCAGACACTTACAGCCAACACAAAGCTACACAAAGACTTCACTTACACAATCACATGTATGCAAATTAGGCATTTGACAAAAGCATATAACACACACGATATGGAACTGCATTCATTATGTATTTGCACTTTTCAAAATTTCATGCTCTGTTGCATGTTTGAGTTCCATTAGAGCCTTTCCCATCATTCACACTTCCCGTTTCAAGCCAACGTCTAAAGCAACGGTACAGCTGACAACTGCTACTTGAAATTCAGATATTAGTAACACCAGCAAGTCCCTCGTTTCTGATTTTTTTTTTTTTAAACAGACGACATGTGATGATGATGATATTCAAGATGATTGTCAGATGTAATCAAAGTAGTGCGCAAGAGTGAAAAAAAAACATTTACGAGGGGAAGGAAGTGAATAAAAGCTGACAAAAAAAGAAAGAATATGGTACAAATAAACAACAGCGGCAGATGGACAGGCCAGGCCAATCTGGATTCTGAATTTTCATGATTATTCTAACACAATGGTGTCCTTCTCTAAACTCCCCTTCAGCAGACACAAGACACAGCCCACACACACAAATAATAGGCAAACCATCAACCGAACAGAATGCATACTTGCATACAGAGATAGCATAACAAACAGTGATCTCACAAGCTCTTGAGTATAGGAAATAAAAACGGCTCTGCATATGAAAATAGTATAAGTCAAAGAGTCACCAGCGAAATGGCAAAATTGTACATGCAAATATACTCTGCAAACAAGCCAGCACCATACAACTGCGGCCTTGATGCATGCCTCCCTGCAGCCACAGGAAAGCCAGCCTAGCAACACTTGCCATTTAGTCTATGTCCTGCATCTTATTGTGTTCAGTAGAACTTCCTGCTGCTGACTGGAGTGATCCATTCACCTGGCACACATCCCAAAACAAGTGAGAGTTCGCAGCCATGCTAGCAGCTGTGATGTTGATGTGTAGTGGGTATGGACACCGTGTTCTTCACTTTAGTTTAACATTGCAGCATGCTGATGTTTTGTAATTAGCTCCACACTGAAAAGATAGGCGAGGTTGATGGGAATGTCATCCATTTGGTAATAAAAAATATTTGACTACTGAACTGGTATTTTACTGACAGTGCAAGAGGAGAGGTGAGAGAATCAGCAGTAACTCATCCTGAGGGGGTATGAATGTGTGCACCAGAAGTCTGTCCAGTACAGAAGTTCTTCAGATACTTCACCACCTCATGGTGGTGCCAGAAGTTGTTCCGGGGTTTGTGCTAGTGTAGTTTTTCAAAAGATATCAGGTTTGTGTTCTTTCATTTACATGAACTGGACTCTGGACAACTCGTCATGAATAAACCTCTGCAAGTCATTTTTCATAGCAATGCTTAAATGTTTTTTTCCAAAGGAAACAGAAATATTTCTATAAACAAAAGACGACATACACGATAACGCTTGTAGTGAAACATTTTTCCAAACTGGTTGAAAGAGCCACTTTGATCGTTAGAAACACAACAGAAAGCTGCTACTGTTGTAGAAAGAACCACGAGTGCATCTGTCAGTATGGATGTGGTCTCTTTGCACTGGTTTTCAGAAGGTTTATGACTAATGTAGTTTTGACCAAAAATTGATTTCACTGTCTACAATCTCAATCTATGTTTCACCACATCCTATTGCACAGGAGATGCACTATATTGATGAGCTTCAGATGGCATACACAGTCAGATTAAATGTGCTACATTTGATTTGTCCATTAAGAAAATCCATAAAATGGATGATAGTCAGCTGAAGAATCATAGATCCACCACAGGCTATTCATGTGTGTGCAAACTTGTCTTGGTAAAGACATTCATTTACCAAAATAAATTGGGATTTTCTTTCCGTGAACCCTCCTATTGTTTCCCACTACTGAGTAAGGAATGTGAGGGATTATCTTGTACGCGCAGACTCCTCTGTTTTTTGCCGAGACAGTACGACCAGTCGTAGCTGCATGAAAAATGAGCACATTCACTGCTCACACTACAGCACTGGACAGTGTCTTGTACTGTATCTGTTGGTGTGATTTACCTTCTTTAAGAACATGCATCTTGGAACAAAGACACACCATCTGTTGCTCAGTGTTCTCACCCTGTGCCATTCAAAACTACCGGGAACAGTAATGTCAAATGTAATGTGATGGATCTCTCAAATGAGAACATTACATACAGGTCTAAATGAGGAATTATCGTAGCCTTTTAAGGTTCATGTGGAAGATTCTTGTCTCAGCCATTGTGACTGATGTTTGTTGATGATATGATTCATTTACGTCACTTTAGTTCAGGGTCTGTTAATTGTTCTGTCAATGAAACACATCAGACAATCTATTTTGCATCTCTTGAACCTCATGGCGACACAACAACAAAAGGGAATCACCAAAGGTATTAGGATTTGTCCTTTGGGGACCATTGATGTCCAAACTTACCAAACTTCATGACAATCAACCTGATATTGGAGATATTGCTGTTTGGACTTATATACTGGATAACCGACCAACATCACCGTCTCCAGAGCTGAAAGTGTGGCTTAAAACCAGTAAACAACTCCATTAGGACGCTAAAGAAATGCATTTGCAGTGATATGAGCAGTTTGCGTCTTCAGTGCTGTTCTGTTGTCTGATTTATCTGATATCATATGCACGCAAAGCCAAACTCGCAGTCTCAAGCATCTACCAACAAAAATATTTCCTGCTCGTTCACGCTACTTAGCTTTTAATGTGCTTTCGAGTTGCCTGTGGCTGACAGACAAAAGCGCAAACACATTTCAAACACTAAGCACTTCTACGTTGCGAGCACACAATCCTCTTTGCTTCTCTATGTAACAACAGCTCGTCCTTGGCTCTCAAATTGACCCTCCCCCCTGCACACACATCTCCAACAGTGTCTGATTGATTCAGGCTGGACAGTTACTGGATTTCCATCATCTAATGCAAGATGTGAGTGCTTCGCTTTTGTCCTGCTGTTTAGGCAACTGTCAGCTCCGACGTCTTTTTCTCCTTCTAATATGATTTCGGGCAGCCTGCAATCTCCTTGGCTTGTCCTCCTATTACCACACAGGCTGAATGCACTTTGCTGCCACCTTTTCTGCTCCAGCAGAAATCAGGCCAGCTGAAAGTATTGGTATGCAGCACATACATGACATGTTTTGCTGGGCAGTTTTGCACGTTGAATTCCTGATAGGGATCTATTACCAGCAAGTACGCCCTAAGTGCTGAGTTGATTTGGGTTTTTGAAATGTATGTGCTGCATATAAAGGAAGATATTTACACTATTTTGACTCTGAAAGGGAAATGGTAGTCAGTAAAGGAGCTGATTCGATCAATCAATAATACAACAGGACACTGGCTAAAAGATAAAAAGTGTCTTTATTTTCATTCAACATTACAAAAAGAAAGATGCTATTTACAATTACATTGAAATTGCCATTATTTATTATTCCCTGCTGATGACTAGATGATCAGTAGTAGTCTTCCGGGTCGGCCTTATCCCCCTGATTCTGAATCTGCTGTTGCCTCTTGTACAAATCAGCAATCTGCAGAGAGCACACGAGATGGTCAGAGATTGAGCAGAAGAGAGAGTTTGAGAGAGAGAAAGAGGTTGGGCAGAGCACGAAAGAGAGAAGGCAGGAGGGATGGATGGAGGGAGGGGAGAAGATCATGAAGGCAGGTCAGTAACATGAAGAGGAAAAGCTAAAAATAACACTTTGATTATTCATATCCTGGGCTTTGAAGTTGGTGACTCCCAGCTGCTGACTGAGACGGAGGTTGCGTTCACTCGAGCTCATCAGGGTTTGGGGGTGAGAGGCTGGAAGGCGGGACAATGAATAATGTGTGAACAGCATGCCAACCCGGAATCAGCAGTATCAGTACCAGTGCAGGGGGGCGGCACAGTCATGAGGAAAACAACGAACATTAGTTCTCCTCCAACAGATGAAGGTAAAGCTTTGATCATCAGCCTGAAACTGACTGGTGCCAACATGTTCAGGCTTTACGTTGTCTTACTTCCCTCGGACTTGAATCAGGCTTCACTGATACAGTCTGCTAAAACACACAAGTCTAAATTTGTGTTCTACTGAGTGTATGTGCATCCTGACAGAACTATCTTTTAGATGCAGGGGATGTTCCAGGCTTGAGATAGACGTTTCTCGCCTCATTAAAACTTAAAATCTATATAAGAAAGGCCTGAGCAAAGCTTGCATGATACCTGGCTTAGATTTTAGAGGAAGCTGCTGGACATCAGTCAGACATTGCATGTCAGAGCAAATCTTGTTGCTGGAGGGCAGGTGCTAAAATTTTTAATAAAGAATCAGTCTTCAATATGGCAGCACATTGTCTGACAAAGTGGACACGTTTACAACCAAAAACTTTCCCAGTATTTTGCAGGCTGCAGGTGGTGATCTGATTCACTTCAGACACAGAGGCACCCGCAGATATTTAGTGAGACAAACTTCTCTTTTCTGTTGCATGTGGCAGTAGACTGAACTCATAAATAACAAACTGGTGGTACCTGTTAAGAGCTGAAGCTATTATTCCACTAAATGACAGAAAACTAATCTGCAACCATTTAATGAATCAATCATGTTCTGGCCAAACATTTTGTGGTTCCACCTGTTTCAGTGGGACGACTTGTTGCTTTTTTCTTTCTTATATTAAAGAAAGTCAAATCTTTGTTTTTTGAGCTGTGAGATCAAAAAATCCTTTACAGTTTTTTTGCTGTTTTGATGATTAACTGAGAAAACGAGAGAAAAAAATTGATAAAAATAACTGTTAGTTGTGAGAAATGAAAAAAATATGTCACAAACGTAAATCTGACTGAGTGAAAGTGAAAAAAAGGGACAAGTGAGCGAGGCCAACAAGACACACATGACTCCTCAGAAGGAGTTAGAACCTCTGTGGCTGAAATGGGAGAGGCTGTGCATACAGCAACTGTTGCCTGGCTTCTTCACCAGTTTTAAGAGAGACTTGCAAAGAGACAAAGATTCATATTAACTGTCAGCTAGAGTATCCAGAAGGCATGCAGGAGTCTCTGAAGTCAAATGGAAGACATTTCTATCATCTTGTGAGACCAAAATTGAGCTGTTTGGCCACAGGACCAAATGTTATGCCTGTTGAAAACCTTGGGTAATGGTTGCTGTATGCACAGTTTCTCCAATCTCAGTGGCAGAAGCTTGAACCTCCTTCAGAGGAGTCTCAGGTGTCTTGTTAGACTTGTTCATAAGTCCCCTTCTTGCATGGTCACTCAGTTCTTGAGGATCGTCTGTTCTACGCACTTTGACGCCATTTTTCTTCCACCTGTAAATTATGGATTTTACTGTACTCCAAGATATATTCAGGGAAAATGCATCCATCCCTTAACTTGTGAGAAGTTACTTGAAGTGTTCTTCTGTCTTCATGCTATAGTTTTTTGGCCTGGACACTGATTCATCATCAGTAATTGGACGTTCCAGATACAGGTGTATTTATATTTAATTTTATATTTTTAATAAATTTAGATTACTCTGTAGAGATCCATTTTCACTTTGACAAATCATCAATGTTTTAATGCTGTGAACAAAAACCTTCCAGGCGAGTGAAGTCTATTCATAGGCACTACATGTAACATACAATAGCTTTAGTGATGTGTGCACTGACATTAAAGGTTGGTTGCGTACAGTCATAAAATACTGATATGCTGGTGAGTCAGAGGGTAGGTAAGAGACAAGCAAATAGGCATTACTGAAGAAAAAAAAATCTAAATTAATTCATACAATGCCTTTGGCAAACATAATTGTCATTGTGACAGGTGTGGAAAGCTAAGGTTTGCTGTTTTTCTTTTGAGTGAAATCACAGGTTGGTGTCTTTTAGTGTTGGATGGTTGAAAATGTGCATTTTCAGTTGACCTGCATACATCTACTGTACTACAGAATTCACAGTTTGCTGCCTCACAATATATTACCCAGACTCCAACACTAAACTCCAGAGGTGCTGCTTTATCAGATATGTTATACAGCTTTGTTCAACATGCAGGGAGAGTCCACTACATAAACCAGGGCTAGTATAAAAAACAATGCCCTTGCAGTGCTATTCAGCCTTGACATTTTACAGGACAGATCTTCTGGAGTGACCGTGATGATTATGCATCATTCTCTTTAAATGGCACTTAGAGTAACAAGGCAACAAACATATGATTGAATTTTCCACTGCAGAAGGTCGACCTGTTTGACCTCCTCTGCCTTCACACATTCTGGAGATAGTGTTTGATGCTTAAAATGTGTATTTGACATTACTGTGAGACATTACTGTGCTGATTTCACACCCCTGGATTTTAGCAGGTTTCTTTCAGTACAGGAGATTGCATATACCTGAGCTCCACTTGTGGCGTCCTCCGGTTTTTTGTCATCTCTGATCCGAAGGAAGCGAGGGAACCTCAGAGAAATGCCCTTCTCTGGATCCACCTGAAGGCACAAACAGACAATATGAAATTGATGAGACTAAATCATTGATCTGAATGAAAGAATACCTGAAGGATGCTATGCTGCAATCCTCTAGAGTGAAGTTGTACCACCTGTGTTGGATTTTCTGGTGCTACAGAAACACTCACACATTGTGCTACAGAGTTACATATGGGGCATCATCTCTCACAAACACTTTTTGGCTACATACAGACACCTCTAGAGAACACACTTGCAAACAGAAATAATGTTCATGACCTGCCGCCAGTGATGAGGACTTACTACTGTCTAAAACCGAGAAGCTTCCAGCTGAATGTTTTGTACTGAGTTGGTAATGTCACATGCATTTTACCAATCTCACTGTCCAAACTGAAATTACTTTTCACACTCACATACTCCAAGTTTCACTCTCCTGTGCAGCAGTATGTTGCACTGTATATAGAGAGCAGTGCTGCAACAACAACAGGTTGAGACAATCACCTCAGAATTTGGTAAGGAAAGCATCAGTGAGTGGTTTTATTTTAGCAAATACAGATTCTTTAGAATATGACTGGTTTGGCGTGGAACACCTCTATGTTTTAAATAACTAACAATATAATGCAGCAACTGGCATCTTCAAATGTAGAATTTCTCAGGCTAAAATGGTAAAAATCTGCAAAATCCTTTTGTCTTTCTTGCTACAAATGTTTTCACACACAGACTTAATTCCCCTCAGTGAGTTTTTTTCTGACTAAGATTAAAATGAGAGTTCTGTATTGTTGATGTCGTGGAAAACATTTACGCGCACTGTGGGACTTTGCGGTTAGCATGAAGCCAAACCACAGCTAACAACCAACCACAGCTATTAAACAAGTATCTGTTTCATTAAATCCAGCTCACTTTTAATAACTCAATTAAGAGGCACTAATTGGGGCTTTTCATTGCAGGCAACAAACCATAACAATTAAATTTATCAGTAGAAACACACGGGGGTGAAAAACAGACTGAACTGACCATCCCCATGGCAGCCTTGTAGACGGGAGACAGCGACAGATCGGCGCACTTCACCTCCCAAACCTGTACTGCGTCAAGCCACACATCAGGCTCTGCTGATTGGTCGAAGCGGTAGTAGGCACGTGGCTTAGGCAGAATGTGATCCTGGAGAAAATAAAATAAATGATTAGGCATGAATTGAACATTTTATTTCTAAATGATATAAATCATTTACTGTGCAAGAGAAAAATGCCAACTTAAAGTTGTCAGACCCCAAGGTCATGTCTACAACAAAGATACTGAATTTACAGTGATATGAAAGGGCTGAACATGTACACTGTACCGTCGACACATACAGACATTTACAATACAAACGTAAAATAGGATAAGATATTCACAGAGAAACTGATAAAGAGAAAGTGACAGAGTGGCTTTGGTTGCCCTGCTGGATTCTGCTGCTGCCTCACGAGCACTTCCCAAGAGACAGCACAGAGTTTGAACACTCCTATTTGCCTGAGGGGCAACATGAGAGTTTGATATACAAGCCACATTCTCATACACCTACATGAAAGATTTCATTCAGAACACATTGATACACACATTCATGTTACTTGATATTCACCTCTTAAGGTAAAAAAATTACATAAAATAACAAAAACTTGGAGCTGAGCTCAGGCCTCCACCAAACTGTTCCTGTTCTGTAAGCAAACTGTCAACTTATACAATATTTAATAGCACCTTTTTAACTTTGACACGAGCAATCATTCTGGCGGCGTATGTGTCACACTTTTACACAACGATACCCATCTCGTTTGGCGTAAAACACCCATTTCAGCCTTTTTGACTCTGAAAGAGTGTAATGTAACTAGACTGCTGCAGTGTCCACAGAACTGGGTCACAGTTAAGTAATGCTGGGGAAAGAAGGCTCCAGCAGTAGTGGTGCCGGTGGTTTTCTCACACACATTTATACTGTAGGAATTCAAGTGACACTCTTTTACAGAATGAATTACACCGAGTGAGCTGGTAGGCGTGTAGAGTCTTATAATCCATTGCTGCTGATATATATGCGGGTTCTGCTGGGGCTCAAATGTGTGGCCTCTCAGTTATATACTTTATTATACAGGTTAGGTATGAGTTAGATGTAACCAATCCACGTTGGTTCTTTGTCTTTATGGTTAGAAAATACGATAAACAGCAAGAGAAGCCTGGAAAGGTGAATGCGTAGGAGCTGTTTCAGTTATATCAAACTATTTGTGTTGATTTGAGTGTGTTTACACCTCTAAGCACTGGGTGAAGAATTCATGTTGATGGCATATGTAATGAGACTTATTTATGCAGAGTAATTACAATCAAGTGCAGGTGTTGCTGGGGGAAGCATGCCGTTTTTGTGCTGGCTGTGGCACCACTTATAGTTCGGAGTCAGTGTACAGGAGTTTCAGGAGAGATACAGGAGTGTCTCTTCATCAAAACTGGAACATGAAGGAGGGCTGAGTTTCTCTGAGAAATAAAATAACCCTAAAAATACAATAAAATGAAAGCCAGAGGAAATAATTAGTGAATTAAAATGATAAATGATTTAAAATAGTTCCATCTTACAGTAATTCTTATTAAGTTGAACAGGTTAAGATCAACTACATTGAAAATACAGGCCACAAACCAAAACGCAATCAACAGTTGCCTGTCACACAGAGTTTGCCTGTCACCATGGTAACAAAAGCATTTGTACTAATTTCCAATTAAGGGTAACTGCATGAACAAGGATATAAAATAGTCTAGTCTAACAACACAGTTTTCTCAGATTTGGGCTTGTATGTGTCTGAGGCGTTCTGAGGTAACAAATTCCCTGAACAAGTTGAAAACCAGATTGTGAGACTTGATAAAGGGGGAGAGAGATTACAAGATCATCAGCGCACTAATGAACACAAGCCAAAACATAGTTGCATTTATGCATTACTGGATTGGAAAAGAAAAACAGGCGAGTGCTTCTCAACTGGCACAAAAACTATTTGTAGAAACTGGTGTTTCAGGACATCGCATGAAGTCTTTCACTACCTCTCACTAATGTGTAGTGACTTTATAGCTGAATTAGACAAAATTTCTTTTTTCATTTTATTAGTTTTACTATTTTTAGGCTTTGGCCAAAAGCAAATTGTATTAAATGGTGATTTGTAAACAGCTAACATGTATGTCAGGGGTGAACTGCAGTCAGTGGTTTGGCATTGCTGTATAATACACACTATACTATACCATATGATACTATATATTTTAATTACTTTATTGATCCCCCTGGGGAAATTGTTGTTGGACAGTTGTACATAGATGTTGGTGCTATGATGGTTTTTCAGTGGCTTGTCTGAGGACATGTGGACAGGAGGAACCAAGAATTGAACCACCAATCCTGGGGTTCATGAACGACAGCTGTTCAAGGCCATTAGTTTGGACTGCATTTCTATCAGTTATAATAAACACTGTTGTATTTCTTTTAGGAAAAAAATGCCAAACAATTAATTAACCATCAGAACAGCTGCAGGATCATTTCCTGTCGATTGATTAATCCAATTGTTTCACTATAGTTAGAGCTCTGTGGTACTTCATACACAAAAAGAATAATCAGTTCCATGCAGGAGCTATGCAGCTATAAATAGAAAAAAGAAAAAGTAAAAGAAGCTGTAGTGTAGTGGACAGAATCTTCAGTTCAAGTATCAGAACAGAAATCTAGACAGAAAAAAGGATCAGTGGGTCCCTCGTTATAGCACAGCACCTCGCCACCCAGAGGAGTGTGAACAGAGCCAATCGTCTCCCTGTCTCGAGTCCCATCGGCCTGCAGCACTGCAACCAAAGCTACACGACTCGCCTTAATTCACCATCCATCACTTTCAGATGGAGGGCTTCATTACAAAGCACTACAGTAAAGCCTGTATTGGTCTGCGAAGGGAAAAAAAAACAGTTACACCGCCTTCTCAATCACTATTTCACTTCAATACTGCACCGTGCAGCAGTTTGCACCAATGGCTCTAAATACTTAACCTTTAAAATATTACTTCAAGATTGTTTTACTGCAGAACAGGAGAGTGCACTAGGACTCACAGTCTATATTATCTAACAATTTGTCACTCTTATAAACAGATGACTGCCTTTTTAAGAGCCTCTGTTCTTATTTCTATGAAAAAGGTCTAAATTTAGCTGAGTAAGTCAACAGAGTATTCAAATGAATTCTGACTCTCACAACAGCTATCATTTTCAGAGAGCGGTTGTCAATTTCTTCAAATGCTGCTGCTGTGGAACGAACCTCTTCAAATGTAAATTGAAAAAGCAATTAAATCCCCGACGTCACAGCACGCCCGCACAGTCATTCCAAATGCACAGAAGGAGTTCATGATCGCTGCTCAATATTTCCAAATAGAGACGAAGTTCACACATGTGCAAGTTAATAAATGCAATTTAAAGTCAGAACAATAGACACAATGTGGGCAAGCCTACGGGGGACGGCATGTTTCGCAATGGCTGAGTTTATTTATATGAAATCTCAAATTTATGCCAGTTAAAGATACCTGGAGGAGTCATTCAAAAAGGATGACACTCTGTGGTATGTATTTTTTGAGTATATATGCACAGTGGACATCTTATTTTGGCTCTCCGTTATAACTGAAAAGGTTGAGCAAATTAAGACTTAGATGAAAAATGACTTTTTGCACAAGAAAAGGCCAAAGACCTCTGATACACTCTTTCTGGCTCTATTAACCTCAAAAATAACTAATTCAGTTTGACTACCTGCAGCTGCAAAATGTTAAAAGCTGAAGTTGTGGTTTAAAAAAAATGAATCAGTGCTTCAAAATGAGCTGAGTTTTGATTTTTACTAAGCCCCTAGGATCAACAGTCTTGTTCTGCCTCTTTACCTTTAAAAACTTGTAATGCTGCTCCAGATCTTCATCCTTGAAGCCGGTCCCGATCTGAAAGAGACGAAAGGAGTTGATAAGACACACACACACACACACTCGGATATACACATACACGTATTCTCTCATGGCGAGACAGAAGACATTTGGCAGCAAACAGCAGAACACAGCACAGGAAGCAAATCCCCCACCTACCCCACATGTGCCTTGTCTAACTGCTTCGCCTGAAGCATCAAGTCACCTCTTAAAAGACCTGAACCCGCTGACACACGGGAATCACAAAGCGAAGTGATTTGCACAGAAGGGGAAGAAAAAAAAGACTGGTACATGATGCAAATATAGCATTTACCAGCTGACCAGAAATATTCTGCACGTGTCCAAAAGAAGCTTTATGCTCCTCGGGCTGCATTCACCACAACACGGTTTAGACTGGTACCTTTATATTTTCTGTTTAATTCAATCTAGAGACCAAAACCTTTACTAAACATCTACAAGCCAACTTGTGCGGATAGTAAGCCCTGTTAAACTCCTTTATGTAATTAAAGCGTTTGTTTACACTGCATTACATGCTTAATTAAATCAACAAGGGTCAAAGATTCAAACCCTTCATTTAATTTAGTACTTTGTAGAAGCACCTGTGACCTTTAAATCTTTTTAGGACAACATTGTACACCTGAATTTATAGATTCTCTCAAACTTGGTCAGATTGGATGGGAACAGCGTGAACTGTCATCTTCATGTCTCTCCATAAATGTTGTATGAGTTTAAGTCTAGGCTTTGGTTGGTCCACTCATGCACTTGTTTTGAAGCCCCTGCAGCATTGTCTTGGCCGGTGCTTCAGGTGATTGTCATGCAGAAAGGCAAACCATTGCCCCGGTCTCAGGGTGTGTGCACGCTAGAGCAGGTTGTCTTCAGGGGCCTCTGTTTGGTTGCATTCATCGTTCTCTCAATTCTGATCAGTGTCCCTGTCTTTGTTGGTGAGAGGCATGTTAGACTGAATTAACCTTATACATTGTGTCTTCACATCTCACGTAGTACTAATAAACTCAACAGAGATAGTGATTTGACCTATATGGCGACACATGTTGATATCTTGTATAAAAAAATGATAGTGATACATTTTTTTCCAGCCTGTATGAAGATAGCACCACTGCTGCTAGATCTGCTGAGGAGTCACTCAAGGACATTTCAGCAGGATGTATACAGCAGGATGTATACAGCAGGATGTATGTATGAGATTACTTTTGGGAAATGAAATGTGGGTCAAATTCTGCTTTCAGCTAGAGCAGAGCCAAAGTTTACAATGTCAAGGACAACAAGATTATTTTTTATGGATTTCTCCATTTCTCCTGTGTAGACAGTGCAACTGATGACTTATCTGGGGTGATAACCTCCCTCATATTTTTTATTTCAAAACAGATCTGTGCACTACAATGTCTGAGTAATATTTTTAGATATATTTTGTGATAAGACAGTTTTGCCATGCACCATTTTTTGTTAAAAGGGCATTGTAAACTAATCACATTGCCTGCAATATCCACAATGTTTGATTGCAGCAGTATGAAGCATGCCAAGTGCTGTAAAATCAATCAGTCTCACAGTTAAATATGAAATAAACTGATTTAGGTTCAGTGAGCCTCTGTGTACTTTTTTAGATATTACAAAAATTGTTATGCATGCGGGAGGCGATGCACAAATTCAACTTCAAGAAAACTCAACGTAGAACGGCCAAAGTATCCACACATAACTAAGAACAAATAAGAATGCCAACCAGGACATCTCAGAGATGGAGACTTACTCTTAATGTGAGAAAAATCTGAACTGACAAACCTTAATAACTATAACCATTTTTTTCCATTCTGCAGCTCAATGATTTGTTTTGAGCTTCAGACATCAAAGTTTAGGAAATGCAGACAATACAAAATAAAGCTACTGCACTGCTTAAATATCTGAAACGCTATACAAGCAAAGGAAAACATTAATATGAAAATCAATAACAGACAAAAAAACGGATTTGTTCTTCCTGCATTTTTCACAGCAAGTAATGTCTTATTTTGTGTAATTTAAACTCACATCAAAATTGGCCTCACTTACCCAAAACAGTAATCTGATGTGTGAAAACATTCTCTAGTGAGATTTTACTTAAGAAAGAAATACTGTGAACAGGAGAAAACCACCTTCACTGCTTGAAAAGTTAACACAGTAATCTAATGGCCACTTTAACATCCACCAGGTCCAGTGAAACTGCTCAGTGGCCAACAAGCAAAGTGCTGCACCAGCGAGCTCCCAGGTGTGAAAGTGTGTAAGGGAAGTGAGTGGTGCTGGTAAAAAAAAAAAAAAAAGTGTGAGCGTGCTGCTCAATAAATCCCTTTTCCATGGATAAAAACATAAAAGTGACAAGAGGAAAAAATGGAGATGAAAGGTTTTTGCAGGTCAGAGAAGACAGAGAATTTATGTTCTGGTAAAGTAACACTCTAGTTCACGCTCTCATTATCTCAGACAGAGACACACAGACACACACACACACTCAGGAGGTCACGCATGCTCCAATACATGCCTACCACTTATGTCCTATGAAGCATGTAGACATACAGATTGTCATGCAACTCAGACTTCAGGACAAAAGTGACAGTTCAAAAGGAATCACACACGCAAAAATACAACACACACATCCACAATACACTCAGCACAAACAGGTGTAGACAGAACACTCAAACTCAATAAACACAATATAGCAGATTAATACAAATATCTAATACACAAATACACATTGAACAGAAGTTGCTAAACAAAACAAGAACACATGAAATATGTTTGTATTTGTAGCTACAAAGTGGTCATACTTAATCATATTGTTCTTGCCTTCCAAAGGTTACACACACATACAGTATATGACTGACATTCCACAAATCAAAATTAAATCACATAGATTAACATTTTTAAACTGTAGAATTCAACTGCTGGTGCTGGTTAAAAAAAATATGGACATGCGTGGCAGAATTATCAAACCATTTTCTACACAGATGTTTAATTAGGATCTTTTGACCTGGTCAGCACCAGGAACACAGTAAACACACAATCTTTGTGTGGTCATTACTCCAGACACCGTGAGTGTGAATCTATGAGTTAACTAAATAAATCTATTCCATCAAAGGACATTTTCAACTAAAAACTTCAGTAGAACCAACACGCCTCAAAGGAAATACAATATAATACAACAAATAATTTCTTCTCAACAGTTCTGTGGTTTTCAGAAAATGAGAGCAGGCAATATCTCTGACACAACTTGACATGTTTGTAAAACGCATTGAAAAAGATGAAGCCGTCAGAACTCCAGTGATGCTTGTAACATAAATAACTCTACAATATCTTACAACAGTTTATGGACTTTAGAGGTTTTCAGTAAATTGAGAAATTAAGGACACTGTCATCTACTCATTTCATATTCTTCACTAAGGGTTTATGTAGAAAAAAAAAAGCTGATTCATGTTATTTCTTGTATTATGGGAATATTGCAATCTGAATCATAAAGATAAAGTACTCTACTGAAATGACTAAGAAATGGTTAAACCTATTAATCTTTTCTGCACATTTTAAGCTTCATGAGAAATAAATATGAAATTTTCTGCTTTCATTGTTCATTTTGATTCAAAGTGTGTTTCCGGTAAAACAAACCAAGCACTGTAGCACACTGAGCCATCTGTGGGATGTATGACTGCACCCCTGTAAAACATGCACTGTACAGACACGCACCTTGCAGACGGACTGGAACTCTTCATTTTCGTCATCGTAGCAGGCCAGCAGGAAGCCCCCGTACGTGCCGGTCCTCTTGCCTTTCCCCAGGTAGGCACCAATCACACACAGATCAACGGTGTCACCTACCCCCTCCAGGTAATCCTTCTTCAACTGCAGGAAAGGACAAGAGTACGTATACAGTATGTCACAGCACACAAGGCAGAATTAAAAAAAAATCTGATGACAGGTCTAACTGGAGCTGAAAAATGCATCTCATTATCAACTAAATCAAACCAGTTATGGCTCCCAAAAGGTACCAATTTTCTTTGTGTAAATTAAAAGCCAAGGGGCACAATTAAATGTCATTTATCAACAGTGAACTGTCAGAGGTCTCAAATGCTGCCTTACGTTTCCTGACAAGCTAATAGTTTTAAACACGTTGTGGTCCAGAACTTTTAAATCAGTTTGGCTGAAAATGTTGAAACCAGAGATTGTGATTAACTGAGGCATGTGGGAAGTGTTACTCTAACACAGAGCAATGCTTTTTATTGTTATCACTACTAGACATTTCCCACACCTTAGTTATACCAAAAAAATTATTGATTTTTTCTTTTTTCTTTTTTCATTTTAATGAGTCTATATATAAGAATATCTTAAGGAAACAAACAAATAGTGATACAACAAAATTGTACAACAATCTTTACAGTGGCCTACTTCTGTGTTTGTCTCAGAACAAAGTGTTGATTGTGTAATACATATGTTGTGGTCAGTCTGCGTGTGTGTGTGTGTGTGTGTGTGTGTGAGAAAGGTGGGTGAGTTATTACTGTGTCATAATGCTGACCCCCCTCAGCCACATAACACACACCTTCAGCCAGTTGTGGGAGCGCTTGGCAATTTCATAGGTGGCATCCTTCTCCAGAGTCTTAACCATGAGTCCCTCACAGGAGTCTACACACACACACACACACACACACACAGAGACACGCACACACATTATTATAACAAAGCACGAGTCTGGTTGTGCTGAAAGGAAATGAACAGATTATCTTTAAGATACATGGAAGGTCTTTGTCTCCGAGACACACAAAAACATATAGACAAAGGTTCACACACAGGTTCAGGACACAAAGACAGACAGCAGACAAGGACACTGGCAACTCATATTCACTCAATACACATAGGGAAAGGGTAGGGTAGTTTGATGTTATTTCTCATACAGAGTCAGACAACACAAGAAAACTCAATTACACAACTCACAGGTTCTGTCAGTGTTGCACATACACGCGTGCAAACACACAACAATACCATGAACATCCAGGCCCAAAGAACAGACAGCAGGCAGAGAGTAATACAGCAAGTACACAACTACTACACACATCACTTGTACAATTTACACATGAAGGTAGCAGGCAAAGGAACAAATGAAATGAAATTCTCACGCAACACACCCACACACAAATAAGTTCAAGACGCACAGGGACAGCAGGAAAGGAAACAAGAACACATTTAGTAAACACACGCAAAGTCCAAGACACAAAAACAAGAAGCAAGAAGGCAAACAAGTAACAGTAAAAAGACAGCCTCCATCTCCCTCTCACACACACACACACAGACACACACACACCTCGGACAGACTGCTCCAGGAACTCGGCGATGGTGTCAGTGTTGTCGGAGTCGATGGATCGGGCGAACACAAACTCTCCCTCCACCTCTGAGAAGCTCTCTCTCAGCAGAGCCCGACGCCGACACAACGGCTGTCGCACCAGGGACTACACACACACACACACACGTTATTACAAATGGCAAAGACTGTGTGTCATTACAACCGTTTCCTCTTCATAGCTTGTAGCATTACAGTGACAAGGATAAAATGCCATCTCAAATAACTACCCACACACACAAATACACAGTCTCAGAGTATACTCGCAGATACACAGTCACGACAGCTTTGCACACACATACACACATCAAAGTTGCAGCAACCTGGCAAAAGCACTATGAGATTTGTATTCACCTACTTAAGTTTTAGGGGCATTTGTGCACTAAAAGTTAATCAAACAGTCACAAAATCCACAACCTGAATTTGTTCAACAATAGGAACACACCTACATACAGTACTGATAGGAGGGTGATGCACTACAAGTTGATGAATGCAGCTTTTACCAATTAATGACATTGCAAAGCTTACACAGAGGACACTGGGTGCATGAGTTTTGATGCATGTCATACAAGTTTTTTGCCCTTAATGTTCTACAGGTTGCCAAAAAAAAGACTTATTATGCTTTCATTTATTTACATTTTGCATAAAAACTGTTAAACCGTTTTGTCTAAATGTCAAAATTCTCCTTAAAGCAACGTGTAGATCATGTGGTTTGCTTCTCCAGCTACTAAACCTAAAGAAAGGACATAACCTTGCTGTCATCGCTGGTTGTTACTGCAGCTCCTGCTCGTTGGTTTGAGCCTTATTGAGGAAGTATCTCATAATCCTCACAGTACAAACACAGAGAGTTAGCAGTGATATATAGTGTAGTGTACATGGAATCAGGCATTCCCAGTTTGTACAAAGGAGGAAAAAAAACAATAAAAATTAATGAATAAATTAATATAAACGTGCAACAGACATAAAAAAGACAAAGCATGTGTGAGTAGAAACAAACTAATTCACAGAATTTACATAAATGCCATATTAGGTAGGATGCAGCAATGAAATGGCACAACTTAAAGACTCACTTGTGCTCTTTTAATTATACGATTTTCTTTCCGTTCACTTGGGAAAACTCATAACATTAGTTGATGGAAACATTCACTCATTTGCATTTTCTCTTTAGCTGACTTTTAGGAAATGCTATTTAAAAAAAAGACCATTATTTGGATTGAAATGTACCCACTCAATCCCACACACAGTCACAATTACCACCCACAGCGCTCACGCAAACACACAGAGTCTCAGAAAAGCACTGACTATTCTCACACAGAGAGACACACACACACACACTCAGACACACTCCACTGGAATTACAATGAGCGTTAAAATCATTATCCAGTTATGGCCTCCAGTAGCACCATCATTGGCATTCAGGGATGTTGCTGGCATCTCGACAGGGTGACGAGCATGTGGGCACGCTCGCAAACAACAAACATGCGCACACAAGCTGGTTTTAAATGGCAACAAGAGCGCTGAGAGAGATCTCAGGGTGATATTTTCCTCATCATCACCAGGCCTTACCTCACCGTTGAGATAGAGGAGGTCAAAGGCGTACACGCACACTTGGACTTTGATCTCAGAGGCATCCACGTCCTGCAGGAAAGCATTTACACACATACATATATTTAAATATTTCTCCCCTGACAAAAATATGCAAATAGACGCATCTTATTCACAAATCGCTACATCCAACCTTGGGACTTGTTACAAAGAGCTCTTTGATTTCTCTCCCACTGATCTTGAAAGTTAACCACCACCACGCCTTCCCATCATCTCTCTACCCTTTAACAGCATTACACCTACTTGTTGTGCGCATCCCCCCACTGCCAGCGTATTACTTCCTGCTCCTCGACTCACTTCACTAACCACTTCTACTTTTCCATCTCTTACTCTCACCTCTGCAGCACCTCATCCTGTTTATTCTGCTTTTGTTTACTCCTGTCAGTCTACACACTCTCCAGTCTTCCCTATTACAGGGTTTCCACCGTAGCCTTGTTGCAAAAGTTCATGACTTTTCTAGAAGTGCACTGAAGCAATATTGAATTTCTAGGATTGGGCTGCACCATCTATTTGTTAATCTATTACTAAGTGATTCCTTCCTGGCTAAAAGGAATTCAGGCCAGTGATTTGCTAAATCACTTGGAACCATTAAAACCTTTGCTTTTAAAGCTAAAGCTTTAAAGCTTTTATTTATCATGAAGTCTTGCTCAGTGCTCAGTGGGTAGAGCAGTTGTCTTCAAACCCGAGGGTGAGCGGTTCGATGCCCAGTCCCGGCAGGCTACATGTCGAGGTGTCCTTGGACAAGACACCAATACACTGAACCCTGGCGCCTCAAGGGGACTGCCTGTCGACAAAGTATTTCCCCAAGGGGACCAATAAAGTATCAATCATTATTATTGTTTGTGCTTGTGTTTCTGTCTTTTAATAGTGTTTTTTGTGTTTGTTTTTAAGGTGTACAGCACTTTGGTCAGCCTTGTTGCGGTGTTAAATGTGCTTTATATAGAAAGTGGTATGGCATGGCATTGTTTTATAAGAAATGTGTTGAGTGCATATTTCTTATAAAACTAGAGCTAAATGATGAACCAATTTTCAACTTTTGTATGGTTCTACAGTAGTTTGAGGATGCAAGTAAACTACCATTCACAAGTAGGGGGCCATTAAGTTTTTTTGTTTTTTTTTTCAAGAAATTATGTATAATGTAATTTTATAATGATCAGAAATACAGTGTAGACACTGTTAATGTTGTAAATCACTATTGTAGATTAAAACTGCTTTTTAATGGAACATCCACAAAGGCGTACAGAGGCCCATTATCAGCAAGCATTAGTTCTGTGTTCCACCGGCATGTTGACTTTGCTAAAATAGTTTATCAATTTAAAAGACCAACTGATGATTACAAAACCCTTTTACAATCATGTCAACACAGCCGAAAACATGTACGGAAAACAATGGAAAGTGATTCCGAACGTTTACACTGTACTGCACACGAATGGTGTTAAACTCACTAGCTTTCTGCTTTCCACTATGTTAAAAAAATAAACCTCCAGATCATCTGGAGCAAATGTCAGTTCAGATTATGTCATCTGGCTTCTCTGACAACAGAGGTCGTATTGTTGTTCAACCTGCTCCTCTGGACTCCTCAAGATGAAATCATCTGAACTGTAAACTGGAAAAGGTTTCTCTCTTAAGCAAGAGAAACATATTTTTATACAGCGAAGGCAGCGGGAGGTTTAATACCTTTCATATACTGTACATGTACGCCCCCAAACTAGAACCAGAGAAAACAAGTTTCAAGAATACCTCTGGAAGAAAATTGCTAGGAAACATTTGTACAGTTTTCCAATTAAAATCAATCAGCAATGTACAGTCTGACACAGAGTACCACCAGAAATTACAGATTTAGAGGAAAGAAATTAAATATTAAACATGAGTAGTTTGCACATGAAGGCATAATAACTTGTATTTGAATTTGTTCATCTTTCAAATTTCAGCAATATCAAGACTGCTGATGTAATTTAGCTAAATGTCACTGAAGTAGCATTTTCTTATTTGAGGTATGTTGTGTTATTTCTGTGAAGGATAATTTAAAATATAAAAAAAACTGATAATTTGGATTATTATCATTATTAAGCAACATTTTATCAACACTAGGCAAGATGTGTTAATCGAATTATATATATATATTAACTCATTTATGCTTCACTCTAAATATCTCATGTATTAGCAAGCCAACTTTAGCCATATGAATAAGTGTGAGTGGTGCAACCCATTTGTATTTGGTGCTATGTACATCTTCACTATGCTAAGTCTGACGTTACAAAGAGCTGTCAGATGTTTTCAAAAGTTACAGTACAAAATTAAACTGCAGTGTTTACACTAAAACCTCTGCAGTCTTTAAACCTGAAAGATCTCTCTCCTGATTTATCCGTCTCCTGCTTTATTCTCCTTTCACTCCCTCATTACTCTCCCCTCCGCTCATTAATGGTGTACAATTAGTCCGTATTGGGTTTCATCTCATCTGAAATACTTCATCTCAGCAAGACTGCTCATGGTAGCAAAAGATTCGAGACGTTGTTATGCCAGAAGGGCAGTACAATCAAGTTTGTGCATCAAAGCATCATTACAAATAATCATAATTTCATAGTGGTGGTAACAGTATCCAGCGAAAAATCATCAGGATAATCATTTTCAGCCATTTTCATTATCACATTCTCCACATTTTCACTTCTCCTTTCCTAATTTACAAGAATGGCATCATGCATGCAGAAAGACAGGGTAAAGGGAGCAGTTTCACTCTAATGTGATTGGTGCGGTGGAAAGAGGCCATTATTCTGATCAAAACTGAAAAAACACCTTGCTGACATTTGCAATCTCACACCCACCTCCTCTCTCCACCATCCATTTGACTCCTCTGTCTCGTACTTATCAATCTCTCCCTCTTTCTGTCTGCTCTTTCTCTGTCCATCTCCCTCAGTCTGCCGGATCATTTCACTCTATTATCTATCTCTCCTCTACCTACTGGTCCTCATCTCTGTCTTGTTTTCTCTCTTCAACCTTTTCTCTTCTCTCATCATCTCCTCCTATCTACCTTTATGACACCGAGTATTTTTTTTCTCTAATTTCTTCCATCTTATTACATTCCTTTCGACCCATACCTTTCTCTTGCGGGTGGTGAGGACCTGAAAAGGCTGGATCTGTTTCTTCTCACGATCCCAGGCAACAGCCTCTGAATCCAGCACGCAGGATACCACAGAGTCCTTCTTCACCTGTGAACGAAATGATGAAGGCACAGCAAAAAGGAATTAGATCAAACATAATGAGATTGTACTCAGACAGAGATGAGAAAGATGACGGATAAAAAAAAACCCCCAGATGACGTTATTTGCCAGTCTGTGTATAAGCAACATCTGCTGTAACAAACAGAAAACTGTCTGAAAACTTTCAGTGAAGTAAATCCAACAACCTTAAAAGATTCAAATTCAATCTAAGGCCTAACTTGGAGCTTTGTAAAGGCTTGAATACAGGCAATCAAAATGAAGACATGGGTAGGACCTGCAGCTGCCCTCAATTTTTTGCCAAATACTTTGGAAGTCAACGCATTAACAATTTTTTTCTGCCCTACATTTATCTCTACTCCTGCGTAGCCAAGTCTGTTCCTACCATCTCTTCCACTCAACTGTTAAAACTCTTGGTCGGACGCCAACATTGTGCCACGAAGCCAAATGCTTCACTAGAAACATTTAGCACTGTTTCACAGTTCGTGTTTTTATTTCTGTATTAAGTAAAAGGTTTGGCAGCTGAGAATTATTTTGCTGTAAACGAAAAACACTGATTTCAGCAGGGGATTTAGCCATCTAGCTTATGGGCAGTGGCTGCTAGTTACCTAAACACAGGACCTAAAGTCCTGTGTGTGAAGTTTAATCTCTTGCTTTCTGGATGATTTGGGGCCACTAGCATTCTGTAAGTCTTAAAATTTACTACCTGAACCACAGCAAATGCCGACCAGTGAGTGGAATGTGAATGATGATCAGAGAAAGCCAATCACAGGTAAGACAAGAGACACATTAGATATAACAGGTTGTTTAGAAACATTCTCAAGCATAACTAATATCCTCATAAGGTCATTAGGCTAAGTAATGCATTAATTACAAATTCATGTATTTATATTTATATTAATGTGTTAGTGCATTTATATTAATTCATAATTTAAAGCATTAAGGCACTATGGTAGCTTCAGGAAAATTAGTTTTCCCTCATTAATATGCAAAATAATGCAGCAAGGTGCTGTAAAATCTAATCAGACCATCTCCTCCATGCAGGCTGGTGTGTTCCACTCAGGCATTGTTCACTTGTGTTCACAAGAATGTGTCGACACACACATGCTGCTGTAACTACAATGCCAGGACAGGAGATGCACATTTTAATTTAAGGTATCTACTTCTGAGATAAAAGCATAATTTAAACTGATGTGTTTCACAGCACAAGTAAATTAAATATCATTTACACAGACACAGAGAAATGATTTCAAGCACAGAAACAAATACTGCATTGTTGTTGCAACACTCCAATTTTTCACTCTGCTTATTTGTTTTCCCATCTAAAACCTTACAGTTCAGACAGAGAAGTCAGAAAAAATAAAATCTAGCTTAAAAGAGAAGGGAGATGTGTGGGGGGAAAAGGTGTATGAAAGACAAATAATGAGAAGGGAGAGCAGGATAAAGAGGAACTGAAGGAAAAACAGAAAAGGTGAGAGAAGACAGCAGACAGGAGCATCAACAGATGAAGAAACCGAGTGAATACTGTTTGTCGGAGGGCAGAGGGAGAGGAGTGGTAAGAGGGGAAGAGTGTAAGAGGCAGAGAGACAGACCAAAAAAAGTGAAATTGCAGACAGGCTGTATCAAAGCGTTGAAAAAAAGATGAGGAAGAGAACGACAAGGATGAATAAGGCAAAAGTGGAAGAGAGGGAGAGGAGAGGTGAAGAGAGCATTAAGTAGTGAGGGAACGAACAGGATATCATGAAGTAATAATGAAGAAGAAAGGAGGAGTGATTAGACTGAGTGTCATGAGAAAGACTGGTGGAAGGAGCGAGCAAGGAGGTGAGAGTGAGAGACAAAGAGCAATGTAGCTTTTAAAATTATGAGTTATGGGGTGTGAAAGAGATGAAACGAAAGACAAAAATGAAAGGAGGGGCATGCAACACTTTAAATTATAGTACAGCTTGTAGCGTACGGTGGTAGATTGTACTCTGTGTGCACAAAGCTGAGCCGTGAGCAACCACAAACATTCAAGTCATGCCAGAGGTATTGGTTTTCTACAGGAGAGCAACGCCAGATAAAATATGTTCTTCAGCATTGATGATGTGTTTGAGGTGAATCTTATGACTGTTCATTTGCCATCTTATGCTCTTTCTTCCTGGAACATCCAACAGTGATCCGCTGACCAAATGTTAACTTGTTGTGCTGATGCCATTAATAAAGATAACATGATGTCCTATAGCTGTTTCACAATAGGTGCCTTAATGCCTTAGTTTGGCATTAGTAAGAGTTTAGTTTGTTTTTCTAAGTCATTTTGAGGCAGTTATGCAGTGAACTGATGACAAGAAATTCAAAGGAGAGACAAGAGATCAGAGTGGACTCCACCAGTGTAAAGTTTTAGGACATGTTCAGTTTGTCGAAGCAGTGGTGTGATTCAGCTCTAATAAAACTGCACAAGCAATCAGGAAACAATGCAATAAGTCTGAAAGAACAAACAGGAGCATTGGAGTGAGAACTAAATCTAAAATCAGAGATTCAGTTAGAAGCCATTAAGGTACCGGGAGCTGAACACAGACTTAAATAAAACAGAACTCGAGTCTGAGTGTGGAGACCGGCCCCCCTGCAGCTCTGGTACCAAGTAGAACCACAACAGCGTGGTTAGATGAGTGGTCCCCTGTTGTGAGGTGACAGCAGCAGGATAAAAACAGGCTACACTGAAAAAAAAGGCCCACTCGAAGCAGCATGTCAACAAGTTGCATGCTGGTTGTTTTGCTTAAGCTTGCAGCTGAAACCTCCCAACTTTTTTCTTTTATCTCCTTCTTATCTTTAGCTACAGGAATTTTTGAAAATGACTTGACAAAGTCACCAGATGGCTCAGTGGGACTATTTTAAAATCTAATCTTTTGTCTGGGATTTAATTCACGACAACCTTGATGCGAGAAACATCCTTTCCCAAAAATCTGATTCAAAGTCTGATTGCTTATCTCAAAAATCATGCAAGCCAGCAGGAAATGTCCAAATGCAATACTAGGATAAATGCTTTCTGTAAAACTGCAAAGACTGTGTGATGAATGAAAATGCAGCGCTTTGTTACTTGTGACAATATTTCCCGTTGGTTTGTTTGTCGGCTCAGAGACGTTCTCACAGTAAGAAGTAATAAATGTGAATTCTACAGAGGATTCTGTAGGTTTGACCTGAAAAATAACACACACAGTAGAAAAATGGGAAAAAAAGGCTTTCTAATCATTATGTGAAACAGGTTGTTTAAAAGACTCAGCAGTTTTGTCAGTTCTTTTGTTCAAAATAAAACTCACCTAAATGATCGTGACACGAGGTGACTCTTGGTGTTTGTAACCACTGGGGTTGTTGCCTGTTCCCTGAATTAAGTTTTAGAAAATAAACACTACAGTTCTCTTTTTTTTAAAGTGAACATCAGTCAGTGAAGGAAAGGAGCATGTGGTTCTTATAAATTCAAATCCATACCTATGTCTTAATAAAATCTAGCAAAAGGTACCCACTAGTAGTATTCCCTAATGAAACCTTCATCTGATTCGATAACCTGTCCTGATTAGTACACAGCAAATGGGAATATCTTGAATACTGTGTATCTGACAAAGTCTTCAAAACAGCAGTGAATGAGAAATGAGAGAGCAGAGAGAGAAAACTGATATAACTTTATTTGGTACTTCACAGCAGTTCCTAACTAAAGTAGAAAAACATATTCAGCGGGTGCTGAGGTTGTGAGCGCCCTCAGATAACCCTCTCTCTCTCTCTCTCTCTCTCACCATGCAAGCAAATTCTCACTAATTTGGCGAGCCAGCCCACAGCTTTAACTTTAATTTAAACAACTATCTATTTTGACATCTACTGGAGAGATTAAGTTTTATAAAAAGATTATTTATAATTTCCATCCTTAGGAGATACCTCTCTGAATGCAAAAACAAAGAAACTGAATGGTCAGTGGTAGGTGTGGAGGACTGAAGGGAGACCTGAGGACAACGAAGGGTTAAGGACAAGCAAAAGAACAAATAAACTTTGAAAGAAGGCTTTCAAACTGAGACAGACAGAGACAGAGAGGATGAGTGGGCACATGGAAACCAGACAGATGAGAGATAGGTTGAGAAAAAAAAAAGCAGCAAAATGAAACTCAGAGTGAGCATGATAAATGTGTGCAGTAGTTATCCACACTGCTGCAAAAGCCCTCATTTGACAATCACAGCTCACACAAGAGTCTCCTCTGTCCCAGGGGCGGAGCTGAGCTGCAGCTCTGAGCTTTTTACCTTGGGAATGCGAGAGATGATATCGGGGTATTTGCTGGTGTTGTCTTCCTGGTTGCGGCTGAATATTCGAACCTCTCCGCTCTCTAAAATGTGAATCTGTGGGGACAAAAAAAAAAAAAAAAAAAAGTCACCTTTTTTTTAAAAATGGTATCAAAGTGGTCTGGTTTAAAGTTCTGTTGAAAATGAAAATATTGAAGATAGCAGCTAGGATGTCCTGATTATGCTTGACAGATGGATGTGTGAATAATGAATGCAGCGTAGTGAGGGAGTAAAAACTCAGTTAACTATAAGACATAAACGTGTAGAAGGAATTCTATCTGTATATTGGTTATGGAATCTGTTACAAGTCTAATCTTGTGATTAGTAATATTGGACTACATAAATCAGGGCTATTCAAATAGCGGCCTGCAGGCCACATGCGGCCCAGAAACAACCTCAGAGTGGCCAAGCCCGTGGTCCTATCAGAAATGCAGAAAAACTGAGAAAACCCAATTTCTAGATGGAAAATTTTCACAGATGTTCCAAAGCACTCTCCTAGCAACAGTCAACCTATAACGCAGCATGTTGTTGTGTAGCTGGCAGCGGTGTTAAAACAGTGCTAACGTCTTTATCATCTCACAAGTGTAAAATAGAGGATGAAAACCATCGATTTAACCCGACCTGGACCGTTTGCTTATTTTACCAGCAAGTCCAAACCTGTGTTTAATTTACCATGAGTGTGTTGCTGTATTTAAAGATTATAATGTGCAGAGGAAACACTTTGAGAAACATCAGAGTTTCTGCACAAACTTTCCTCATGTTAAGAAAGTAACAATTTTAGTGCTGATTATGATTACGATTATGTTTTCTGTTAACATAATGATCATATGTTCACATTTAACTTAAGTGACAAGTCGCAAATACTGAACATATTAATGAAATGTTCAAAGACAACGTATTTTTGTCAGCCAAAATATCCGATCTACAACATCCGGTTTTCTCTCGCCGAAAATATCCGACGTTGCATTTCATCATCCAGACATGTGAGTGTAGTGATATTAACGTGTTTTATTATTGGGATCAGACATCACAGCAGTGGGTTAGTGTCAGTGAAAGACTGTGGGCTGGTTAATGGATAAAAATGTCCCGTCACACAGTCGCTTCACACACGTCTGCATTAAAAATGAAACCAAAACACAATCTTTTTTCTAATCCTAACCTCAGTACTTTTCTTGCCTAAACCCCACCTCAGACAGGACTTTGGTCTTCAACTCGGGTCTCCAGCATGTCAGTCCTGCACAGTAAACGCCCTCCATCCACCCCAACCACCTCTTCACATTAATAAATGTATCACGTCATTCATTCACAAAAATACGTGTCAGTACAACATAACTATTACGTTCTGTAGAAAAACGTAATCGGGATTGCAGTTTAGTTGTATACGAATGTAATTTTTAGGAGACAGGTTTGGCTTGTGAATCAATCTTTTCACACATGAAAAAAAAAAACCCCAAAAAATATCTATTTATTTCTAAAGCCAAAGATATTATTGGTGATACTGTTCACTATTGTGTTGTTTTGTATGGATTCAGAGACATTTATTTTGTTACGTTTGTTATTAAGTTGCTGCTTATCTGTCACTGAAAATGTTGGTCCTCTTGCAACTTTTGGGGGGGATTTTCTGTCTCTTTTTGGTCATCTGCAATATTGTCATTGCCGTTTTGCAATATTTTTTGGATCCTTGTTTTTTTTATCTTTGAGCTTTTCTTTAGAACACTGAATCATGGTTGATTTGGTCTTTTTTGATCCTTGTTAAAGGATTTAAAGTGTACTCATTCCAATTACAGGGCCTCGAAAAAATCCTGTATTGTTATTTTTCGTCACTAGTCGGGAGTGGGCCTTCCCTGGATGTGGTAGCCGTTTCTCAGGCTCCCTCTCTGGAATCGAACCCTGATTCTGACCCTAACCCTTATTCCCCCGATTGATTACCCGTGGTCACCATGGTAGGCACACAAAGTACCATCGAATGTTGATAGTATTTTTTTGTTTTTTTACACTAATCCATGAAGACAAGAGAAAACTTGATGCAATTCCACACAAGTTGGGGGTGGATACAAGATGATGTCCAAGTCACTGAACATTGAATATCGTTTAGGGTACAGTTAAACACATCATTAAGAAGCATGTACATAAGTCTGACTAGAGCACACCATCCTCAAAAACTGAGTGACCCTGCAAGACTAATGATGAATGATCCAAAGGAGCAGCCGAGATGGGATAAGCAGAGAAATAACTATTGCATGGGTTCATCACCAGTTGAAGCTTTATGAGATAGAGGCAACTGGATGAAGGGTCAATGGTCTGATGAGACTAATGTTGAGCTTTTTGGTCATCAGACTAAATGTTTGGTGTAAACCAAACGCTGCATATAGTCACAAAAACACCATCTGTGCTGCATGGTGGTCGCAGCATCATGTTGTGGGGATGCTTCTCAGCAGCAGGCCCTCTATGAAGGTAGAGGGTCAAATGTATGCAGTGAAACATATAGGACAACCTGATGCACTCTGTGAGAGAACTGTGACTTTGGAGAATATTTGTTTTCCAGCAGCACAGTGAACCCAAGCATACAGCCAAAGCTACACACAAATGGTTTCAAAAACAACAACGTTGACGTTCTGCGGCCGAGTCAGAGCTAAGACTTCAAGCCAATTGAGAATTTGTGGCAGGACTTGAAATGCAGTATGACACAGTCGTTCTGCAGATCTGACTGAGACCTATCTACACACACTTAATGCTCCATCTACTAAAAACTGAGTTGATTTGCTTGTTTTATATTTGAATTAATATACATTACTCTGTAGAGATGTTTTCACTTTGACATAATAGCCTTTTCTGTTGATTAACGTAAAAAAAATATATACATTGACTAAATTATGTGACATAAATTGACACATTCAATGTTTATATAAAAGTACTTTTATAGATACTGTACATATGTGTTTATATGCTGTTCTATTTTGGGATGTATTTTTTATATTTATAGGACTTTTGCTTATGTAAAGCTCATTTTTTCAGTTGAACTATGAGCATTGTCTCCAATAAACAAACTAGAAATAAATACACTCACAGTCACTCATTTGACTGATTACATTGGATACACGCTTCCATTAATATGTACACAGTTATTTGGATTAATCAACTGCCTCACACACATATTTACACTTTCTAATGGATAGTCACCACATTTGAACACAGACACACTCATATGTGATATCTTGTACACACACACACACACGCAGTGGGAGTTGTTTAACTGAGTGATGAACCGTGAGTCCCTCTGCTGGCTGTTTGAGGTAAAGTCCACTGCAGTGAGACCACAGAGAGAAAGAGAGAAAATTTAACAGAGAAAGGAAAGGAGGACGTCATAGGGTTTGCTCACTCTGTCTCCATCCTCTCTCTCTCTGTTTTCATTCCTCTCTCCCTGTTCATCTCTCCTCTTCTCAATTCAACTCAGTTCAAAGGCACTTTATTGGCATGACTGTCCAAAATTAACAATACAGCTGGAGGGGTTTACATTACAATCTCTCTTTTGCTGTCTCTCTCTCTCTCTCTCAAAATTTCCTCATTCCCACTGCTGTCTCCCGTTGTGTCTTCATGTTCGCCTGCCACTCCTCTTATGTGTCTCGCCTTCTCTGTCTCTAGCCTCTTTCCCCTCTGCTCTCCCACACCCCCCTTCCTTCTCTCTGGTCCACAATGGCAGAAGTAGCTTGCTCTGCCTACAGGCCCAGGGAAAAACAGCGCTACTGTTTATCTTAAAAGAATTGGCACAGTGTCACGCACAAACATCACCATATGTGTGTGCGCACAGTCGAGTGAACACGCAGCGAGAGCCACAGAACAGTAATACCTCTTTCAAAGAACACAGCCAAAAGGTATATGCATACAAAATTCAGCAGGCATATGTTTGCTGCCAAACGCAAGAAAAACAAACAGTTGCACTCTGTCACTTTGCCACCTACATGCGCACACACACACACACCTGTGCACGCTCTCCGTCGTACTTGTACTCGCAGGTGAACGCCGCCTCGTCAAACTTCTTCATCACCTCGCCGACACCCTTGGTGGGATGAGCCAACATGGGTCTCAGCGGTACACCTGGGAGAAGGAGGACGGCATGAGAAATTGTGGAAGTAAACAATTAAAAACAGCCGGACACCGAGCAACCAATACAAAAATCATGCATTTTTATGATTTAAAAACAGTCAAGAAACTAAAAGTGTGAGTTAGCCCAAGAGAAGTTCTCGTCATTCGCCACTTTCTGAAGGAAAGAGAAGGAGAGGTGGGGCTCGTGCACAACAGGCCTCCAGGTTGCGAGTGAGGCAATAAAAAATAAAAAATTAAATAAATAAACTAGATGTGAAATTAGCTTTAACGGCATTAGCATCACACCCAACACAGTTTGTAAAAACAAAACAAAACACACACACAACAGTTGAAATTTGTTCTTTGCATTCTCATTTGGCCCCAATATAAAAGTTCTCTGACTAACATCCCCTTAGGCAGTGCACTGCTAAGTTAAGCTTCTACTGCAGCAGAAGGGTGATATAATGAAATATACCAAACAGTTTCCTATAACTGCAGCTTACAGAGCACCGAGACAGTTATGACAGGACAGTAATGTTTGGTCCAAACTGGCTGGTGCCAAATATTCACTAGCTCCTTTAACTATCCTGCATTTCAGAACAGAGCAGCCCTGTGAATAATGATTGTCTGCCTGCCAAAATAGCAGCTAGATTTGTCTAACTAACCAACAACTGCCAATTTAGTTTCCCAATTTAGTGGCGTTCAGATGGTGGCTAGTATTAATTTCCCACCTTGGTGCCAAGGCTCTGTATCACAAATAGCTTGACAACAATGTAATTGGGAGTTAATCCTTAGTTTAGCAGTGTCTTTTATCTTCCTGTGAAAAATGACTTAACTAAAATAAGTGACTCATCTCCACTGAAAGGATCAATAAACACACACTAGCCACTCTTGTGGGTTAAATAACCCTTCTGCTTCATGACTGGCTGCTTACCTGGAGTGAGCTTGCAGTGATTGGGTAGCTGGTCTATGCCCTCCTTCAGCAGAACAGGGATGAGGACGTCGTAATTGGGCATCTCGCTGGACGGAAGAGCGTGGGGAGTGATCGGAAGATGAGGCAGGGAGTTTGGAAAGAAAAACAAAAGAGAGAAAAATCAATATCATCCAAAATGAAAGCAAGCCAAATAAGTGAGGAAGAATAAGGGACAGGGCTTAAAGGGGATGAGGCACAGTAGTGGAACCGAGGAGAGACTGCAAAGTGAAACAATGGGGTTGGTTTAGGCTTCGGTTACCAGTAAGTCTGTTTGAGAATGAGGCTCTTCTCTTCGATCCAGGCCCGCCTGCTCTCAGCACTCATCCCCTTCCCTGCGTCAATCACAGCAGGAGGGAAACCTACACGGGAAGAGGAAAAAATGCATTTCAAACAGATCCGTGTAATGGTTTGAACATTTGTATGACCGAACACTTGGATAAAAGTTCAGAGGCATTTCAAAGGCCAGGAAATTTACAGAGCAATTACCTGTGTATAGCTGCAGCTCAGTGTTTTCTACACTGTCATTTTGTTTCCCAGTATAACATAGGTAATTACAACATATTTTAAATACAACTGAATACCAAATTATAAAAAAAATTTAATAATTGACTTAATCCTTACAAAGAATTTGCTCCTATTTGACCTGCCTGATTAAATAATAGTTAAATAAATAAAAATGTTTTTAAAAAAAATATATATATATTCCAGACCAGACCACAGATCAATGCAAATTTCCCTACCAAGCCTCTGGTCTAATTGACTCTTATTAAAGCATACCTTCAGTCGAGAATAAGGCATGAATACTAATAAGTCAAGAATGAATGTATTTAATTTGGTGCAGGTCAGATGAGCGGTGAAAGCCCTAATGAGAGATAAGCTGTCAAAACTTCTTCCTAAAACTAATGAATTCAGCAACATAGTGATGAGAAGATCTGTCAGTTTCATGCACACACTCACATACCTCATAACTACCGGTTTTGCAGATGGTTTATTTAACAAGTTTATGAGGAAGTGCTTTATTAAGTGTAACTCTTGCAACTGTTCTAAATGTGCAAAAGCATATTTTAACACTGCTTTAATAAGCATTTGTTAAATAAAGCCTATTATTACATGTTCTAACACCCCGACTTCTTTTGCTTTTGTGGAACCTCCCAGTTGAATTATTATTTCAGTTTCCTAAGAAATAACTCCATCACGCCGCAAGTGCATACTTGAGTTTAAATAAGGAAACAATATATATCCACAGATGGGGAAAGATCCACAGTCCAAAGTTGATCTGAAGCTACTATGAGGCTTTAGCAGTACAAATTCAACAAATCCAAGGTTACTTGTCTGCACACACACATAATTTAACTCCTGAAGCCTCATGTTTAGAATCAGATTAACTTTATAAAATATTTGTGCACAGTGCCAGGTTGTTTAATTTTTTTTTTTTTTTTTTTCTTCTTGTAAATTTCAAAACTACCTTGTCCAGGTGGGGTCAAGCACACAGCTTGGCTTAGTGCTGAAAGTACACTCTGCTCAGCCAGGCCAATCCTCAGCTTCCCAGCCAGGGACCTGTCAAAAGCACAAGACCAGCTGCAGTCAGTGTTGATACCTGGTCCCCATGCTGCTTGAACACACACACGCACACACATGGAAGTATGGCGGCACAGTGAGGTCTGTGTCTACATACATGGAGACATGTATGTACATGCCTGTGGCCACACACACACACACACACACACACACACATATATACACTGGCACCTGTCTGTGTATGTGAAAGAGAGAGTGTTATTTTACCTGACTATGTAGCGGGCCTCGGAGAAGCGGCACGCCACAAAGAGGCCTTTGATGATGTCGATTTTCTTATTCATGGCCTGAGGCGGGGGGAAGAAATTGAGATTCACAGAAGAAGAGCAAGAAGAGACAGAATGCAGAAAGACCGAGGTCACCAGCGAGTACAAACTCCATGTTCAACCCACAGCTTAAATAAAAAACACAGAGAAAAACACATAGCAAATGGGAGGGAAAAGAAACTAATTGCTTGAGAAATTCTAGGCAGGTGACGAATTATTCAAAAGCAGAGAAATCACCCTCCTCCCTCTGAAGTAGACAAACTAATAATTCCTTCTACTATATGCAATCACATTAATGTTTATTTTCTTTTCCCTCTATGAAACCAATATTGAGAAGCAAATAGAGAGAAAGCAATATTTTCCAAAGCCTGCTTTACTCTAATGAAAATGTTATTCCGTGGCTCACCGAGTTCCCACTCATGCTGGCAATTTCCTTCAATTTCCTAAACACGCCCCCTGCTGTCAGACTGGCCGGCTGGAACATCATGCGTTGGTTGCTACGGGAACTCTCGGCCACTAGGCCCAAATCTCCTTTTTCCTGCGCCTCTGCCTTGATTTTGTCCAATTGTCGCCCTGGAAACAAGAGTGAGGTGGTAAATAGCAGCCGCCTTGCTGGCTAATGAGCACAGAAGAGTGGCCTTAGCAGTTAGGTTGGGAATGCACAAGCAAGTGTTTGGGTGCAACAGAGTGGGGAAATTTTCTCTATGTGTGTGTTTGTGTGTGCACCTATTACCAGTTGCTTGAGCAACAGCTTTCATTAGCACCGTCTCTCCAACACCAAGCTCCATCCCCAGGTAGGCAGGACCCAGCTGGTTCAAACACAGGTACACACAGCACAGCAGGTCATCTGGAAAGAGAAAACATTTTATTACACAAAACACATAAGACTGCACAGACGCAAGGAGAAAAACACACGACACAAGGGTACAGGCTTACACCTCACAGGGCACAACAGTCTGAGACAACACACACACAGACACACTCAAGGACACATGGACAGACACAAAGATGTGACATACACACAAACGAGGCATACAGACACAGAACTAAACTCTCAAGACACAAACACCACACCCCCCCACACACACAAACACAAAAACACCCCTCAAACACTGCAAAACAACCAAACACAAAAACACAAACATGAACATACAGACACAGAAACACATTCTCGCGACACAGCCAAACACACACAACCACAGTTAGATACAAACCACTCAGGCAACACCAGTCAAAAACACAGGGGCTCAGACACACAATAAAAATATACACACAGTGCAACACATCAAAACAAATACATGCACATCATTGGAATCCCACAGGTACACACATCAATGAACTGACTCATCCTCCCACTTTTATGTGCAACCTGGCTACACCATCGTCGCCTTGATAGAGTGGCTGGGAGCCAGCTGCCTGTGTAGCTACATCAGCATGCATTATGGGAGAGATAAAATACCATTTACCTGGAGAGAGCAGCAGCACGGAGCGAAACAGGTTCGACAGCGTCTCAATGTTTCTCAGCCTAGGAAATGACAATGGGATTGCTTTGAGACAAGGAAGTCGAGTTAAACGTATTTTAAAGCTATGCTGTAAATACTGGGAGGCGGGAAATTAGATTTGTCTGGAGGTTTTAATCGGAAATGGAAGCTCAAGAGGCAGATGAACAGCTCACTTATGAAATGCTATACATCACCTGCAGTGGGCAGGGGAAATACAAGTCATTACTGGAACATTTGTCATTCAATATTCTCAAAAGACAAGATCTGTTAAGGTGTTTTCAATTTATTTGCAGGAGACTTAAGTTATGGATCCCATGCATTTCCTTAACAAAAAAATGTACCTCTTTAGTTACTTTCTACTCATTATTTTGCTGAAGAGGTGTAAAATAAGTCATCAGGTTTCCAAGTCTGTTTCAGAGAAGCTGAAAATACACACATTTAATTAAACTAAAGTGTGAAAAAACTTGTTAAAATTTATTCTTGAACGTTCCTAGAAACTGACATATTTGTGAAATTTCTTCATGTTCCCTGGCCTCTCCAGAAAACGAATCCAATTTTCCTACTTTCCCTGGCTGGAACACAGTTCTCTAATTATACTCCGAAAAATCCCAGGAGGAAGCCGGAGTGGTAATTTGGTAAAATGCTTTTATATACGTATATCCTTTGTAGAGTAGCTATCACTATCTGCCAAATGGTGTTTACCTCAATCTGGGATTATAAAAAAAAATACAGAAAAAAACACTTTTCCTCCATATGGAGCTCTTACCTGCCAGAGTCCTCTTCAATCTTCTCAAAGGTGCGAGCCACCGCCAAGTACGGCACTCTGGAGAGTGATGAGTATGTAGTTAAGCAGGCGAGGCAACCACACTGACAGATTTATACATTCACAATGATTAGCTGACTCAGCTGTTTAGGGCAGCTAGCAATTAGTGCAACAGTAGAATCAGCTTTGATTCTGGGTTATCAAAACTCAATGAAAACAACAGTGAGGGGGATTAAAAGGTCAGAGCTGCCATGGTGAATATGCACAAAGAACATCTATTATGCTCCATATGGTAAAGAGTCCATCCTTTTTATTTTTTAGAACAGAAGCCTCCATAGAGAGAATTTTCTGTAGAGCTTTGTTCAGATTAACCGTGGGATTTAAATGCATTGTAAATATTCAGAACACTTGGGTTTTAGATATTAATAAATCAACAAGCGATTGTGTTTTATCTCTGTTTGGTGAAGCAGATGGGTTTTCTTTGCATTATGACAAAATCTGAGAGGAAAAAGGATTATTTAATTATGGAAAAGCATCTGAAGGTCAAGTCAGTGACTTTCCTGAGTCTGATTCATTACCTCACACTGTGCAGAAGCAGTACAGCAGAGCACTGCAGGACACAGCAGTTGACCCGAGTCTACATCTGAGCTAAGCCCTGTTGTAAAATTCCATGATTTTTCCATGACTTTCCATAACTAAGTCAGAACTCTTCCCTGGTCTCAAAATGTTATTTCTTCAAAATCCCTTAATGTTTAAATCAGGAAGGCTGCACAGAGAAAACTAGGCTGATATTCACTTCAATTTGGCTCAAGACAGAAAGAAAAAAAAAGAGCCGTCATCGCTGTTGGGTGGAAAGCTTACATCTCAAATCTTGACTGCTTGGTGGACAAATTCATAAGAGTCCTTTCTGTCTTTATTTGACAGGCACAAGTGGGGGTGAAAACAAATATTTCTGTCCACACTGACATCTGTAGCTTAGTAATTACCAGAATTGGCTTCATCCATGATAATAAATCACATGACAGCACATGTAATAATGGTCTGTGGGAGACACATGCACTGACTGCTGTATTTCCTTTATGATCATATTTCCCTCTATGGGATGAAAATAAACTTAACTGCGAGTGAAATTCTTTCCCAAACATATGGAGTAAAACACTTTACAACTGTGTGGTTAAACAAATGCCATTATCCTAAAACTTCATATGTTTCCACATATGAACATATGGTAACCTCTCCTGCACTGCTATATGGGGCAGGGACCTTATTACTTTGGGAGAGAACATGTTTCCTAAATATGAAGGTTGGATCAAGGGAGTAGTGAACCAAATCAAGCTCGAGAAAATAATAACTCTACAAAAGGACTCTCTACAAACTTTTTACACCATCTGGAATCCCTTCTGGATTACATAGAAATCTCATCACGTCTACTGGGTGCAGAGGGTGGCTGATCACACTGCATGCTTCTCCTTCCTTGAGTCTCCCCCTCCCTCTATTTTCTTTTATTCCTTTCTTCTTTTTTTTTTTTTTTGTCCAAACTAAATTGTGTCCAAGAGGTTCAATTACGTGGGTAAGTCAGTGGAGTTACATGCGTGATATTTGTTAATGTTAAAAAATGAGGCTTGTAAGAATAGGAAGGCTTGACATACTTCTGGCCTTGCTTCCAGCAGGCATGGTCCACAGGATGATAGCCTGGCCTGGACGGATCGTAGTCTGTTTGTCCTGAGGTTGTCTCTCTGAGAAGAACAAGACAACGAAAATTTAGTATATAGCAGTCAACAAAAGAAACATAGCATGACATGAAAATTTAATACAAGCACACTCCCAACATGTCAGCAATGTTAATAATTTATGCAAAAAACACTAATCAGAATGTTTAAAACAGTAATTTTACTGCAGTAACACAACATATGCTAATTGTTTCTTTTTCCTCACAGAAAGTGCACAAATCTAGAGTCAAACTAAATATCACCGTCTGAGTTAATTACAAAGAGCTGTGAACTTTCCTTTGCATGCCATGCCTATCACTCCTCCACTGTCGCACTCAAGGCAGTGATAAAAAATAAATAGGAGAATAAAAAATACATTTCTTCTCTTCTAGAGCTAAAAATAGTCTGAATGGAATAGTTAATGTGACCTCAAAATGACAAAGCAGTAATATGTGACTGCTGCTGCTCTTCGTTCATTCACATGTAATCTAATCTACCTCTTCATAAGATTGTGGTTATACCAATAATGAATATAAAACGTAATGCTTTAAAGCACTTTGTCAACATACGTCTACAGAGGCTGCACAAGCTCACTTTTTATCAACAGAAAATTAGTAAAAAGATCTACTTAAAGAGATGATGATTTATTTGAGTGTGGCAAATACCAAAGTGATAATGTGACAAAAATGTTTACAATATTACACCAATAAGTCTGACCTGACATATATGGAGCAGAGAAAACTGCTTGTTGAATTAGTTAATTAGTTAGTTAAGCTTTATTTAATCAGGAAATCTCACTGAGCTCAAGAGAGACCTGAGAATTAATTACACATAAACACTACAAACATAACAATACAATCATTCACCCACTCAACCACCACATACACAAACACATACACTACTACTGCAGCTTGAAGTTGTGTTGAGTGTGTCCCAGTTCAGAGTTGGTATGAGGATCTTGTAAAGCCAGTCTCTCCTGTGACCTGGTGTCAAGGTTATGAGCTCTGAACTCAACTCAGGATATTAAATATCTCAGCATCTTAGATAGTAAGACCTTAAAGAGGAAAACACAGGTATGTTGATGCCTTCTAGATCCCAAAGATGACCATCCAACCTTTTCATATAACTCACGGTAGTGAGTGCAATAACTGTGTGCAGTGACGAATTCAATGGCACCGTGGTCGACAGCATCAAGGGTTTAATTCTGTGTAGCGTGTCAAAGTGGAAAACGATCAACAACCACATCCCAAAGTCCAGAGAAAAAGACTTTACCCTCTCGCCAGTCAGTTTGACAACTATAATACGTTCTGTGATGTTGGCCCACGCACAGAAACATGGTGTTAATCCAAACTGTTGACAAATGGATTCAGGCAAATGATAAAAAAAGGACCCAACTGTAGATACTGCTGTGAATAATATATTACTTTTTTTTTTTTCTTACTTTATTGCTTTAGTTTAGTGTTTACATGTAGTCATTTGGATGCTCGAGTGAGTTGCAAAGTAAACAAAGACTGTATGCTGATGTGACTTGATATAAAAAAATAACTTGTTTCATTGTACTATTTTCATATTGTTGTATCAGCCTTAACACAAATGTTACCATAAATATTGTAAAATATTGTCCAACCCTAAATTACATCACCTAAGCTACGAAAGAGGGCAAGTAGTCTTTACTATTTCTCTTGCCATAGCCAAAATTTGTGACTGATTGACTTACCTGAGTGTTGTCAAAAGACAAAATTATCATGCAGTTTTAATGATGTTTGCATGCCTGTGTGTTCACATAAGAATGAATGTCATCAACATCTTGGCACAATGAGACCGAGACGATTTGCAACAGGTGCTCGCAAAGCGGTGGACAGACAACCTGTCAGCTCGGTCACTTCATGCAGGCAAAGAACAATACAATCCAGCGGGTGGAGATGTTGAACACATACTGATCCAGGTGATCCTTTCTGTCAGTGGCCATCAAACTGTACAACTCCTGCCCCACTGTAAGGGGGAGGGGGGGACTGACCATGATCATAATCATATATTTATGTCATCACTCTCCATTGCACTACATTCCACCTCAGACTGTTTTTGACCCAGTTCATCTGTCTTTAGATTTTTCGTTCTTGGGTTTTTGTACTGATGTATTGTTATTTTGTGTTGGTGTGGATCTTTTCTAGTTGTGGACCGTACAGAGCGTAGGTCACTCCTGATTGGGAAGCTCCCAATCACAGATATAAAATGGTCTATATTGTCTATTGCAATTCCTTCTGGAACAAAATATTGTACATCACACGTAGATATTGTCACACACCTACCTGTTAAACAACTTTCTAGTGTGGAGATCACAACAAATCCAAAATGTTCATCTGTATGTGCAATTGAAACTACATCAAATGTATACAACAAAAACTGAAAAATAAGCAATATCTTCAGTCTTCCAAATTTCTCACTTGTGGATTTTTGAACTGTGGATTTGGACAGTCCTTGGCACTCAGCATGCCTGTGAAGTCCAGACAGTTGGAGTCAGACCCGGCTGTCTGTAACTCTGCACTTTTTCTTACCCCTTTGTGTCTTTGCTCTCCTCTGCTGAACTCTTCCTCTCAGCACTCGTGCTTTTCTCTCCTTCATTCTTCTCTGGTTTCTCAGTCTTCACTGCAGCTTTTCTCGGGGCTATTGAATAAAATAAATAAAAAAGAAAGGTGAGGATGGAGCAGAGGTTGGGGCAGAGCAATATTTTGCCATTGTTCCTAACTGATAACAGTATAGCACATTTATAGACACATTTTTTTGTGCAAGCACAGAGCTATGCAAATTCGTCCTCACCAAAGAAACTGCTGATGGGGGCTTTCTTGTCCGGTTCCTTATCTTTCTGCTTCTTTGCTGTTTGACTCTTTGGGCTCTCTTCTCCCTCTCGCGTGTCCTTTTCAACCTTCTTGGCAACGGCAGGCCCTTTCTCATCATCGGTCTTCTCCTTTGCTTTATTTTTCTTTTCCTCCCCCTCAGCTTTCTTTTCTTTGTCATTAGAGCCCTTTTTGTCCACCAGCTCTTCCTTCGTAGCCTTCTCTCCTCCTTTCTTCTTGTTTTCCACCTCCTCATCTGGGCTGTTCTCAGTCACTGCCTTTTCAACTCTTTCTTCCTTTGCTCCCTCCTCCATGGGTTCATAGGTGTTCTCTACACAGGGTGAGACAGAAAGGGAGTGAAGTCATTGAAGAGATAAATGCCAGTAGGTTTACTTGCTGTGACCCATTTTTTTGTGAAACCATGCTTGAAGATGATTTTTTAACATAACAGTCTTCAATAAATGCCGCAGGTTATATTTTTGAGGTTTCCCTTCCACCTGATAAAGCCAGGTAAGACAGAAATTACTATTGACAGACTTATAGCAGTGAGTCCCTGCAGGCAGGGCTGGGGTCATGATACTGCCTGGGTGAGGAGCCAGACACGAAACTTAAATTTGCACATTCACAAGTTAACTGGCAGAATGACTGGTTGGACTGGACTGGTGAATCAAATAGTTATTTTTGGTGTTTTACCAGACAATGGTAGAAAAGAGACGGGCAATTTCTCAGGCAGCTGAGATTCCATAGATAGGCTTCCTACTGCAGGTTTAAAAGATGCTGACTGTGCGAAAACTCAATATTTTGCTCGAAAAAATGTTGCTCCCTGGTATTTCACACGCATTACTTTATATAATTACACCATGAATAAAGCATCATGTCAAAATGTAGACAAGGAGATTAAGCAAAGCTAAAGTGACTTTGGTGGATGGCGAAAAATTTCAAGATTGCTTCTCACACATGGTAAAAATATACAACATCGTTGTTGTCTGAGGTGTTTCGGATAAAGACACCAAACAAACGGCAAACCGAGTGAAAGTGAACCCTTGCCAAGAGCTGGGGTTTGACAGTCTGCTTAGGAAATCAACTTTAGCTACAACTACATTTCTTCAACAAAGCTGTGGGTTTTATAATAAAGTGATTAAACTCTTTTCTGTTTAACCACTTTATTATTACAGATGGGGAAACTGAGTAAACACCAGGATCAAACCAGCGGCCCTGTGACTAGTGAACAACCTGATCCATCTCCACAGCCACATTATGTAACTATTTTTATTGATCACTGAATCATTTTTTTCTATAAATCCATTAATTAATTTATAAAATGCCAGAAAATAAAGAAAATAGAATTATCACTTTGCAGTTGTGTGCCTCCACCAACCACTCGATTTACATTTTACATGCACGCCTGTCCACATTCATAGGCTAATCAGTTCATCCTGGAGTCCAAGTAGACATTTCTGTCAAATTTGAAGAAATTTCCTCAAGGCGTTCCTGAAATATAGATTTGTTGAAATGGGACAGACATGAGGTAACAGTGACCTTGAGCTTTGAGCACCTAAATCTAAACAGGTCATCTTTGAGTCCAAGTGGACATCTCTGCTAATTGTGAAGAAATGGCACTGGCACAGAGGCATAAAAAGCATGTTTCAATCAAGCCGAGCTCTAGCTGACCTTGCTGAAAAGCACTAAATGCTCACATAGAGGAGGCTGGAACCAAAGAACTTATGGATTTTTGCTTGAAATTGACATTTGATGTGTTATCAGAAATGTTGCCTAATAGTTTCAGCTCTATTTCAGTGTGATTCGAGGTTCATAGTTCCGACCGCGTGCTTGATGAAGACAAATGTAGTCATCACGATACAGTAGCAAAGACGTTCTGATCAAGGGAGTGAATGTCATAAATGTGCTGCTTTGTTTTTATAGATAATTTTCATAGGTGTCAGTGTTGCAGGGATATGAATAGGAAATAGGAGATTGTACTGATATTTAAAAATATTTTCATGGAATCTTTTATTGAATCCTGAATCATAACTTGGAACTACTTGCTAATAAAATATTAAATAATCTGTTGCTTTGTTTTTACCCTTTTTACCATGTAGTCATGGTGTTTATGCAACAGCCAAGTCTCTAGTTAATTTTCTATTCTCACCAAGACTTTCCAGACCGGTGCAGGAGCAGAGGTGAATGCGTACCTGCACTGTTGGCTGTGGTCTCCACACGTGGTCGTTTGTTTAGCTGACCCTGCTCCTCGTCGGCCTCGGCCTCCTCTTTCTGACTCTCGCTGCCACTCCTGCTCTCATCAAGCTTCCTCTTAGGGAACATCTTCCTTGCTGCACATGTCGGCACAGACATTAAATTAAAAGAAGGTGGGGGGGTGGGTGAGAGACATCCCAACTGAAATCATGCCATGATCAAACAGAAAGAGAATGTGGAGATGAAAACAGGACGAGTCTGCTCCATTACTGCAGATGTAGGGCAATGCAAAAAAAGAGAATCTCAGATACATACTCTGCTAATGAAAACACTAATTCCATCTTGAAAGATTTTATGCAGCACAGCAGCTTATAGTTCCCGTATAATTTCCTCTGTAATGTTATGCAGCAGTAGTGCTTGAGGGTAATTTGGTTTTGGTTCCACATCTGCCTTTGTATTGGCCCTTGTTAAGGTTCTACTGTTGCACAGGTAGCACTACTGTTTTTTCCTTTAAGATATTATAATTGAAGCATTAACCCAGCACATTAAAAATGCAATTTCTGGTGAAATTAGACTGTTACATTAATGTGATGTTTTCTCCAGTGGTGATGGCGGCAGGAATTATTGTGGAAACGCACCACTGCTGAAAGCAAACACTGCAGTCATCAACCACAAAGAGAAAGGGGTAATGAAAGGAGAATGAGCTGCTTTTCTTCTGCAAAAGTAGGATGAAGTAAACTGAATGAGAAAGGAGGTTCTTCCCAAATGAAACAAATCTGTAATACGAAAAAAAAAACAGTGTAGCTCTAAGCAGCTTAAATTCTCTATTCAAAATCCTACACTCCTGGTGTGACATAAAAAATAACAGCAAGTGCAGGGCTCCACTTAGAATCAGAGGGCTATTTTGTATTAATTACAGATAGTTACACATGTATTTCAATTAGAATTTAAAGATAATGAACATGTAAGGCAGAAAAACAGCAGCGGCAGCTTCTTTCACACCCTTGCATGTTTGCAGTGTTAAAACTGTCATGTACCGGCTGCAGTGATAAAATAATAATCACTAAAGAAAGTTACAAATGACTCAAAAGCAAAAAGGAACTAAATAAACACTGAAAATCAGCTACAATAATAGGACGACCTGCTCTGCTGGTTTCATTAACACCCAGTCAGCAGAACGACACATCGCAAGAGAATGCAGCAGTAATAATGCTATCATCACAATGCAAATACACGTAGAAAAATAATGAAATACACTTGAGGGTGTATATTTGTGCAATAATCTTGTCCGGTGGTTGTCAAACTTAACCCCTACGAAGAGTCATAATGCACTGTATACTTAGTTGTTTCTAGTAACCAAACATCTTGTGCATTCAGTTTGTGATGAATGCCTGTTTTTTTTCTCCTTTTGAAATAATGAGTATTTGGAGCAATTAGGCTCCTGCTAACAAGTAATCAAGTAAAACAGCTCAAGGCAGGAAAACTTTAAATCCTCAGCTGGTGTCAAAGTTCAATATGCTGCAGCTTGTAAACTAAACTTTTAAATCACCGATATAAGTCTGGAGTGAAAAAAAGACGGAAAGAAACAAAGAAACAAAAAATGGAAGCTGATGAGATACCGACCAGTCTTACGTTTGACGATCCCTGATGGGGAGATGGAGTTTGGCGTGCAGGGGGTCCCCGGTGAAGCTGAAGAGGCTGGGGTGGCCGGAGGGGAGGGGGTTACAGGGGTGGCCGGGGCTGGTGGTGGAGACAGGGGGGTGGGAACAGCCTTGAACACATCATCCTTCTGAAAAAATAAAATAAAAAGCAGGAATTACTGTCTTACGCTATTGATAATCATAATCTGTCCTGAACAATAATTATTATTACATTAGTGAAAGAAACCAACATTTCAACTTTTAAACCATTCATTGCTGCATCACTGTTTCCAAAAATGTTGTTTAAAAACCGTTTAAGAACATCATAAATGATTTGCAAATAATTTCAATCCTACATTTCACTGAAAATAGTGCAAAGACAGCATATCGCAAGTGGAAACTACACGTACATAAATACATACCCACTTTGAATTTGATGCCAGCAACACATTTCAACAACGGCAATAAAAGACTGCAAACATCTGGTGGAACATCTGACAGCTAATTATGTTAATTTGGCAACAGGTCAGTAGTCATGTATCAGTTGCTGGGTACAGAAAGAGCATCCCAGAGAAGCTGAGTCTTTCAGAAGTAAGGAGGAGGCAAAAGACTGCATGGATAAACAGTAAAACATCTTAAGAATAACATTTCTCAATGTAATGACAAGAATTTGGGGATTTCATCATATATGGTGTACAACATCATTAATTGATTCAGAGAATCTGGAGAAATTGCTGTAGACAAAGGACAAGGCCAAAAAGCAGTGTTGAGGACTTTGATTTAAAAACGAGGCGGCATCTCTCCGAGCTCTCCCGCATTTCGCCACCTGCAGCCATTAGTTATGCACATGCGCTTTCCGGGAGAAATCTACCTGAGGAAAACTTCCATACTACTTTTTAAATACTTACTGCTCTCGCTATCAGACACTTGGCTTGTGCCGTTGTTGTGCATGCAAGGGAACATAAATGCATGATTGCATTGCTGTATCACTGATATCACAAAATCAGTGCACAGTTCAAAAGCCAGCATCCGTGAAAGTATGGGCGTGCATTAGTGCACAAGCCATAAGTAACTTGCACATCTGTGAAGGCATTATAAATGCTGACCCATATATAGAGGTTTTGGAGCAAAATTATGCTGCCATCCATCTTTTTCAGGGAAGGCCTTGCTTAGTACAGCAAAACAATGCCAAACGACAATTTGCTAAACTGGCCTGCCTGCAGTCCAGATCTGTCACCCGCTGAAAACATTTGGAGCTTTATGAAGTGAAGCAAACGGCAAAAGAAGCAGCTAAAATCCCACGTCAAGCAAGAACAGGAAAATGTTTTGCCTTGAGAACTAAAGCAGCTGGTTTCCTCAGTTCCCAACCAATTACAGTGTTTTTAAAAGAAGAGGTGATGTAACACAGTGGTAAACATGCCCCTGTCCCAACCTTTTTTTGGATGTGTTGCTCGAATTAAACTCAAAAAGTGCAAATATTTTAAAAATAAAAATAGACATTTCTCAGTTTCAGCAGTGATCTGTTTAGGTGATTTGCAAATCATTACATTCTCTTTTTATTTAAAATGTCCAAATTATCATAAGTATTAGTATGATTTATAGAGAAATGGTAACGCTGCTTTATTTTTTAAAAGGGTAAAAACTTTAGCAACCCTGATGACGATGATCCTGATAATGGCTGATGTCTAAATAACCGATAAACTACCATCTATAACAGGCTGACTGTAGAATTTATCAACACCTGAACACCATCAAATCAAGTTAGAAGTGAGCCAAGAAATAATAATAAAAAAAGCTTCTGCAGCTTCAAGTGATATGAATATAAACCAAACAGATACTGAAATAAACAACAAAACCACAACTTCACTATGTCTTATATAACACGGCCCACTTTTATATGACTTATAATGTTCAATAACATCTACTTTAATAACCATTTAAATGAACACATTTGGGACATGACAGGTGGTGTTGGTAAATGGTTTCTTCATCATATCCAAGAGAGCTGTGGGCATTCATCAGACAAAAACAACAGTTGCTGGAGCTTAAGACCATTTAATACTATTTCTATTCTCCATGGGCCTTTAAAGTATGTGAAGCTGATCCAGAAATAGCTACTTTAATGTAGCTTGTGCTGCTAGTTAATCCAAAATATAATAATAATCAATTAAAAATCCAACAAAAAGATTAATTACTGATGACAAAATAATTAGTTTTTGTAAAAGTACAAGAATGAATATATTAGTACCTATTCACAAAAAATATTTCAAGCATTAACAATATGAAAACGATGTAGAGTGGGTCACACTGACAATTATGTATCTGTCACAAACGCGCCACCCGATGAACAAATAATGAATAATTGCTGACATATTACAAATACAATTATCAGAGCGATTAAGAGAGTGTTTATCAAACAACAGGTGACTGAGAAACAGCCAAAGCCGATAATCAGGTCTTTCTATTATGTGGCTTATTGACATACACATTCAACATTGTGATTCACCATGCACTTACTGTGCCTTTGTGTAACAGTGTTTTTTTCCCACCAATAATAAACAAGAGGCTCTGATACGCCTACAGGACCTCTTACTGGATTCTCTTTGTGTGGATTAAAATGTGGATATCAAACGTATCAACAGGACGCACGCTTTTTCAATGATTTTTACACAGTGCAGGGGAAAAAAATTACTCTGCCGGTAAGTCATCTTTACTATTAAAACAGCAGCCATTCTTTCATGTATAATAGGCTCCATCATCTGAGACATTTACCTTTTCTGTTTTACTGGGGGGTTCTTTATCTCCTTGACCCTTGGAAGCAACTTGCTCTTTAGTGACTGGTGCTTCATCCTCCTCGTCGCTTTCCAGGATTTGGCGACTGCGCTTGGCAACCTTCTTGATGGGTGAATCCACTTCCTGGACACCGTTCTGCACCTTTAGAGGGCTCTTTACAGGTCTAAAGATGAGCACAGACACACAGTTAAGACACCATGTAATTCAAATATAGAAAGTCTTAATCCTCAACTACAAGGCACTGTTAAAAAGCACAGGCACAAGTTGTTATATTAAGTATTTAAAAACGGATAAAGTCAATAGAAAAGGCATTAAAAGCAACTGAGACATAAACTCAATGCGAGAGTCATAAAACAGGGGTCAAAGCAATGAAGAAAAGATTATTACATGAAGGCAAGTGCGTTAAAGTGAGATTTAAGGCACTTTAAAGATGATAGCATCTAGCGATTATGACCACATTAATATCAAAGAAACTTGGAGATGAGAAACTGAAGTTATCGTGTCTTTTCATCTAGTCTTCTGATAATAACATAATAAAATTTTACTAAGCAACAGAGATCTCAGATCAGTGACTCAAAGATAACTGCAAACCCATGCATAACTCCAAATGTCAGAGGTCTTTCAACACAAAAATGAGTTTGAACAAGCACTGATGCACTAATGTGGTTTACTGATGCCTGAGCTAATATCTTGCATCTTCCAAACTATATTGGTCAATCTCAGTTGGTATTTGTGCAGGTATTTACACCAATGAGCAAACAACAGACAACATTACATTCATCTGCTGGTTTTAATGTTGTGGTGGACAGGGGTGAGCATAGGCACACTGACTGGTCTCTGCAGCCCCATACGGGGAGAGTTGCGATGCACCGTGTGTCCTGACACATGTAGATAATAACAATAATAATAATAATTGATACTTTATTGATCCCCTTGGGGAAATTCTTTGTGGACAGGCTGCCCCTTTGAGGTGCTAGGGTTCAGAGTATTGGTGTCTTGTCCAAGGACACCTCGACATGTAGCCTGCAGGGACTGGGAATCAAACCGCTCACACTCGGCTTTAAAGACGACTGCTCTACCCACTGAGCTATCAAATTACCTAGTTTTGATTCAGTTTTATTATTTTTATTACCTAATTTTGTTCTGTAAATTGAATATTTATTATTTGTGTTGGTGTTAATCTTTTCTGGTTATGGTTCTCTCTTTCTTTCTTTCTGATTGAACGGAGAGCTGCTGTAACATGCCAAAATAATTTCCCTCTGGGATTAATAAAGTTTTTTGAATCTTGAATCACAGCCCAGCGGCCAATTTGTCCATGCTGACCACTGTCCACCAGAACATGAAAACCAACAGGTCATTTTAATGTTGTGGCTGATGTGGCAGTGGTGCATATTAACTATTATAATTATTTTTGCTTATCTGATAGCTGTAATGATGAGCATGCATCTCATCTTATGCATCTCTGCATAAGATGGGAACAATAAATCCACACACAAAGCAATAATCTCCCATTATATGTGACTGAAAAGTAAATCTTACTTTTTCACAGTTTCCTCTGATGCTTTCTTCTGAATGTCCTTGTCTTTGCTCTTTGGCTGAAAAAATGATCTGATGAAAGAGGAGAGGGTGATAAAAACAAATAGTTAAAGGCCTGAAGGGCACTAGCATGTTTGACAGTTTAAAAAAAAAAGTTCAGCACACCTAAGTTGGATGTGGCGTTATCCTATTTAAAGCAGTGCTGGTTAAACGGTAGTTACATAGCTAGCTTTAACATTAAACCATAGTTTGCTAACTTGCTAGCAGCTAAAACAACATAGCAAAGCTTATGTAAACTACATTAGGCTGAGACAGAGGTTTCAGATAAGCCAACTGTTTGCTGTAGCATTAAAACCTGCATATTTGAGGGACAATAAATCAGGTTTCGCTCACAAACAAAGTTAACCTACACCGTTAGGTTGGTTCCTTAATCCTGAAGAAGACATGAGTTTGCTGTCTTGTCAAACCAGACGTTGCTGCTAATGCTAACGTGCTAGCAATGCAGTTAACTAACACTGAAAGTCAGCTAACGTTACGCCTGACTAGCTGCTTCTCTTCTTGGCACTTAAACTCTCATTTGGGTTAGTTTGTGTTACTACAGTTTAAATCGTCATCGATTGACATGAGTTATCTAACATGAGTTCGTTGTTTGTCTGCGCTGCTGGATCAGAAAGCGACTCCACAGATGTCGAAACTAATTTATGCTAATGCTAACTTAAAGGCAATACAGTTAACAACAAACCTCACACTTTCCAGACTACCTCCCCCCCGTAAAGACCCCCAAACACAATTTACACCACACTTTTCGTGGTTAAGTTAGTCAGTGGTACTACAGATTCAAACGTCACCAAGTTAACGCCGATTCTTAGCAAGCTAAATCGAAACCTCGTCGTTTTGTTTTTTTACTTACGCGATGCTGCGCTGCATTTTCTCTTCAAACTCCTTCCAACGCCTGTTACTGAATTAAAAGGAATATTTCAACTTCAGCACGAAGCCAACGTCCACGTACAAAACAACAACTCCCGCGCTGCAGGATGACAAAATAATTCGGCGCCAAAATGACATCTCAGCCAAAGATTGTCAATAGGGAAGAGGAGTCACTTGTGAGGGAAAAAACGGTCCGTTTCCTGCATTCAAATTGAATCACAAATACATATACATGTGTTTTAATGGGCTAGCTTTGCAAACTAAACTGACTTGGTACATAATGAAAGTAAAATAAAAAGATAAGTAGTAGAAAAAGAAAATTACTTAGATTCTGTAACAATGTCAAAAATTGACAAAGCTTTAAATAAATAGTGTTCTCTTTAGAATTTCCACATAAACTTAAAGATAATATAAGGAATCACCAAAAATAAGGATCTAAAACAATACTGATGGTGTGCCGTATCATTCAGTGTAATAAAATGTATGAAACCCTCATTTCGGATTATTGCACACTAAAAATAATCAGAGTAGCACCTCTTCAGTTCTAAAACATCTCAGTTCTGACTCTCTCCCGGGAAAAAGCTGGAGCTGTGTAAAGTTTGTGACATGTCAGAGCTGCTACTGCCCCTGCCGTGCCGGAGTGGGACCTGCAGACCCCGGCAGCTGGTCCTGATGCTGCAAAGGAAGACATGAAGGCTCCAGTCATGAAAATTTCACAGTGTCTGTTTGAATGCATCATTCATGCAGCTCTTATTATTTTTTATGAAGCCTGAAGCAAGGGGGCGAAATGCAAGACAAACAGCTGAATAATATAAGTTGAGTGCACTGCTTTATTTACTCAAACACAAGTGCCATGTTGTTAATTTTTGTTGTTGTTGTTAATATTACAATATACAATATTATATATATAATATAATACAATATTACAATTACAAGTGAAATTCTCCTACTGTGAGGAGGTGCTGACAGAATGAAAGCAGGGTTGTTCAATATTTCTATTTCAAAAACATACTACAGTTCAACTCATGAAATACAAAGTCTGTGTGTTTTAAATCACAGGCGGTGAATAATAAACTACTACAAAAATACAGAAAGAGTGTGTATTTGAGAGATTTGAAAAGGAAAAGCAGTCCATCTGTTGTAGTTTGTTCCTCTTCTTCACTCTCTCTCACCCATCTGTGCATCACTCCCCGCTCTCCTCGCCTCTACTTGAATTTCAGTCTGCTTCACTCCAGTAAACAGGCTGCGACTGATGTGGTTCAGATCCCAGCCTGCGGGGCTCTTGAGCGGCGGGCCGTTTGTGCTGCTGATGTGGAGAGCCAACGCAAGAGGAGACGGGAGGCCCGACTCCCTCAGCTCCCTGAGGTTGGCCTCCGGACACGCAGGAGCGGAGATGAGGGGGATGTGGCCGCGGAGAGCCTGGGGCGTCGAAATGGGTTTAGGGAGGCAGCACGGGAGCAAGAAGGGGTGAGGCACGGGCTGCAGTGCTGTCAGAAAACATCAGTCACAAAGTACAAAGGAGTTTATTTGTGATTTCTACAGATACGCTTGTGGAAATTATAAAAGAGCTCAGATACTTATTAATTTATCAACATCCACACATTGATGTAACCTAACAACTGAATGAGCCTTAAATCAAGTTAAAGTCCTTCACAGCTAAATGAAAATGGTCTTTTTGACCTTGTTAGCAGATGCTGCAAAATATAACTTAAAACTATTTGACATTTTTATGGCAAAAGTAAATGTCAAGCATAAAAGTTCATTCTTGGCCTTAAAAAGTAAAAACTCAAGGTCCACTTACTAATTTTTTGTGGTGCTTTAAACTGAACTATCTTCATGGAAACTGGACAAACTATCTACAGATGAATGGCTGTTAGACAAGGTAAAAAGTATGTGTCAATCACAAGTAAGTGGACTTTGAGTTATGTTTTGCGAAAATAAATCTAATTTATATTAAAATTCAATTAACATAACTGTAAATTTATGTGGTAGTAGTACATTTTTTGGTGTTATCTCTCATTTTCAAAACCACAGCTACTTTAAAGCTGCTGGAATATATTAATTTTGTCTTCAAGGTCCGGATTGAAAATTCTTTTCATTGTCTGCCACTGCTCACACCCTGTTTCACCTTGAAATACATTAAATCGTAAAATCGAGAAGCAATCGAAATGCAGTTCCCTTGTAACTCAAACTAAAAGAAACATTGAGAGTTTGAAAAATCTGCAGCATATGAGCTTTTAAGTGTGAGGTATGTGATGTCAAACTGAGCGAATGTGAGGGGGAGGGAAAAGTGACCCGGTATTTTAACAGCAAAGACAGATGAAAGGATAAATAAATTAAAGTAGTATTGTCTGTCAAACCCTGAAATAGCTTTTTCCTGTCATCAACCACACTGCAGCAGTGGGTCACGTGTTCCACCATCAGCAGATATCATCCTGACGCCGCTCTGTAAATTCTCATTTAGGAATTTAGTGGAATAAGCTTAATGGAAATATCTAAGTTTTTATATATTTATATATATATATATTTTTTTTTTAAAGTGCATAGTTTTTAAGAACTTAGTAGTTCTGACGCGAAGTACTTTAACTCAAAATGATGAGTTGAATGAACAAATTTCTGAGAGTTCACTCAACTCATTGAAAAACTAACGTGTTAGTAGACTTTGCAGCAGGTGTTGTTTGAGAGTTAATACTCAATACGCAATCATGTTACCTGCAGAACTGTGGTAAGTTAACTCACTTCAAAATTTTAATCTGCGCTTGTGTTTGTAGAATTAACAAGAATGTTAAAAAAAATAGACAAATCTGGCATAGATTTGTTAGTTCAAACAACTACCTCATTTGTTCAATATACTAACAAATCTAAATAAACCAAACAAAGACAATAGTTGATAAAACATGTTATTTTTAATCGAGATAACATTTAGTTTTGTTAGAAGAACACATTTTATTTGTTGACCTGATGTAAAATTTTAAGGCACCTTGACTCATATTTTTAAGTTGAGTTATATTTTAACTGTGTCCAGGTGTTTTAAGAAATTACATTAATTATCAGCATTTCCTCCCACTGCTAATAGAACACATACGTCTCTGAACATATGCATAATTTGTTGTGTAGAATTTGCATGTGTGATTTTGTATTTTCTTTTTTATGTTTGTTGTAGAACATAGAGCATTGACCTTTAATGGTTCTATGGTCTGTTACCATGATGTACTGTATAAGTGAAGTAGTGGTTAACATATTGTTTTGTGTGTTCTGGACAATCTGGACTTGTGTTAGACATTTGTTGAATTACTGATTTAATGTGGTATGGAATTATTATGTTTACTTACTTACTATCATAATTTTCCACTGTTGTCTGACAAACCACAAAATAGAAGAATAGCCTGGAACCTTGCAGCCTTTGCTCATCTATCCTAATAGACAAATCACTGAGTTGATTAGTATTTCTGGAGCCAGAGTTTATAATACAGCTAATTAAGGACAATCATTTAAAACACAGTCAATCTAATATAATATTGTCTTTTTCAGTGGTTTAAGAAGTTTTCAGATCATTCACTTAAACAAAAGTAGTCATACGACAGTGTAGAAATCTGTTACAGGTCAATGCATTCAAAATGTTACTAAAGTAATCTCAAAACCTATCAAAAGTAAAGTACTCTTTATGCAGAATGGTTCATTGCACATCGGTGAATACGATATATTTTGATTACATTTTTTGATGCATTCATGTGTTCATCACTTCAATGCTGCAGCTGGTGATGGTGGAGCTCATTTTAACTCACTTATACTCTGTTTAGACAATCATGTTTTCTGGATCTAAAATTATTATGATTGCATGCTGGTGGGTAGCTTGTAATTTTTACATGGATTTATAGAGTCTTAAGATGATACGTTTTTTTGTATTATTTAATCTATTTCTAAAAAAGAAAACTAGTGTAAATAAAAGAAATGTAGTAAACATGCTATATTTGCCTCTAAAATGTAGTGACGTTGAAGTTCGAAGAAGCAGAAAATGGGAACACTGTGACACGCACACTGTGATACATGTTTGAACCCTGCAGATGTACCTGCTGCACAAAGGAATCACTGATGGATGTATTCTTACCTGCTCCTCCACACACATGTAGACCACTGTCAGCGGGGAGGAGGGGGAAGGGACGAGTGCTGCTCTGAACCAGCTGGAGGGTGGATGGATGGAGGATGAGATGGAAGGGTGGTTGAAATGGGAACATGGATCTTTCAAAACAGTAGAGTCTGACACTGTGTGCACATAATATTAAGAACACCAGGTGAAGTTTTTGATCTATTATTGATTTGACTGATTAAATATACAGTAGATCAACGTTCAGTGTAGTTGAGAAGAGGCAGAAACAAAAAACACTCATGATGGTTAAGATATTTATAACAGCAGGAAGGTGTTCCTGATATTTTGTACACTGATGGTCTCATTTAAAATTCAAATGTGATGAAAATTTAATTACAATAAATGATATTAAGAGTTTTTTTTCCAAACTCATATTTCCATTTGCAAAAGCAAAATGTTATATTTTTCAACAGTCTGCACAGACAAAGTATAAAAATGATGCCTGTTCTTAGAGAATTAATAGGATAATTAAACAAACTATGGTCCTGTCTAATGGAGAGTAGATGACCTAAGCCATTTGTCTGCCTGTGAATGTGATATAATTTTAAATACGCTGACTCCCCTCTGCATTAGAGGACCAGCGGGCTGGTCAATTTAGTAATAAATGGTAATGTTTCAGTAATTATGTCTATTCAAGTCAGTCAAATATATATTAAATGGAGGTTGAGGTAATTATTTTTCCTCAAAATGTTGTGTAATAAAACGTTTCTTAAAGGGCTATACCTATAGCGCTATAGTTACTAGATGACTAAACTGACACTAAAGAAATTTAAAAAAATATATTTTTTTTGTTTTTATAATGTTACATAAAAAGTAATGTAACCAAACAGACAGTGGAGTCCTTTAATATGAGATGTAAAGACATGGTGATGACCTGGTGGCCGAGTGGTGGTGGGTATCCTGGATAGTTGACCAGGATGAGTTTGCTGAAGTTGAACTTGTAGGTGAATCTTTTCCCTTTGGTCTTGTGCAGTATGCGTTTGTTGTAGTAGTATCTGGAATTAAAACGTTTTCTGTGAACTGGACATGTGTGGTACATATAGACTTGTGTTCCTGTAGGGCACTTTAAATAAAAGGCATCAGCATGTGTTGGTGTAAAAGGTAAATGGCATGTGCTGCATCTGTGGGCATTTTCAGATTTTAAAATTAAATTTGACAACATATGTTGGCGAGAAGCGCATTTTATTTACAGCATCTGGGGGAGAAGCTGCACAGAGAGGGAGATTATGCAGTTATAGAGCTGTAATCCTCAGTTGTTTATGTGCGTGTGTGTAAATACGGCACATATGTGCACGTCAGTGTGAATATGTCAACTTTACTGGTGCATTTTGGATTACCTGAGCGCCCGGCTGAGCTTGTCATAATTCATGTGTGGTTTGCCCTTCCTCTCTCCCCATAAGCGGGCCAACCTCTCGGGGTCCAGGATGACGAACTCGCCCCACTCCCTTCCCCAGCTAATGGCACCGCCCTCGCCTCGCCCCAGCAGTTCAAGCAGGAAGTGCCACAGCTGGACTTGTCTGGAACCCGGAGACCAGGCCGGCTTGTAGGCCCAATCAGGGAACAACACTGCTGGAGAAGCAAAAGGAATTATTCTGATGTGACTGGGGAGTCAGTGGCACTTCTTGATGTCTATAAATGACATGTGAAGTGGTGTGGTATAAACGAGTTCCTGCAAATAAGCTAAATTTGCATACATTATACATTACGTTATTATGCATTGTCTCAGGAAGCCACAAATCAAATACTGATGAAGCCAAGAGTATGCAACTCTGAGGTGGGGCATATTTTAAAAGTTGAGTTTAAAATTTTGGGAAATACATTTGTCAAAGGTTTAATGAGAAATTTGATTGTTACTTTTAAGGTAAAATCGGAGCATTAAGTTTGGACAGTACCAGACAGTCTTTACGCTAAGCTAAGCTAACCAAACCAGTTTCTGGAGGAAGCTTTATATTTACGGTACAGATACGAGAGTAGTATCAATCTTTTCAGGAACAGAAAGTGAAGAAGTAAGCATCAGTGTACACTCACCTATCAAAGAGTGTGACGTTAACATTTGAGTGCATCACAGTTGCATCATGCAAAATAAATAAATAAATAAATAAATAAATAAATATAGCTGTTTGGATTTCCACTAATTATGCAGGCACCCATGTTTTGGTATTTTTAGTTTCAGTTACAAGCTACAAACAACTTAGCATGTATTACACAGTGTTTTACCCTTTGGTTTGAATAAATCCAGAGAGAATGACGCATATATTACTGTGTTTGAACCTTCATAAACAATTGTGTTTATGTTCAAAAATGTGTCCGATTTATCTAAGTATCTGTTTCGGTTAGTGAAAAACCACGGGAAGCACATCATGTTAATTCAATGTAATTACTTGTTTCTCCCAGTAAAACGTCCAATTTGTAATCAGACACAACATTTTTTATATTTTATGAAGTGTAGAACACACCCCTGTTGCTTCTTAAGTTGACCTCATCAAACAAACCTGGGATTTTACTGAATTATCTAATATCTTATTAAAACGTTCTTCAGAAACTCAGCGGGTGTCATGAGCATTGCAACAATGATTAGCTCTGTGCTGCGTTAGCAAAGTAATCTATGATCATACAAACAAATGTGATATATTAAGACCATGTAGACTCAGAAGAACTTCTTGAGAGTAGGAAAATTATTTTGTGATTAAAACAAATTAAATTAAAATGTTGCATGTTGCAAGTTAATGTAAGTAAATAAACATTATTATCAAAACAGGGTATGATAGAATATTGGTTATTGATTAGTCCAGATGGCGACTGTGTCATTTGTTTTTCATTGTTTTATCTATTGTTCATGCTGCTGTAACACAGGCAGACACACACTGCAAAGATGCAAAGACGAATATATATAACAATAACTTCAAACTTATATAAAAATGAGAACTCTGCCACACGAATGCCAACCCACGCACATGTAAATCACTAAGATGAAACACACACACACACACACACACACACAGAAACACACAGTCTTACTTCTGCTCCAGTAAGGTGACGAAAGGTGTCCGACTGAAGGGCTACAGCTGCACTGCATCTGACAACACACCAAAGAATACACACACACATTTGATATCTTCATCACTGTGATCATCATCACAGCAAAGTCAGAGAAAGGAGGAGAGGAAAAGGGGAAGAATTATCTAAAAGAAATATTAATGAACGGTCATGTGGTGTTAAATTAGCCATCACAACAAAGCACCTCAAGGAAGCGAGTATCGTCTTTATTCATTTAACGAGAAATCTAAAACCCGAACAGACACAAACTTCAGACTGTATGATTGTCAGTATAATGTTAAATAAGTGTAAGGTTTATGGATCTCTGTCAGCTCATAATGTGCTTGCAATTACATTTACTCATGCAACAGCTGATCAGAGCAAGTCAAGTATAATTTTCCCCGTAGAGAATGTTCAGTATTTTGTGAATCTTTTTCTGTAATTTCATCCAGTAAACACACACACACACACACATCATCCATCCACAGATACATTGACCTTCCCAAGCAATTTGCAGCAGCAGAGACACCCACCATCTTCCCTGGAAGGCTGAAAACTCATCTCTTCAAGAAGTACTCCACATAACTGTTTCCCCCACTGAATGATGTCTCCTCTCCTATAAGCCCTCTTCCATGAGCTGTAATATCCTCTTATCTTGGAGCAACAACAACAAAAAAGTCTCCCCCTTTAGCTCTTATTTTATTCCCTTCTCCTGTGCAGCTCTGCACTCACATGATCGTTCTCAGGTCACAGGGACATTATCAGGAAAGTAGGAGAGCTTAGCCAAATACATTTTACTTTTAGTGCAGCATTTAGACAAAAAACAAGTTCCTAAAGACATAAACAGAAAACAAATTTGACATAAAACATGAGAAAATTGTCAAAACAAATCATGCTCTACTAAGAATGTGTAGTGTTTCCCTGCAGTATGTACACACTATGTATTGCCTTTTTACTTTCAATTGGTTGTTTTGTCCATTAACTGCCAATCGAAGCTTTTTCTACTGGATGAGAGCATCAGCCAATTGCCTAAACATGCAAATCTAAGTGGGCCATCAATCTAATGATAGGCAGAATTACACCAAGTGCTACAATCTAAAATAATAGGCTGAAATCATGATGCCAGTCAAGCCCAAATGGTCAACACAGAGGCTATTTTTAAAAGAAAAAAGACTTTTATGTGTAATTTAACTTATATTAAATTACAAAAATCCTCCCTTACAATCATCTTATTTAGAAAGAGTGAGCTAAATAAATCCACCTGTGTAAGTGTAATGATATTTCAGTTAGTCGTGTTACCTTGACTGGCGCAGGAGTGGGCAAGGTTTCGTTAGATGAACAGCAATGATCAGTTTGTCTGCGGGCTCACTTCAAGTCTGAGAGGACTGAAGGATGGATGGTCCGAATCTTAAACCCTCTATCTCGTGTCACCCCCAACCTCACAAGCACATGCACACACGCACACACACTCCCCCCTCTCTCTCTCTTCTTAAACATCCCGTCCTCTCTCTCCCCCATGCTGAATTAGTCAAAACTAAAAGATCCGATGCTGATTAATCAAATCCGTCATCTTTAGTTGATCAACAGAAACTAAACCAACAACAACAACTTTGATTTGTGTTCAGTTTACAGTGGGGCTGCAACTCACAGTTGTTTTCACTGTCAAGTAATCTCACAATTATTTTCTCAATTAAAACTGCACATTATAATTTCCTGTTGTACTTAAACTCCCACCAAATATATAAATTTTACAAAAACAAACAACAAAGAACCACATGAGCCATAAAATCTGATAATCTTTCGCATTTTTGCTTGAAAAATGACTGAAACTATTCATCTGTTGCTGATTTATTTTGTCCATTTACTAATGAATTAACTATGAAAGCAGTTATTTCTACTTATTTCATTGTTATTCCATCAAAAAACAAATCTGAAATTATAACCCCTCTGAATGTGAGGATCTGCTGGTTTTTATGGTTTTACATCATGATAATTGAATATTCTGGGTTTTTTTATACTGGCTGGACATAGTTTGCTCATCTTGGACTCCACATTTTCTTATTGATATTTTACTAATGAATCAATTAACTAGATAAAGAAATAGCTGAGAGATTGATTTAGACACCTTATTTGAGGAGGCTCACTGGCAGCTCTGTGCAAGCAGAGATGGCTCCAGATCAACTGCTGCTATTACCCACAGTGGAAAAGGGCAGCAGTAAAATAGGCTTAGATGACTATCATCACCAGTGAGAGTGTAAAGGGTTAGAAAAGAAAAACCCTTGGAGGATTCTAGGTGAAGATACTTTTCCTCCACATCAGGGCTGGAGCACATTCGAAAGAACCAAGGAGGAGGATATGATTGAGTGACTGAAGGTGACTGGAGGTTTTCTGCTCACTGAATCAAATAGGTGATGAACTCAATACCAGAGCCACACTTTGCTCCACTGTAGCTGCTTTTCACTTGACAGGAGTGACTTTGGCGAAGGTTAACAGGCTGTTCAATACTCTGCAGCACGGGCTCAGGAGGCTGTTAGAGGTGGAGGCAGCCGAGACATGTTTTGCTTAAGCCGACGTCCTGCTGGCAGCACCTCAAGTACTCCAGTCTCAAGTACCTGCCTCACTCAAGGAAAGCTGAGAGTAAATTCCTATAAGACTAGAATTAACATTCCTATAATAAAAACATCAAAAACAGGCACAAATATGTATATTAAGAGAAATTAAAAAGAGGAAACCAGATATTGGTGTGAATAGTAAACGAGCAATACGTTTTACCAAAACTTAAAAGTTCATTATACCAAGTACTGAAAGCTGCGAGATGAAAAAAGTTGGTTTTAAGTTTCTTGTCATATTCACTATTGTTTCTTCAGATAGTTTATAATTTAAAGTAAATTTAGACTTTATTGTATTTAGGTAAAGCTGTAGTGCTGCTGCTTGTGCTTTGATAATGTTTAGTAAGTAATAAGTAATAACTTTGACACACTGGAAAATATGTGCATTCACTTTCCTGCAGAAATTTACAGTAGATGAGAAGTTGCACTCTCACAAATATATGGTAAAAATAAAGCTACGCTGTGTGCCGGCAGGTGGTTAGCCTAGCATAGTACAAAGACTGGAAACAGGCGGACACAGCTAGTCTGACTCTGTCATCACATAATAAAATTCACATATCGCTGGCTCTAAAGCTCACTAATGAACACAATATATATTGTTTGTTAATCCACACAGAAAACAGGGTGTAAAAATATGTGTTCAAGTAAGTGCATTTATGAATTCTAGATTTTAAAATGTCTAACTGTTCCTTTACCAATTGAGAATTGTGACTTACGTATTTGGTAAAATTAAGGGTTTTGTAGAAAACATGTTTCTATACCATGTAGTACAATATAAAAAGTACCCCTTTTGTTATCAGAGTCATAAATTAGAAACAGTAATCACCTCTGATAAGAAAACAAGTGAGAACTGCAGCAATAAATTGAATCCATTAGTATGTTTTACAAAGTTATTTCAGTGAGAAGTGGGTTACAAGTTAATTCTATCCTTAACTCAAACAAAGTGCTGTGTTTGTAGGTGGATTAGCAGTGATTTACTTCTCACTGCAGCAGAAAAGAAGACAGAAAGCAAAGCTCCAGCAGCAATCCATTTAGGCTTATGATATACGTGCATCACTATACATTCCCGCCTAGTTCACACACGCACACACACTTATCGTCCCTCAGATGTGATAGCTGACACCGGAGGCTTTTAATTCCAGTGTAAATACAAATACTCTCCCAGACAGCTATCAATTATGCATGCCCCTAATTGAGTTGAATGTTGTGCTTTTAGCAGTCCGGGGACCCTGGGTCACACGCAAAAAGCCTGAAACCAAACACACACACACACATGCATTTGTGATAGCTTTGAATCTTAACCTTTACCAGTAACTTTGCATGTTTTAACCCATTTGCATCACACACACAAGAATATTTATGCATTACTGTTGATGATTCTTAAAGATGCTGCAGGCAGACGGTTTACATTCATCTCCAAATGGTATGAACATCAGTTGGCTCACTCCTGAAAGATGTTTGTTTAGTTCATCAAAATAAATGTGCCCTGTGCATTCATTTTTGTTAGTTACAGTTTTATTGTGAGATGACCATACAGATTGTTAAGTTTATTAAGGCTAAAAACACATAGCAAGCTTTGGTAAATGACCAGCTTGCGACTAGAATTATTGCATCACAGTTGCGTGTCTCTGCCAACCAGTCAAGTGGCAGTTTACATGCATGTATGTCCAGGCTCCCATTTGAATCAGTTTGACCATTAGTCCAAATGCATTTCTAAGATATTGCAATAAAAAAGTACGTAAGGTCACAGTGACCTTGCACCACCAAAATCTAATCAGTTCATTCTTGAGTTCAAGTGGACACAGTGCCAAATTTGAAGAAATTTTTTCAAGGCTTTCCTGAGATGTTGCCTGACAACTACATCCATCCATCCATCCAGCCCTTACTCTTGCCCTAAAAGCACGACTATACACTGTGAGAACTGCTTGTCAGGTGGTCAGATATCTTCAGGAAACCTCTCAACCCACATCTTTCTGCAGTTTGACTGAGGTGGGGTCCGTTTCTGACCATTTATAAAACATTCAATTTAATGTGGTAACACTTTATTCCCTCATGGGGAAATTCAAAATCAATCTAACTGAATAAACCAGGAGTACACATAGTGTACAAATAATAAAACACAATTAGAAAGGTAAAATACAATAGACAAGTGTGTGACATCAAATTAACAGGTACCTTAAGCTCTGCAATCAGGGAAATCTTTATGCAAATGGACAGAACATTTCCTCCTTTATTTTATTATTGAAAAAAATAAATAAATAAATTCAACCGCTCAAGTTTCTCTTGCTCACTTGTTCTGGAGCTTTTGATGAAACCTTCATCATGTAGAGTTTTCTGCTGCTTCAACCTTTGAACATCTCACATTGGTCCTCTCAAAGATAGAAGCACAAGAAGCCACGCACAATGAAAAACACTGCCGCTGCTCATGTATTTACACAAACGTATCCTTGAACAAACACACACACACACACTCACACAACACATACATTCGCAACAAAGGAAGACGCCTCACAGCCAGTATAAAAGCTGACAGTTTGGAAATTGAGCCTTTGGACTGACAGAGTTGTGAAGGCAGCCTCCAGAACCAGATGACAGAAAGAGAGATTTAAACAAACGGGTTGAATATTGAAGCGAGCAGCATCGTCGGGGGAATATTACTGTAAAGATGTAATATAAACACAGAAGTATAAGAAAAGAAGCCTCTTCTCTGCCTTATTTAGTCTCAAGTGTTTCTGTGTCAAGTATTAGCCCAGTCTATCACCAACAGAAGCTGTGCAGAAGTCAAAAAAACAAATATAATAAGACTTCATATTCCCTGAGGTGCAATTTAGGTATCAGTACACAAAACGGGCTCTGAGATAGGAATCTGCTTTCCACCAAGATTGTCATCCTCTTTTTATTTTTTTTTATTCCTCCTCTCCTTTAGTGAGCAGCATTATCTCCTCTGTGACGAACGGTGTGTGTGTGTTTATGTGCGAGGATGAGGAGGATGAGAAGACTGCGGGGAGGTGGGGCGGTTAAGTCTGGATTTGATCCCCCACTAAAAGGACTGTTTGTTTTACAGCTGACGACCCCGGAGTTTAATCTGGTGCTTAGCTGCCTGCTCAGTCTCCCTGCATCCTCGCATCCTCTCATCCTCTCTTTTTTTCCCCTTCATCTCTCCCTTTCTCACTCACTCAATCGTATCACCCTCTCGCAGCAAGTTAACCCCCTCCAGCCCCCCAGCACCTCATCCATCCTCCATCCCTTGTCAACTCCTTATTTCTCTTCTCTTTCTTTGCAGCGCCAGCAGCAGTTGTGCACAATTTACGTTTAGCTTGATCCATCAGGTTGTGTGTTACGCGTAAAATTAAGCGGTGTTACATCATGCAGTACCGTGGGTGCATGCGTGAGTACATGCATGTGGGAGGATGGTGGTTTCAGGCCCTGAAATGTGTGTGTGTGTGTGCATGTGTAAGACAGGAGGACAATAGTGAGAGTGTATTTTAAACAGGATGATGGTATTGCAGCAGATGAGGGTCATGCTCTGGGTCTTAAGGGTCAAATCCTGTTAGAAGTAAGAAGGATCAAGGCTTTAGCAAGGCGCTGCCTTTTTTACTGCTGCAATATTCACTGACACTATGCAAGCAGAGCTCTGTGAGTGTGTGCGAGACGCATTTGGAGAGAGAGAGAGAGAGTGTGTGCTTGTTTGTGGAAAAGCTTAAAACTGCTTAGTTTGCTTTGGTTGAGCTCAGGTTTTCATAAGAAATAAAACATAGACAGTAAAATTAAAGTTGGTGCAAGTGAGATACATCTATCTATCTATCTATCTATCTATCTATCTATCTATCTATCTATCTATCTATCTATCTATCTATCCTGATCTCATGTCATGTAATCTGATCAAAAGGGAACACTTACTGAAGTAAAATGCAAATAAATGTAGACTTGAGTAATTACAGAGATTTCAACGGTATAATCTGTTGATTTGAATTAGAATAGTACCATGAATTTGCTGAATTTTGTTTCATTAAAATGCAATCATTTCACAGACACATTTGTTCAAATCACACAACCGGGAGCAATTTGGACTTCGGCATGTCTAGCTGAAGGATACTTCAACATATGGCCACAATTAAGGGACAAGCTACTCTATCACACAAGCTACAGATACTCCACTGAGTGATGATACAGTCCTAATTTATCATCATTTCACACAACTGTGCTAATCCGATTTTTTAAAATGGTTTCTTACACAAGCCAGTGGATCACAATTCATTGCACCTAACATTGATGATTGAGCATTGTATATTCGGCCTGCATTTGTCATATAGACATTTTCTTATTGTACAGACTTCATAATGTTGTGAAAAAGGTGACATTACAGAGATTTAAAAAATGAAAATGATATCACTAAGGTGATTAAGAAAAAAGCTGATGGCTGGATTGTGTTTGACTATATTTGTGAGTGAAACACAGACAATTATGTGTTTATGTGCAATAAATGTTTGTGTGTCCATATGAGAGGTTTGAGGAAATGAATGCATCTAATAGTGAAATCTTGGATAACAGAAAATATAGCAGTAATAAGAAAATCCCTGACAAACAGTCTTAATTTATATCATTACGAAGACAAGCTTTGATTTAGCCTAACGTTGTATGATGTGTATTAGCAGTTTCTCTTAATACTAAATTGGGAATTTTGGACAAATATTCACACAGCTTTGGATGATGCATATGCAATTAGCACCCAGGCTATTTACTGTTATGCTTTTAGAAAATTTGAATTACAAGAGCTTTTGTTTTCCTATGTTTGGATTAGCCCAATGTCAATCAGCAAAAGGTTCTGGACTGTGGCTTTAAAAATATGAAATTAAAGCACACTGTGTAGATTGTACTATAGCCTGTATGACGATGAGTTACACTAAATGGGACCTTGTTTCTCTTTTTTGCCTTGTTATAGCCTACCATCATCACTGTAGTGCATCATAAGGGAAAACTACTGTATTTTAAATCAGTATAATATGACAAATGAAAAGTCAGTCAAATAGACCTGAATCCCTCTTAGTTGAAGTTGGTGTTGTGTTGTGTTACAGAATAAAAGCAGGTTTATGTCCTCTCACTTAAATCCAGAAGGTTATAGGACCAACTGTCTTCCTCTGCTATTTTTCCTGCCTTTTCCCCCTCCACTCTCTGGTGTCTCAGCCTCCCTGGTTTGTGCTCCTCTCCAGGGAGCTGTGGTTTCTGAAAGGTTTCTCAATGTCCTTAATCCCTCCATCTCTTTGTGTCCAGGCAAAAAATATATCCGCATGAAACTCAAGAGGCTGACAGGGTCCAAGTTATGTGTGAGAAGAAAAAAAGAAGAGAGGACCTGCTTTCCAGAGTTTTATGAGAATAAAAAAAGAGAGAGCTGTTCTTTAGGGAACAAAATGAAGATAAAAACTAATTTGGGTCCATTTTAAGACACAGCACAAAGTTTTAAATTATGGGTTCTAAAAATAGAGGCCTACAGGTTCAAAGAGAAATAGTTTCATTCCACTTAGCTGTTTTAAAAAGTAGGAATTATGCCTGTGAAGAGAATGGATGACAATTTTAATGATAGGTTTCAGTTATAGACATGGGTTGTGGCCAAGCATAGATTACACACTCCATGGGTAGTTGGTGAGCACATGAAAAGACTGAGGGTTAGTTAAAGTAATTTGTGAAAAAATATAAATTAAAGTTAAATTAAATATATCCACATAATAATTTCATTTAACAGTTTTTTTTCTGAGATGATAAACAATCCAGACCACAGAAGAGCAAGTTTAAGATTAAGTGGTGTAATGCTCATCTTTAGTATATTTACTGTAACCACAAAGTTTGCACTTTGATAACTGGTGAAAGTTGTTAAGAGCCAAAATATCTGCATTAGCTGAGATTAATTTTGTCAACAGCTGAAATACTGTAGCTAAAAGTTTGATAAATAGAAGATAAATTCTGTAAACAGACAGTTACACAGATAACAGTTCAAATATGTTACATATTTCATACATATTAGCTATGGTAAAAACTGAAACTTGAAAGACTGTGCCTAAATGTTAACTACGGTAATTTTATAAAATGTTAGCTAATATAAATGTAGCGAACAGTTGAAATGCAAAAGCTAAATGTTAGCTAAGATTATTTTTATAACATTTTATAAAATATTAGCTAATATAAATGTAGTGAACCGGTGAAATACCAAAGCTAAATGTTAGTTAAGATCATTTTTATAACATTTTATAAAATATTAGCTAATATAAATGTGGTGAACTAGTGAAATACCAAAGCTAAATGTTAGCTACGATAGATTTTAAACAGTCTTAATAAATGTCAGCTAAGATCATTTTTATAACACTTTAGAAAATGGTAGCTAGTCAAGATACAAACAGTTGAAAGTACTGTACCTAAACATTAGATGAGACCATTTTTTATAAATACTTGAAATACTGTAGTTATATGTTAGCATTTTAACAGTTGATCTAATTAAAAGTAATGTATAAACACTTTGAATTGCAATTAAGATATTGGCTAAACAGCTAAAACAGCAAATGAAAATGGTCAAAAAATTAATGAAGGTCAATGGGACAATGGTTAAAATGCAGTAACAAAACAAAATCATTAAAAGCAACAGATGGTTGAAATACTGATAGCTGGCTATGTAAGTGTAATAAAACTGTCAAAACAGATGCATAAAAGTAATGGTTAAATGATTAAAGGTCCAGCTTGTTCCACTCCAAGTCAACAAGTAGCAGTCGGTCTAATGGCAACTTGACTACACTGACATTTCAACATTTAGCCGTTTCTAAATGCCTTCAAAATAACACACTGAAAACATAAAAAGCATTGTTGGTCAAAGAGTACTCGAGCTTACTTGATGGGGCTGTGGGGGTACATAATACAAAAATTGTTAAAACACTGGTGTACACATCCAACCCGTTTTGAACAGGTGCTGCACAAAAGCAGCATACAAATTAAGGACGAACAGAGCTGCTCCGCGCAAACTTCAAAAATATTCCTGGTGCACCAGTTTGACCTTCAAGAAATGTTGCATCACAGAATAAAGGTTCTGTAACATTGACATCTGAGATTCATTCTTTATGCATAAAGGGGGTATTTTTTTCCAACTAAACATAAAAAAATGACATCACTGGTTTCACACATTTTTCATACATCATGTCTTTATTTATGTGTAAAGAAACTCTGAAAAGAGCATCAGCCAGATAATTGATTACTGGCATTAACATGATTGATTTCTTTTGCAGTCATGGACATGATCACCAGACTGAAAAAAGGCCCTTTTTATACAAGTTTTTTCATCTTAAATGCCCTATAATCTTGTTTTTTGGTTTGTTTGTTTTTTGCTAATTTCCAACAGTCTTAGAAATTGATACCGGTTTTCAGTAAGCCGTTTTAATAAGTTGTACAAGGCATTTCAACAATGGAAAAAAATACCTTTGGAGCAGTCTTTGAGAAAGTGAATCTCCCTTACTAACTTATGCACAATAAAACAAGATTTTAGGACCTCATAAATGACTTATTTGCTAAAGTGGGTCTTTTTTGCAGCATTTACAGTTTAATAAATTACATGACACTTCCATATGAACTGCGTGCAACCTCAGTTCAGTCTAGCAGGGTAACATCTCATTCTTGCTCTGTGTATGCAGTGTTTTTCACTACTGTATAAGGTGTTGGGTGTGTGTTTTGAGATAAAAATGTCATTGCTTGGGAATGTGATTCAGTCGTGTCGTTGGTGTGACCATGTTGAAAAGTTAAAGATTTGGACATGACTGGGTGTCCAGAGGCGTATTAGGTCAGTAGTTCATCAGATCATTAAATATGTAACAGGTGAGGAGATGCAAAAATAACCTTAAAAACAACAAATAAAACGTTCTCAGCGATCACAGCAGTAGTGTTAAGCTCAGAGTGCAACATAATTTGCTTAGTCACTTCCACTGGACATAAACAACAAATATATATACAATTAAACAAAAACATATAATTCATAACCAAAAATAATTACCACATTCAGAACTACAAACAGACAAGTCATTATGGGAGTTACACTGAGTGAGAATGTAAAGTGTAGTGTGCATTTGTGTTCTGACTGATATCAGGTTTTGTGTAGCAGACAGAGCTTTCCTCTTTATTTAACTGGCCTTAAGGTAAAAGCTCTACGTCAAACCAACCAATAAAAAAGCTCAAAACCAGCCTCCAGCTTCAATGACAAAAACCAGGCAGATTTTCACCATAAACGGTCCCAAATGCAACTCTCTCAGAATTTAGCTTAGCTTTTAGGACACCTGCAGTATCTTATTTGACCTCCAATGCATTTAATTGGATGCATCTTAGGGTGGCTACCAGAAGCTATAAATGCGTTTTATTTAACTTTTTTTTTGTTTTCACATATCAAATCTCCAAACAGTGAAATTCTGCTCTCATGTTTCCTGAAGACAGATGTAGCTCAGTCTGTATGGATAAAAACTCTTAACAGAAAGCAAATCTAAAGCACTTATACTCACAGGGCAGGGTTTGTGAATGTGAGAAGGCAGATATCAATGTCTAAATGCTTACTTCATTCATCTGTTTCACCGATGCTGCTGTCTATACGTTGATAAGTAATAAATAGAATTTGAAAAATTGGAAGTGTGGAACACCCATATAAGACCAGAACCAAATATCCAACTTTAATGCATAGTGGTGTGCATGTCACTTCTGTTTGCTGGTCTGTCTTTGAAGAGCGAGGCTGGGATGCCTTTGAAAAACTGGTTTCTGAGCTGTTGCAACTCTAAAGAGTATCCTCCTTTTGTTGTGTGCTGGTATGCATTCATGTGGCTGTGTATGTATCTATGTGTACACTACCAGTCAAAAGTTTGGACACACATAGGAATGACCATGTTTTTCATGAAACGATACATGTCTTCAGTTGTGTTACCATCACTGCACATGGTTTGCTAATGATCAGTTATCATTTTAAATTAATACATTTGCATTAGCAAACATAACATGCTATTGGAAGACAGTACTAATGTTTGCAGAATTTAGGCC
>JAUMHL010000010.1:19045876-19061218 GCA_032362345.1 Sandelia bainsii | reverse complement strand
TGTAAAGTGCCTTGAGATGATCTTTGTTATGATTTGGCGCTATACAAATAAAGATGAATTGAATTGAATTGAATCTTAATACTCACAGAATTAGTAGTGACATGTAATAATAGCAAGAATTCAACTTTCACAAAATGGTAATTTCAGGAAATATATAGGCTTAATAGTGACATTTTTAATTACTCCATAAACAAGGCAGTGTGTTTAATCAGCACTGTTCTGTGTCTTCTAAACACTTATTGCATGTTGATAAAATCCAGGGGGCGTTTCAGTAGTAGAGTCACCTCCAGTTCCCCTCTCTCACTGAAGAACTGAGCCCTGCCCTCCTGGCTGTGGATGGGATGTGGGAGATGGAGACCAAGTTTACTGAAGGGGAGGAGAAAAGAACTTCAAGAGACAGAGAGTGCACAGGGGAGAGAGTACGTGTGTAGTAATCTCTGTGAGAGAGGAAGATGTTAACAGCAGTGTGAAAGAGCAATCAAAGCTCAGATCATGACGTGAACCTCTGATTAAAAGGAAATGTCTGAAAATTGGAGCTTTTGGTCTGAACTGCCGCTGCTGCTGCTCCTAGTCTTGAGGGGATTAAAAATGAAAGAGAATATTTTCAAAGCATGTCTTACTATTTTGGCGTACGCAGATCAAGGAACTTTTCGTTTACATCTAGGACGACATCTGTTGCTTTACTGTCTGGTAGTTTGATTTTCACCTAAGAGTAAAAAAATGTCAGCATCGTTAATATTTTACACTGCGTACATAAAAAATCACTTCCATTGCTACTTGCTATCCAAGCAATGTCATAGATAGATAGATAGATAGTTATGTGGTGTAGAAAAATTCTGAGGAAACTTTACCAGCATGGCTTCGCAACACATGGAAGACGGGTCCTTTCTACTCAATCCCAAGAACAGGGCTTCTGTCCCCACACTCTGCTTCAGGATTATTTCATACCTGCACATGAAGGTTATACACAGACTTATGCAGGCATATGCAAAAATACGCAGTACAATTTTCACCGTAGCAGAAACAGGGAGGCAGAGCTGAGTGTCAACAAAGGTGTGGAAGATGGTGTAAGTAATTGTTATAAATGTCGCATGCTCCACGTGCTTCCTTTATGATCAGTTTATAGTACAAGGGAACTCATGGAAAATAACTTGGTTAACTGGTTTTAAAGCATGACCTCAGCAGAAGTTTCTTAGTTAGGGAATGAGAGAAAACTGAGATATCTGCATTTTCTTCATTTGACCCCCACATACGTGTGTGAAACAACAGTGAAACATTTTTTGTGTGTGACTTTCTGCTTTGTATTTACTCAGGCTGCGGTCGTGGGTCAGCGAGATCATCATACTGGGAGCCTTCAGTCACCTCTTCCTCTCTCCAGATGTCTTTGCTGCTTGTCTTCACATATGCAGTTGACTCTAAATAAAACAAAATACACACACACACACACATGTTAAGCTTGTAGCTGTAGTGAACGCTGAGTTTTTTGTTGTTTTGAAGTTTTGTTTGACTTATGTTGGAGAAAGCATTACCTTTTTTATCTTTTTTGGGTGGGGAGCCAATGTGTCCTGGACCCATCTGTGCACAAGCTGATACATTCTGTTGAGATTTAATGATGTTATTGTAAACCAATAGCATGTTAAGGGCTTAGTCCAGTCAAATAGACACTAATGGAATCCAGCCTACAGTCATAATATATATAATGTTTTGTATCTTTGGATATGTCTGCATAATAAACATTTAAATATCTAGTGGTAGAATATAGCTAACTACATTTCCTCAAGTTCATCAGAATATAGTTACAACATTACGGTAGCTCACTGGATTACTAATACATACAGTATGTTCAGCTTATTAAAAGCTCATACAAACCTTAAATAAGTTAATTCAGACTCATCCAGCTGTGATAAGAGTACTTTTACGTTAGATACATTCACTACAATCTAGCTGACACTTTTGTACTTATATTTAGGTAAGTGTTTGAATGAGCAAACAATATCGTACTTTGCTAACGTTGTCTTCTTCATCATCATCATCCTGCTGAGTTGATAACAAGGCAGAGAGAGCCTGTAGATTCTTAACGGATGATACTCCAAGACACTCCATTCAGAAAATAAAATAACGCTCTTTTATTCCAGAAAAATAATTTATACTGAAAAACTATCCGTAATAAACCAGCGTTACATGTAGCTGTTGCTAACTGTAGCTTCTCTTGTTGACGCTTATCGTTTCCCTGGAGACGAGCAGACTTTCAGGATGCCATGGGAACCAGTGACGTCACGCAACCTGCCAATTATCTCATTTATGAAAGTAAAATTGTAAAATGTATTAGTGTAATATTACTTTAGTATATGAGTAGAGAGTTGCTACTCAGGAATTAACATCCAAGCTAAATATTACTGTTGGGGTTAGTCAAAGTAGAGCTTTAAATACCTTACATGTTATAAAAATTTTAAACATTTAATAACATAAGCCTGTTAGTTTATAATATGTATTGGTAGTTACTGAAGTGCTTCATAAACGACACAACAATTTGAAATTGTTTGCCCTTGTGTTTTCAAGCTTCATTAAAACGTTTGTCTAACATCGACTGAGAGGCGGAGTGATAAGCGCTTCAACTGTGTCCCTCCTCGGACACCGTAGTAAATGCATGGCCCACACGGATCGTGTTGAAGGTGACAGGTAGCACAATGCCGGGGATTTTGCGTATGTTACCAGTCACCGTCTTTGCTGCTACCACTGACGGGGAGAAAGAGTCGACCACCCCGGTGAACCGGGATGAACTATCTCTGTACACCGTGCCTCAGCAGACGTCTCAGTATGCGGAGCCTGACGCGGGTGAGCTGGAGCAGAGTGTCGCCACCCTCAGGAAGTTAGTAGAGCCATACACGTCTTGGTGTCAGGGCGCCTACGACAAAGTTAAACCCAAAGTTCAGAGTGTTGTCGACTTTGGGAATGACACCTACGCCTCCTTCAGGAACCCTCCGAAGGACTTCTATCCCCGGTTAGGAGTAATCGGCTTCACGGGCGTCCTGGGACTGTCTCTTGCGAGAGGCTCCAGGATTAAAAAGCTCATTTACCCGGCGGGCCTGATGACCTTGAGTGCCTCCCTCTACTACCCGGAGCGGGCTGCCACCATCGCAAAGTCAACCGGGGACTGTGTGTACGACTGCGCGGTGCAGAGTTACGCGGCCATGGAGAAGATCCTGACTCAGAAATGAACGCCTGATCATCCCGGCGGTACTCGGCTATAAAAACCCAAACAGCAGCTTTTTCCAGATACTGTAGATCGACATGTGCAACTTGGACCTGCTCAGATGTGTGACTTTTTCATGCCCACTTTCTGCACTAAGCTTTACATGTAACTCAGGCTGGGCATGGCCTGTCACAAGGGGTCTGCAGTTTGAATCATTTACTTCTGCCTCTGATTTGAATGTATATCATGTAGATTATTAATAAAAATAACTTGTCTTACACACACATCTTAAGACATCTGTTTTTATAGACTGTCTGGCGTTATCAGGTGTCCTGAACACTCTAAAAAGTCATCTCAGGTGTAAATTGAGATTCATAAATATCTAGACTGGGAAGAATTCAGTTAACTGATCAAAGTTTTACATTTTTGTACAGTTGGATCAGATTAAAAGTTTGAAGAACTAAATTTATTGTCTACGTAAGCTATTTTATTCACCACACAAATATTAACAGTATATCTACGGCAGCCCTGCAATAGTTGTAAAAATTGTGTTAATCATTAAAAAGGCAGCACAGCAAGAAAAGTGCAAACTGTACATGTTCATTAGCCATTTGAAGAGAAACCAAATTGCATTATTTGTACAATATCATAGGGTGTGCAAGTGGAATTAACGTTTGACTGTTTCACATCTTTATTCATTTTGGCCAAAAAAAACAAAAAACAAAAAGTACAACAGTTAAATATGAATCACTTTAAGGAATCCCCTCAGAGCACTACCAGTTTCTCATTAAGAGCAATCTGTGCTTGGGTGAGATTAGACAGGTAGGTCACCATCAACAGGTCCTGCAACAAAAAAACAAAGTTTATATTCTGTTATTACAATGAAATATAATAAAAATATTAAAATATTCTTAAGCTCCTGCAGAGACAGAACTATATGTGCATGAATGAGACAAGGAGAGGCAAGAGAGAGCTAAAAATAGAAAGCAAAGTCTGATTAGATGTTTCCTGTAATCAATGAGTTTGCCAGTGTGGTGAAAAAAAAAAAAGCCTAGAAGAAGATTAGAAGGCTAAAGAAGATGCATGAAACCTAATTGAGAAAAACAACCATCACCAATGATTAGAAAAACTGTATTTTTGTATAACAAATTCACAATTAGTTTTTTAGGTAACAAAAAGTTACTTACATTGATGTTGGAATTGAGCATGTTCTCAAAGTCCTCGGCTGAGATGGTGGGCACCTTATTGACCAGGTCCATCAGAAAACGGCCCACGCTGTTATCAGCTGTCACCTTGCCAGACTGAGACAGATCGAACAGCATTACAACCGTTATCAGTGCTAAACACTTCTCCGCAGAGATAATTGATTCGAAGGAGCTAAACAGCAGAAATACGACCAAGAGAACAAAAAAACTGTGGGAAATGTTTCATCATTGGGCGTATATGTGGACAAATTGTCTAGTCTGTGTGATATACACTGTCTACAATAATATCTTAATTATTGTTTTAATAACGTGCGAGCTGACATTACTGAATATATCACTCACACTTTGCAAAAGCAAACAAAAACAGCCTTTAACAGTGCACACATTCATCGCCTCACATGGGGTGGGAGCTGTTTTGCTTCCAACACGAAAGTATGCCAGAGTGGACTTCTGTCATGTCTCTCAATTAGTCTACTGATTCATTTTCATTCATGCTAGTTGTGCCAACGCGGGAGACCAGTTGGCATATTTGGCACTCAGCTTTTGTCTTGTCCAGGTTTGAGTAGGATGTCAGGCTCCCAAGCTGAAATATAGCCTATGTATTTCCACATTTTAACAGCACAATCACATCAATTAGTACCAATATCTTACATTTATAAAAAAAAAAAAGAATATCCAAATAGAAAACCAAATATCTGGATATTTGCAACATTAGTCTGCTGCATATGTGCACTGAGAGTGCATACAGTGTGCTGGTTAAGCTAGCGTTGCTGCCTAAAATACATGACTGAAGTTAAAAATGAAAGAACAAACAAACTACGGAACCCACCAGCCAGTGATGTTACATTAAAATTGCTAGACGCAGATCATCCTCACTCACTTGAAACCAACTTTAGTTAGACTGAACTTTACATATACACACTGCATCTATGGTCAAAATATTACTGCCTAACAGCACTGCCTTAATTATATGATTCATGTCACCAAACTCTAGCACATAAACTGCAGAAGGTTTCATTATTTGCCAAGATAGCCTACAAGTTATTACCAACAAAATGTCAGAAAATATGCAGATATAATTTTTTGTCACACACCCCTGTTACAACAGCTTTAATGCTCACCAGCACATCCTCGATGTATGTAAGCATGGTGGCCAGCATATCCTGTACCCTGGCTGCAGCTCCAGCCACTTGGGACAGATCAGAGGTGAGCCCCTTGGTGCGACTGGGAGTTACACGTGTCCGCTGTAGAAGGTCCACTGCAAAACAGAGATGAGTGTTAGACAGTAGTATTACGGAGAGAAAAGAAACAGCAAGAACAGAGGTTGTAAAAACAGTATTATCAATCCCAAAAAATGTGTTGTTCAATGGCAACTGGACTTCTGGGTGGGAGGTGAAACATCTTCAATAGTTTAAAAACCAAATCCAGTTGCCATTGAACAACGCATTTTTTGGGATAAGCACGACCTGGACCATTGAGAATCTTCACAGACAGTATTAGCAATAACTTATCGACATAGATGTTAGAAAGTTCAGTTAGACACTGATTCCAGATTACAAAATCACAGATAGTTAGCTGACAAATATGTTTTCAAACTGTGACCCGCATTTATTTGCATTCTTACCACCTATCCTCTCAGTGTCATAGTAGATATACTTGACAGTCAGTGGGGTGAACATCACACCAACTGTCTTTCCTGGCACACCCATCTGCGCACTGCGTGGGAGAGATACACAAGCACACTGAAACACACATTCTCGGTCTGTAGATGATCACACAAACAAAGACTCAGTGATAAGAAGCTCAGCCAACCTGACATAGGCGCGGATGTTCATCTTGCCACTCTGCAGTGCTGTGTCTACAGTCAGGTGAATGGGATTGGAGGCCTCTCGGCTGTAGTACTCGTGGATGAGCACTGAGTGCTCCGTTATGTCAAAACCTGTAGCATACCTGTGAGGAAACACATAGCTGTGGTGAGAAAAGTGCCTTCCCCAAAATTCCAGTACTGAAATTCCATATTGGATCTACTGACATACCAGCCAATGATGACCTCAGTGGGTGAAACCCTCTTGTGGAGTTCATACATGTTCTTGGCAAACTCCATGTCCACAGCCACCTGTTGTCAAAGACAGCACCACAACTTCTTTATAAAATAGTTTATCTCTTTCACAGAAAGCAAAATGAGGCAGACATCTAGGTCTGCAAATTGCTCCAAGAAGCTCTATAATGCTATTTTTTTCACTACTTATTATCTGTATAAAACTCTTCACTAGAGTAATATGTGCATTGTGCAGGCATTACAAGACGCCATTGGAAAGGAGAACAATTCATGATTCTCCATGACATTTTGAGCTATCCAATGACAAACTCTTAACATCTTACAGATTCTGAACATATGATGGTCAAAGGTATTTTTAGGTACTTTAGATGTTTAGTTGTTTTAACCACCACAGCAGGGAGGCAGCTGATTTATAACAAATCTCATAAAGAACTATTGTTATAGACAAGAACCAAAAGAAGTCTTCAAAATAATCTCTGCAATAGTCTGAGACTGATGCAGTCTAAATTCACAGCAGAAGTGTTCTTCAAGATGCTTCCAACGGCCTAACTACCAAATCCCTTGACTGTGGTTAGGAGAATTAGTGCTGTCTTAAAGGCACATGTTTACACAAAAAACTGATCTGATTTATGTTTTTGCCATTTACTCCACTTTATACTGTATGAACCTAATTAATGAATAAAACTATTCATGACATTATTTTTGAAAACATCTTAACTTCAACTTTTGCACTTGCTATGCCAATACAAGGTATCAACATAATAAGTACTACACAAATGTGCACAGTAATTAAGTCCAAAATTTTGTATCTGTATAGCAGTTTTCACACACAATGACAATTAAAGGTGCTTCACATCACAAATGCAAAGTGAACTTTGTGTCAGTAGGCTTTAAAATTTACCCCACAACCTAGTCCCTCTATTTAGATAATGAAAAAGTCCCCCCAAAGAGAAGGGATCCCTCTTCCAGGTTGGACAGAGCCATAGGATGTAAATATTATCGCAGGCAATCAATGTGATTATTCAGAGTTAGAGAAAGATCTGAGTTTTTAGTTCTGTAACTTTCTATTCAATAAAATTTTATTTTTCACCCAGACATAATGCTTGTGGCTCCAGAATGTGTGTATTTGATGAGACAGAGCTGTTAATAGCAGTGCAAATCCCCTTTGAACATTCACTCATTAACCCAGTGGCTGAACACAACTGTTCCAGGTAATCAGCAGTGGGTAGAGCGGGGATAGTTGGAAAATAAGCAGGACAGTGGACCATCTTTGGTAACTACGGCACGAACCCCAATTTACGTTAACAACATACTGTGAAAAAAATAGATTAACATCATACCTCATCTTCAGACTCATTGTGGGGAACAGAGAAGCAGTTGGTTACATCGATAGAGTGCTTGTCAATAGTACCTGAGAAGGACACGGTACAAATGAGACATTATTTAGCTAGCCGCTTTCTTAGCTAGCTAGCTGACGTTAGCTAACAAGAGGGTAACCAATAGACCAAATAATGACGAACCATTAGCATCAGCTAATATCAATAACAATGTTCAAATCTAAAAAGTACGTGTCATGACAGCAGTTTGCCAGAACAAGATAGAAGATTCAATTAGCTTGATTTATATATGCAATACCTTCATCTATGTACTAATTTAAACGGGGAGCCAGCTGTTACGAGTGATGCTGCTAGCTGTTTAGCTAGCTGGCGTTAGCAACTCCGCTGAACCAATGCAGCCAGCATGCGTTAGCAAGTAAGCTAACGTGAGCTAACTATCCAACACCTGTCCTTACAGAAGGCGGTGGACACGACGGAAGACAAATATCAAATAAAGTTTCTGCTTACCCAACAGGGTCCCGATCACACGACTCGCTCCCTCATTTCTTCGCTCATAAGAGTCGCAGATAGAAGCGAGAACTACGGGATGAATTTTCACCACTGGCCCGTACACCGACATCTTGGAAAAGGAGGATTGATACCGGCTGCAGTGAGAACATATACTGCCACCTACAGGCAGGAGGGCGAACTATGGCTAATAGTATTACCCTAATTACAATCAAGCCACTTACACCATTGATGATACAGCTGATAAAACCAAAATGTGTTTCATTAATAAATACCGGCTTTATAAACTATTTTCAACAGGTTTAAAGGAGGCGGGGTGATAATTTTTTTTTATAGAGGAACTTAAAAATACAGAATATATTTGCATTAAATCAAAAACCTATATTTAACCTTTATTTCCTTTTTTCTGCAAACATTAAAAATATGATAGTCATGTTATTACATTATAATTGCATCGCAAAAGGCCTGAGGTCCTGATCTTTGAACTGTGGCATGATACTCGGGGTGGGGGGAGGGGTCTGAACGCCAGCTGAGAGGAGGGAGATTAACCGTCTATTCTGTCGTGCAAATAAAGAGTCCGAGCCAGGCAGGGTCTGAGAGGGGCTGGGCTGATGACAGCATCCTCCGCCGCTCAGCGGCTCCACACCTGACCGACTCCATCAGATGCACAGATGATGGAGGTCTCCGAGCAGCCAGGTTATCCTGTTGACTCCATTTCGCACGCCCACTGCATGACGCATGCTCTACAAACGCCGTGATCATTAGACTTTAATCATTTTTGTGGGTTTTTAAAAAACATTTATGCTTTGACATTCAGTGGATGCGGTGTTCGCTCTTTTTTGGTTTTGTGTGAGCTGAGTGCTCGGATCGAGGTGTTCTTTGTTTTCCTGGAAAAGCGAACAGGAGTGGACTAACGCTGCGTCGCTGGTAAACACCAGAAATGGGTTTCATAGAACCAGGAGTGACAATCCCGGTTCGTTCTTGGACCAGATTTGCATTTTGCTTATGATAAAACAGTCCAGCCCGGGTCTAACACACCTAGAAGTTGCTACGCTGAGCGGGTAAGATTTTGCTTATTCATAGCTGTCTGACAGCGATCCACACGCTGAGTCTTTTGCTTTCTGGAGCCCGTTGGCTCGCTTACAGACACGCTTTAATAGAAGCTATTTTTTGATCCATCCATCACGCGTAGTGCGTCATCTTGATTGTCACCATCAGTCTCCTCTTGCGTTCATCCGCCAATTGCATCCAAGGCTATAGAGGACTAGGACTCCATTTTACAGTGCAAATATTTCAGACACACTCCACGTCTCACTGTCCACATGCATAGGTCTATTTAACTGAAGTTTCTGAAGTGTATGTGTAAGAAATCTCAGCAGGCCTAAAGTAAATCCACCAGTGCACCTACACAACCCACTCACACATACCCCAAGGCATTTTAGGAAACATGCAAAGCAGTCAAAGTGGCTCGGATGTGCATTATGACACACTGTGCTCCAGGATTAGACATTATTCTAAATAAAATAAAAAAACACATAATAGTTGTAAGTCTTACAAAACTGATCAAGATTAATCTCAAACAGTGTGATCTGCTTTTTTGATTTCCTGATTTAGCTTTTAAAGGGGGGGAAATGATGAATCAGGTACAGACTGAAAGTCGAATCTACATGGCACACAACACAGAACATATGTAGAAAGGACAAAGGTATCTTCCGAGACGGACTGTAGGTGTTTTCTAAAGTCATTTGTCAGTCAGTTACTCCCAATTATTTGTGTTCTTCTTCTCTTTTCCAGGTTTCAGTCAAGCAAACAAATGGTCCAATCAATGGCCACTGGACAGAGTCTGCCATAGGGAGGATATCAATAGCACACTAATACACTTGATACACACACACACAGGCCATGGCGCTGGAGAACTCGGTCTTCCCCTCCCGGCCAGACTCCCTCTCACTCCCTCTGGAGGGGAAGGCGGAAGGGGGAGAAGTGGAGGTGGCCACCGAGGCCACGACCACCACAGGAGTCTTCAACCTGTCTGAAGAGCTGGGCCACGTCGTCACCACGGAGTCAGCGCCGTTTCCTCAGACCCCGGCCAGGGTCAACAGGTCGTTCCAGGCCAAGCTGGCTGAGCGGGAGGCCAAAGCCAATGAGCCCAGGAAGAAGACCCAGGTGGCGGAGAAGGAGAGGGGACGATTCGGGTGGGGTGAGTGACAGACAGGCTAGAAAGTGAACTTAATACATGGTTAAATAAACAGCTGCAGTCTGTATACAGTCGGAGTCTGTTGTGCACCCTCTTCTCCTCCCCATCTCTCTCCCCATAGTTGTGAATCTCTTCCAATTTGCACCGTTGCTGTGCTGCTGTGCTTCACCCCTCAGCGATTTCAGCAGCCTCGCACACAATTTTTCATTAGGCCTCTCTCTGTTTGCTCCAGTCTCTCTCTCTTCATTGCTGTACATCTTTCTGAAAGGAAAAAAAAACAACCTAAAACCCCAAAACACAGTTAATTAAACAAGTAGAAACACCACATTATAAAGGTTCCCAACAAAGAAACTAAATCAGTTGTACAGTAACTAAAGCCCGATGTTATGGCTTTTATTTTCGGAGTGTTTGATGATGATGTTTTGTTATAGTCCATTTGCTCTCGTCTCCTCACCTGTCTGTTTTCATTTCTGTTATCCCTTCCTCACCAGCCAGACATTCCTCTGAGCCACACTGCATCTCTCTCTGAGCCGTTCTGTCCCCTGGCACCTTCCTCCATTTATCCTCCAATCTCGCTACATGCCTCCATTCAACTGGCATCATCTGACGGGCGTCTGAGTTGGAGCTTCAAACAGGAAAACCTTTCAGAAATAAAAAGAAAAAGCAGCCCTGTATTGGTTTTTGAAGTTTTTTGAAGGGTTTTGCATTATAAAGCTTACACGTGTATGAACAATTACCTTCAGCCTTGTTTCACATAAGGGAAATTAGGGTCCCATTTTTTTTGCCTCAGATTTATCTACACTACCACTGAGACATATTACAACACTTCAATTTCTCCAGTTTTTATTGGAATATGCACAGTTTTATGTCTCAAAGTACTGAAATGAAAACCTTTTAAATTAAATGCCTGCTGGACCTGGTCCTGTCAGAGTTTTATCCAGTGCCTTTAGGTATACACACTGACGCTTTGGCTTTCTTTGCAATGTCTCTAAAGGAAAAACTTACATTTTTAAGGGTTCGGTTAACAGTCGGTTATCCTCCCTTTGGTAACTGCCTTTTTCTCATCATTATAGTACTTCTTGCAGTGCAGTATTGTCCATATATTGTCTGTTCTAACACTGCTTTTACACAGACAAGGAATTTGTATGTAATCAGCACAAATCAGGTCATTTGTAGGAATTGTTTGCAGCAACTTTCAAGCCTAACCCATTACTTTTACCTTTTCTTATAACTCTGACATTTACATTTTGTTTTCACTTTTTTGTAAACTAAACCCTTTTTTTAACCTCTCACAGTTTACATCTTAACTTTGTTCAATTTCAGACGATTCGCTGGACTTGAATTGCTTAAATTTGAACAACACAGGAAAAATGGACGTGTTCTAAAATTGTGACCACTGGTGTAGCGGCATTTACTAGTATAACTTTATCTTGTGTAACTAAATTGTGCTGCCTCTCCTCTGTCTTTTGCCTTGTACCCCACCACCCCTTGTCTTCACCAGCCCGCGCTCGGCGTAAGAGGCAGCGCTACGTGGAGAAGAATGGTCGCTGCAACGTGCAGCATGGAAACATGCGGAAGACTTACCGTTACCTGACTGATATCTTCACCACGTTGGTGGATCTCAACTGGCGCTGCTCGCTCTTCGTCTTTGTCATGGCCTACGCTGTCACATGGCTCTTCTTCGGGGCCATTTGGTACCTCATAGCCTACTGGAGGTAAGGCTCCAGAGCAAAGGATAGATGTTTATTTATTTGGTTCCCAAGAGTCATGGAGGAATCTACAAATTCTCATTCCCAATTTCAGTGACAATGGAGATGAATGAAACTCACATCTCATCCAAAATGACATTTGAGTATTTCAGTGTTGTTGTGGCAAAAACAGGGTTCCAGCATAAATTAGCTATGTGGCTTCTCCTTTATACCTCCTCCTCTTACTTAAGGGAATAGTTTGACATTTCTGGAACCATGCTTTTTCACTTTCCTACTTTGAGTTAGATGAGAAGATCTGGTGGCTGTGTTCAACATGAAAACGACTAGGACACTGCAAGGTTAGCTTTGTTTTACCCGTATGATATTAAGTATAACATTTAAGATATAATGTGTTATTTAGTAGGCCAGGCAGAGAGGAGAGTAATAGCTCCTGATTTCACTCTTGGCAAGAAAGCAAACAGTCATATTTCTGAAAATGTCATTTCCTTTAATTAAATTATTATACAACGACACAAAAGTTTCTAGCAGCACATATATAGAGGATGAGTGACCAGGACTGCAGTGCATTTCTGCAACAAAGACTAATTTTTCAGCCAAAAAAGCAGATGATGAGCAGCATTAATATTACAATGTATTTAATCAGGATGTGTTACCTCTTTACTAGATGGGCCTGCTGGATCACCACTCTAATTTAGCAAATGTATTCCTCTCGTAAAGTCGTGACCTTTTTTTTAAATTAATTACAGGCCACCCTAAGCGGTGCCAAAGAGCTGTCTGTGTTGCTGCAATTCCTTGGTCACCAACACAGGTCAATAAAAGTCATAGATCATATAAATTATTAACACCACTTCCATTAATTAGCTCTCCGTCTCTGGCTGGAGCTGTGTTAATCAGGGACATTAGCCTGTGTAGTGTCTGTTTGGAAAGACACTCTGCACACTCTTTGTGGCACAAGACTGAAAACCAGCCGATACTGTTTGTGGTGATATACAGTACGAATGGCAGAGTAGGTTTTTGTTGCAACAAGAAAACATGACGTCTTGAATGTTATTCACTATGGTTAAACATGATGAATAGGATTACTTCTCATTCATTGTGGGAATTAGCTGGAAGGAGATGGTAAATATAAAGGGAGAGATGCGTTGTCTTGTAAACATACTGTATATTTCAGCACCTCCCTTCTAAAAATATAAATCTTCTCGCTCTCTATTTCTCCCTCTTTACACCCACTTTGTCACCCTCCCCCTCCACTTTCTCACACATTCTTCTCATTTTCTTCCCAAGGGGTGATTTGGACCATCTGGAAGATGAGACGTGGACACCGTGCGTCAACAATGTCAACGGCTTCATCTCGGCCTTCCTCTTCTCCATTGAGACAGAGACCACCATCGGCTACGGTCACCGCGTCATCACTGACCAGTGTCCAGTGGGCACTATGCTGCTGCTGCTCCAGGCTATACTGGGCTCCATGGTCAATGCCTTCATGGTGAGCACTGGAACTGGTACATATCTTAGAAATGTGGAAATCATATATAGAAATCACTGGTAGTCAGTAGTAGAAAAACAGGCATTATTAAGTAGAAATAAGTCAATCTACAACAAACAAAATCATGTGCATATACAGTATGCTATAGTATGCAGACGCATGTCAGTGAAGTGATTCTCAGTCATCCAGGTGAAGTTTTATGGAAGTTGAGTCGTGGCAACTGGACTTGGCAGACACTAATTCGGTGCACGTGGAATTCTTCCTGAAAATGCTGATGGAGCTGGATGTTTCACTCTTTTGATGAGAATGAATCCACACACTGACATCCAGGCAGAATCATGTTTATGCATGTGTGCATTTTGGAAACAAGCCATATTAGCAACTGATGGAAATGTGGGCTGTTTTCACTACGCACATGAAAACAGTCTGAGGTTAAATCAAGTGTCATTACTCGTTTTAGACATTGAAAATTAGAGATAGCGAGCTCTACTGAAAAAATGTAAGGAGCAGCTTTGTCAATGCATGTGTTCCAGCTGTGACCTGACCTGATGTTTAGCTGCCGTGTCAATTATGAATACTGAATAACAAAGGCTGTCATTCATTTTTCAGTAATACTTTGCTTTTCCAGTTTGTGCTAATGTTTCACTCCACATCTCTTTGATTTATGAGTTTCACATCATTTCCCCTCCTGTTTCTCACGTCTTTCCAGGTCGGCTGCATGTTTGTGAAGATCTCACAGCCCAATAAACGAGCCGAAACTCTGGTGTTCTCCAAACACGGCATCATCTCTCTGAGAGACGACAAGCTGTGTCTGATGTTCAGAGTTGGCGACCTGCGTAGCTCCCACATTGTAGGGGCCAACATGAGGGCCAAACTCATTAAGTCCAAACAGACTCAGGAAGGTGAGAGTACTGGAACACACGGTTAATAATGACACTGAATCCCTGTAATTACAACTAATTTTGTTTCTTTATAGGGTTTTAATACATTCTCACTTTTATTCGTAAAGATTTATAACTCTGCTTTCATTCAGTCAGATTATAGCTTGTGGATAGGATATAGTTTTGCTGTTGAATGAATGTTAGGGGCAACCGTGGTGCTTCCCAGTCAACCCCAGTTTCAGTTTTGATACGCCATCCTCACCTCCCATTCTGTCATCTCCTCCAGGTGAGTTTATCCCTCTGGACCAGACAGACATCAGTGTGGGCTTTGAGACGGGAGATGATCGCCTCTTCCTGGTCTCGCCGTTGGTGATCTCCCATGAGATTGATGCACGTTCACCTTTCTGGGACATGTCGCAGGCACAGCTGGAGAAGGAGGACTTTGAGATCGTGGTCATCCTGGAGGGAATGGTGGAAGCCACTGGTGAGGAATGAATTAAACATACTGAAGAGAACGTAAACAATTAAACCATCCATCTGTCCTAAGTAAATCACTTTCTCTTGTGCTTCAAACTAAGCATTTGCCAGGTATATTCCAAGAATGATATAATGAATCATAAGAGAGGTGGAGAGGTTCGTTTGCTGCACAAGATCAACCAAATATCACAAAATATTCGGCCGGGTGCCTTTTTGTGTGGAGTTTGCATGTTCTCCCCGTGTCTGCGTGGGTTCTCTCCGGGTACTCTGGCTTCCTCCCACCATCCAAAG
>JAUMHL010000010.1:19009492-19045776 GCA_032362345.1 Sandelia bainsii | reverse complement strand
ATGACAGCTGGGATAGGCTCCAGCACCCCCCGTGACCCTTACGAGGACAAGCGGTTAAGAAAATGGATGGATGGTTTCCATTGTATTACACAGGAAATATAACATTTTAATTTAATATGACTGAAAAGTTCTAATGGCCTCTATGCTGTAAATGTTTAGATACAACAAGAACAAGAATTAAGCATTAGAAAATGAATCTTGCAGATGCATACTACTGATCTGATATTACAGTAATGCCATCACAGTTTTACAGAAAGCATATCCTCTAAAACTGTCCATTAGAAAATGAAATTCCTCTTCCAGTATATCTGAATTTAGACCAGCAATTTTTAGTTTGAGAGCTTTCCATCTCTTCTCAGTCGCTGAGGGTGCTTTTGGAGCTGTATGAATTTTGCAGTCATCGGTAATATATGTATGTGTGTGTAAAAATAGCAGTGAGTGTGTTGTAACAGGGAACAAACTGGAGAGGTGTATGTTTTCATGGTGTTACGCTGTGTGTTTTGATCACTTAACTGTTGACTCATGGAGCAGTCATTTACATTTCTGTATTGGGAGATTAAAAACAATTACAAGATGTTACAGAATATGCAATAAAGTCTATTAGCAAGCAGATTATTAAATGCTATCTCCATCTTCAGGTTAGCCAGCGTGTGTCAGTGACCACCCAACTTTGCTGTGGTTTGATAATCAAACTTATTTTAGTTTTCATCTGTGTTGATCTTTTTTAACCAAATATATCAAAACTTTAGTGTAAACTTTATTTAGATTATGTTGTGTTGCAGCTGGATATCACATTATCTCTGCTCATATCTCCCCCCAGAGACTGCATATGTAAGAGTAAAGTGTAACACCTGCAGTGTGTTATATGATTGTGTGAACTAGAAAATCGACACAGGTATAAACAGAGTCTGGTTGGAACAAGTAGCCGGGTTGTTAGCACCCTGTAAGGTCTTGGATGACCCACGTTTGCCTCTTTTTCTTTACCCCCTTCTCATATTGCCTCATGTCAAATTCATTCTGAGAGGATAAACTCAGCAGTCCTTCACTGTCTGACAAGAATTCACTTTTCAGAGCTACTCATGATGCGTCTCCATGAGGTAAAGGTGGACTCTCTGCCTACTCCAAATATTGATTCCCTCAGTAAGAGTGTTATGGAGAGTTACAAAGACGTAGCTGACAGTCATAACTCTGCTACAGATGATATTCACATAACAGCAGCGTGCCAGTTAGATGTTTTGTGACCAAATTAATTACAGTATGTCTGCATCACAGTTTTAAGTGTTTTGACTTTCCTCTTATCAGAGACAGACCTAGTTATTTCATTTTATGTATCCCAGCAGGCTGAATAAATGTTGTCTTGACATGAATTGATGTGCTCATCGGTTTGCTTGCGTTTGTGTGTGCAGGGATGACGTGCCAGGCGAGGAGCTCCTATCTAGCGGAAGAGGTGTTGTGGGGTCACAGGTTCAGCCCGATGATGTGTCTGGCAGAGGGTTTCTTTGACGTTGACTACGGAGCCTTTCATCACACGTTTGAGGTACCATCTCTGGAAGCTGGTGCGACAAGAGCTTACTAATATGGTGGTGTTTGATTTTTGCAACCTGTGAAACTGTAGTAACCAACTTCATATCGGGGACAAATATTTAACTTACAAAAATAATGATAACTCTAGCTTTTAATTACTATTAACAAGTTATACTTAAATAAGTTTTGTTGCCAGTGAACTCGGCATTTAAGGGTTCGCATAATAGCAGTGTAGCTACAATGGAATTTGTGAGTAGAAAATAAAAGCATCAGCAGTCAACAATCCAATATAAGTACAAAATGTCTGACTATGGAAAACTGGAACAACTCTTGCTCTGTTACCCTATTCCTGTCTCCACCTACATGTGTAACCAGCAGCTGAATTCTCACATTCTCTTGGGGTTGTTTAAAGGCATGCTGGGAAATGTAGGAACTCTAACTGTGTTTATTTTTTTATAAGTACATTGCATGGGCTAATGCCACATGCCAACACTTTTCTAGGCCTGAATTTGATTGCACTGCTCATCCCTAGATGATATAATAAAAAAATCTAATAATGAAGTAACAAAAGCATGTCTGGGATGTCTGATCTTTGTAGTTTAAGGTGAGCCCGTGAACCTAGAGTCATAGGTTTCATTGTGGTGACAGTATTAAGTTTTGAGCTGCTATTGTCCAACTTATTTTTCTTCAGTTCACAGCACAGCTACTAACTACAGTGAAAATTACATTTCTGAATAGAAGTTGAATTAATGTTGGGCAAAGCCTGAACATTTTAGATTTCTGCAGAAATGTTATTTATGACGCACGTGTCAAACAATGCTAGACTATCAACAGCATCAAGATAAAAAGTGTTTCAAATACTATGTGTTTTTTTTCAGTAACTCAGTCGGATTGATTTCCAAAAACCATTTTCTTAGCGAAGGGTTGTTTTACTGCAGCACACATGCAGCTATCAGAGCAGCTTAACTGTTACCAATTTACAGCCTTTTAAAGGAGATATGAGAGAGAAAAATCTCACCTATAACATAACTATCCTGCCTATACTTTCCTGTGTTTAAACTTTCACGAGTTGATCACAAAAAATACTGTACATCACATGAAAATTGTTTGCTTTACCATGACACCATGGAAATGCTTATCTACCTTATAGTAGCAAAACGTTTCTTTTCCCTAAAAGGTTGAGCACCCACATGCACTTTTACTTCAGTATTGAGTTTATGTACCTCTGCCACCTCTGAAAAATAAGCCTTGATGGGATTTTGGGCCATCTTGCTAATGCTAATATATCCTCATCAAGTGAATATCAAAACTGCTTGTTCAGTGATTTGACCAGTTCTGAAATTCCCCAGGTGGACACACCCTCCTGCTCAGCACGAGAGCTCTCATTGGCTGCAGCCAGACTTGATGCTCACCTCTACTGGTCAATCTCCAGCAGGCTGGATGAAGAGCCCACCCTGACCAACGAGGCGTCCAAACAGCCGGACAGCGGCTCGACCAACAGCAAAGTAGGGGAGGCGACGTTCATCGTCGGAGAGATGACAGACATACAGGAGCAGCCAGGATTGGGCGAGCTGAACGGCAGCGTCACCACCGACCAATCTGAATCAGAGGCCTAGAACAGAGAATGTTTACAGACCTTCAGTATCACCAACACCACAGTTAGTGTTTTGCAGATCCTTCCTTTCAAGGTGAATAAAGTAGTTTCATTAGGCACAGTCCTACAGTATATGCCATATCTTGTCTTGCCATAGGAAGGAGTTTATTTCTTGATACTTTTGTCTTTTATTTCTCTGTTGATCTTTGTGTTATAAGTGTACTGTATATGTGTTATCTCTTTTCAGATTGTTGTGTTAGCGCCAATCACCCATGCCTATATTTATATTTTAATGACAATACTATGCTTTAGGTGGGGTCAATAATATAATACAATAGTATATCCTGTGGACCACGGCAGAATGTTAAACAGATAAAGGTCATTTGTCTTGCTGGACAAAAAGCTGTGGACAATGTGATTGTATGTGCAAAAGTAAAGTGTATGGATTGTTCACATTTCAGGTAGATACAGATAGGACGCTTTATTTTCACCTGCGCATGAAAATCACTAGATGATATTGAGCTATAGACTGGGATTGTAGTAATTTCAAATTCCTTTAGATACAAAGATTGTTGTAAAAATGAATGCAATGCAATCAGTACTCGGCTTGAGTTTTAATTTGGCTGCCAACTGTAATTTGGTGCCATAGCTATAAACAATGTCTCTGTTTCTCTAATTAAAATGTGCTGACATTCTTCACTCAACACTACGGTATCTATCTAAAACCGTCCACATGCAGACAGGTCAACACTAGAGTGTCCATGGCTTCGTTTCACATACGACGTGTAGCACAAGGATTATCTATCTTTTGTCCCCAGCCCAGTAGAAATTAAAAGCACAACATTATCCTGCTCAGATCAGCCCAAACTCCTGCTTCTGCTGCTGTGTATATATGTGGCCATTTCTACTTGATGTTTTTAATATTTAATATAACACGTCAATTAGAACTAATAAAGTATAGTATATTCAGAGGAACTGTTTTGGATTGTGTGATGTTCTTGGGAGGGACATACATAATATAAGCTACATACTGAGCTCAGTAAAGATCTCAAAGATCTAATTTAAAAAAAAGTAACAAAGGAATTTACAATGAAATACTGGTAATTTGTTGACTGGTTGGATGGAGTAATCTAACACGTCTGATCTGTGTTGTTGTCTCAGACTCCTCTAACCCCTGTGTGAGTGATTTGCAGAGTCGTAGTGAGTGATACCAAGAGAGAACCAACTAATCACTGGGATCCTCATCATACTTTCTAGTACTACTGTAGTTCTACTGGTTTTCCCTTTATTAAGAAACCTCAAAAACATCAGCACTGGACCACAGATAACAAAACTTTTGTTTGACAAAACATGATGTGGTGTTGTACAGTGCGGAAATACACTACCTGGCCAAAATGTCCACTAAACAAATAAAGCCTTTCAATGGATAATCACTGTAGAGATCAATATGTTTCAGCAGACAACACAATGAGGTCAACTGCCTACCTGAATGTACTAAATGACCAGGTTTTTCCATCAATGGATTTTTGTTTTGTTTTTTTTGCCTTCCCTGATGACACTGACATTTCCCAAAATGACAACGCCAAGATTCATTTGCCTCAAACTGTGAAAGAGTGCTGTAGGGAGCATGAGGCATCATTTTCACACATGGATTAGCCACCACAGAGTCCAGACCTCAACCCCAGTGAGAATCTTTGTGATGAGATACAATAGAAGATCTTGGAGATAAACTAATGCAAATCTGGATGTGTGTGACTACTTTTTGGCCAGGCAGTGTATAATAAATGACATGTAGTAGGGGAAAAAATGTTCAAATCTTTCACTTGCACTTTTTAAATGCCACAAGCCACATTTATAGTAAGGTGGTGCTTTCAGATGTTCCTGTGACCTACACACATTCAACAGTCAGGCAACAGACCAGAGATGCTCCTTTGTAAAAGCTTTTGAGCGAGGCTCACTCTTCTAACCAATCAGAGAAGGCCAACATCAGCGGTAGCTCACAGCTGTCAACCAATAAGCTTTAGGTCTACTGGTCCCTCTGTGCTGAGGCAAGCTTCCAATTTCAGCGTTTAACTGAGACAATACACCTAAGAATGAAAAAGGAAGGAACAAATAAAGAAAAGCAAAAACAAACAGAGACAGTTCAGTTTAAGGAACTGATTTATAATGATTCATATTGCTACGTAATTGCTAAGTACAGTTGAGAGAGAAGGAACTTCCAATCATACATTATTTCTTTGTGACTAGTTTTGTGCCATTCTAATATATTGTAATTTTATAAGGACTAATAATTATCCTCTGGGCAGTACAGAGGGGACTAATTTTGAGTCTCAGGCTACCTGATTCCTAAAATTTCTTTTTAACCTGTCAGCATGATTTTAATGATGTAGTAGGTGGAGCTAATTTCTAACTACTTCCTACTATAGAGCTTTTATATATAGCTGGATAGGTTAATGTATGATGGTAAATGTGATCATTTACATTTAAAGTCTGAAGCTAGAATTAGAATTTCAAGGCTGCATCTTGGCACAAGGGGACGTCAGCATATTGTGTTACTAGGCAGAATCCCAGTTAAAAAAAGAAAAGAAACAAAAGAAATGCTTTTCTCTATTTTTGCTGCTAGGTGGCGATAAAAAAAATCCCACATTTCCCCTTCCAGCCAGCCACACAGCCCTGTCGGTGTGTAATGAGATGGGGACCCCTTCTCAGCTGTCTCCTAGGCAACCAGCGCTGGGGACAGGGAGAGGGCAGAGTGTGTATGTTTATGTGTGTGTGTGTGTGTGTTAATATGTGTTTGAAATAGACCTTCACGACACAAGAGTTAATTTGATGTTTGTGTAAAAATAAATGAAGATGAAGATGATGATGAAGATGATGATGATGACAATGCAAAGAAGTGACCTTCAGGTGGAACAAATGCCCTTGACATTGAAAAAGAACTCTTCAAGGACACTAACATTTTTGATATATTTTTTAAAACTGTCACAACAATAATAAGATAGAACTACGAGTTTTAGCATTTAAATGTCATAAGAGATCTTATAACCTGGAGCAGACAGGTTTGGTTCAGGAAGTGAAAAGGAAAGTGCAAGTTTAATCATTTCCAGTGACTTTGAGTTTGCCCCAGAGTTGAACCCCATGTGCCATTCCCAAGTTCTAATTATGATTTTAATGAGAGGCTGTTTTGCATGATCCCCGCTGAGCTGAAATCAATGTTTCTTGATGGAGGGAAGTCATGACAGCCTGGTTTCAGTTAAGAAAGGAGGAGAAAGAATTAAAAAACATTCCTCTTTATAAAAGGGCAAACATGAGGTTTTTATTCTAGTTTTTGGAGTGAATGAAACTCCCCACACAAAACTCATATATAGTATGTTTTAACCTGTTATATGGATTTATGCTATTATACTGTACGAGAAACTGGCATAAAAAGGATAGCTTTAAAATATCATTTTTTTTACAGTGAGTGCTAATATGAACAACTCAAACTGAGAACCATATTTTATGATAACCGAAGATCAAATGACTACACTATGTGGAAGGGATCACTTACATTGAGGAATCCACAAAGAATTATCAACAACTCTGCAGTCTCTCATCTCATAAAGGTTTTGGGTCATTCTGATGAGAGTGGACACTTGTTTTAAGGATCAGGATCATTCAGACTAGAGTATGGATCAGATCCCATATTTCTGCCCAAACCCAACCCAAGCCCGACAAGCATATTATTTCATGTCCGAAGCCAGCCTGTGCAGTGCTTAGTATGCCCTTGTGTGTCCTTGTGCTTGAGGATTGTGTTGCACTGTGACAATTAAACAACATTTGAGTGCTCCAGCCATCTATTTATTTGTTTGGGGTAGTTATACTTATAACAACGGCAATAACACATATTTAGCATAAAGTTTGACCTACTTGATCAAACCAAACCTAAACCGAAACATGATGTCTACATTTCTGTCTAAATCTTCAGGGGCACTGATGGGTCCTATTGGGTTTGGTTTGGGTATCCACCCTCTAACAGCTACCCAACATGAGTTAGAAGGAAAGTGACCAGGTGGCCGGGAATACACCTGGATGTGTAAATAACCTCACGTGTTAGTGCAAGAAAGCTTAGACAACCAAAGATATATATGTTCGACATACTATAGCAGGTTTGTGCATGTCTGTGGTTTACTACAATTGTATTATTCAGTAAAACCCACGCTGCCAGACATTGCAGCAGAAACTAGTTTAAGATTACAGTGCAGGACTGCTGTTTTTGATTGACCATATTCATGACCATTTCCTGACAAGGCTCACGACAAGTCTCCATTCACAACAGCCACCAACCTTCATCAAGCTTCAAACAACTTTCCGCTGCACTGCTGATGTGAAAAACATGCAGCAACACCTCTTGTATGTGTAATGAGTTCAATCTAAAGTGAGATATTCGCCACCAGCTCCCACAATAAGCACAATTAAAGCTATATAGAAATGTTTAATGTTGAGAGAGGCCTAAAGCAGTGTACACTGTCTATTCACTGATACTAAAGACAGATTGCTTTTTTCTATGACATACTGTATCTCTGAGCACTTTATTCAATTGTTCACAAAAGCAATAAATTAGAAGCAAAGCCTCCACCTAGTACAAGTCAGCCTGTCATGTGAAGTAGAGCAGAGCTGATATAGGTGTTAGACCACCAGCTGTAACAATACAGAAGGTAATGAAAAAACCAAAGTAATTATCTGTCTGCCAAATGATATTGTCCTTTATCATACTGACGCAGCAGTCAGATATAAACCATCTCCCACCAACATACAGTCAAATCAGGATTTAAAGGTGGTCTAAAGCTGAACAACATCAAGCTTTATTCAAGTTTAACTCAAGATCAAGTCCAAGAGATGGATACAGGATAGAGTTCTCTGCATAATAATCTGCAGTCCATAACTATTAAATAGACCTTTGGGTTGGGATTTTTTTTTGTTTTTGTTAAGTGCTGATTCAATAAGGAATACAGAGACTCACCGTGCAGCAGTTTAGAAAGGCAAAGATGACTAAATGTGTCTTAACTGTCACCAGAAATGTTGCAGGTGCTCAGCAGTTGTTAATACTTTAAATATCCAGATAATCAAAAATGACTTGCCAATGCATTTATGCACAGTTAAGGTCTGTTGCACTACTACAATTGCACAAAGGAAGTCTCTTAACTTGGTTTGACTGTGCCAGAGAAAATATCCCAAACATTACAAAAAATTGAAATCATCAAGTTAAAATGTAAAATCCAGAATGTGCACAGCAAAGAACAAGAATGTACCCAAGTAATATAAGGCACATATGGTGCACGTTGGTATGTGTTACCATAGAGATGGGTATCACTGGCAGTGCCTCGGCGCTTTGACGGGAAGCAGGAGAAGAGCTGATACAGTGGTCTGTGTTCAGTTGGTATTCCTGGATGGCAACATTTAAAAGGAGAAAACAATTAACATAAGTGAAACATTAACATGTACATAGAGTACATGTTTAGTGGTGCAATTGTAATCATCTCATAGGAAACGTATTACATATTGGAATAAACTCTCAGACAGCCTGTGGTCTAAAACCTCTGTATGAAGTTAATATACCTTGTTTGAAAGTCTCAGAGCTCGGTTAAAATACATAAAATGACCAAAGAGGTGCAAAGACATCCTAAAGAAACAGAAAACAACTAAAACGACACACAAAATGGCTACTAACATTTGACAAATGACCAAAACTAGATATAAAACATCCCCAAAGGGACAAAACATCACCAAAAAGACACAAAATCACCATAAACATCACAAAACATCTCCTGCAGTTTATGATTAATGTCACACTCATAGAAGCAAATCAGCCATAATGCACTTTTCTATGTCAGTGACAAGTGGTTTGGGCAGAAAATAAAGCAGCTAAAAAACATACATACATGTGCCATAGTAGGCTCTATATGGCACATGTATGGTTTGAATATTCAGGTATGTATTGAGGATGTGAAATAGATGTGGAATGAAAATCGGCTGCAGTCAGCAGCGCTCAGGTTAGCTTTAGGCCAGTGTCAGCCAGGTGCATCATTTATCATATCTGACAACAGGGTGTCCTAGAATAAGGCCTGTATTAGGTCAAGGCATTTTGGATACTTAGGGATCACTCGATCTGGACTACTTCCTTTCTGAATAAATTGCATTTGCATTCTCAACCAGGACAAAAAAAAGGTGTCAAACACAGTGTACTGGGCAGCAACCAGATGTAAACCCTTGTGTGAAAAAGTGAAAGGTTTGAAGGGAGCCACGAGGTCATGCTACAACATTCCCTCATCAGTGAGTGGATCTCTGGGGCGAGCATGTTGTCTGTCATACCTCCAAACGAGGGATCCCTCAGAGTGCAACATGTTACAGTTGGCACAAGAAGGCCTAAGCCCAGCACATTTAATTATCCAAGCTGTCTTGGCATTGGATGGGAGGGGGGACACACACAGTGACGAGTCATCAACATCACCAAGGGCGTGGTACTGCTCACTGCCGTAGTGCACATCTAAAACTTAAGAGGATGGGAAAGGGACAAATGAGTGTTTATATAGATATTTAGAGATTGAGTTTTGGGGGGAAAGTGGTTGAGTAATGCAGCAACAATGAGCACAAGCTGCTGACCTTCTTGTAGAAATACATAAGGTGTCCTGCTGTCAGGGTTGTGGCAGATACAGACACCTCACTGCTCCACCTGTCTCTAGTTATCATTCAAGTCAATATGCCAGATTGAATGAAAAAAAAGACTGTTGCTATGAAAAAAAAGCAAAGTTAGGAGAAACTGTTTTTGGAAGAAACCATTCTGACATCCCTCTCTGTAGCTGCATGCATGTGAGGAGCCCACCCCACCTCAGCTGTAGTGAGGAGAGCCCAGTCCAGGCAGCCAGCAACCAGCGCGTCTCTGCCTACCAATAGGCATGCTCGTCTCAGGCTCTGTGCAGTGCTCTCAGTCTCAGCAGCCGAAGCTGGGCGCAGGGGAACTGCGACGGCCGCGCCAAGGATCTTCCCAGGTATGCGTCTCTCTGTCGCTACGCCCTTATTCGTTTCTGCAATGTTATGGCATCCCTACTGCATGCTGTTTCCCGCTGTCTTATTCCTAGGGAGGGGTTGCTGGTTTTTTTTTTGTAGCTCACGTAGCCTCTACCGTAGCGCAGGGCAGCAAGTCTTGGTAAACACTCACAGTCAGCGAAGGCGCATCTGCAAAAACCTCCTCGTTAACCGCGCGTCAAGTTGCACACACCTCGAAATGTTCGCCCTTCGACAGATGAGCGCAGAGTTGCCTCTGCTGCTGTTGGCGAGGCGGGGATGTGCGCTCGCCGCTGTGCTGCGTTCATTTCTCGGGGAAAATGTGCAGCGGGGTAATGATTTGGACAGGCGGCTTTCGTCAAAACATGACCGCTGACTACATTTGCAACTTACAGTGCGTGCAGGTAGATGCTTTTTTTTTTTTCCCCCAGTAGGCGCTGGACTTGCGGCACTGGGCGAAGCAGGTATTGGGAGCTGATCTGAAAAATCATTTCATAGCAGACAATTTTATGTAAGCTGTGCCATATAACACTGCAGTAGGCTATAGCGAGGCTATAACAGGTCGTACTGTATCAATGCATAGGCTGATGTTCCTGCAACATTGATATATTATTGATAGCTACGTTTTGTGATACAGGGGATCTATTCCAAATCATTATTCTTTCATAGAATGAGTTATCATCCAGGGAAATGATGGTGAGGCAGATGTTTATAAGAGAATCTGAAACGCAAAGTGTTCTTAATTATAAACCTGCGGAACTTGTGATTTAAATGAGTTTGCATAAGCAGCTGTATATGATCTGTGGCGCTCTGTTTTCCCTGTCACTAGGTAAGATGTAGGTACACTCCCTTAGTAGTTAGGGTGGTGCTGCCTGCTAGTGCTGATGTGTTACAGTGGCCACTACCTGTGCATGCAGTGTGCTAGGCCTGGCTGTACATTAGGGACCTCCCACCCTCAGCTCCTGGGAGGGCGCTTGGGTGAGTGGCCCTCAACGAAACAACATTTTTAAAAGTTAATTTAGAGTCTGCCAAGTTAAAGTTGCACTTTTAGGGCTGCATGGGAAAGTTATCAATGACAATTTCTCACACACTGATGAACAGAAATGTCAAAATCTGAAACTGAACTCAACTGTTTAGAGCAGTAATTATGACCTAATGAATGACATGATGAATCAACAGCAACTTTTGCAGCAGATGACCTTATTGTTAGTTCTCACTGGACACAAAACTATGGTATCCCTCAACACGCTATCAATATCAATATGAGCGTGTTAACATACTGTATACTGCATGTGTGTTGTAATTATCAGTGGTTGTTTTGTTGTTGCTATGCAAAAAAGGGCCACGTGCAATATGTATATCCACTGCAATCATTTGAAGCTGTGACCTTGTCAAACAGGGCCACTCAGCATCTGGTTTTTTCTGACAAAACTCTTTGTCAAAGCTACTTTTCAATACCTCAATAATACATCTTCTCTGGTCATGACAGTGTCTGGATTTGACTAATTCAAGAAGCCCTTTAGTTGATTTTTTGCCGCACTTATCACACTATCTATCCGCTCCACTTGAAGAGCCAAGAATAGTTGGAGGACTTATACATCAGAAGCTGTGATTTCTGCATGCTGATGTTTGTAAGTGTTATTTTAGGCTATGCTAAGGCTTCTCTAGTCAGTCAAGTTACAGTGACATTCATAAAATGGCTAATCCATTTTCACATGTGTTGTCCTTGAAAATATGTTCACACAGTTTGGTCTTAAAGGGGAGATTTTCGGCTGAGCCTCATGCATCTGGAAAGTATTAATTATCCCCAGGCTATAGGCTGAGCTGAAGTCTTACAGGGAATCCTGTAAATGTAAATACTGTAAATACTGTAAGTACTCAGGCCAGAGGCAACTCCTAACAGCAAGATGGAACTAAATTAGGGAGTGACAAATGTTAAGGTCACCTTAAGGTCAAGAGAAGAGGAGCAAATTTTTCCAAATCATTTAAAGGCACTTATGCTTAACATAACAGATATTTTGCATTAGTGATGTAAATGTTGCAAAAAAAAGAAAAGAAAACATATTTACAGATTTTGGGGTTGCGATAAAGTTTTCACAATGATTTTTCTGCTTGTCAGATATGATAGTAAATGAAATATACTTTGTTTTTGGGTCAAACCAACAGTGTGAGGATGTCTCTTTTCATATAACAATCAATTTTATCCAACTGCTAAAATAACCAGCAGACTAATCAATAATGACATTCAGTTCCAGTTATTGCTAACCTCTGTCAATGTTAACATAAGTTTAATTTAATACCTTCTGTTAATATTATCTATACTATAGTCATTTTGATACAATAACTTCAATATTTACTGAATTCAGCTAAAGAACTGGAACTACTGTAAGGAAATATTAGCCATGCAAAACCGTATTATGCCATTATACAGTACTGTATTAATCATGCATTGCATATCAAAAACAACAAATTCCTTATTTACAGGTAGGCCACAACCTATGTCATTTAAATATATTTGATTTATTATTATTATTATTATTATTTATGCTGTTGTTCTTTGCCAACATATAGCAGGAAACCTCCCGTGGCACGACATACTAAATATCATCAAATACTTTTTAGTTTTGTGACGTGCATCTCTGTTGAAATTGAACAATATATGGTAGTTTCAGTTAGTCTATAAATAAATGAATGAATGTGTTTGCTATGTTATGAGCAATTCTGGCGCTTTGAGTAGTGGTATGTAAGTCTATTCTGAGGCTCACATTTGTGATTGAACACTATACTTTTTATGACACCTTTATAATAGAAAACTGAATAACAAGCCATTATACCAAACTAAGCCACAACATTCAAACATGATTAGCAAAAATCCTAATTTGGCTAATGAAATACTTGAAATGTTACTGTTTTATATGCTCTCCAATGTCAGTTTCAGACAGGACAGACTGTTACATACTAATTAATATATCAGACAGACAGAACTAGTTGTGCATTAACACACATAAACACACACACAGAACACATTCCCTAGTTTCCGTAATGAGGATGTGCTTCTTTTTTGTCTTGTGTGATCAAAAACTGAATGTCCTTTGGCTTGATGGTTAAACAAAACAATCTGATGACATCTCCTTGAGGAAACTGTGATGGACCTTTTTACAATTTTCTGACATGACTTACACCCAACATTAATTAATGAAAATAACTATTAGCTGCTGTGCTAATGCAATCTGCTTTATGGTGTGCACACACTTTTTTGAACAGATGTAAATCATGTCCACACTGCTTGTAATGGCCTGGAAAGTTTTGGTTTGGTTTAAAAAGCTCTTGTCACAAAATAAATAAGTAAATAAATGCAAAATGATGAACCCAAACTGAATCTGCAGAAGTAATGGTCACGCTAAAAAACAAGTTCTAAAACTTTTTACACCTAAATTTCATACTCATTTGTTGTTAACACTGCAAATTTTGAACTTGATAATATAAATCAGGAGCTGATTCAGTTTAATGACATATAATAAATGTATCTTTTTGATGCCATTACAACACATGCAATGCAGCATCACATCACCGTGCATACTCACAAAGTATTTTACAGTGATTATTCCGTTTTCCCTGTGAATAGTAAAAAAAGGCATTTTTTAAAGTTGAATATTCCATGCAGGTTTGCATCTGTATTAAGTTTGCAGGATGGCAAATGTGTGAGTCAGACTGTACTGGCAGAAATGACCAGAATATCTGATGCAGATTGAGGTATTTAAACTTTCAATCTTTACTTAATGTAGAAGAATTTCTTTGTAGGTGCTGTTAACATATACGCAATTATTCTTGTCTATTACAGCATTTAATGTCCACATGCATAGATTAGTGCAGCTCTAAGTGCCTGAAGAACAATAACAGTGATTGTACTGACTCATGACAAATGTTTCCTCTAGAACCTGCTTGTGTTGAGGTTAAATCCCATTTTTCCTGTTTGTTCTAAACAAAGGGCAGTGAAACCACTATGTAGGCAAAAGGGGTAAGGCACATCTATAGATTTAGCTCTTCCTATGTTAATAAGAGCTAACCTTAGTTTTAGACACTTTTCAAAGATCATAACATGTCAACAAAAGTTTCTAGTTTCTAGATGTTGAAGAGACTGGTGCAGTGTTCAGATAATTAAACTGCTACTACAGAGTATCTTAAATTCTGCAGTGTGCGCCTTTAAAACTTTATGTGTGCATTAAGGAGGTGCCTTTAGAGACACAGTAACATGTCTGTGCAAAAGACTTTCAACATACAGCTGCTCGTGCTTCTTAATGTACATTTCAAAAGGTAATGCAAACATCTGTTTTCTGGCATCAGTGTGCTGAAAATGACACATCCTTGATTTAGGTGCATGCAGAAATTATCTGTTCACATTACTTCTTCCCTCTCCTCTCCTTAGTGATGGCCTCTGCTAAGAATCCATGCTCCAGCTTCCACCAGCAGCACTGCGCATAAGGAAACACACCCACCTTTGCCCTCCTGCCCAGAAGTCAGCGAGACACCACCATGTACAGTGTGGAGGACCTTCTCATTTCGCATGGATATAAATTGCCCAAGAGCGGCCCTCCATCTGCCACGCCTTATGACAAGCGCCCTGCTGATTGCCAGCGTGAACTTGTGGATAACAGGGCTGGCCGGGGGACACTAAATGGGTATGAGGCAGACCGGGGGGCATCTATCACAGGCATCTATGGCAGCAGGCAGGCACTGGTGAAGGGTTACCCTGGTACAGACATCGAGAGTGTGGAAAGGAACCAAAGGAGAAAAGAAGCTGGCATTGGTATCCTAGGTGATGCTCAGCCCTTGGGTGATTCGCTTGCCACAGATAGTGGGTGAGTGTTTTTTTCCCTCTGTTTTGCGATCCCCCACACCCTTTACCTTCCCTTTTTTTCCCCTCCACCCTCTCCTCTCACTGGGGCCCTTTGGTATTGCGTGCAAAACTGAGTCTGCAGTGCGCAGGGCTTTTTTTTCCCTCCTCTTCCCTTTCCCCTCCTTCCAGAGCTGCAGAATACTAGCTGCAGCAGCACCACTGGCATATCTTATGCTCGGATTTGTGGAATTATGAAAGGTGCCTTTGCACTCGTTTGAGTTGTTTGCATGCCTGCACAGAGAGGTGGCTTGTGTCTCTGTGGAGCCCACCCATGCACCATCTCCACAACCTCCACCGGGCAGGCAGATGTAAACAGCAGCAATAGCCAGTGAGCAACCTGAGAAAGACTGAACGTGCCTCAAGACAGGCGCGTAATCACTCCACTGTAAACACTGGCACACTGAATAACGCCCAGCACGTGCTCTGTGATGTAAGCATGTTGCTGGGCAAGTGTGCACAGTGCGGCTCCCCTCAGCCATACAGTGGCATATGCTGCTGAGGATGATCCATTGACTTTGCAGCTTAAATGAATGAGTACAGTGATTTAGTGCAGTGCAGATATGAGATGGAGCTCTTAAAGGGGGCAATTACAATTCATTCACTTTTTAGATTCCTATTTTATTATTTATTAGACTTAATATTTTATTTAACTTATATTGTAATATAAGCTACAATATACTATTTAAATTTGTTTATGTTTTATTGAAACTGTTGACTGATGACCTGCAGATATCAATGGAGAATTTAAGGAAATTATCACAACTGCTTGAGAAATTAGAAAGTTAATATTACAGTGCATTTTAACAAAATGGCCCTCTATAATACAAAGACATGAAGCTCAGATTTTTAGACTTAATCTGTTATGATTCAGTGTGCTATTTCTAAGATAATTGTTTTGGCAGTGCAGCATTCATTACAGCTTTACCCTGCACCTAAGAGGTAAATATGGAACCATAACTAAAATTATCTCCAGGCAGCACTGCTTTATCACACTACAGTGGAACCAGTTTTTTTACCTGCCAACTGTCACTTGTCACACAGGTGCCATTTTATGTTAGTTTCATCCAGCTTTTTTTTTTAAAGTTATAGCAATGCTTGTGATGTTATATATACCAAACAGCAAAATCAGGAATTCAATATTGTCTGATTTTCTACCAAATTGTGTTTTATTGTGACATAGTCCATCAGACTGCTTTAAAAGTTTGTTTATACATAGATCATACTGTATTTCCTAAAAGAGTGCAGTTTGATCTCGGTAATTGAGTTATGTGATCAATTAAACAGAGGGAAAGATGTATTTTTGCTTTTATGTCAGATCAGGTAATGGGATGTTCTTTCTTAGACTTTCTTTAAGAAGCACAGTCACTGTCCAGATGACCAGCTCCAAAGATAAGGTTAGCACAATTTAATAAGCAGATCATGTTGCAGTAGCATCACAATTTCATGGTGTCTTCAAGGGACTTGGGAGCTGCTGACTCAAGCATTTCTTCCCCATATGTCCTGGCTCTTCTTGATTAAGTTGCGTTGGAAAGCCAAAACTACCATAGCCAAAACACATGCATGAGACTAGCATGGACATGACACTTGCAGTTTTTTTTTAAATCAAATATCAAATCTTATTAGGTGGTGGTGTTTAGTTGCATTATCATAGAAACTGAGATAATACTTATTTTGATTCTTGTTGTTGTTTTACATTTGGAAAGTCTGGTAATTGCATATTAATGCATCAGTTTATGAAACAGTACAAATAGTACAATAGTGCTATTTGGTGTTCCTTTTAAACTATAAATTACTTTGCAATCATCACATAAGGAATATTGACTTTCAGACACTTTACTGTATTTGTCTGTGTCTAAACAAATGTCACTCATCTCTGTACTTACTTTCTCTGTAACTACAACCTAGATTCAGACTACACCTCACTCTCCTTTTCTAACACGTACTAACACTTAACTTTTTTTTGTCTTTATAGGTTCTACGATGTTCCTAGTTTGACTTATTCAGAGCCATTGAGCCATGATGAAAGGGATATTTCCTACTGGCGGAGGCGAGGCCAGGACTTCAGCATCCTCCTGGACTATGCTGATGGCAGAGAGCTGAGGGCCTCTGCTGGTGCATGGAGGCCACAGGCCCTGATCACAGCAGAGGAACACAGAGCTGAGAGGCAAGCACAGCAGCTATGGGAGGAGATTTCCTGGCTAAGGGACCCAGATGCAGGCCCTGGTCAGCTGAGGGTGACTGGGGAGAGAAAGTGCCAGAGCCTTGGTACAGAGGAGTGGAGGCCTGCTGTGGGCCTGGGAAGGCAGCTGTCGGACGGGGATGGGGACAGGTGGGCTCGGGATCAGTATCACCTGAGGACACCTGAGGGTTTTTTTCATCCTAGAACTAAAGCAAAGTCTCAGTCTCTCCCTAGAGTTCTGTCACCTGATGGAATTGACAGAAGAGAGCTTATCTCATCCAGGCCTAGCCTACCTGACAGACAGCAGAGGCTGAACAGCACTGTCTTTTCTGGCCCCTATAGTAGGTATATTTATGGTGGTGTTTTTGGAAGGGACAGATGGGGTAGGAATGCCGGGCCAAGCAGCCATGTTGCACTTTTACCAAAGCCAAGGTTCAGCAGGCCTTTAAAGCCTCCGTCTTACGAGATTCACCAGCAGACTAGGGGTAGCGCAGAAATGCTTGCTATAGACCAGGGTGCCAAACAAAAAGACAGGTCAATCTATTATCCTAGGGGTGGGGAGCTGAGACAAGACTATTACGCACAACATTCTGCCATCTCTGGAATGGAACCCCCTGGCTACATCCCACCCCCATCTTATAAAAGAGCCCCACCACCAAGAGCAGTTTCAATCAACCGCATTGAAATGGCAAACGTAAGATGGAGGGCAGAAGCACTGCAAATGCACAGCTCAGACCCTGGAAGGTGGCTTTCCAGACAGGCAAGTGGTTCATGGCTGGAACATTATGGGGATCGTAGTGCATCCTACCGAAAACAGGTACACTCTGGACATGAAGAAAAACCAAGTCATGCCCGTCAATTACCAACTGAAGACCCAAGAGTGAAGGAAGTCTCAGGAGGGCCTGGTGGAAGTTCTCTCACTGACTCAGACAAGATCCGTAACATCAACAAAGAGACTCCATCTGCTAAGATTTTAGGACAATCTACACATGATAGTGCCTTTCCTCCTCAACAGGGGCCTGCTCTCAATACTGACAGCCGCAAAACAGCTCTCAATGACAACGATAGCAGTAATCGATGGTGCAACAGGGGAATTAACAAAAAAAGTGACAGTATAGGTCCTGAACAAAACCGTAGTCAGTTTTTTCCTTCATCTATTCTGGGTAAACCGCCACCTCCCCCGTGCAAGCCAGCTGATCATGGTGTTTCTGAAACTGTGACAGAGGTAAAAAAGGTGGAACTATCTGAACCACCAGAGAAAGAGAAAGACAAAGAGAAAGACAAAGAGAAAGACAAAGAGAAAGACAAAGAGAAAGACAAATCAAAGAATCTAAAAAAGAGACTTAGTGAGACAATTTTTTGTTTGGTGTCTGTCCCTGTTACTCCACAGCTCAGTGGGACAATCCGTGATCAGAATAACAACAATGAGAAGTCACCAGACCCAGCGGGCAGTCCGAGTGATAACAAAACTGGCCATCTAACAAACCAAAGTCTCCAAAGCACATCTTCAGCTGAAGCTGAGCTGCAAGCACTAACTGGTAGCATAGCAAGCAGCAAAACAAGCAGCAGAGCCAGCAGCAAAATGTTTAAAAAAGTACCCTGTAGACCCCCTAAGATAAATCATTACAAGGAGCTTAAACTGTCGGGATCCTGGCCTGCAAACCAGTATCGAGATCAGGAGACACAAACTAGCCCAGAGGCCCAAAAACCTGCCCCTGAAAACAAGGAAGCACAACAAGATCCTCTCTCTCCTGGCACCGGCGTCCCTTCTGACAGCAGTGTAGTAGGCACTGCCTTCAGTTTTCCGATAAAGGGAGTGAAGAGCCTGAAACTGTCAAGCAACAGCGCCTTCTCTTTGACCTCCACCTTCTCCAACCAGCTGAACAAGAGCACAGCTCAGCAGCCAGCAGTACCACCCTCAGGAAATGTGGAGGAGACCAAACCAGCAGTCAACAGTGGGCAGGAATTTGAACAGTTCTTGCTGAAACCGGCCAGCCAGCGACCATGGGATGCTGTCAAAGAGCTGGAGAGCATCAAAAAAGAAGTCCAAGAGCAACAGCAGCAACAGAGCAGCAAACAACCCAGTGTTGACAAGTGCATCGAGGACCTCAACGAGGCCTACAAAGACATTCTTGAGCTAGGCACTGCCAGCAACAAAGTTCCAAATGGTTCTGTACAAATCCCTGAGCGTATCAAAATCCGATTGGCATCTGAACCCCTAAACAAACCTAGCAGCCTTAGGCGCAGTGCAGTAAGCTGGTCTGTTGACCCAGAGTACAGGGAAGTTAAGAGCGCTTTCTCCAGGCCTGCTACAAAGTCGGTAACCTTCAGCAAGCAGCTTAGGGAGGAGCTCCCCGTCCCACCTCGGGAGACAGGCTTCAGAGAATACAGGGTCGTTGCGCATCTTTCGCGCAGACGGAGCAATGATGGCAGGACAGTGAAACTAGACCTGCCAGATGAACCTATCGAGACACCACTTTGTGACTTCAGTTCTACAATGCACACCACAGCTGCAGAGGTGCCGTGGGCAGATAGACAGCCTATGCAGGATGCCTCCACGCTTACTAGTCCTCCTGATTATGAGGACATATGCCAGGCTTTGCGTCAATCTAGAGACCCGGCAGATATCAATAAACCATCTACAGGCAGTTCCAAACCTAATGACTCAGAGACTCTTCAAGATCTCAGTGCTGAATCAGAGGAGGAGTGCCCTATTTGTAAAAGAGAGCTTGAGAATCAGATGAGACAGGGTCCGTTGCCTCCACTTCATGAGGAGAACAGTTCAGACAGCTCAGCCAATCAAAATGGCAGTCCAGAACAATGTGCTGCATTAGAAAGTCCAGCAGAAGTTACAAAAACAGAGGAGCCAGATGAATCAAGTTTGAATCAGTCAGGGTCTGACCTGTGTGCTGAAACAAGGGAAAATGTGGGTGTGGGTGAAAAGACAGATGATGCTCAAGCAGAAAACTTGGACAATATGTGTACAGTAAATCCTGCTGACAGCATACCAGCGAATGGCATTACAGAGGAGAGTGCATCCACAACGTTAGCAACTCATGTGCCTGCAGACCCCCAAGTCAAAGAGGAACAGAGTGTTAGTGAAAAAGTACCTAAGGAAGTAGAATTAGGGGAGAAAGAAACCATTGCAGGAGAAAAATCTGAAGGCAGTGCAGAGGAACTGACAGCTGAAGTGAACAGTGAGTGTAAGGGACAAGACAGTTCAATGCCTCATGATGACAAGCAAGAGCAAGAGAAGAAGCCATTAGCTGTCCCAGAGCATAGACTTGGTATACGGACTCATCTGGGCAGAGACCACCCAGGGTTACCTGAGTTTCCGCCAGATAGACTGCCACTTTCAGTTCCCCCAAACCTAGACCGCAGACTGTCTCTTAGCTTGGAGGGGGAGAGGAGGGGCAGGGGCCCCTCCCACAGAATTGAAGCATTGCAGACCAAGCTGGCTATTTCTCCAGGTCGGGTCGCAGTTGAGCGCATGGCCCGGATGAGGGAAGTGGACATCATGTATCGTATGAGGCGCCTCAGCATTAGAAGTACAGACTCTGGGGAGGCAGAGGGGGAGGGCAAAGATGAACAAGAGGAGGAGCCCCAACCTTCTCCTCTGAGAGACGAGGACAATGATGAAGAGGTCACCGATTCACAGCAGGTCTCTGAGGAGACGGTGTTGCAAGATGAGGAGGAGTCATCTCTCTTAGGTAAGATATGAAAAATAGAGCAAATTAAACTTCGAGGCTTCTCCTCAAATTTAGAGGGCTGTCTGTACAGCTTTACAAATTTACCAGCATTTCAAAATGATCTAGGATGACAAAAGTCAAAAATCTATTTAATTTGTCGTTCTTGGTCCACACACATTCAAAAGATTACTAGATCTAAAGGGAAAATACCAAAACAGTTAGGTAAAATATTTGTTCATCATATCATACAGTTTCACCAATGCTATCCACACATTTATTATGCATGCCACAGTTTGTCAGTTTATCTGCACTGCAGACTAAACCACGAGTCCATGTTGAAATTCCATTTAAATGCTGACAAATATGTGGGTACATCTAACTCATTCTGTGTTTTTAAAATCAGACTGAATTGGCAGGAATTTGCAACTGAAAAAGTATATTTAGAAACCAAAGTCATTATTGTCACTTTTGTATTATGAAAGGAAAAAAAAATGTGTTTAGAGATGACTAAAACCAGATGTATTTACTGCTTTTCCACATAATTTATGAATATTTCCTTACCAAAAAGAAGATCCAAAGAAGAGCAATCTTAAAAATGTGTTGTTAATGTATCTTTGGAGGTTGTTGCAAGCTATCAGAATTGAAGAAACTGTCAATGGGCCTTGCTGTTAAAGACATCACCACAAGGTGGTGTCAGTGTCTGAAGAAGTCTTCTATCATTATCGTCAGTCACTTCCTATGTGTTAAACATAAAAGTGCCATCTACTTCTGTTCTGACACTGTCAATGACGGCCAGCATTCAATTTTACCAATGCTGGTTCAACACAACATTAAAATCACCAAGTGGTATTAATTTTGTGGCTGAACAGTGACATAATGTTGATTAAAAATAAACTTTTCCTGAAATTATTTTCTTTTTTATGTCTCAGAACCCCATGATCCCAGCCGAGCGGAAACAGTGTAGAAAGACTACATCTATCATCTCTGTCTGAGGTTTTTAGCTCTAACACTGTGACCTGGCTGCCTACTAGAATGCCTTCATCTCATCTTGACACTGAAATGGCCTTCTTGTCCGACAAGAGCATTGTGTACACCCTCACCCTCGGCGCTGCGTTGACTGCTAAGAGTGCTGTTCCACTGCCAAAGGGAGGTGTCCCTTTAACTTGAGGGGCAACTTCCACCCCGAATCCCTCCCCAGCCTTCCCAAACTGGCTTCCCTCTACCCCATCTACCCTCCATCCCGAAGCCCATCCTCTTATAGCGTTTCTACTAGTTAGTCTTCTTGTAGCAGCTTGTCCTTTCTATTCTATCCTCCCTATGCTTTTCTCATTGGCAATTATGCAATTATGTCATGCATACTAGAATTTCAAAAATGTCCATAGTGAGTACAGTCGAGACATTTATTGCATACTGAACAAATCCGTTTGTTTACGGGCAAGCTATTAAGGATATGAATGTAAGCGTTTATGTTTAACCTAACGTAGACATAGAAGGGGTTTTGTCACAAACCTGTTCTGTTGCATTTAAACTACACCAAAATAAACTGCGTATGTGATTGTCATGGTGAGGCGACAGCTGTTTTGGAACTGGACATCACTCTCTGGCTCAAGAACTGTTTTGATTTTCAGATGAGATAAATCAGCCTTTCTTTTTTAATATTTTAATGGCATCGTGCCCTCTCTCATCGCTTTTGTACACACTGCAAGCTTAACCCATAGTGCTCTTCAATGAAGAGTGACTCTATACCACATGACATGATAGATCAGTGACCTATTACACAGATAAAATAAATTGGTTCTACTCAAGAGGGAGAGTTGCCTTCTTTAACCAGATGTGTTTCCTGGTTGGATCAGGTGAAGTATCTGGTTAGTCCCCTGGTCAATCTAATGTATAGCTCCCATTTCCAGGTAATTTCAGGAAGCAATAAAGGCACGGACTGAACTGAAGTGGTGGTCAGCAACTTTGATAAATATTAAAGGTGGATATAGGGATATAGAACAAACAAAAAAAGATACGTAGAGCAATATTGTTGTACAAACAGCTCAGTGGTGTAGTGGAGCTACCTGTAGGAACCATTGTCAGGAGTTTTAATGTGAACGTGTCATTCAAATCATATTACAGGGATATGGAATCGTGTCAGGGTATATGGGCGCTTTACTTCATGATATATATCTATGTTCATACACCTGTATCGCAAAAGAGACATTTCACTGAATATTTATTTTTGTTATCATCGAATTGTTGATCAGTTTGCATAATGTACAAAATAAAGTATATTTTAAATATTTTAAGAGATATTTTGTATTTAACCATGAAATTTTATTTCTCCACGCCTATATCAAGCTGAAAGTATCGTATGTCTGTATAATATCATACTGAGAGTAAACATAATTTTCTAGTGCTTTAAAATCTAGAGTGATAGTTTCGGAAGGGATGACCCTGTGGTGTGCCTTGATCACACGATTCGGTTTCAGTGAGCGATAGGGTTCATCATTGCGAGTGTTGGTGTGATGGAAATGTTTTGATTGTGCCATGATTTCCTATTTGATAGTGCTTTTCATAACGCTAACAGAGTCAGTGTTGGACGCTCCTTGTGATATCTGATACATAAATCCATCTCAGCTGTATTTTCCATGTTGGTGATCAGACATTATGTGTGTCTTTGTCTTTTTTCCTTGTATGTCTTCCAATACAAATTATGTATTGTTCTGTTGTTGGTTCCCTGAAAACATGTTTTAGACATAAAACAGGGATTTTTCAAAAATTTTCCTTTCTTCTTTCTCTCCTCTTCCCAGCTCCCTCGTTTCTTTCTTTATTTCTTTCATTGTGCTGTTTGTTCATTTTGTGTAAACCTGTCAGTAACAGCCACTGCACTTAAGGATACAATGCAGTATGCTATTAGTGGTAAAAAACCACATATGTGCAAAAACTGTTTTTTTTAAATACAGGGTTTTAAATAAATTTAAAATCATGACTCCACATCTAAATAATGAGAACGATTATTCTTGTGGATAAAAACAAGTTTGCAGTTATGTGGGTTTTCCACAACAGCAACATTGCATTGGTGTAATGTAACAGCTCTGTAGGAATCCATCACTGTTTAATCATTGTTCAAATTACACTTAATTGTTATGTAGCATTTTGCAGTTGTAGCATTTTATCAACTCAGAACTTTGTCTTAGTATTTCAAACATTACTTCACTTGTAAATTTGGAATAATCATGTCGCCTTATTATATGTGCATTACATTATAATCCAGGCAATGCCAAATATCAACGTACTAAGCACTGTTTCACACCTTAGGTTTTTCTGACAACTTACTGTTCTGCCATCCCTCTGGCTGGAGAGGTACAGTAGCATTGTGGATAGTTTCTGCTTTTCATGCTGTTTATCTGTAGGAACATTGAATCAAAACTGTGAATTTCAAATGTTATAAAAAAGAAGCATAATTATAAAATGTACAGGATGAGATTCAGTGTTAAAAAAAAAAAAAAAAGCCCATAGTCAGCATCACAGGGAGGACAAGCTGGCAGTCCCATTATTATTAACACATCGCATTTTCAATTCATTTTGAAGACTGAAAGGCCTTGCCTCAGTCTTGTCTGTAAACTGCCCCTAACAACGCTTAAATAGCTATTTCAGTACATACGCTCTCTCTCTCTCTTCCCCCCCCCCCTCCCCCCCTCCAATAATTGGCATGTCGGGTACACTTGAACATAGTGTCATGTGACTTTTTGTACTGCAGGTTATGTGCAACATGAAGTAATTATGCACACTTGTAATATTTTCTATTTTCATATGAGATTTAAGTGCTTTTTGTACTCACTGACATCTTTTTTTCTTCCTTGCATGAAATGCAAGAGAGAGGAGGAAAAAAAAATGTTTTTCATAAAGTATATTTGCATTTGGTACTCCAATAGTAAAACCAGTGGGCAAAACATTATGTTTCATAATTTCATTTTTAAAACTATGCCAAGTATTTAAAAGCTATTTTTAGAGTAAATCAAAAGAGAACTCATTCATTTTTTTCCTTTTCCTTTAACACATGCCTTTATCTTTGTATCTATAAATATGAGCATAATCCATATTCATATGATTGTGCTACTGTTGTATGATACTGCAGTCTGATTCATAAATAAACTCTTTGCATGAAAGCTGTGTTTGTGATCAGTTATTTTAGGGACAAGTATTGTTTCATGTAATATGACATTAACAAATCCACTGGGGAAAATTATACATATGTCCTTATTTCTAGAATATGTTATAAATATACAACTTTCTCTTTCTAAAATGTATATTAAGTATATTTCTTAAAATGTATGTGGTGGACAAAGTAACATAAATACCAGTCAACTTGTTTTTCAACTATTTTTCAAAGCAGAGATATTTCTTTTTCAAAGACATTTACTTCCATTTTTAAAGGAATAATAAGGCAAAAGAAAAAAAAGTGTGTATATGTGCATGTGTGTTTTAACAGATGTACACTTGTATACTGGCAATTTCAGCCCAATTACTCTGCCAGACTGTCACACTGAGCTCCACTTGCTGGATCAAAGCGTTGGCAAAGACAAAACTTGAGCTGAACCTCAAAATCTGATGCTTGGAGGGCATCCAAGCTGAGGCGCTGCTCAAATTCCTCTACGTGCCATCTTTTTTTCTAAAACGAGAGTGAGAAAGGCTGATTAGTGCTTCCTCTTATGTGATTCTTTATTGATCCCTATATAAATAAGCTCTCTTTTCACTTTCCACCCATTGCTTTGCTCTAACGCACATTGGCAGGTGTTTGAGACAGGGGGTGCAGCCCTCCTCAGCAGGGGTGCTGAGGAGGGCTTCTGCAGAAGAAAAACATCACACAATGTACATTAAGCATCTGTCAGTGGTAGTGAGACTCTTACAGAGGCAATGTTTAGCAAGCTTAGTCCACATACAGGGTTTCTGCTGTAATTTATGACCTTTCAGACCTTGCTGAATATCAAAGAATGGGAAAAAGGACATAGAGATAATAACTTTCACCGCTGCAGGTTCATTGGTCATGACACATTGTAGCCTGTTATGAATGTAGTAGTAAGCTTTACATACAGTTCACAGTTTTCTGCAAATAGACCTTTGCAAGGTTTCCTGAATTAAACTCCACAGGTCTACATAGATGTGTTTTAAGCAAGTAATCTCAAGACAGTTTTACAGTGATGTACTATAATGGGCCATCCAGTATGTAGTTTTCATGATAAATATTTGAAATGTTGTAGAATAAATGTACTACTAGTACATGAATAAAAACTGCAGTTGATTTGTTTTGTATGTGCAGAAGTCCTGTCCTGTGTACATGTGTTGCCAGACAATTGTACCCTGTTTCAGTGTTGGACAGGACAGTAATTCTGAAAGTAACATAGATATAAGTCATGTATACAGTGGCAAGAAAAAGTCCATGAACTATTTGCAGTTTCCTGGTTTTCTGCATAAATTGGTCATGAAATGTGATCTGATCTTCACAAGTATCAACAAACATAATGTTTCTAAAAAAACGCAAACATTTATGATCTTTCATGTCTTTATTGATCACACCCATTAAACATACAAATCAGTGGTGTAAAAAGTAAGGGAAGCAGTTTTGTTATAACTGGTTTAACAAAACTGCTTTGTCACCACTTTCCTACCTTTGGCAGAAAAAACATCAAGCAAGTGCTTCCTTTAGCTGTGGATTAGACCAGCATTCAAGTTATCTTCAAGTCATTCCACAGCATCTCTGCTGGGTTGAGGTCTGGCTCTGAAAGGGGTAACATCAGCCGACTCCAACTGAGCTTCAGCTTGCATACAGCCACTCTGACATTATACTGTAGGATACCTTGATAAAATTAGGAATTCATTTTCCCCTGCATGATGGCAAGCTGTCTGGGCCCTGAGGTGCTCTCTCAACCATACTTCACTGTTAGGATGATGTTTTCATGCTGGTACATGGTTCTAACGACCTGAGTGTTCACACGAAGTTCACTGATGCAACAGAAAGTCAGACAGCAGTAATTTGATTGTTTAAAAAAAAGAATAAAAATATCTCCAGTAATCACATGCAGTGGATGCTTCCAAAAAAAATAAATCATTATGTCTAAACAGGGGCTGCACAAATTATAAAATGAAGATAGATATATTTCACCAGAGGCATTAAAAAGACCCGTTTTAGTTTCTATGTCACCTGCTCTAACCTCTACCAGGTAATATCCCCTCTTAAGAGACTGACTGTCCATTTGAATATGTTATGTTATTCGATGAGATTAAAACTCATTACAGATTATTATAATTAAACCAAGTAGTCTCATTGCATAAGGAGATGTAATGTCTATGTCTTCTAAATATACCTCACCCCTCTTTTCAATGTGGATATCTGGTGTTCTCAAAACAACAAAGTATGCCACTGTTCTTTGGACCTCGCTGCCATCCATCTCCAGCTGTCCCTCCATCACAGGTGCAACACTCTCAGAGCCAGACCTCAGTAAGTAAACTGTATCTGTCATGACAGTGCACCTGTCAAATGTTCACTTCTGTTGCTTGGGGAGTTAAGTAACTCTATTAATGCCACAGTGACAGTTGTGCTCCTTCACCTCCACTCCTTACGCTGCATTCAGAAGCTTTCTGGACTGCACACTGCCCCAACAGTGGCAAAGAAACGAAAAGTTATGCATGAGCATGGCCAATGAAACTATGAAAACTTGGTACTACTGTACATTCATTTAAGGCTGTTCTGTATATGTATTAGATTAGATTAGACTTTTGAACCCATGGAATTAGTAAATCGCATTCAGAAAATTAAATAAAGGAAGATTTATACAATTAATATAATGAAACAAAAAGTTTTCCTCATGCCAACTACAGTATGGAAACATTAAGCAAATATTTATTTACCAACACTAATAGAGGACAGAAGACATCAGGTACATGACTTAGTTATGTACCTCTTATCTGTAATTATTATTGTTAGTGAAGTTAAATTAATTAATTTACATTTGTTGTAGCTCGCCAAGTCCACAAGATGGAGACAAAAAACAAATAAACAGAAATAGAAACTAATTTCCAAAACCGTCTCTGCCCCTTCTATTTCAAAAGTGGACCTGAGGATGTTAAATAATTTATGCTAACACAAATGTATTACATATATGAAAATATATCTGATACATATAGATTTATTGCTAAACTTAGTACTATAAACAGTTGATACGGTTTTACACTGACTAAAATGTCAGTAAACAACAACTGTAAACAACAGTGTTTTTCATTTTGCGTCGAGCTGGGCAAGTCAACGATATAGTAGAATTTATTGTCGAAGGCAGTGTCAAATCATTTGTTTGCATGCCTTCACCATATTTGGAGACTGGAAACAACAGTTGCATAACTTTTCCTTAAATGTTTACACTGTGCCACACGTGTGTTTGTGTAGGTGAGCAACATGGCATGAACAGCGCTCATAATGCAGTAAATCGTGAGTGGTACATGACACTGAGGCTCCACTCTTCGCCTTTAATTTTAGATTCAGTGATAGAGCTGTAAGTTGTGGCCTCTAAAACCATTCAACACAAATTGCTGTCTGTAGAAAGACAGTCCACAGATTTAAATGTACCTACAGTTGGATAGTTGTTTAGTTGAAATGAAAGCAAATGTAAATATAATATATATAACATTGTGTTTTGACAAATTATGCTTTCTTCAGTCTTGCTCTGTGCTGTTAGGCCCCACAGTTGTAGTACAGGGGCCCCTACAGAGCCTGGATCACACTGTGCTGCTGGATTGTAGTTTTAACAGCTGATTTGATCCCCCCCTGCGCCGACGCTTCCTGGCTATTTATGGCAGATGCCCGTCTATCGAGGCTGCTCTCTTCAGCCCATACATGGTTGCTGTGGGATGAGGTTACTATGCCGATTTTGGTCCGCACTCCCCAAACCCTTTGGAAACAGTGCTGTGTCACCTCTCACCGGCAGTCTAAACTTTTTCAGACCAGGGTCCCAAACCTGGTTCAGAACAATGCATGTTTAGAAACCACAGCCTTGACTTTCGGAATAATTAGAAGAACTACACACTCTAGGAGTCTGTTCTGACAGTGTGTATTTTTTCTAAGCCTCTCCCCTCCTTTCATCTCTCTCGTCTCTCGCCTTCACCCCTTTCCTGCATACCCCACTCCCTCTCATTTTCTCTCCCTTCCCTTGCTCGGCTGTTCCTGGACTGATTTATTTGGCCCCGTGCAGCAGAGCTAGTGGGAAAGTACCAGGCTATATTTGTCAGCTGCTTGGGTTGGACCTGCTTCATGGTGGAAGAGTTTGGATCTTGTGTTTGGGTTTACCTGCTCACACCTGGCACTCCTGCATCCTCAGAATCTACTTTGGTCTGAATAAGGAATTAGTCTCTTTTGTTTGGTGGTTTCACATCCCTTACCTCTACTTTAAGGATAAATGGACTTCATCTGTGAAGAGTCTCTCTCGGTCCTGTGTTATTGGAGCATTATTGAACATTGTAAGTATCTTTAAGTCTTTCATTGTTTGATCTTGTGCATGGTTTGGTATTAGGTCAGCATGTGGACTGTTTTTAATGGTAAATCTGAAATTCATAATTAATGTAGATTGTGCATTTTATTGTCATTGAAACTTTAGATCCGATTATTAAAATGTTTTTGTCCCTTAGGCCTTAAAGATTATTTTTTTATTCATTAGCCCTGAAGTTGCCTCTAAACCAATGTGGTAAACTTTGCATTGGGTGCCAAGTAAATAAGAGGAGAGATTTACGTGTAATGTAATTTTGTATGGTCAATCAATTTAAAATTTGGCAGTTTAAATACTGTACTCTCTAAGGCGTCTTTAAGATAGGGAAAGTCATTCATTGTTATTCATTATCATCCAGGTTGGATATTCTCCCCTGCAGGATTGAACGTAGCGTCCCGGCTGTGACTCCCTTTTGCTGCTTTGTCCTGTCTCATGTAACCACAAGGGTATTCACATGCCAAACTGCAGATTATGGCTGTATGGTGGTATGTGTGCACAGCTGATCTGTTGGTCGTATGTTGTGCTGGCGTGTTGTTCCAGCACTGGACAGGTGTCATTTCTCCACAGTTTTGTTTTTATAGTGTGTGTGTGTGCATGTTACTCCATTTTGCATTTGCTTGGTGGTCAGCACCTGTTGCAGCCATCAAAATGAACGACAGGTTTACATGGCCATCCACATATTTGACCTTCTGCCACTGGCTTCTGTTCATCTAGATATAAGAATACAGACTTGCACACATCTCCCAAATAGACATGCGTGTATTATCACACAGCTGTGATCAGTTTCCAAATTGGACTGACTAAAAGAACACTATCAGACCCTAGAACGTGTCCAGTCGTGGACAGTTGGTTAGAATGGTCATTGCTTCTCAGGCGAATCTGCTGAACTCAGTTGTCTCAGTCATACCAATCAGATAAGAAGAGAGGTTGATTTATTGGAATATACTTATCCCGTTTTGGTGGTAAAACACTGGCTGTGGAATTTACATCATTTGTTCACGACGAATGTTCTTTGTTAAAATAGACTGAAATAGATCTTCAATGAAAGTTTTAAATGATAATTGTATTTTTGGAAGCAAGAAAGTGATGTAATGCCAAGTAGGCCTGTGGGAAAAAGTATCTGCCCCTTTAGTTACTACATTCAAAAAACTAACAAGCTTCATTGATCAATCTCAGAATGGTTATGAAGCTGTTTCTAAAGGCTCTGGGACTCCAGAGATCCACAGAGAGAGACACTATCTACAAATGGGGAAGTCTTGGAACAATAGTGAACCTCCCAGAAGTCTGTGACGACTCATCCAGGAAGTCCCAAAAGATCCGAGGAGGCCTCTCTCGCCTCAGTAAAGGTTGGATATCATTACTCCACTTTCCAATAGACACTGAGTAGAAATGGCAAAGGGCATTGGGAAAGTAGTATGGTTAAAACCACTGCTAACCTAGCAGAACATCAAGGCTCATTTGAATTCTACCACAACACACTTAGATGAACCTCTAAGCTTTTGGGAAATTGTTCCACAAACTGATGAGTCACAAGTAGAACTGTTTGGAAGACTGGGGTCCTGGCACATCTGGGATAAACCAAACACAGTATTACACAAAAACATCATCATACCTGTGCTCAAGCATGCAGGTGTTGGTGTGATGATGTGGGGATTCTTTGCTGCCTCATGGTGACTTTCCATAATTGAGGGAAACATGAAGGATAAGGATAATCTTTGATAAAAGTTTAAGCAGTGGGCAGCCACATGAGGTGCCTGGAGAGCTAGCGCTGAGTGTCTTGCTCAAGAACACAGCTGGTATGGGGGATGGGCTGGGAGTCAGGGCTGAGATTTGATCCTGCCACCTTCTGCATCCCAGTCTGATGCTTGTCCCATTGAGCTACCAGGCCACCAGGAAGATACAATAGGATACAAGATAAGATACAACAAGATACAATTATTCAGAAGAAACAATTATCATTTAAAACATTTTCTACATTGCATTTTGTATTTGCTCCGGTTACCATTGTTTTATGAATTCATGAATTCTCTGCCAGAGAGTCTTGAAGGAGAACGTCAGGTCACCAGTCTGCTGGAGCTGCTGGAACTCAAGGGCAACGGGGTTGTGCAGCAGGACAACAAGAGTAAGTCGACCTCTTAATGGTCTGAAGTGACCCAGTTGAAGTAGTGATGATGTTCAGGGGGGCGATTACTTTCTCACATTGGTGATTTGGGTAGTGGATAATGTTTTTGCTTCAGAAAATACAATTATCATTTAAAACGTTTTGTACATTGCATTTTGTATTTGCTCAGGTTGCCTTGGTTTTATGTAAGATCATGTTTGAAGATCTGAATCAGTTTAGCTTGAGATTCACATAAAAAGAGAAGAAATCAGGAAGATATTGAACATTTTTAGTTGTAGTTTCAGGTATGTTTTACTCTTTTATTAAACAAGCTGAGATTATTGCTCTTTTCACCCTAGATAAATCTGAAGTATACACATTTCCTTTTCTCAGTGTTGAAAATTGTGATTGCAAGGGTGTAAAAGCTGTAGACGAGCACTCGGCATCATCTTTTACTTTATCATTTCATCACTGTCCTGCTCATATTCAGAGTAGCAACTTTTATGAGAAACTGACTCCATATCACTGACCTTCTCTTTTATTCACATTGGGATTCGGATCATTCGGCAGGTGTATGACTCATTGAATGTGGTCTTATGCACTAGTTATGCTTAGAGCTCGTACTCAGCATCGTCTCTGATTGTCACTGCTGCCTACTGTTGCCATCAGTATGTCAGAAGGTAGAACTATATCCACAAACTACTGGTGGCCTGGTAACATGCTGGATTTTTAAAAGAGTGATTGTTGTTTGGGTTACATCTGGAACTACATACAGTTCATGCTCACAATTGAATTATTGTCAGTTTTCTTAATTCGTTATTCACTGTGCATTACTAATGATTTATCTACATCTGGCATAATTTTATGTTACTTTTAGCTAGTAAGGGAACAAGTATGCTGGTAATATTGAAGTGAAGAACTGAAACACAGTCAGCTTCCTGACTTCCTGAAAGTCAGTGTGAATGGTTGTTTTTCTCCGTCTGTGCCAGCTGAGTGAAACACTGGTGACCAGTCCAGGGCTTACCCTACCACCCTACCACAGCCGGGGTTAGCTCCTTGTGACACACAACAGAATAATCGAAATAGATAATGAATAGATGGATATTACATACATGATCAGTTTGGTTTTCTACAAAATGTATAGAAAGAAAATATGACTTTAGATTCCAGGTTTCTCTAAATAAGGTATATGTCATTTAATACAAATAGAGCTTTATATACAGCAGCCCGCACGTGTCCTACTGATATAGATTTGTAAAGGTGCAGTGGAAAAATGGCTAATGCTTTTAATTGTTCCCATGCTGTTCTAATATATCTTATAAATGTAATGTTTAACTTTAATGCTACTGGGAAAGAAACAAGGGTGGATTCACCATAGTTTCATATCACTGGCTACCTTATTAATGATGACTAACTGACATTTATTGGTCAGATTTGTTTTGGCTTTAAACATTTGTTTTGGCCAGACTGCAGTATTCTCATTAATTACCTTCTTAATTACCATTTCTGGATTGAAATCCTCATCTTCCTCACCCTTCACCCTCTCTGTGTCTCTATTTTCCTCCCTTTCTCTGTTTGTGTAACAGTTGCAGAACTTCTTCAGTGTCTCTCCTCAGCGTCGGCCTCTGTGCTTATTGATATCCATATAAGAGCAGAGCAGGCAGATTTCTGTGTCAGGCAGAGTTGAAACAAGGCAGCAGAGATCTGGATCTGAAGAGGGGATGCCAGAGTAAATGTTTAAGGAAGGAGGAGGGATGAAAATTCCTGCTCTGCTGCCTCACGCTCTCACTTGACTTGCACACTTGTGTATGTGAAGGATACTTTTGGATCATCCTCTGCATATGTGTGCATGTGTTTATATTGGTGCCTCATTGTACATTAGTGCACTTGCACAAGCTAAGCTAAACAAAGGATGTTTCTTCTAATAAAGGCAGGCATGCATGTTATTTAATGTTAAAAACATACAAGGAGGGAGTAAAACAAAATGTGCCTTAAATTCAATATCTCAGTCATAATTAGTATAATTGTAGTCCACCTTACTGCATTAATCAACACTAGATCTGCCTGATTAATGTGTTAGTATTAACATAATCAGACATGAGTCCTTAAGAACAAACCCAGTTTTAAAAGTAAACAGCCAATGAATGAATAAGTACAAATTTACAATTGTCATTTAAATTAAACCTGGGTACATGTGCAACTTTTAATATTGTGGTTAACAGGGTAGATTGAATTACTGGTCAATAACTGATCATGATCCCTCATCCAACAATCACAGTATTTATGACTCTCAAATAAGTACTATCCTCAAATATATATTATCAGAAAGATGCAGGTTAGCAATAAATAAATAGTTATTACAGCTGTAATAGTGTGTATAAATTGACTCAGCACCAAGAGTTTTATTTTGTGAGAGGTGCTCTGACATTGAGTCACCCAGGGATTTGTTGAGGTGTCACCTCGTGGTGTTTACATGATGTCCCGGGTGTTGGGTTTTATTGAAGTGTGTGACCGGTTTGTACAGCTCGTTTACGCAGGTATTTTTGTAGATGGTCACATGTCAAGATGTGAAAACAATTCTTCATTTCACACAGAGGAGTGGTGAGTGATAATGGTGAAAAGTGAGATAAACAGGCAGCAGTCATTGCACTTATATAATCTACTGTATGCACGGGTTAACTCTTAGTTTAGTAGTATTCTTCCTTTCCTGTGAGGATGAAAAAGCCCAAATTACTGCCAATGGGGGTCAATATTCTGTATAATTAAGATTTCTAATTAAAAAACATGAACTAATTTAAATAAAAATTGAAAAAAGCTCAAACAAGCCGAGAAGGATGCTTATTGTAGAAGAATCTGAAAGTGTTTCTTATTTTTTTATAGTAGTGTGGCTTACATCTTACGAATGATGTGTGACTTGTTTTGAAGTCATACATACACGCAACTTAATAGACAGAGAGTGATAGTAAGGAAAACAACAGCATTTTGTTGCTGCTGATGTGGTCACAAGTGCTGAAATCAGGGGTAAACAGAGAGATAAAGTGAAATGGAGGGAGGCAGGTGAAGAAGCCAGTGGAGAATATATGAAATGCAAGAAAGAGACGAGACGAGAGAAAAGGAGAAGAGGAATGAGAGGGAATGAGGAGGAGGGACAAGAAGTTAGAGACTGAGACGGATGGCAAGGATGACAAATCTGGGGAATGAAAAGCAGAATGAGTGGGAAAGAAAACAAGGTAGAGCAGCGGGCAGGCGTGGAGCCGGTCCCCTGGTAAACACGGGCCGGCTGGCTGACAGAGTGACCTTTCTCGGAGGCAGCCACTCACAACAAGTGTTGCCTTATTAGGGGTGTCTACAGGGAGCCAAGGAAGACTAGGGAAGGTTGGTGGGGAGGAGTTGTGTGTGAAAGGATGAGAAAAGGCATTACACAGAGGAGGTGAGTGAGTGTGTAAGCAAGCAAGACTAAGACTGAGTCCAAAAGTGTGCAACAAGAGAAAGTGAGATTTTTTTTTAATCAGGTCACCTCTCCAATGTAGCTCAGAGAGCTTTAGATTAGAATAGAGTTAACAGCAATGATACACATCCTACAGTGTTAAATGTTAAAGTGTGAAAGGACCTTCTCTAGGAAAAAAAGGAAACTTTTTTGAAACTTTAATTATTCACTGCTTCTCCACATAATCACCACTTCGAAACAATTGATTCACTCAATTCACATTCACCTCGATCATCTCTCCGTGATCCTCGTAGCATTTTCCAAGCATGTTGGCTTTTATTCCAGGAAGAGTCACAAATGACGAGGTCAGAATCCAAAAGGTTGATTCCAGAAGCACCAATGAAAAGGATGGTCGTGGTGTCTCGATGTGCAGGAGCGTTGTTGGGCAAAGTTGCTCAATTTGCATTTGTGATCGAACTTCAGCAACTTCAACAATCTTCTTCCCTCTCTTTCTAAATTTGACCAGTTTGAAAGTGAGCAAACAGTTATTTGATTTGGTGCTTTATCATATAGATTAGCTTTTTGAAGCTCTCTGGTAGATGTTAGAGTATGAACAGTTGTTTGTACTTATCAGAGAAACGCACCTGTCTCGATGATGGCCACCAACCTGAAGATTTATAGAGAGAAAACTACTGGGGGGGTTAGCCCTTTTATTTCTATAACATAAAGTGAAAGGATTTTTGGAACTAACATACATACTAATAGATCTCCGGTTTCTAGATAAAAAATGCACAGCTAAGATAAAGAGAAATTAAAAACTGACAGATTGTTGATTTTGGCTGGTTTCAGGATTAAATTTATTATATTTATTATGATGCAGTATTTCTACCCTGTCCAAAAAAGTAACTTAATCATTTTACACTAGATTTACTATGTCAAGGTCTGATATAAGCATCATATTGTGTTCCTTACAGTAAATGTGTCCCTGAATGACCCCTAAACTTTCCTTTATCTTCATCATTCAGCAGAAACCTGAAGTACTGCATATCCTGAATATAATCTCCTTAATTTCTTATTTCTTTTGCTTCTATATATATATATACATATACTGTATATATATATATAAAAAATTCCTCACTCGCCCCCTTGTGGGCAGTCTTTGTCCTTCAAACTCGGGTCCTCTATTAGAGGCCTGGGAGCTTGAGGGTCCTGCGCAGTATCTTAGCTGTTCCTAGGATTGCACTCTTCTGGACAGAGATCTCAGATGTCGTTCCTGGAATCTGTTGGAGCCACTCTCCCAGTTTGGGCGT
>JAUMHL010000010.1:18988275-19009392 GCA_032362345.1 Sandelia bainsii | reverse complement strand
GGTTATAGTGCATTTTAGGTTCATCCTGAAATTTCACCCGAAAACCGAATATCCCTAACTTTTTGTGAGTAGTGTATATATATATATATATATACATATATATTCTTCGCAGCAAGTATTTATTTCACTTAAAGGGTCAGAGTGCAAATGTGTCCAGTTGTGGAATAGTTATGGACTCAGTCTCTGATGTGGTGACTCATTATGTCACTGTCTCGATACTGGACACTCAATATAACCTCACATCCTGTGTGTTTTGTTGTTTCTTAGATGATACTCAGCCTGCACCCGGTCTCTGGCAGAGGCAGAGTTCAAACTTGTGTGAAGTATCTTTGTTGTGTCACAGCATGTGTGTCACAGAGGAGGACAGTAACACAGCAAATAACAGGGACAACACAAGGAAAGGCAGAAACCAAGATAAACTACAAATGCATCACATTACATTTAGTCATTTTTATCCAGTTTTAACCTTTATAAACCTAAAGTCTCAGTATTAATTTTATCACTGTCAGCAATCCAAGTGGTGTTGCTTTAAATGAGAAAAGCAGAACCATGGTTTAGTCCAAATGCATTTAATGGAAAGATTTTACAGCCAAACTACTTGTCAACTTGACAATAATGATAATAACATCAGTGCAATTTCTGGCTTTACATTTTGGAGGTTTGATGGTGCCATCAAACTTGCTTGATGCGTTAAGGATACCATCTGACTTCCAGTATCACCAGACCCTGTACCACCCGCTGCAGTCCTGCCGGCTCTCTCCTCCAATCCCGTCCGTTTTTATCATCATGGCTAATTTCTGTTTGTAATCTGATTAGGGCTAGAGCTGCTTTAGCACCCTGCTGTGCTGTCTCTCTCCCAGCTTCCCTCTATGTGCGCACACACACACACTGACATGCACACCGATGCACACATACTGTATGACAGCCAGTCTGTGTTGGCTGAAGCTTGCCGTGAAGCCGGCAGGAGCTGTCACTCTGCTGTGGCTGTGAGCCTGTCTGTTTGTGTGTGTGTGTCACCACCTTCATCCCTTCCCGTCCAGCTAGCCGGTAACAGCCCTCGCCTCCACTGCTGCCACTAGCTGCGAGGCTTTCTTCTGTTCTCTTCCTTAAACATGTTTCGAAACCCATGGATCTCTAGTTACCATGTGAACCATGTGCAGCCCTGTGGCCAAGGTAAGGCCTGTGAAAGGGGAAAGCTTGGTCTGACTGTAGCATGACTTGCTTAACCCACTTGAATACCCTTAAATCTATGCAATAGACTGCTTGGGGGACTTGGCTGATGCAATTTATGCCCTTAATGAGCTAAATGAGTTTGATGTGTGTCAGTAATTTAGTAGGCAGAGGGATTCAGCTGTGAAAATTTCTTGGTTGCTTCCTTCATTTCTTCTGTTTGCTTTGTGTAAGAGTTTCTCATTTTAATATATTGTGTGTTTTGGTAGTGATAGAGCACTTTAGCCTTTTCCTGTTGCCTCCTCACACAAATCGTGTGCAAGCAAGGGCCTAGTTCACTCAGGCAGTCTATTTAGCATGTCTGAATATTTATAGAAAATACCTCTCCTCACCACGTTCACTTTGGGACCACCAGCAGCCTAAGCTGCTCCCTGGCACTGACTGCACTGAGCCTTGTGCTGCTTGTTTTGTTGACAACCTGGAGGCGTTTCCAAGGAAAGCCGGACTGACTTATTTACAAGGGGCTTTCCATCGGAGTAAGCAGACTTGTGAAGTCACTGAGAGAAAAACAGATACATGTACACACACCTCAAAATGATTCCCACAGGCTTTGAAGATCTTAAATGTTTGTGGAAAATATTGCTTTAAAGGTTATGATTTTTATTGGTTGTAGGTATGCAAATAGAGCATCTCTTCTTCCTGAATCAGTGCTTTATATCCTTATGACAAATGTGAATCACATTCGTCTTTTTAACCCAGATTTCTGGCCTCTCTGATGTCTAATTGTGACTCATGTCCTTTCTTCTTCGCTGTAAATGTGCCCTTGAATTTCATCAGATCACATCTGAATTCACTGACACCCCTTGAACTTGATTTTGCAGTGAGCATTGGGACTTTGCATCATACACCACACCTTTCCACATCCACACTTTCTGTCCTGCCAAAGGTTCCCTAGCATCTTGCAGCACAGTCTTTGGTGGCCAAAATAAGAGAGAGGTTTTCTTCAGGTGTCTGGAGCTGTAACACGATCTGTCTCCTATACTGGGATACAACTTTACAACAGGGTGCTGTTACTGTGACATGAGCATGAGAGGGTCAACTGTCAGCTGGGAACTTTCTGAGTAACCTTTTTTTGACAAGTGACTCAGAGAGGTTGGAAATGTCTTTCCAGAACCAACTGGCACATTGTGTTTACTTTGAGAAGAAGAACTTTATTAATCATCTCTTGTTAGCATTTTATTTTATTTTAAAGTATCACAATACTAGTTTTATTTGTGAGAGGAGTGGTGTAATAGGTAATGGGGAAGAAAGGTTGAATTGACCACATGAATACTGTGGTTGCAGTGTATTAAAAAAATCTGTAAAACTATTACAAACCTCCTGTCATTAAAATGTACTTTGGTTATTAAGTTATCTAGGAACTATGTTTTCTAGTGGTATCAAAAGAGTTTGAGAAAGAAACTTGTTCCTCTGTGTGGGATGAAGCTTGTCAGTACCATGTATTTACTTCTTTTGCTTTTGTAGCCTGAATGTGAATCACATATCACTAGTAGCTGCCTGATAGATTGTTCATATAAAAAACAAGGAGCTGTAAAAACATGTTGCTTCTGTTGCTAAAGAGACAATGATGTAAGATTCAAGAGGTCCAGGATTAGAAATACATCCATTCTAGTCTCTAAAAAATATGTTTCTGTACAGCTAAACTGCAATCACAAATATGTTGTTGTGGGCAAAGTTCTACAAATATAATGAGGATATATTAATGGAAATGGCAAGTTGTAAATATGTTAATAAAGAAAAAATCTATTAATCGTATACAGACAGCAGATTTTGTCCACCAAAATACCTGTATACATCAATATACAGGTTTCAATCCTGCCAAAATATCCAAGCACAACATTCAGTTGTGTGACTACAGCGTTAATAAAGTTTTTTATGGTTGGGTTCAGGCACTCACAGCACTGGTTTACAGAACAGTGTTGATGTAACTATAGAGTTTAAATCCACTTCAGACACCAATACAGTAAACAACAATTTTTATCTTTATAAAATTCTAAAAATATCTTTTTTAATTTATGAGGTAAACTGCAGAATTACACTATTCATGCCACAATATGGTCCACCAGGAATACAAGCTTGTATTTGTAGCTGGCCATGCTGGATGCCATGTTGGTTTGCAGAAAAAAAATGGAACCAGGTCAACTTTTTTGCAGGATGTCCCTGCAATTCAGGCAACTTAGTGGCTTTAACTGAATGAAAAAGGGCAGCATTTTACCAAGCAGTGATAATGTCAGTATGAACAGTCCTTTCTGTACTGATGAGAGGAAAGTAAGATTAACACTTCTCTAATAAATGTGTTTTTCTGTCTCAACAGCTGTATTATGGAAGATGAACATAATGTAATTTGAACAATTGTATTGTATAGATCTGTGGTACCTTTAAATACTATTGCTACCTCAGAAATGTACATTTAAATGTGACAACTTGGAGTGTGGGTTTCTTTGTGATTCAAGTTCTTGACTGCTTGTTTTTTTTTCTCTCCTTAGGATTTGAATCTAAAACTCCCGCCAAGCTTTGCAACTCGGCCTCGTTTCCAACAGAAGCCTTAAGGTAAATAGCCACAACGGCCTCTTCTTTTATAATTGGTACAAATGGAAGAGATTAATTTTCTGTAAGTTAAAGTTAAGAAAGTGGAGCTGCTGAAATAGCATGTAGCATTTTCTAAGAGCATTTACATTCCTCTCATTTTACACTGTCATTGTAATGCGGATATGTAAGGATATAGGTTTCCTGGACCTCTTTAGCTTATTGTGTGCAGTAAGCATTAAAAGCCAGAGATGCCTGGAACAGCTTATCCTAAGACACTTTTTGTTCACATGGCATTAGGGCCATAATACCTCCTTTAAGAGTACTTTGCACCCAGTGACATTTTGCATTTGTTTACAGCGTTTCCTGTGATTGTTCAGTGAGCTAGGACTGAACAAATTGCATCAGTGTTAGAGGAAATGTTACATAAATGTATAGAGTCTTAAAACGTTAGTTAGAATGTCTGTGAAGATTCTCAGTCATCCAGTTCATGGTTATCCCAATAAAGGTTATTCAGTGGCAACTGGACTTGTTTTAGTTCCTTGAATACTTTTCGCCACTGAATAACCTTTTTTGGGTTAGTTATTTTTACATGTTTACATTTTTTAGAATGTAAAATCTTAAAGGTTTTAAAGCACTATTTGCTGCATAATGAGTAGATCTGTTAGGTCTTATTCTCACTTCTCTTCACTTTATATAATGATAAGCATATCAAGAGCTGTGATAAAGTAAAGAAAGATGAGTTTATTTATCCTATCCTGTGTTAACTGCTGATACTGGTATTTAAACACATTACGTTCATTGTCTGTTTCCACTTGGAGGAAAATCAGGACTTGACCTAATTCTTAAGATGGATCGTGTACAGGAAGTGACACCAACTGAGCTTCATCTTTACCTACCATCACCTCTTTAAGAGAAGTCATTTAAGGCTGAGTTGTGGTGAAAGCCAAGAGAGGAATCTAGGCACAGCTGGTATTTTATCTGAATGAGATTTAAGCTGCCATGGTATTGCCATTCTACACACTTTGTTCATCTTTTATCACTAAGCAAATTAAAATAGAGCCCCAAATAATCCTATTTATAGTTATTTTTAAGTAATATACAGAGTACTTAAATCAGATATTTCTTTTGCATACAGGATTCAAAATGTAATAAATGTAATTCTATTGCTGGTTTCTGACTTTTTCTCCTCACTCAGTTTTCAGAGTGACTTTTCCGCCGGTGACAAGACCACCTTGGTCAAGAGTATTTCCGACACAGATGCCAAACTTCTGGGTGTCCTTCCCAAAGGTGTGGACTAATTCTAAGCACTTAGAAAAATTCAAAATAAAATAAACAGTTTTTACTTCTAATATTTGTGTGATGCTAATGTTGTATTTTATGTTTAATCAGTTTCAGAGTTGAAGAAATACTTCGAGCGAGCTGTCACAAAAGATTTGGGAATGAACAGGTGCCTCCATGAAATAAATTGTGTTTTCATTTCATCACATTTAAATACTGTAGTCTTACTCAGTTGCTAACCTTTATTCTCTTTCTTTTGTCTTTGACAGGAAGGAGAGGATAGCTCGGCGCTTGGAGGGGATTGAAAATGAAGCTCCTCCTGCCCTGTTACCCGGTGGTTTGGTAGCCAACAGAATGTTGGAGGAGGATCCACCGCGGTACACCCGTGCCTCAGACCCCTGTGAGCCTTGTGTGATGGGTAAGCATGGCACAATGCACTGCAAAAATGTATGATGCTGCCTCTTATTGGCCTTGAATTGGCACCTGAAATGTGTCTTGCATGAATGATAATCATTATTTTTGTCAATATTTATAAACCATATTGTTTATTATGTTATTATTTGCTTGCCAATTTAATTGCATAGTTATTTAGCATGCTCTTAAGATCCTTAAGATGAAGGCCCTTGGTTCCTCCAGGGGAGCTGCTTAGTGGCCAACAGCTGTAAATTGTGGTTAAACAGCGCAGCTGTAGTGTGGGTTCAAGGAACTGTTTCACTGGAAATTTCCCAAGATATGAATATCTTTGATGTGTTTTACTAGAATAATGCCACATTTGGGTGTGATAAAGTGCAGCTAGCATGTATGTCATGTCATTTATCAGATCTAAAATGTATATCTTCTGCAGTCATTAGACAATCACAAAACAGACTACTAACCAAAATACTGTGCTTTTTCAATGTAGAACAATATCCAATATATTAGCTGGACTGCAACTGACACAAGGGATCCAGATTTGTTTCCTCTTTATGAATATGGCATTATTCTTGGTATTCAAGTAATGTTATTTATAACTAATGGAGTGTTAACGCTGTTTACCACAGTGAGACGCTACAGTCGAGAAGATTTGGAGGCAGCTCAGAAGCAGATGTCGTCTCCAGACAGATCACCCCAGTGCAAAGGTGGTGTTGGCATCGCCCGAACAGAGCCAGTCTTGGTGTATGTTGACCCAGTAACGTTATCCACCTCCTCTACACCCACATCTGGCCCCGCTGAGCTCTCCAGCCTTAGTTCCAAGGCTGAACGCATCGCCCGCTACAAAGCAGAGCGCCGCCGGCAGTTGTCAGAGCGTTATGGCATCCTGCTGGATCAGGAGGCGGACACTGATTACACACCGAGGTACCGTTCCCGCCGAGACCCTGTCGCCTCTGACCAACAAACGGCTGCCAGGCGAGACAGAGGCAGACAGGACGTGGAAGAACAAGGACGGGAACCCAGAGTGCCGTACCGCTCTGGAGTGGGCAGGGTTTACATGAGGACTCATCCAGATCCTTCACCTGTTTCCACATCTGGCCCCGCCCATAGCACACAAGCCCCTCCCAACACAACACAAGCCCCTCCCCCCACACAAGAAAGATCGAGCAGATTTTCAGAGCGGGAAAGAGTGATGAACATGGAGAACTACAGACGTGGAGGGGCTCAAGAGCGTTCTACACACACACTAAGAACCAGAACTCAGGAGCAGCATCTGCCCCAAAAGCAACAACAACGGCACCACCAAGACCCTGCCCAGCAGGAGCCAAGCCCCACCTCCACCAGGGACTACAGCATTGCAGCAGTGCCCAGTTCTCCTTGCACCGCCCGCCGGGCCTCCCTTCCCTCCACTCGCTATGGCATCTCACCTGGGGATTTATTCATAGAGCAGCAGGCCCAGAGCATCCTCAACAGACAGGGGTGAGTTTGGAAAAACGTGGTTATGACATTCACAATACACATCAACGCATAACATAATCACAAACTTTTTTCTGTAATAGAGCACAAGTGTGTGACAAAATACATTTCAAAGGATCAAAAACAGATGAAGAATTATTACCAGACTGAATAGTGTTGTATTTTGCAATATGTGTTTATAATGCAGAGGATAAAACATCCTTTAGATATCATAGTAAGTTAAAGTAATACATAAAGTTCAAAATCATGCCCCTAATTTTTTAGTATTATGTCTTTGGAAATTAAATTGCACAACTTTAACCAAGATTTACTATAAAAGAGGTCAGTGAGTTCCTCTTAAGTTTTGTTCTGATACACTTGCAACATTAGATCTTTCCATGAAGAGTGAGGTGTCTCTGCAATATATTTTAGACTACATTTAGTTCCAAAGAGTTAGATCCTTGTTTTCCAAGAGATATTCACACCAATGCACTTTCTGTCCATCATGTTATTGGTATAAAGGTAGTAACACACAAGTATTTATTTACAATATGTACATGGTGTCTTGAGTATTGAAGCTGAGATATTTCAGCATTACAAAATATGGTACAGTTTGCGCTGTCTACTGACTGCTGAGCTAGCGAGCCTCATGCTTTCACCACTAGTTTCATGTTGGGATCTTTCTAGACTGTGGGTCTAGCTCTGTCATGTTTGTCCTGATCTAATTTCACATAGAAATGTGCTCTTGGGAGAAAGGCTGTAGGGCAAGAGACAAGATTGCAGACAATGTTTTTGGAGGGGATATGATTTCCCTGCTCACCGCAAGAGGCCAACCTGATTTGACAGCAGTTTAGCTCCTTAGCTAAGAGCTTGTGTCACTTTCTATTATAATTTTTAATATACTAACACCAAAAATGTGAATCTGTCCTTGTCAGGTAAAAGTAAATAATTGAAAGAATTGAACTTGCTGCCATTGAGGCTATGATGGTGTTTTTTAATTGTAAAGGTTAAGAGGGGCGGCAGTGGCTCAGTTGGTAAAGTGGTTGCCCACTGACTCTAGGGTTGGTGGTTTGCGGTCCAACTCCTTCTGGGTGCACATTGCAGTGTCTTTGGACAACTGAAACCTCACACTGTCCAAAAAGACCCCAGCCACTGATGCAGCACAAATGGTAGATGGTCTGCACTTACAGCACTTTTCTACCTTATTGGTACTTAAAGCGCTTTTAAACTGTGCAACCAGTGATGTCGGTACTGGTAACAATTGGGAAGGATTGAGTCAGGAAGGGCATCAGGCATAAAACCTGCCCCAATAAATGTGCAGCCATTGATCCGCTGTGGCACCGTGGCAAAAGAGAGAGAGAGAGAGAAAGCACTTATGAAAGTTAAGGAGTGAAATAAGCAGAAACAAATTTGGCAACAACTGATCGTCATGCTTTCATGTTAGAAATAAACATTTGATCAAGAAATTCAAAAGTGGACAACACAGAATTTAAACAAATCATCTCAACAATAATCAGACTGTGCTGCAGAATCTGAAAATATTCTTGTTTATGATTCATCTAATTTGTGCAAATCACTTTGATTTGATGGTTAAAAAAATGATGAGAAATTTCACTCACAGACGGTTTGACACTGTCATCATCCTGTAGCTTGGCTGTCCGGTCAAAGAGTGACTGGTCTCTCAACACAGACTCAGCGAGTCAGATAGACTTCAGCTGGCCTTCAAGGTACTGTCCCTTTGAAACCACTGCCATCTGTGTGAAAACATCGTCCACTGGGTATATGTGTACTTTAAAGGAAGCACTGTACAGTATTACTAGTAACTATTGCCAGGCTCTTTACTTACTCTACTCTGTACTTATGGGCCCTTGAAAAAATGAAATAGTCTAGAAATTTATTAAATAAAATTTAGTTTTCATAATACTGTTGGGAATAACAAAGAATTGAGTAGGTACTGGGTTAATAAAGCCAGTGCTTTAACACATGTTCTTTGTGGACATGGAGCTAATTCATTCTAAAACCTCCAATACTTTATTTTGTTTCTCTATTAACTTGTGTCACAGTGTTACATTTAACACATTTTTCAAGTTTGTGGATATCAGTAGGTTACAATTTTCAACTGACATACTCTCATTCCTAACTTAGTCTTACAAGTTAACATTTATTCATCCAAAGATTTACTGAAAGTCCATTTCCATCTGTTTTTGTTGATCAGAAATTTCCAAACACACTCTTTCTGCTTGTACAACAATGACTCTCATCTATGCCATAAAATGCATAGATGCATCAGTGTTCATACTAAAAACTAAAGGAGCCTGAAAGTAATCAGGGCATTTTCGCAATGGTCACATAACTACAAAATCACCCTCTCACCAAACCCGGTGACATCAGAACTTTTGTCCAAAGTGACTTATGTGTGAGGCACACAACAAATAAATAAAAAATAGCAACTTTAGACACCAATTTTCCTTTCCTTTTAAAGCATGGTATTAATTATACTTTATTGAACCAAAATCTGAGGACCAATTTCTGCTGTCTGGGTAGTCTGTCTTTGAAAGACCTTACACTAAGATCATAAGATCATGGTTCCAGAAAACAGAGATACCTGACACACTTCATGTTAACACTCCCCTGTCACATGAGTTGGATCATGTTCTACAAACATACCCAGAACTCTGTAAAAGTTCAGTTTTTCATTAATACAATACCATCCCCTGCAACTGCATTCTTGTTAAATTAGTGTAGCTGTGTGTGGCCTGGGTTTCATGAGCAGTTGAGTGGCGTTAGTGAACCAGACTTGATGGGGTGACAACATTAGTCAACCCACTGACTTAGCACTCAGTGCTTACACCCCCCTTCCTCAGATTCTTGCCTCTTAGCCCCTATGAAATTACATCTCTTGTACCATGACAGTGACTTTGACAATTCAAGGGGCTATGCATAACACATGCATAGCCCCTTGAGCTTACATGTATAGTTTTGCATGTGTATATCACTAGTTATGGTTTTGTTCTGGATGGATTGCAGGGAGAAACATATTACCACACAGCTTTTTATATTTTGTCCTGTAGAATCATGTCTAGCTTGGTCAAACAATCTTGGCTGGTTTCATTTGCTCCATTTGTTGAACAGCTTTTCTAAAGAAAGGAAAGCCAGCACACTTGTTTTAATGTCTAATGTGTCTCATAATAGCATGGTCTGATAATTTTTAGCTAGTAATAATGTCCAACGTAGTCCACCGCCACTGACTTCCTTTGTAGCCTTATCAGCAGCTTATACAAGCTAGTATTAGTGTGTACTCATTAGTGTGTACACATGAAGCATAGGCCCATCAATTATGTCTGGCTTAGTGGTCCACAATGAGATTAAAGCAACCTTTGGCAACCGGGGGTCAAAAGTGTCTAGAAGAAAATAATTTGCTTACTTTTTTTGCACAGGGACATCAGAGAGAAAGAGAGATGTTTCAACAAAGACTCAAATTTAAACCCAGGGTATGCTGCTACTTGACCTTGTTCAAATCTGTTGTAGGATTAGGGAGCTCAAGTTGGTCCCATGACAATCTCATGTCAGAAACTTTTGCTTCACTATGTGAGCTTGGAGCACACATCATTGATGAAATTTGCCAGAATTACATTTTTCATGGGAATTAAATTGAGTATGTGCAAAAATTAAGTCATTACATTTAGGCTGTGGGTGTTAGGTATGTCTGAACTACCAGACACCTAAGCAAGTAGACAGTCATTTTTTACAATCTACTCCTCACTGTGTTACTTGGATAGTAACACAGTGAGTGGTTTATGTAATCATTTATCAGCCTTTATGTCCCATGGAAAAAGGCTTTGTACATGTCCTGTAGATCACGTCTTGTTTGAGTTGAGCTTTGACTTCAGAAACTGACGTAAATCTTTAAATGACTTGGAATCTCAGTGTCACTTATCCATTCTTTTCCCCAAGAATCAGAGTAAGGGAACGATTATCCAGAGATGAAACTGCCCAGAGGCCGCCTGACTGTAGTCCAGACCAGCATCAGGCTAACAAACAACGTGCTGCTCAGTATACACCACAGCGTCCAGAGCCCACCCAACAAAAAACTGTTCCCCAGCCTCAACACAGCCCAAGCCACCATCCTACCCATAGCCAAACAGCCTCTGCCCCTGAGTACCAACACTCTGGCCCTGCTGTGAATTCTCAGCCATATGTAGCCATTCCCACCAATGCCAAACTTCCTGGACCTCCTGAGGTGCAACCACGAAGGAGAATGAGTGCTGACCAAATGTTTGCTGCCCATAGAGAGGCAAGATTGGAGGGCAGACCGGCTCTAAAGGAAGAGGCTCACACAGAGGGCTTACTGAAGAGCAGGAAAGCAGTTTTGCCCTCAGAGATTCGGCGAAGAGAAAGGAGTGTGGATGATATTCATAGGGGCCGGCATGAAGACATGGATTGGCAAAATTATAGCCCAGAACTGAGGAGTAAGAGTCAACGAGAAGAAGACTGGGATCCAAAGAGACTGAGGGAGAGGGGGAGGGAGAGAAATGTTGAGAGGATTAGAGGAAGGGGGAAAGAGCCTGTCTCGATCCATGAAAGTCAAGACGAGAGAGTATTTAGGTCTATGCAGCCTAACCACACTTCTGTTCACCACCAGCCCAGACAGATTCAATCATCAGAGCCTGTCTACCATGAAGAGTCCCAAATTCAGGAACAGGAGCCCCAAACCCAACAGCAGAGTGAGCCTATAAAGAGACAACATGGTGCTCAAAATCAGCAGCAAGATTCTAAAAGGCAGTATCAATACGACCACTCCAGACAGCCACAAGATCCACAAAGACAACAACTCTCTCAAAAACAGCAGCAATATGAGCTTCAAAGACAAGAACCTCCAAGTCATCAACAAGACTTGCAGGGAAAACAACAAGTCCCCCACCTAGAAGAAGAGTTTGAGCCTCAAAGGCAGCATCAGGATCCATCGGGGCACCAGAGGTTTGACTCGGCTGTCTACCTCCAGAAGGACTCTTCTTTGCCTCAGGCCAAACACAGAAGCTTGGAGATGAGTGGAGGGCCCAAACCAAAGACACGTACCCGCTCTATGTCAGATATAGGTTTAAGCAAACATTCTGCCATATATCATATGGACAGGGCATCAGCCAGCAGAGATACAACCAGGGCCATCCCACCATCAGTGATGGCTAATGGGGAGATGAGCATGCTGGACACCAGAGTGTCAGTAGCACAGCTGCGACACTCTTATCTGGAGAACGCCAGCCGGAAACCTGAGTTGTAGGTCCAATGGCATGGGCTCTTTGTTGCACCACTAAATAACTGTCTTACTCTGCATTAGTGAGCTGTTGCAAATAAATAATCCAATAATGATCCACCAAAACAATGCTGATCTGTAGCATGAAATGAGTGAAGGTGCATTGCAATGATATCTACCATTACCATGTTCATTGTGGTGTCTGCAATTTTATTTTTCAAGCTTAATTTACTTGTGCAAGCATAAATTCTTGCAAATGATCCTTTGGCAGTTGTCTGCTGCTGCATGGATTTCATATAAAGGCTCTTCACGTTAGGTTATGTTCAGAGTGTGTGGCAAGATCTGTGTGAGATGCTGTTCTTCTAATTTGAGTGCAGTTATTGGTAAAATGTTAAACCACTAAAACAACCTCAACACCAACCATTGTTTTCCCCTGTACGTTGTCTTCGTTAATCTTTCCAAATTGACCAACCACTCCAAAAGTGAGACTACTACAGTAGATCTGTCAGCAATGGAGGTAGATCCAACTAGTGGCAGTGATCGGGACAGGAGCGCTCGGAGGCCTCGACGTTACATCACTCCAGGAGACAGTCGCATGTCGGAGAGGTTTAGGACCCAGCCCATCACCTCTGCAGAGCGCTTGGAATCTGATAGGTACAGGAAGGGCTTTCTGTTGGGACGTGCAGGAGCTCTTCAGAATAATTTTATTTACAAATAAGAATACATTCAGCTGTGTGGCAGTTCATTTTTCCAGGTTGCTCAGTTAATGATAATATCCAGTGGTTCCAAATACCAGTGGTTTAAGTCTGTAGTCTAAATGCTAATGCTTGATGTATGTTAATGTTTTCTGCAGGTCCCGTCTAAGCCCATCACAGCTGCAGGATGCAGAAGGTAAGTTCATTCTGTTGCATTCATGCACATTATAAAATAAAATAATATGCTCATATTCCAGTGACATAATTCTCTCTTTTTTCAGTAGATGAAGAGAAGCTTGATGAGAGAGCTAAGATGAGTGTGGCTGCCAAGAGGTCTCTCTTTAGGGTATATTTCCTCCTTTGTGTCCATTTTTAACCATAAAGACATTTGATTAATTACTTATATTTTAAATTTTTCAAAGGCCATAATTTCCTAAACCTAAAAGCTGGAGCATTGTTTAGATTTACAGCAGACAGGGGTGTTGTGGTGTCCAATGCAGGTACCATACAGTATTTTATACCTGGTTGTTAACTGGGGGTTCATAGACCTTCAAATAGAAATTGTTGTGTTTCACGTCATGCCTTTCTAATAATTAAATCATTATGATCTCAGTCTTACTGAAACCAACCACTAACGTTTTCCTGACATATTGTTCCAGGAGCTTGAAAGGACATCAGAAGGAGGTGTTCCCAAACCGCGCTCTCGAAACGCTGCTGTCGAACGGCGTCTAAGAAGAGTTCAAGACCGCTCACACACACAGCCCGTCACCAACAAGGAGGTGGTCAGTGCTTCAAGGTAGGGATTATATATTGCTTATTGCATATAGCTTTAGTTTGTAAAATACAATCTGTAGAAAATATTCCATTGTTATGTATTTTTTCTAGTGTTTTCTGTCTTCTTTATATGATTTTTTCCTATTATCTGTTTTTGCTGCATTTTCAAACATCTCTGTGTTAAATGTCATTTGTACTTACTTTGTATTTACTGTACTTTCCTTTTTTTCTATCTGTACCTCCTTTTCTACACTTGTAAGTGATCCTGCCACATCGCCACAGTTAGAGGGCATCCACACTACTGTAACTCATGTCCCCAGCCCCACTGTAGTCAGCACCTGTGTTACTAGCGTCAGGTATAGCTGGGCTGGGATGTTTTGTATGTGTATGTGTGTGCATGTCTTGTTAATATTAAATAACATCTATACGCTTTATAACCCATAGAATGTCCCCATTGCATGTAAACCACCTAAATTTGAATGATTTTTAACATTTCAGTTCAATAAAACCATAGTCAAAGGTTTAGAAATGACCATGAATGGGGTAGATTTTTATGAACTGGAATAGTTCTTAAACATTTTGTCCAAATCCCAAAAAACTGAACTATAAAAGCTTCACTAAAAGAATTGCTAGAGTCTGAGATAAATAAAAGTATTCTCCCAACAGTATTTGTTTCTATTAATAATGCAATGACTCACTTAAACTAAAAATAAAGCTATCTTTGCAACATTATGACTCAACCACAAAGGAAATAAAGTTTTTCAGTGATGTTTTTTGTAATTCAGTTTATGAAAAATGATTCTGTATCACACTGTTGTTTGTTTCTTTTCTGAGTCAGAGCTATAGACTGAAATTTAGTGCTAGAGCCAGTCTGTGACAGAAGTGCACCTGTTTCATGAACTTAATTTGTGATCTGTACTTAACAATGTAAATGTGGCACAGAGACATTGTATTCTCTATCTCCCTCTCCTGGCTGCAGTGCTAGTCTGTTCATCCAGCTCACTTTACCTTGTTATTTCTGTCCCCTCGTGTGCTGCTTCTTTGCTGTGTGCACCTTATAGGGGAAGGAAGCTGGTGTTTACACAATAACTCATTCAGTACTTTCCGTTGCCCAGTTTGTGAGCATTTCTTCTCGCAGTGTTTCTCACATGCAGGTCACAGATGTCAGGAAAGAAGTAGGTTGCATTTCTAACGGAAAGGTCAGAGGTTGAGCCAGTTAAAGTCCTTTGCATGTCTGGGTTCACGTGTCCTGCAGTGTGTTTACCAACCCAAGTTTAGCTTAACACACTGCTGGGAGATTGCCATAACCCCTGCAAACATCTGAGTGCATTATATGATTATCTGTCCTATGTGCGCTGACCTGCTTATGTCTCTGTTGCTGTGCTTGTAATCCAACACAAAGTTATTTACCTGGCAGGTATTTGCATGTTTATTCAATCATTTGATATTAAAAGAAGGAAAACACTAGCTTTTTATTGCACAAGAGGAAACTGAAATTTAACAAGCATTTAAATAAACCTTCAGTAACTAAGATTCTCATTTATCTAAGTGAGTGGATATCTAAAAGTACATTACAAAGTGAAATGCAACTGGATTTAGTAATTTATTCTTGAAATGAAGACACCAGGATGTATTCTCCTATTTAATTTTAGACACCATATATCATATAAAACCATATGAAATTAATAAATTTCTATTATCTGCCTTGATTGATCAAATAAAATCAAATGTTATTTTTTATTTATATAGCCCATTTCCAAAATCTAATTTCCAAATTTTCTTTTATACGATCCAATTTGATAATCTAAAAATAAATAAACCCTTCCAGACTGACACTCATCATTCACCCATGACATCTCCCTGTCACTACTTCAGCATTCAAGCCTCCTCCCAGCCAGGCTCAGCAGTCCAGGAGCAGGAGAAGGACACCCAAGATCACCAGCAACCAGCTCACTCTCCCAGCATTGGGGTGGAGAGGGATGGCCAGGATGAGCCTGACCTGTCCACCCTCAGCTTGGCTGAGAAGATGGCCCTTTTCAACCGCCTCGCTCAGCCTACAGGCAAAACCATGGAGGGGAACCGAGGGGACACCCGCCAGCGCAGGGCCAATGCTCGTTTTCAGACCCAACCCATCACTCAAGGAGAAGTGGAGCAGGTAAGAAAACTGTGATGTTGTGTGACTGCGTAATGACCTAGATGAAGGAATATATTTTCCTACATTCTCAAGATATAAATTTTTTGTAAATTATTATAAACAAACAGCAGTAACTTGTAAGAAAGCTCAAATAGGTCAGTAGATGTTCTTAGTTAACAACATTGTCATAAATAACCTTTCTTTAAACCCTGTGGACCCTTTAACCATAACCATTGATTTCTTATTCCAAACCTACTCACTAACCGTGGTAGCACTATTCCGCACAAAATAATGAAAATGTTGACGAAATGAGGAAATGAACTGTTTTAGTCAAGTTGGACATTGTGGCAGAAAATGCTATTTTGAGATGTTTTGCATCAAATCTGATACTGGTGAATATCAGAGATGTGTGACAAGTTGACCTTTTAATTCAGAATAACCAATAAGAACAGATTCATTGGCCAGCACAAATGAATCAATATTAATATGTGTAACACTGCATCTGCATCAGACCGTCTTATATTTAAGATCCCCTAACAGGGCCCAGCAGCTACAGACGATTCACTTCCAGGTCACTTAAACTCAGTGCAGTGAGTGTTTTACAGTGCACTAGTTTCCCTTGATGCTTTGTGGACCTTTCTGAGTACAGCTGGATTATTCTAAATGAACAGCTGATTCTTTTTTGCCTTTTAATACATTGGCCTCTAGACATCGCTTACAGTATGATTAACTCAACTGTTTATATTCCTTCCTTGGTTACTCTATATGCACTGTAACCCAAACATGTTATCCAAGAGATAGAGCGTCATACACAGCATGCAGACCTCAGCTCAGCCATGTTTTCAGCTGTGAATCATGGTCAATCCTTCGTGTCCACACAGGAAACTGAGCAACTTGTAACCTCTGCAGCGTGTAACGGAGACTTAGAGGGCAATCAGGGAGAACATGTAAGAACTCTGCTGCCTGTTCAGAGCTTTAATTGATCCTGTGAATCCCACTAGTGATCAGTTTTGGTATGGCAGAGGATGCTTGCAGTAGCTTTTTGAACTTAATGATGTTCATAATTGCAATCTAGTGCGTATTTGACAGATGAAATGAAAGTATTAGATGCATATGTTGTAATGCAGCATTGATTAAAAGTTTACAGTTTGTTTTCTTTGGCTCCTTTTATTAAGCTAAATGCTTCTGTGGCATGCTTGCTAATCTATTCAGACCTCCCAACCTAGACTAGAATGTTCGTGTAGTATGTGAATGGATCTGGTCTTGATTGTGTGCAGAAATGTGTGAGGGTCAATCCAACACCTTGAATTAGAACCCTAAATCTCAAGTCTAGCGTGGAGGTTGAGCATCTTGGCTGCATATTACATTCCTTCTGGATGTTGCACTGGACTAACACTGTTACACATCATATAGTAGCTTCTGGAGCTGTTGGAAGGAGAGCTGGGACACATTTTGATATAAACTCTGCTAATATGCAGTAGATGCTAACAGTGATAGTCCATTACTGTGTTTAATGGCCAAATAATATTATTTTGTGAATGTATTTGTTCTTTCTAGCTCAGTTAAATAAACAATAAATGCCTAGATTTCCTTTATCATCATAAAAACATCACTGGTGTCTTTCATTTTTTCCTCACTATAATCATTTTAATTAAATATTATGTAAACATTTTTAAAATGTATTTTTATTGTCACATTTTCAGTACAGTAGTATTTATGGTGATTCTTCAGTGTTGCTCTAGTTTGAAATTCAGTTTGTTTTATTAACTTTCCCTGATCAACATCCCCACAACTTCATGTATTATACAACTGTAATGTTCAAATTGTTTCTAAATGACAAAGTTTAGATGCTTTTGAGTCTTTTTTTTCTGCCAGTCTTATGAATTTGCATCTTGCTGCCATTTTGTGAATGAGAGTTGCTATTTAGCTGCATCTTCATGAGCAAACCTGAATTTGATTTGATTGTTGCTGTCCTTCCTCTCACCCATCCATCACTCTCTTTCCTGCCTTCCTGTCTCTAAACTCTGACTTTCCTCCTTCAACATCACCTCAGTCCCTTTGGCTTTATGCTTCTTTTCTGATGAGTCCTGCTGTTCCTTCAGGTGAAATTTGGAGGCGATATCAGACTGGAGCCGCTCTCAGCCTCTCTGGTTCGCTCTGTGGCAGCCGTCACCTCCCACGCATCTGTCACCACGGTAACCATGACGCCAGGCAGCAGCTTCTGCGATGATGACGGTCTCCGTCCAGGGAAGTCCACTGCCATCCCCTACATCCCTGCCCAACAACAGGCTTCCAGCATCACAAGTGGCCACCAGGAGAGGGCGCTGAGGTATTTCTCCATGACCCAGAGCGGGGACCCAGGCCACCCTGAGCCTGAGCTCAACTCCTCCCCCCTCCTCCCTGAGAGCCGGGAGAGAGTGGGGGCTCCTCCTGCTCCCACATCCTTCACTGATCACAGGCAGCAGAGGGAGGTGGTGAAGGAGCAACGAGTGGAGGAGGAGGATAGGGGAAGACAACAGGGAGGAGCCAGAGAGGACAGGCAAGGCGGCAGCATTAAGGGGAAGCTGCACTCCCCTGACAGGAACCGGGACGACAGACAGCAGCAGCAGCATCCTCAGCTTCAGCACTCTGCCAAGCCCTCTTTGTCTAGGGGCAAGCCAGAGGCACTGCCCAGCAGGCGAGCCGCAGACAGAGACTCCTGGGAGAGTAGGGAGAGAGCAGAGGGAGGAGGAAGAGGAAGAGGAGGCTACCTGAGAGAGGCTGCAGCAGCAGCTCACAGCTCCTCCACACAGGAACAGGAGAGGAGCAGTGGCTGGGGCCAGGCAGGCATCTCAGGTAGGAGGCTACACTGATGACTTGAGGAGAGGAGAGATAAATAGGTGTAGAGAAAATAATAAAAAAACAAGGAATAAGTAAGAGTAGAGAGAGGTGTGAAAATGAAAATGGAGTGGACAAAAAAGAGAGAATGACAAAAAGAGAGAGCAATATCTAGGGAAGGAGCTATTCTCATTATCTTCATTGTCTTATGCAGCGTGCACCCACGCATGAATGCTGTCTGCCGACTGCACACACACTTGCCCCAGCTGGGGGTATTTGATTTGGCTGATACAGTGTGTGTTTGTGTGTGTGTGTGTGTGTGTGTGTGGTAGAGAGATGGTGACAGAAATGTCTGAGGCTGTATCTAATTAGCATATTTTTCCCCATTCATTTGCCTCGTGGCTCCCTTTGTCTAGGAAGTGGAAGCCGCTTTGTGACAAACTATTTGTCAGCTAAGAGATGATTTTTAGATCAAACTGTGTGTCCTCACTGTTACAGCCTGCATCAAGGGGCTGTGGTCTGTTTGCACCACATCATGCCTGTAGGTTAGTCATCCCCACACTACAGCATAATGGGCCTGACCCGTTTTTATGTGCTCAAGCAGAAGGTGTCCAGGGGTGGCCTTTTTCCCATGCATGCACACGAACAGTACATGGAGAGATGAAAGCACTCAGTGAGGGAGGTGCAGAACAATTGACCGGCACTTACATGAAACAGGTAGAGGACAGGAAGGACACAATGGAAGCCTTGTCTGCAGGCTGCACTCTTATTTAGTTCTGCATGCATAGTTCGTAACTAAAGTTTAGTCTATTGTGCTGTGGTAACATGAGGTTAGAAGGACTTGCACTGATTTACATTAATTCTCTAGGGGACTTACGACTACATGTATAACACTAGCACTTCCCTGACCTTAAGCAAAGACAAACAAATCAGGCTTCATATGGCTTTAATTACATCATTCCCTACAATATCTGCTGCATATGTTCATGGGCATGCATGTGTTTAAGGGATGACCTCTGGTTTCACAGGACCTCGACCTGGATGTTTACATCCCCAAACAGCCATATGATTTAATCATGGACATTTGTTGATATATATTACATAGATACATAGATACATACATACATACATACATACATACATACATATGTGTTTTGGCTACTGTGTGTTGTCAGAAAGCCTAATTTAGATTTGTTTTGCTTAGCAATAAATAAAAATATATGAAATCAAATGAATAATTTCTTCATGTAGACATTAGACTGATATTTTCAACATCCCTGAACAACCAACCAACTGCTTCACTTAATGTCTGATTGTAAACATTAAAAGAAAGGAAAAAGAATTAATAATGAGTGTCAGATCTCTAATTATACATAAATAATTCTGACCATTGAAAGTGAATCTCAAACATTGTAACTCTGTGATTACATTCTTTATGTTTATCTTTCAGATTTGCCAGATCATCCAGCACCACTGAGACCACTCACAGCTAAAGTGTCATCCAGGACAGTGTCTCAAGTGTCAGGCAGTCAGCAGAAGCATCAAACCATCATCCAGCCTCCTCAAACTCTTCCCAAACCTGTCCCACAGGAGTCTCACCACACACAGTCCAAACCTCCATCCTACATCCAGCCCCAGCCGTACTCCCAGCCCCCACCAACCTATCCAAAAGCTTTCACCCAGTCCCCTCAAACCCAGCTCAAACCTCAGGGATTCGTCCAGCCTCTCCCTAAGCCATACCCCCAGCAGACTACTCCCGAACTTCAGCCCAAACCCCAGGTTCCTCCACAGGCACCACCTAAACCTCAGTCTTTCCCCCAGGCACTGATCAAGTCCCAGTCCCTGCCCCTGGACAACATCGAGGATTTCAGCAGTGTACATTCTGAGGATCTGCTGTCCCCCACAGAGTCTGGAGATCAGCTGTCTGACGGCATGTCCACCAAACAGATGTCCATCAGGGAGAGGTGAGTGGTGGCTGAACGATCGTGGTGCAACTACAACTTGTATTTATTTGATAGACTTATATTTTTTACAGTAAATTTTGCTTTTTAAATGATTTTTTAGCTACATGCAGTACTGTGTCTGTAACAGTACCAGCAGTGGAGAGGGATTTACTCCATTTACTCCAAAGTTAAATGATAACTTTTGAGTTGATTTTGAATTCATTAGGTATAAAACAGCAAATACAGAACCATCACTTTGCACAGATGCTCAGCATCACCTAAAGCTAGAAAGACATTGTAGGAGAGATAGAGCAATTGTTTTTTTTGCACCAAGAAACATTCCTTATTGAAGCTTGAATATATGAAATTTTAGCATGATCAAAAGGTGTTATAAGTGGCAAGAGGCACAATTATCACACAGAACCTTTGCTGTTTTCATGAAATATTGTACAAAAATCATCAAACCAAATATGAAGAAACACAGATACTATCAGGATCAAAATTACTGTCCTGGTCTACTGTAAATTCAATTCAATTCAATTCAATTCAATTCAATTCAATTCAACTTTATTTATATAGCGCCAAATCACAACATAAGTC
>JAUMHL010000010.1:18975996-18988175 GCA_032362345.1 Sandelia bainsii | reverse complement strand
AGGCTCTGCCTCCCAGTCTACATTTGGAAACTCTAGGAACCACAAGTAGACCAGCAGTCTGAGAGCGAAGTGCTCTGGGTCGAACATCTGGGTCTTAGCAGCAAATAACAAATGAGTAAAATAAAGAGCCCCTTTAAACTTAAAGGTTTAGGTTAAATCCTGGTTCTATTCACAAATCCAGGTCAGTCAGAGCTCAAATCTTTACAAGGTGTAAACTGAGAAGTCCACATAGATCAGACACTGACAGAGACGTTTATAGGCCGGTGCTACTGTAAATTTGCAGCGCTCGACAGAATCAGGCATAAGCCACTGTCTGTCCTTCCTCGCTGTAAATAGGTTTGCAAGTATAAACGTTTTTTGGAGGTGAGAGAGTTTCATTTTTAGCATCACTGCGTTTCCTCTCTCAGCCAGCAGAGAGCTATGTGGACGGGAGAAGTCCTCTGAGATTTTGCAGATTCCTCCTGATGCCCTAATTTCTGCTCTGTCCACACTGAAGCAGCAGAGATGATGACATACTTTCTGTTACCCTTCAGCCATCCGTTATCAGACCTCCTCATGCAATCTTTGGAGACCTTTTTGTCACGTTTGCTGGCTGCAGAGGAGACATCTCTGACCTGTTTTTTCTTATGACCTTGATGGAAATAATTAAAATACTAATGGCATACTACAAAATCAACTTCAGCTTCTTGTCTTTGTTTGAATTTTAAGAACACATAGATTTCAATATCTGCTCTGAGCGTAAAACAAACGTTCTTAAGACTTTTTGTACACAGACATTTTCAGTTTTAAACTAGATTTACATGGTTAAAATATGATCTGAATGTGTTAAGTTTTGTTGCTAAAAACACTTTTATTAGTGTAGGTGCTGAGGAGAAGAAAAAAACACGCTGCTGATTTTCAAACCAACTATTATTAAAACGAGGCTGCATAAAACAGAATAGGGTTGTTGTTAAGCTCGAGTCTGTCTTATGTCAGAGTGGCACTGCTGAAGAAGAGTGGTGAGGAAGACTGGAGGAACAGGATCAACAAGAAACAGGAAGCGGTGAAAGTGGCGTCCACCGAGCAGCAGGCTCAGCTGTTGGAGACGGAGCAGACCTGCCATGAGAAGGTCAGTGTCTACACACTGTGATCATTTAGCATCACTGTGACACTTATGTTGCATCTTCTATCAAAGCAGATACATAAACTGTATATTAAGAACTTAATATTATTATCTTCTCGGTGGCGTACTGTGCAGAGACTCTGTGGTGTCTTCACACATCACTGTAAAGACGTTTTTTTCTCATGAATATGACTCAGACTCACAATTTAATCATGCATATCTATGTTGTGGTGAATGATTGAGCTGCACTTTCCAGGTTACAACTTTTACCATTCAACTCCTAAGTGATCACATCATTGGGCTTAATTGATTGCTCTCCTTGATGCAAAGCTACAGTTAGTTCTCTGAAATCTCTATAATGGTGCTGATGAGCCACATGTTAATGTAATTCATATAAATAATGACCAAAATAAAGGTTGAAGAAAAACCTACATGCAGCAGCTGTGTTTGTATGATCCTGCCGACAGCTTGTGTTATACTACTTGTACATCCGTAGATAAAAAAAATAAAATTTTCACAAATATTACTCTTTCAGTTACTGTAGTTGAACAGAGTAAACACCAGTGCCACATTTCAACCCCCCTATACTTTGTGGTTGCCATGCCAGCTCCAGTCCCCCACTGTTTTAGCTAAGTGCTCCTTTCATTTCCCCCTTTTAGTCCGTCTGTTGTTTGAGCTCAGAGGTTCAGATCAGTGCATCGTCCAGTAATGATGGATCGCAAACACAAAAACATAAGGGAAATTAAGGAATTAGCTGTCTGGAGTATTGGGGATAAACTTTCCTTCGGGTTAGCTTCATGGTGAGTTTCGCTTTAACCACAAGAGATAATACTTTTAAAGCTTATTTGACTAAATTAAGTGATTCACACGTCTCTTTTTATTTAAACAGTAAATAGATTATAATTTAGAAACTCAAAGAACGTCTGATTCCAGGATTTAGGACCCTTTTCCTTTCAGCTCATCTACTTCACATTAGTATTCTGTAGGACACAACAGCCTGCTTAAACCCTGGATGGTAATCCTGCAGGCAGCCTCACCACTAACCCCATTAAAGCAACAATGGTTGTCTCCCCCTCCCTCTGACCAAGTACTTCCCCTGTTTTTAACCCCTCAGGAGGAAGGGGTGGTCATTCAAGACTACTCTGCTGTGTCTGTGTCTGAACAGCTGTGGGTAAGACCCGCTGGCAGTCAGCTTCGTGTGGGGACCTGTGTTGTCCAATCACAGCTCTGCGTGGATGCTGTGTTAGGCTGCTTGCTTCTCTTGAATCTTTTGGGCGCTACTCTCTGAAGTAGTGCGATGGTAGTTGGACAGTGGCCAAGGCTGGGGCTTTTCTAAGCTTTTCTGAACTTTTGCTGGGTCTGTCTTAAAGGGGCATTAAGTATGTTGTCTAGAGAAAGTTGAACGTTCATCTGGTTAAATGTCATTAAACAAAACTCTGGTGCAATATTTTGGATTTTGCCAGACTCTGCACCACCTTCATAGTGAAAAATAAACTTTTGTTGCCTTGTATTTGTGACCAGTGAGGTCCTGTATCATGAGTCCTCCTCTGGCAGACTTCTAATTATTCTGTTACAGTTAGACAATTTTACAGTTAACGAAAAAAAGGACAAAACATAACAGTAATTACATTTCAAAACATGTATTCATGCTTTTTCAGCTTGATAACAAAATATCTTTCGTTACAATATTATTTCTGAAATCACATACAGACCCAACATTACATTTGTGGAGGACAGAGGCCTCCTGATAGTTCACTGAATCAGGGCTTTATCAACACCACAGATCAGGTTCCTAAACTAGGGATCATAAGTTAAGTTGGAGAGGTCCTGAATAATTAACAAATTAGGAAAGAAGCCCAAAACATTTTTATTCTTTTTATTATAATACAAGGATTTATTATATAATTTCTAGGACATGTATATTTGATCTAACATACTCAATCATTTCAAAATTGAATCCCTGAAATATAATTTCCTTTCACTCAGAAATATGTTTCTCTCATCGTTGCATGAGTGTTTGACCTTCACTATGCAGAATGATGAATGTGCAGAGTTTGACTGGTTTCACATTCATCTGCTGAAGGAACGTGCTCACAATACATCTTTCAAAAAACATACATACAAACATGGTTTTGTGTCAGATGTAGTTTGGTGCCAAATGCAACCTTCAGTGCACATAAACCGAAGGTAAAAGTAGGAGACATACAGCATAGTGTCCAGCAGCTTATACTTATATATGGTTGATTATATGTTTAAAAATGAGGGAGAAGAGCTAGTTGCAATTGTGGGCTACTAAATAAAAGCATATCAGATTCTGGATTCAAAGTAGGGGAATTTATATAACTTTTTAGACAAGAAAGTAACACTCGGACAAAGGGACCTACTATTACTTAATGCACCTTTAAGATTTATGCTTCATGCTTTCACTGCACCAGTAATTCACATAATAAGAGCAAATGGCTTTTGCAGTCTGCAGCTTTATTACTAACATGACAAGTTTACTTCATAGAGTTAGTTTTTATTATTATTATGACTCTTTGGTTCAGAAGAGTTTTTCATTTGAAAAGTTTTTACAATGTCTTTAAGAAGCAGTAACGCATTGATATATACTGTAGATTGTGCATGTGCATTTCGTTTTCATTGTTGTATGCACAGGTTATGAATTAGCTCTAGTAAAAGTCGATGGATAGCAAGTTATGTTGCTGTCCCAGTTTCTGAGCCTTGGACTTCTCCCTCCTTTGCATCTATCTGTTAGCATCCTTTTTCTGCTTTATCATTTCCATTTCCTCTTTTCTTTTCTTTTCTTTTCTTTTCTTCCACTTTTCCATCCACCTCTACATCTTCCAGGAACCTGTCTTCTCTTCCACCTATTCCCCTCCTATCTCCCTTGGCCAAAAGTGTCAGTATATTGACCATCACAGTCAGGTAAGGACATGCACCTTGCACACTTGAAAGGGCAGCGTGTACTGGACTCTTATCTTTCTCGGTTTGCAGTGAATTGTGCGAAGTTCTGAGCTGTTGAGATTGATTTGGATACAACAGAATGAGCACAAATCAGTGTAAAGCCTTCGCTTCTACTGTGGACTAGTGTAGACTATATAGTCCAGAAAAGACATGCACTTAGCGCGCTTGAATGCATCAAATCTTTTTATATCTGCTTGGATTGATATGGTTACTACATGAATTATTCCTCCAGAGGAAACAGGGTCAAGTGATGTTATAATGAAGCTCTGTGAGTAGTTGTGTAGTTCTTTTAGTGTTATCTTGTAATTATATTAACCTTGCTTTGTGTTTTACTGCAGCTTTTGACTAGTTAGGAAAACAACTATGTGACTGAAAATACTTTAGAATAATAGCTAACAGTCATCCTCATCCTGCAGAGTTTATCACTTTGTCTCCAAGACTTGGAACTGTAATTTATTAATCAGTTCATGTGATCATTTGTCTGATTTCCTGTCATTTGCGTAGAAAATGGGAGAGGAGATTGAGGCCCAGATGACCATTGAGGAGAGGAAACAGATGATTTCAACTCGTGAGGATGCCTGGAAGACAAAGGGCAAAGGAGCAGCCAATGACTCCACCCAGTACACCGTTGCTGCACGTATGGTCAAGAAAGGTGAGTGCACAAATCTGCTGTTATCTAGTCAGTCCTCACTGGCACCATGAACATACAAATACAAAAAGATGTGATTTCATTCCAGCATCACATGTGACTGTATTTCTTGTTTTGGTTTGTGTTTGCACATTTGCATATTTGTAATTTTGACTGTCTGTTGACACTTCCTATTCCCTATCCCTATTGACATATATAATATTAAATATATTCATAGTTAAAATATACTGGCACACTGAGAGGTTCATAGCTTTTCCACCATGTCAGATGTTTCGTCCTCTCTCATGTGAACTTCTGTCTGCAGGCCTGGCCGCCTCCTCCTCCGTTATCAGTCCCATCCTGTCACCAGTCTCCACCAAACTCAAGAGCAGCATGCCTGCTGTCAGCAAACCACAGGAGGGTGAGACAGATTTGTTAAGTCCTGTGTCATCACTGTCAGACAGAGGATTTTAGCAACCACTGTAATGAGTTAAACCCAAAAGAATTTAAAGGCACTTTACCTTTTTGTTGTTGCTCTTTAAGCAGCACTTTATTGTGTTCAGAAGTGAACTGTACTTGAATTTTTAAGCTTATAACTTGAACAATTGTGTTTTTTTAGCTGTTTAAAAGGAATTTAATGTCAAATATTCAATATATTGTTTGTATTACATAACAATCTCCAGAAATTGAGGCCAGGCCAGACATGGAATCGGACAAGAAACTAGACAAGTTGGAAAGTTTCTTGGGACGTTTGAATAGCAAAGGTTTGTACTTCCACCTTTACTTTAAGCTCATCAAGTGATATCTCTATTAAGTCACGTTCTCTGTCATCTTCTCCTGCAGTAGATCTGTAAACAATCTGTATCATTTTAATTCTTTCTATAACGGGTTTGATTTACATTAAGTTAATCTTATCTCTCTTTGTCGTTCAGTTGCAGGTCTCCAGGAAACCACCATAACGGTGACAGAGAAGGCAGTGAAGGAAGTCATGAAGCTGGATGATGAGATCTTCTCCAGGTTTTACAGACGTGTTGCTGAATTTCCACGCATGCCCACAAGGATTGAGATCAGTGAGGACTTTGACACCATCTTTGGTTCTCAGGGTCCCAAGTAAGAAAATGGAAAATTTTAATAGAGTTTTACCTAAGCAATTAAGCATTTGATGTAGCTGTAGCTCTGTTAAGTTTTTACATGAGCAAGTTAGAAGCACATAATAATTCCATCAATTATCAACAATATTTACAAGAACTCAGGGTTCTCATGTTTTTTCTCCTTCCCCAGGCTGACTTCAGCCATGGTGCAGCACAAGAGGTCCGTGCGTCCATCCAGAAATGTCCAGGCGTCCAGAAACCCTCTGAAGATGCTGGCAGCCAGGGAGGACATCAGACACGAGTACACCGAGCAGAGGCTGAATGTGGCACAGCTGGAGAGCAAGAGAATGAAGGAGGAGAAAAGTTAGTTTAAAGATGCAGCAATGTTTCTTTCCCAGAAAGTGAAGAAACATAACATCTCTGTCATGTTGTTACAGTCTCATCGTTATCTCTGTGGAAAATAAGAATCATTATCGCTGCCTAGAGCCTAAAAAAATTACATCGATCTCCACCTCTTTGTTTATTGTGTAAACAGTACTAATTGGAATGACCCACTTTTGTAACTGTGTTTCCAGTAGGGATCTTGCTACTTAAAAATTTAATGAAGCACTTAGCGTGTTATTTTCTAATCCCTGGGGGTCTTAGCTTTTATAAAATGTGTTTTTTTTATCCATTCCAGTGAATAAAACATCAGAGTACTCTGAAGCTGCGCTGGCAGGTTTGGCCAGCAAAGAAAACTTCAGTAGTGTGAATTTGCGCAGCGTCAACATGTCAGAGCAGATGTCCAACAACAGCGCGGTGCCATACAAAACCCTCATGCTAATGCAAATCAAAGGTAAAAACCCCGTTGTTACCATGCTGAGCTACGTGTTTTAGTCAGTTGCATGAGCACTTCCACCATGTTTTTAAGCTTCCTTCTACTTTCTTTGCTCTCATTGTTTAGACTGACTAAAACCTGAACTTATGCCAACCAACCTATTTATGATTATATTAAATTATTATTTGCAGTACACAAGCATATGATCGACTGAACATCATATGAATTTAAAGGAATAATTAAACACAGTCTTCTAGTTATGTGGAAATGGACATTTTTACCTCAGATATTTTCCTCAAGTACCAAAATACTTGAGTAAAAGTATTAGCATCAAAATACACTTAAAATGTTAGAAGTAAAAGTACTCTTTAAACAGAATGGTGCCTTTCAGTACTTGTATTATATTTACTGTATATTGTACTTTGATTTTGCAGCTGCTAAAGGTGGCATTGCGACCTTGTGCACTCTTAAATTTATTTGTTGAATATTACATATGTTTTGTATCTGTAATCTTAATCTGTAAAGTAAGTTTGAATAAATGCAGTGATGTAAAAAGTGCAAAATTTGTTGCTTGCAACCACTGACTATAGCCTTATTTTTAATTATGCAAATAAGCATAACATTCTTTTAGAAAAGCTCAATAGCTTTGACATATGGAGCTTTTGATCAGACAGAAATGATATGTTATGAGTGAACTGACAGGTATAACTTAGATTAATAAAATTGACTTCACTGGTTCCAGGTCGCCGTCACGTTCAGACCAGGTTAGTGGAGCCGCGAGCATCTTCACTGAACAGCGGAGACTGTTTCCTGTTGGTCACCCCAGAGCACTGCTTCGTCTGGATGGGAGAGTTCTCGAACGTCATCGAGAAGGCTAAGGTGACTACTGTGTCTGTATTATGACAGACTGTGCCTGATATTCACATGTTTCTGTCTAGCATCGGGGCTACTGCTGTAATGTTGGAGTCTGAAAAAAGATGATGAATTGATGACTCTGCCTCTCATTTGCATTCTCTGCACACACAAACTGGTGCCCATCTGTGCTCCCCATCAAACACATGTTTCCACACTAATCTACAGCTCCTCCATTTCCCCAACGGGGATCTGTCTAGACACTTTGTAATAAAACATTTGCTTTTGTACTCCGCCTCCTGGTTCAGTGTTGTTTACTCATTTTATTAGAATTTTATGCACAGAAATCCAAACAACATTCACCCAAGTCTCTGTGCAGCAGCTTGTTTTTATCTTCAGTGTCTGACTCAGTTGTCAGATTGTACTTTTTCTGTGGATTTCTCCTCAAATGTGAAGCAGGACGTCAATCAGTTTCATTGTTGTTTACATTGACAACAATGAAATCTGTCATTGTGACAATAGGAGACACAGTCTTTTGTTTCTTGTCTGTAGGCGATAGATTTGGCCACCTTCATCCAGACAAAGAAGGACATGGGCTGCAGGGTGAACCAAGTACAGACCATCGAAGAAGGGGTTAATCCGCAGGGTCCAGATACCCAGCAGTTCTGGACAATCCTAGGAGGCCAGACAGCTTATCAATGTAAGCAGTGAACTCTTACATCTCAGATGTGACAAGAACATTTTGGTTGTTGCTCTTGAAACTGTTTAGATGGGCTTACTAGTGTAATGAAATGCTGTAACATGTCAAATTGTGCTGTAGCTGCGGGTCCACCAGAGGAGGACGAGCAGTTTGAGAATGCCATCGTGGAAACCAACTGTATCTTCAGACTGGTGGATGACAAACTGGTTCCTGACGATGATGAGTGGGGGAAGATCCCTCGCAGTTCTCTCCTACAATCCAAAGAGGTCAGTGGAACCTAATGTGTGTCCACTAAATCCTCTGCACCAAAGTAGTTTTTACTGTTGCAGAAGCGCCGTTGCAGACGAATTCAAGCTCTTTCCTGACATGTGTCTAACAGTATTATAGATGGTGGACTTTTCCTTTAAGCCACCAAGCTTTAAATATTAAAACATTTCAGTGTTTATTAGAGGGTCACTGTGTGGAAAGCTGATTTTAATTTGTTGCTTAGCAACAGCAGATGCAGTGACGAGGACCTCCTACATCCATCTGTGCACTGCTGCTGCTGAAAAAATAAAATAGGCTGAGGACACGGAGATGACGACCAGTGCTGTTACAGTGCTTACTTTGCATATACATAGAGTACGACTATCTCTCTGGATAAGTTTCTTAAACTGTCTAGACTCTTTTTGACTCATTTTGCTATTTCTGTCTACCGTAAGTTCAAATTTTAATTTTTACTTACAGTACACTCCATATGGTATAACATGTAGTGCATATAGGACTTGTGTGACAATAAAAATAAAACAACTGGACGTTTAAAAGTGGAGTTAAGTTAACGCCACTTTCTGTCTCACTGTTTTTGTCACTGTGCTGTGTCTGCTGCAGGTGTTGGTGTTTGACTTTGGCAGTGAGGTGTATGTGTGGCACGGCAAAGAGGTGATCCTGGCTCAGAGGAAAGTGGCTTTTCAGCTCGCCAAACACCTCTGGAACGGGACATTTGACTACACCTGCTGTGACATCAACCCACTGGACCCCGGAGGCTGCAACACACTCATACCCAGGTGACATTAGAAGAATTTTATTGTATCCACACTTTCAAACCTCCAGTTTAATGTTAGTGTGCCCTAAAACTTGTTTTTTTGGGATATTTCTCTCTTGCTTTTTTTCTATAGTAGTTACCAAAATTATACAGCCTGTAAAACATACATGTATTATAATTACGTAAACATATTGACAGAAAGACCTAAGAACCTATTACGTACGCTCTTGGTTGCTTTAAAGCTCTTTCATTTATCATAGCATGAACTGCTGTAAAATTTAATCAAATTTTCTCCTTTTCCTTGTTTCTGTGTGTGTCTCACTCTCCACAGAAAGGGCCAGGGTCGCCCTGATTGGGCCATATTTGGCAGGCTGACAGAGCACAACGAGACAGTCTTGTTCAAGGAGAAATTCATAGACTGGACTGAAGCTAAGTCGCCAACACCAAAGGAAGGCAGCGAGCTCGTACCTGAGCAGAAGGTACAAATCCAGTGCTTGTTTTTTAGGATAATTATCTTCCCATCTGCTTTTTTTATTGAAATGTGTTTTATTCTGCACAAAGCAGCTCTTACTACCAATTATTATGTACTTTTATTATGTACCTTTTTCTCTCAGGAGGCCCCTGGAAGAGAGTGTCGGCCTTATGACACTACCCTGATGCTTCCCATCCTCCAGTCAAACGTTTCCACCATCATGGACGGGGTAAGCGTGGGCCGCGGCTATGGCCCGGTGGAGAGTGAGGACCACATGAGGACTCAGGAGATCAGCACAGTGTCAGTGGATGTTTGGCACATCCTTGAGTTCGACTACAGCCGCCTCCCACGCCAGAGCATCGGCCAGTTCCACGAGGGAGACGCCTACGTGGTCAAGTGGAAGTACATGGTCAGCACATCAGGTTAGTCACTGTGGAATGTGGTATGAATACAGAACTGAAGAAAAAAGTATTACAACAGCTGAATTCAAATCAAAAGAAAGTCATACATAACAATGCTAAAGTAACTTAGGTTAGTTAAAGAAAGAGGGAACTATGTATGTACAGTATTGATACTTCAGTAGTTTTTGTTGTGTATGTGTTTCAGTGGGCCGTAGGCAGAACCCTGAGGTGAGGAGCAGCGGGCCGGGGAAGGAGAAATGCTGCTATTTCTTCTGGCAGGGCCGACACTCCACCGTCAGTGAGAAGGGAACGTCAGCACTGATGACGGTGGAGCTGGATGAGGAGCGAGGGGCGCAGGTACGAGAGATTTCTCACCTGCCTAAAAGTTGAAAATAAATAATAAAGTCAGTTTCTTACAGTAGTATACCAGCACAATATGAGGGCAAACATGCACATTTTAAATGTCATTCAACCAAGAATTGTATCCTTAAAGTAAAGTTTTAAATATATTTGCTGCATATTTGATTTTTCTTAACCAATATCAGCATCAGTCAAGACACCCATCCTGTTGTGCCTGTGTGTTACAGGTTCAGGTGCAACAGGGGAAGGAGCCTCCATGTTTCCTGCAGTGCTTCAACGGAGGGATGATCATTCACGCTGGCAAACGAGAGGAGGAGGAGGAGAATACCCAGAGTAATTGTTTGAACTTTTTGTCTTTTTCTGCTAGTTAGAAATATATCATAATTTCCAAGCAAAGATACTGATATTTATATCTACAGAGAAAAATTTAAGAGGTGACATCAAATCAACTGACCCTGGCCAGACTTAAACAGGTGTCACAACCTGGCTCAAAGTCAGTGATAAAGAAGGATAAAGATTTAAATAAATGTAATGGTGTTGTAATATAGTGATATTGTAACATTATGACTGTGTATGTCGGGAATAAATTTAAAATACTGTATGTGTACAGTAAATGCAAGCAAAACAAAACCTAAACCAAACTGGCTGGTGGGATCCTACTGTAGAAGGAAGAGAAGGAAAAGTGGTTCAAGAGGAAGCCACTTAAAAAAGCTTTGGTGCAGTTCACTCAGGTGCATGCAAGTCCTTCCCTTCTCTGCCACTGGCTACTGAGCCAGGAAGCTAAACCAGCCATTCAGGTAGTAGTCAGAGCAGCGCCTTAGGAGTCATTAAAAAGAAAAAATCAGCCACAAACTCTCTCTACAGAGCTCATGAAGATTTGGAAATATGTGTAGAGCCATATTTTTATAAATATAAATGAGTGTTTAATTGTTTTATTTTAATTGTTATTAATTGTATTATTACTTAAACCTTTATTTATTTCTTTTAGTTGTATAGATTTATTTTTTACACACTTTTTAAATAGTAATCTTTTTATGCAATAGTGGTGACAATTTGTGAAATATGAACTACTGTCTGCAGTAAAAGATATGATGTGCAAGCATTTACTTACTTTTTTATATTACTTACAAAATAAGTCATCAAAGTTTGAATAAAATGTTGTCTATTGTTACCAAAGTTTTATTGTTATGAAGTTAAAGGACATAATGGTTGATTGTTATTGTGGGTCATCTGTAGTTAGATGTGTTTTTGTTGTGTGTGTTAATGTTTTCATTTAGATCTTTATTCTATCAGGATAGTCTGACATCACAGAGTCCTGGGTACATGAGTTTTTTTCAACGATGGATGAATGAAACCCTTCCATCACGTTAACCTGTCTGTCTGTGTGCAGGTGAGTGGCGCCTCTACTGTGTGCGGGGCGAGGTGCCAGTGGAGGGCCACCTGCTGGAGGTGGCGTGTCACTGCAGCAGCCTGCGCTCCAGAGCCTCCATGATCCTGCTCAACATCAACAAGGCCATCATCTACCTGTGGCACGGCTGCAAGACGCAGCTACACACTCGCAGTGTGGGAAACACTGCCGCACTCAAGATCAAAGAACTGTGAGTTTTATGAGGAGGAGTGGACTTTTACCTTTACTCCACTACATTACATCATTAGTTTACTTTACTTTACGTTACTTGGCAGACGCTTTTATTCAAAGCGACTTACAAGACACAAGCAATTACCATTCGGGTTCTGTAAATTATGAGTTACTACAAACTAAGAGCCCTGA
>JAUMHL010000010.1:18941984-18968193 GCA_032362345.1 Sandelia bainsii | reverse complement strand
GCGTGGTTACGGTGAGGGAGGAACAAAGACATGGAAAGAAAGACACCAAAGGACCAGAGGAGGACATGACTATGACACACAGTTACTTTAAGGAAACGTACAGTATGGTTATTTTCTGGAAAGAGAAAGAGGTTCTATCTCGTAGACTGTGGATCACAACACTGACTGATACAGACGACACTAAATGCTACAAATGATGACTCTTTGCATGTGCAACATTTGTATTATTAACTTTTATTGTTTTTTTTTGCTATGTCACAAGAGATGTCCTCCCAAGTCATCGTGAAGCTGCTGCCGAGAGCCAGATGTTTGTGCGATGAGCCTGTTCAGGTGAAGGTGGCCGGACTGAGGTCGAGACAGGTGGTCACCATGAGAGCCAGAGCAACTGATGAGAGAGGAGTTGAGTTCAGCTCCTCGGCCACCTACAGGGCTGATGGGAGCGGGGAGATCGACCTGAACAGGGACCCCTCACTCAGCGGGAGCTACGTGGGGGTCGAACCCATGGGTCTGCTGTGGTCATTGAAGGCTGGCACCTTGCATCAGTACTTTTATAAGAACAAAGCTCTACATCCTCATGTGGTGAAGCTCTCAGTGCACGAGGAGGAGGAGGGGGTCAGGATGCTGGCAGAGGTGACCAATGAGAGGTTTCTGATGGGAGAAGGAGTCAGCCGGGTCCCCATCAAAAAAGGCAATTTTCAGGGAGTTCTATTTACTCCCCCAGGTAAGTCCACTTTCTCTTTTCATTGTAGTCTAAAGAGTATATAGTAGTATAGTAAGTAAGCTTAACAATATTTATCAGGCCATCTTAGCAATACACAGCAAAAAGCTTTTTTCACAACAGACATTTTTATTTGAGAAAATTAAGATACATTTTTCACTATTTTCTGAAGTTTTATATACTGTACGTAACAATCGATGAAACCTTTATCAACGTATATCATGTAAAAAGATTTAATGCAGTTTATATGTCTTATGATCCAGGAGAGGGTCCGTTCCCTGCTGTGCTGGATCTGTGCACCTTTATGTCTGAGAAAAGAGCCTGCCTGCTGGCCAACAAAGGGTTTGTGGTTCTGGCTGTAGCGGTTTACACTGACAAACCCGACAATGTGAAACAGATGCATCTGGACCACTTTAAAGAGGCAGTGGATTTCTTACAGCAACAACCTAAGGTGAGTTCTCTGAAGCAACTGATGATTTTTAAGGATAGATTCACACATTTTCCAAGTCGGTTAAAGCAAAAATTGAAGAACAAAAGCTCTTCTTGCTGTCCAATAAAGTCAGTGTTAGAGGAAAAACTCTACAGTCCTCTTTTCAAATATATGTTATAAGGCTTCAGTAATCTGTGTTAATAAATCAACTTTCAAAGTTACAGACGTGTTACCACAATATCCCCTTACTAGTTTTCTCTGTTGTGGACAGAAACAAATAAAAATATGGACTTCTGTAAGCTCAAATTCAAATGCTCCTCTGGACCTTGAAGCCATTAATTGACATTTAATTACATGCAGAAGTTGTACAATATTATTTACGGTAAAAGTTAAACAAATATTTAGATAAGTGGCTAATAAATGTAACTTTGGCAACCAGATTTTGTTAAACTGTAAGAATATTAATTCATTTAATAAACAGAAAAAAATTTTTTATTGTGAGGACTTATTTTAAAGCTAGTTTGAAATGGGTTTTTACAGTCTTATGTTGACACTGTCTCAAAAACATTTTATTAAACTGGCACAAGGTCATAGTACTTTCCATGTAAACTGTAAAATACTTTTTATCATACATATACCAACCATGCTTAGGGTAGAAAGTAAAAAGCAGCTTTAAGCATGTTAGGTTAGGGTAAATGTATAGTAGGTTATGGCTAGAGAAGGGTGTCTCCTATCACAGAGCCCAGCAGGTGTATGAGATACTGGCTGTGATACGTCAAAACATCATTTGACATGAATACCGTATACATTTAACCACTAATGTTTTTCTTCACAGGTGGGCAGTAAAGGAGTTGGCATAATATCACGATCAAAAGGAGGCGATGTTGCGCTCTCACTTGCCGCCTTTGTGCCAGGTGTTGAGGCTGTAGTTTGGATTAACGGCTGCAGTGCCATCGTGGGTGCTCCTTTGTACTACAGGGGCCGGCAAATCCTCTCACCATTACCGTTTGACTTTAGCAAGGTGATTCACACTGAATCAGGAGCTAGCATCATCAAATATGGACTTGAAGATCCCCTGGCAAAAGAGAACAAGGGTACTCTGGTCCCAGTTGAACAAGCCAACGCGTGTTTCCTCTTCGTGGCTTCAGGAGACGACCTAAACTGGGACAGCAAGGGTTACATGGACGAGATGGTGGAGAGACTGAAGCGCCACGGGAAGGAAAACTTTGAGAGTCTTTTTTACCCAAGAGCTGGACACTTACTAGAGCCGCCTTATGGACCGTTCTGCCCTTCTGCTTTACATGGGTTCATTAGGTTTCCGGTCTTGTGGGGCGGTGACCCCAGGGTCCACACTGCAGCTGAAGTTGACCTGTGGAAGAAAATCCCGGAGTTCCTCAGAAATCACCTGAGCTGTGATGCAACACAGTCTAAAGCTAAGTTATAGGTAATAAGATGATAGGAAAGACAGTAACACTGTGTATAATGTGTTGAGTGTAAGGTGCTAAACCCAACACAATGTGACTGTCCATTCATTCATCTATTGTCTATGCACATTTAACCTCATTCTGGGTCATGTGTTGCTCTGGCTGTTTCCTAAAAGGCAGTAGTAAAACATACTTAAGTGTCTGTTTGAGGAGATACTGTGCATGTGTTTCTGTCACTTCTCATTTCATCCATTTCTGTCCTAAAGGTTTGCAGACTTGAACTAAACCGTTTTTTGACATAACCTGACTGGATCTGTCTCCTCCACACAGAAAACCAATGCTTGATACTCCTCGACGCCTCGACTGCAACCTGTCAGTTGTAACTACGGCCACTAGATGATGATGTAAGCCGTTTAACAAAGCACTGTGTGTGGTGTTGTGTACTTTAATTAGTACTAAGGTTGCAATTAACATGCATTTCTTTCCAGAGTCCAAGTAAAACACATGCTCTAAACTATTTTAATACAGGGACATCATTATTTTCTTATGCAGACTACGGGGTGCTTGCATTACTAACGTTTTTAGACACTGCAGAAAGTTGTGCTGAAAAACAAAATGCAAAATATTATATTTCATTGAATAAAATAAAAACATTTGTACTGCTATAATTATAATTGTGGTTATAGTCTTGGTGTCAGTTTAGTCACCGCATCAACATGTATAAATTAATGCATAATAAAACAAAAGTTAAAGAACATTTCTTGCTTGTGCCTCAACTGGCCTTTAATGTGCAGTGGCGTTTGAAAGTTTGTGAACTTCTTAGAATTTTCACTATTTCTGCATAAATATGACCTATGAAATGATCAGATCTTCACACAAGTCCTGAAACTAAAAAAGGGAACTTAATTAAACAAATGAGACAAGAAGATTACATTTGTATAAATGTTCTGTGGACAGATGAGACCATAGTAAGACTTTCTGGCTTGAATGAGAAGTGTTATGTTTGATGATGGTCAAACTCTGCATTGCAGCATAAGAACCTTATCCAGTCTGGCAGCATCATGACCACCTGGGACGCTACAATATGTTCGTCGCAACTTGTTAATGTTACTCTTTTTTTTTTTTGTCTATAAGCATAAACATTTCACTGCAGCTTTCAGATTTTCCGTTGTCTGAAACTACAAACCTCAACTGGGGGGGGACTACAGCACGTCACAACAAGGTGTACTTTGCGGCGGAGTGTCGTGAAACAGTGACGTGTCACACGCGTCCCCGTGGGTAGTGCTCGCTGACAGAGAGGCTGCACTTACATTTGGGAGTGTTTAACTTTTCAGCACGATTCGTAGGACTGACTTTTAAAAGGTAAAGAAGCAACTTGGGCTCAAGTTATTGATGATATTAATGCGACAGCTCTCTTTCTCTGTTCACACTAAACCGTCTAAAGTAGATTTATAGAGGGATCTCGATCTATAAGTTTGTGACCCATTGCAAGACTTTTCTATTAGTCCGTTGTTTGTTGTCCAAAACGTTACATTAGTCCACACACATACACACACGCGTGTAACCAGTGTGAAAATAAGCTAATGCATTTTTCTATTATTGTGTTGTTTTTCTGTTGAAACATCACGAAATTCTGTTAAATACTGTTTTTCTTTTTGTTCTTAAATATTTCGTGCATAAAGTTTGTTGACACTGTGGTGAGAATATTATGTTACTGTCGCTTTAAGAGATCGCCATGCGGCGCTGTTGTTTTACGTCATCGCTGCGTTGCTCTCAGTTCGCGCCGTCTGAGCTGAGAGAAGGAATTCATTTCTATGTCGGAGCAACACAACGTGTATTTTCCGTTAAGGAACATCTAAACATGCCATAAAGTAGCTGTAGATGATTGCCTTAACTGTGTGAATGTGCAGTTATTCTGTCACTGAAGAGAAAACATGTTGAAAGTTTCATAAATTTGCCTCAAGGGGGTTTACAATCTGTACAACAACAACAACAGTGTCTGACCCTCTGCTTGTTATAGTCACAGAACAAAGTCTACATTGTGAAGAGGGGACCTGTACGGTATTTTCTGAAGAGATGTCCTCCGAAGTGATCGTGAAGCTGCTGCCGAGAGCCAGATGTTTGTGCGATGAGCCTGTTCAGGTGAAGGTGGCCGGACTGAGGTCGAGACAGGTGGTCACCATGAGAGCCAGAGCAACTGATGAGAGAGGAGTTGAGTTCAGCTCCTCGGCCACCTACAGGGCTGATGGGAGCGGGGAGATCGACCTGAACAGGGACCCCTCACTCAGCGGGAGCTACGTGGGGGTCGAACCCATGGGTCTGCTGTGGTCATTGAAGGCTGGCACCTTGCACAAAAGATTTCAATTAAACAATTCACTAATCCCCCACGTGGTGAAGCTCTCAGTGCACGAGGAGGAGGGCAGGATGCTGGCAGAGGTGACCAATGAGAGGTTTCTGATGGGAGAAGGAGTCAGCCGGCTCCCTGTTAGAGAAGGGAATATCCGAGGAGTCCTGTTTACTCCCCCAGGTTTGTTGCTTTATTATTGTCCATTGCAAGCTTTAACTAAATTTAATCGTTTGTGCTTGTGTTGTATTGTCTTTTTATTTTTATCTTATGTACAATAAACTCTGCGTGTCATTTGGCATTGTCCTATGTTCTCTGATCCAGGAGAAGGTCCATTCCCTGCTATATTGGATCTGTACATTTTAGGAGGAGGCTTGTCAGAGAAAAGGGCCTCTCTCCTGGCCAGTCGAGGATTTGTGGTTCTGACTGTAGTGGCGCATGGCTATGACGACATGCCGAAGAACATCAGAGAAGTTCACCTGGAGTATTTTGAGGAAGCAATACAGTTTCTGAAAAAACAACATAAGGTGAGATATATGACTCTTGGGGACACATTTCACAGATCAGCATCTGGTATCTGATCCAAGATGTAGTTCTATATGCACAAGCAATGCACAAGTAAAATCCTTTATGGTCAGGTGACAGTTCTGTTCATGTGTATTCGAGTGACAAAATACAGAGCTTAGTGAACACATTTAATGTTAATGGCAATTAAATATGCCAGTAAACTTACTCTTAAACCCTTAAGTTGTCAAATTAAGACAGGCAAGTAAATCCAGACTATTAACTTACTTGAATCAGGTATGAATACTCAGAGTGGGTCCAGAAGTGCGCTGTGCTGCATTTCTTTAGCTTGACAAAAGAAATGGTGCCCCTTAGTGGCTTAAAAGAAATATAGCGCCCCCAGTGTAATTCTAGCTCAGTGTGTGAGGCTAAGTGGCTTATTAACTATAGTTATGAAATGGTGAATTGAATACAAGAAGCTTGCAGACCACTGTTCCTGGCACAGAACAACTATGATGTAGGATTCCACTGATTTGTCTTTTCTCTGGGCTTTATAACAGAGATCTGGTCCTTAAGAGTCTAGCAGCCAAGTCATTAACCAAACATTTGTTGAGTTTTCTTTAATTGCTCATGTGTACCAGCAGAGTGATAAGAATCACCAGGCACAGGACCCCACCAGGGTCTTCAAAGCAGGGAATATAAAAATATAGATAAAATATGCTTTTATCATTTATGGAGCATGTGGCTCCTCCCTTCTGTATGACACTCCTCTGTGGGTTGGTTTTTAACCAAGGACAGGACTCAGTTTCTCAAGTGCGCAGAAAAACCTGTAGGGCTATGACTTGAGACTGACAGGCATCTGTTTTTATTTTGATTTTACATTTATTTCCTTTATTCTACATAAAGAAGATTTTGGGTGGCAAGATGGTGAAGGGTTTATCACTGTTGCCTCACAGCAAAAAACAGGAGTTAGTTCTCTAACTTCTCCACCTTTAGTATTGCAATGGACCAAGTGTGATTGGCCTGTATGTCCACAGCCGCATGCTCTTTCTTTGTCTTTCAGACATATCTCAAAGACAGGACCCCAGACTGTTATTTCCATGCATTATTTCAGAGATGTTTTAAATGAAGTGCAGTCGATGTTTTTCTGTACAATATGATGATAAATAGTGAAACAGACAATGAAAATGTGCAGTTTGTTTTCGTCATTTGTAATTTGCACCTTTTTTTTTTCCACAGGTGCGCAGTGAAGGAGTTGGTGTAATATCGTTTTCAAAAACTGGAGATATTGCACTTTCAATAGCTTCTTACCTGCCAGATGTTAAGGCTGTAGTGTGGATCAACGGCTGCTGTGCTAATACAGTTTTACCCCTCTACTATAAAAAGAGCCAGATACTCCCTCCATTAATGTTTGACATCAGCAAAATGATTCCCACTGAGTCAGGGGCTGGAATGGGCAAATTTGTTATGCACAGTCCCCTGGCAGAGGAGAACAAGGCCACCCTGGTCCCCATTCAACAAGCCAAAGCACATTTTCTCTTTGTAGCTGCAGAGGACGACCTCAACTGGGACAGCAAGGCTTACATGGATATGATGGTGGACAGACTGAAGCATCATGGGAGGAAGAACTTTGAGTGTGTGAGTTACCCGGGAGCAGGACACTACTTGGAGCCGCCCTATGGACCCTACTGCCCCTCCAGCTTTCACGCTGTGGTGGGCATGAAAGTCCTGTGGGGGGGTGAGCCCAGGTCTCATGCAGCAGCTGAAGTCCACCTGTGGAAGAAGATCCAGGAGTTCTTCACAACTCACCTGAGCTGTGACGCTAAACAGAATAAAGCCAAAATATAGATATAAAGTGATACAAGCATTAGTACAACTGAGGTGTTGTTTTTGTACTAAAAACTTTACCACTCATTGCCATGAAAATACCTTACACGAATAATACCAACAAAGTGACGTTTTATTCTACAACACCTGACAAAAAATAGTAAAGCTATTATGTCGTAAAAACATTTCAACAGTTGCTTTAGACTAACAGAAACAACCTTGGCAAACTCATTTCTAAAACTGAAATGAGAGGAAGGAAACAAAACATGACTTAATTCTAACCATCTCATTCTTTCACCCTTTCTCTCTTGCTCACCCTACAATTGAGAGATAACAGCTTATGTTTCCTGGCAGGCTTGGTGCAGTGCAAGTTCATCGAGATAGCAGAACCAGCCTTGATCCGTCTCCTTGATTTATGAGGTAGCATTGTTAAAAAAAACACATTTTTTCCCTCTTCTCTTGTTCTTTGTGGTTCTGGAGCTGATTGCTCCCTTTCTGCTCGTCACAGCTTTAAGTCACTTCTGAGTATTTCACTAGTTTATCTGCGTTAAGAGATGCACAAACATCAGAAATTTAATTGGGGTTGTTTAAGTATCTGGGATCCTCTGTAAAAGTCAGCAGTATTTGTGAGTTGGGGAGTGACAGAGCTTATGTGGAGACAGTACTGTGTGAGACTAGACAAGATTTGTGATTGGTCAGCTTGGGTGTATTGACCATCAGTTAATTAAATCTGATAATGATATCTACAAATCATTTCCCACTTTGAAGCAATCTGTCTGGCATTCAGTTACAGAGACACAAAAAGTGCCTACACTAAATACTCACCTTCAGACTTCAGGTTGCTTTGGATAAATGCCTCAACCATGTGTTATAAAGTATATTCCTGCAGTTGAATACTCATAACATCTTTTCACACAAAGTGATGACAACATAAAACAACAAGCCACTGCAATCAAATTAGATTTGTTAGAGACAAAGGTGCAATAAGACCACAAACAATAAATAATCTACAAATATGCAGATTTATTTCAATCAAATTCAATAAATTCCTGTATTTTGTAACATATTTGTGCAATAAACAAGACACTGATTTCAAATAATATCTGTACTGAAGCATGCTTCCCTTCTGCACCAACATTTGAACTTTTGACCTTCTGGTCATGGGTTCACTTGTGTAACTCACTTCATCTCCTCGCTGTGTTTGTGTGTCCAGCCAGAGAGAAAATATAGAGGAAAATATAATGAATCAGCTGGTAAAGCTGTGCTCAAAATTATACCCTTGCATCAGAAATCTGTGAGCTTCAACAGTCACAGCAGCAGAAATAAATTATAACCTCATACTATTACCATGTTGCTTTTTTAATCACATTAATTTAAGCTTACAAGAGTGTGCCTGTGCTTTTCTGATTGAAAACAAATGCCAGTCCAGTTTTGACAGGGTATGCATCATGTTCCTATGTTTTGCAATTGCAGCTGCGGGCACCTCCTGTACACCAGCCAACAGCTATATTTTGAATGAGTAATGACAAGGAAGCCTGCTGCGTGGCTGAAAGGGGAACTAAATCAGAATGTAAACGTCCTGATACTGCAGCACAGGTTTTTAAAAAAGTGTGTGACACAGAGAAAGGGTTAGTCTTGCTGAAAGACAGAGAAATGTGACTAAAATAACAAAAATACACAAAATAAAATATTATATGGTTCCTTTAATTTACCACCCGTTTGTATATACAGTGGTGCATTCTCTTCTGTAGAAGAAAGGGCCTCCCAAAACTCACACTTGATTAAAACATATAATTCAAATTTACCCTTCAAATTAATTGTCTTAGTCCTACAGGCTCAAATAATTTTCCGACATACAGATATTAAAGATTGGATCCTTGTCCTTAGTAAATAAATGAACAGGTGTAATTTCTTTGTCAATTATCTTTCAGTTGAATTCAGTTTATTTATATAGCGCCAAAGCACAACAAAAGTCATCTCAAGGCACTTTAAAGTGTAAAGATCTTACAGAATTATGTAGGAAGCCCAACAAACCCACTTGAACAAGCAGTAGGCAACACTGGAGAGGAAAAAAAACTGCCTTTAATGTAAGAAACCTCTAGCAAAACCAGGGTCAGGGTGGGCGGCCATCTGCCTTGACCAGTTGAGGGATGGTGGGAGCCAGGACATTAATTTTTTTATCTGAGTACAATGCTGTCTCATTATATAGTATTTATTTCATGCATCCACTCAAGTTTTACTGACTCACAGCTTCTGATTATGCTGGTGGTATCACAGGTGTTATTAGCATCAAAAGGTGAGACATATCAGTGACATAAAAAGACCCCGCAGCACTTAAAACTCTTGAAAGCCACAACTCCCATATCTGATAAATTAAAAGAATCTCTTTGCTTAATAATGCAACACATGTCAACCCATTTTTCTACAGCATTTCAAGCCGCTGTAACGAAAGCACTAGGTTTCCAGCATCTGTTATCTAGATTACCGACTATTGTGTGATCACACAGATGCAATAAGTTCTTTCAATATAGCTGGGAGTCACAGGATTATCAAACCTTTTTGACCCCTTAAAATGAATTAATTGTGAAAATAAAGGTAGAATTTAGGTTCATTTTAAAACATAAAAATCATTTCAATATGGAGTCAATCGTATCGTTGCTTTCCAATAGTCATAACATCTGCAACTTAGAATTACAACAAGGGGGTGACATGAATAACTCAGCTGCTCATAACCGGAGTCAAAATAATGACATGAATGCAAATGTGTAGGTTTGCACTGAATGAACATACAGTAGATGTTTTTCATGCATCATTCATCTAAAACCAAGCAGAGCTACTTTATGACCTCTTTTTAATTCATTTAAACAAGGACACAAAGAAGCAGTGATTCCAGAAACATTTATTCAAACCCCCCCCACCACCACCACCACCCGCGGCAGTTGAGTGGCCTGTGTGTTTGGCAGCTTTCCTCAGGCCTTCGCCAAGATGCAGACTACACACCGTGAGAGCCAAGCTTTGAAAACAAATGATCAAAGACTTCCATATTTCTGGTAAATGCATAAAAATCTGCTTAATTTGTCCCTTGAGTTCAGTCTGTTAAACTGATCCCAATGAGACCTGCAAAGGTTCACTAACGCTCTACAATACAAATGTCCTGCAGAATTTCCACGTGTCAAATGCATGGAAGTGTGCATATTTATAGTTTTCTGAGTCATGTCAGCTAATGCTGTGAAGATTTATGTATTTATGCAGAATTATGAGCATGGGAAAATGCAACTTTATACACTTTGACTCTGATTCAACAGTTGTAATCACACCTATAAAACCAGTTTTCCATTTAACATTTTAACAGCCTTTCAGCAAGTGTATTTTGAAGTCCGGATTTAGTAATGTCTGTTAACTAATTCACTGGGTTCATTTCGTGTCATGCAACATCTTCAGTCCTCTTCTAATGGTCCAATACCTTGCACATCCTCATGGGAGTGCTATAGGTTAACATTTTGAGCTTGCATAACATCATGGGTGCTAGTGAGGGATGATGGATTTTGCTGAACTGTAGAGTCATGTGAGGCTCAAATAAGACTCAAGCTAAAGCTACATTTCTTTATAATTCAGTGAATTTTCTTATTCCTGTGAGTGATGTTTGCCTTTAACATCTACTTTTATGTTTGAATCAGAGGTGGGAGAAAGAATTGTTGTGGTTGTTACGATTTCCTTATTCATTCCTCATTTCCTTAGTCCACCTGTCCGATAAGGATTAGGACAAATAAAACAATACCTGGAAGAAACTGCAGAGACAGGCTGTTAGATAATGAAGCATATTTTAAAAAATCATCATGGATTATTATATCTGAATGAAAACTGATTCAAGCTTGTGGATATGGTCCAAGTTTTGCATGTTATCATTGTTTCATGTCATATTACCACAAATAATGACTTTACATGGCCAAGAAACAAAACTAAACAAAAAAAAACACAGTTTAACTTTGTCTGCATATACAGTATGAGTTCTGTGTGAGTCAAAATGGTCCTGAAATGAAGGTATGTGTGCGTGTGTGTGAGAGACAGAAAGAGAGATAGAAAACTCAAATGAATCTCTGGCCTCATTTTAAGAGCTTGTGACAACCAAGAGACAAGAGTTCAAAAAGGAAGGGTGTATGATGGTTATATAATGAATCCTATAAGAATAAAGGAAAGACAGAAGAGGAGGTGTCAAGAGGAAAAATCCTTCGTTACATAACGTGCTCACGAGGGGTGACGGTGACTCTCAAAATGAATGAGATGAAGCACTTTTTTATGTGTATGTCACTTGTGGGATTTTGTGTTCTTGAACAAATTAGGTGGAGAATAAAACTATCAAGGGAAGTAAAGCAAGTGGAAGAAAAATACATGTCATCTCCTTCTCTTTTAGCAGCTGTTGTGCCCTTGAGCAAGTACCCCCAACTTTCTCCACTGAATCAAGAGAAAAGTGGTTGTGACTGTGTGTTGTTTAAAAAAAGAGTTTAGGAGATTCTCATTGGTCCCTGTTACAAATCCTAGTTTCTTTTGCAAATAAGGTGATATTACTAGTGTTGTATGACATCTATGCATTTTACTCCATTGTCTCCTGTTTAGGAGTCAATGGAGCAAACAAGATGTTTCCATGCTCCACCTTTTAAAGTTTTTTCCATTCATTTTTAGATTAATTTAGTTCTCAACATAAATCAAATGTAAAAAAGTATGAAATGCTTACAAATATTACACCTGAGGACAACGTTTACAACAATTAGACTGATGTATTGGAATTATTTGCACAATTGTTGCTACAAAACTAAATGAGCAAACAACACGTTGTTGCTTTTTGACATATGGTATCAAAAAGGAGGTGCAGTTGAGTAAATAAAAAGCATCACCAACTGTCTTAATGTTTCAAGGACAAGACTGATGTTACTTGTTATTCTTACTGTCAACAAGAAAATATCCACACTCAATGTATCACAAATATAAAGTATCATCTTTTTAGGAAATGATTAATTTCTTTAGCCATTTGACCATTGTTGATTTATTAAGATAATAAGCCTGCAGCCAACATAGAAGTGACAGATTAATAAAAGCCATTTAATGTGTTGTTGTTTTTTTTGTCATTATATGTTCATCAACCTTCCCCATTTTGTGTCATTTTATTCGTTGCTGCTGCTACGACACAATTTCCCCACTGAGATCATTAAAATTTCTTCCAACCTCGTTTCTTGAATTGAAGACACACACACACACACACACACACACAATCCTGAGTGCAGCATGATGATAGCTATTCAAATTCATTTTATGATTTTTAAACTCAACAGGTATTCAGAAAATAAAAGTAGACAATTACATGAGATTGACTTCCTGAGTCTGCACCCCTGCTGTTGGAAGGCACTGTGGTTAAAGGCTGATTTTCTCCGTACTGCAGACACGAGGTCTGGACCCAGCTGCAGTAATAACTCAGTGTTTGCCTGTGACATTATGTGTGAGTGGTTCCTCAGGTGTTTGGGTGAGTCAGGTTTGGTAAGCAGATCTCACACCTCGCTGGCCAGGGACCTATACGCAGACGGAAATACCAAGGGTACTGGAGAGTCCAGAGGTTGAACAATCCTACACACGTGACACTATCTGGTCGCCCTGGAGCCACACACACATTACAGTGAAACACTTTGTGAGCAATATTCTTCTGCTTTTAAGTCAACAAGCTCTTTTTTAATAACCATTATTGCTCTAAACGTCCACACCAGTCAGGCTGCATATTAGTGTATGTTTGTACCGATCTTTGGAGTAATGAAGTTCACCAGACCCCTGTAGACCGTCCTTCATCTGTGCTTGAGGACAGCAACCCATCGATTTCTGCTTGATTAATAAGTTTTGCAGCAGCGGAGTGAATTATTTTATATTGGTAATGACTAATACCTGAAGGTCTGTGCAGAGCATGGCAGAGTGAAGACAGTACAAGAACGTAGTGGTGCCAGGAGAGGGAGGGTTGAGTGGAGCAGAGTGGACTGTCTCATGCTACCACTAGCTGAAGCTACATATTGTAGCTTTACACCAAACTTTTTGAAAGGTTGAGGTGGATTATGGGTAATGTAGTGCCAGGTCTTGGAATTAAAGGACTGTTTCTGCTGCATTGATTGTGATTATATTTTGTAGTTGAGACTTTTGAAGTCAATCCATATTTAGTCTGCCTTATTGAACAAGGATAATGCAACAATAATCCATAATTAATGTAATTCTAATTGTCATTGGAAACATTAAAAACAGATTTTGAGACTATACGGCACTTACCTTATTCACTGATTGTATTCTTCTTTGTGCTCTTCTCTTTTCCTTTCCGTTATGTGTAATGCATAATGACAATAAAGACTTCTTGAATCTTGAATTACCTTGATTCACAGTTAGTGGTGTTCATAAGAGCGAACTTTTTGCTTATTGCTTACTGCTTTATTTTTTCATTCCTTCTTTGTGTTCACAAGTAAACAATTGAAACAAACTGAGGCAGATGTCCATGCACATGATAATAAATGTGCACACATATGTGTGTCATCATACACACACACACAGACTTTACATCCTTGACTTTGCGATCAGCAGGAAGGCCTGTAAACATAACACTGGTATTTCTGTTTTTGTCAGCTGTGTGTGTATTTGTGTGTGTGTTCTTGTGTGTTTCTACGTCGACTGTGAGGTCTGGAAATAATTAAGATAAGGGCTTGAGGGGACGGTGAAGAGGGAGGGAGAGCGAGGCTGACAGACATGCATCTCTAGGCTAAATTTAGCCTAGTGTAGTGTAGTCCACAGAGGCAGGTCAGTTCCTCTCTTACTGCAGTTTGGTTTTGTGTTTCTAATAATGGTACCTGGAATTTACTCACACGTGTTCTTCTTACACTTATTATATAGTAAATATTGCTTGTAGTGGCATTAATGATGCATCAATGGTAGAAGGCATAATAGTAACCATTATAGAAGTAGTTCTGATTATAGTAGTAGTAATGGTACTGGTGATAGTATTGGTAGCAAAGTAAGAAGCATTAAAATTGGAGAGAGGACTGCATAGTAGTATATTGATGTTTCTGTAAAAGTAAAGAGGCAGTAGCTGTAACAACAGCAGTAGTGTAGTGGCCTAGTACTACTACACCTCTAATCATAGTAGTGGTTTTTGTCTAATGGTGAAAATGAAAACAATAGTAGTCACAATCAGTCATGGTATTGCCACTTTTTCTTCTCATCATCATAGGAAATAGTTCACATACATGACTGTTTGGTACCAGGACATCAGAGAACACTTGGACATGTGCTCAGGAGGAACCGGAAATGGAACCACCAACCCCTGGAATAACTGCTGTAGTCACAACCCAAAACAAACAATGCGTAGTCGGCAAGATTCGAACCTGCTTTCTAGTCCATCGCCTTAACCTCTCAGCCACGACAACCGACACCAAGATACACTAATAATAATAATAATTTGATTCATTTTTAGTAATGTGTATTCAACTGTTTATTCAACATTTAAAACATGTAATTGAATAATAGTTCATAATAAAATAATAATCATTAATTAAATTTGGTTAATAATTACGAAATGTAGTCAGAAGCTCCAGTTAGAAAACGTAACAATGAGTTTTAATAATTGCGCCGCTGTCTGCACCAGTATAGTCTCTTTTCCTGCACATTTAAACACTTAAAGACTTTTGTCTGCAGCTCATTTATCAACACAGCTACTGTACAGTGTTTTTGCTTTATACCATGTGGATCATTCACTGCAACAGCGACTGAAAAGTTTAGTTGCTGAATTTCCAACTTATTCATCTTCCCTCTTTGAGTAGTTTGCTGCAGGCATCCTTCAGTACATTCGCTCCTCAGTGGTTTTGATTGTCCCTATATCCTCTCTCAGACACAATTCTGCGAACTGTTGTGTTTTTAGCCAAACTGCAGGTATTCTAATGCAGCGCTGCCATCAAATATTGTGCTCAGCAAAGCAGATCTGCGTCTGTTCTGATGTGAGGATTCACATGGAGACGTGCGCCCTGAGGCATCGTAACCAGCACATCGTAAAGACGCACGACTCCACCTCAGCAGCATGAAAACTGGAGAGAGCACTGCATTAAAGAAACGAACAGAAAGGGGAGAAGATGGAGAGAGAAGAGAGGATATGGAAAACACAGGTTACAGTTACAGAGATAAAGGAAGTTTTGGTAATAAAGGTTTTAGGTAATGCATCCTCTTTAGGTAATGCGTTTAGTTTTAGGAATATCTACTGTATGAAAATCATTATGCAGACATTTAATGTATTGTAATCTACTTTTATCTTTGGCGTATGCTTGCATTATTGTTGTGTGCAGTTCAGACTTTTCGAATCACATTATGTTTTTCAAAACCAACACACAAACAGACATGGTGTTGTGTTGATGGATTAACTGCAGCAGAGTTACACACACACACACACACACACACACACACACTACAGTCCCCTTTAAAAGTATTGGAACAACAAGACCAATTTATTAGTTTTTTCTGTACAAAAAGACATCTGTGTAAAACATAGCACCTTTAGTATAGTATTTAATCATTTTGAATCTCAATCTGAATCTAAAATCAATTAGAGCCATTGCACAAACATTAGGCATAGCCAGTTTAACAATTTGGAATGAAAGAAACAAATCACTGGTGTACTGAGCAACATATACATACAGACAGCTGCAGATGAAAGAACGGTACAAGTTAAAACTCTCGCATTTGTTTTCATATTCATCTTTTGATCTAAAAGTCGAATGTCTCTCTTGTACAGCAAACACAAATGAACTGCCCTTACCATTCAAATACTACTGGACGGAATTGTGCCTGTGTTGTAAGATCCCTACATATATTAACTTATCTAGACGCAACTACCTGTCTGTTTTATGTTTGTTTGAGAGAGGTGGAGAGAATAAACAGTGTGCGGAAAACTCTACTGAAAAGAACTGAAACTAGGATATTTTTGATTTCCGATTAAAAACAGTGAGCGTGGAGCCACACAGTCACCTGGGAGCTGCAGGAAACTGGGAATGTTTCACATCAAGACATCAGCCAACAGCTTGGGGAATACAGCACAGGAACCATGAAACCCAACCCCTTCCTGTCCAACACTATGTGTGTGTGAGAGAGAGAGAGTCAGAGATTGTGTGTGTGCGTGTGTGTGTGTGCGTGTGTGTGAACAGTACAACTAAAACTGTGCAAATGTGAAGCAGGGCGGTGCCAGTAAAGATACTTAACTTTATAGAAAGTCTGCAAAATGAAATTGCAGCATTGAAATTCACATGCATCTCTGCTTATGCCATCATCATTTTTTTTTAAACCACTGCGTTTCATTGTCATTAAAAGGTCATTATAAGGTTTTACTGTCAGAAAGAAAAATCTGTGTCATGCTCTCAAATCAAAATAATCAGCTGTCAACAGATAATCACCATAAACCCACAGTCAAACACATAATCAGGACAAAAAGGTGAATCAAGGAAGACAACAGTACTGACAGCAAATAGTAAAGGTTATAACACATATAACCCAGCAATAAGGGGAACAGATTGTAGACACACTGACATGTCATCACCAATTAAGTTAAGTGATTAAGTTATGATTATGATATCAACTTCCCTTATCAGTGTTGTGTTTCTCCCCATATTTAGAGTATTAAACTCCAGAAGAAGTTTGTGGAAAACATTTTACACGTTTTCACCTGCTCATCATTATCTGCAGATTAAAGAATCAGCCATTTTAATTGCTAATTACTTCACTCTTGAGTCATGTTATGTGTCTCAAAAAGGGTTCATGTGCCTATTAATGTTTGTAAAAACCTGCGTGAACCACACCGACTAAAATCACCATGGAATCATTGGTGCAGTCATGTGGTTTTCACGTTACGACAGTGATGCACACGTGTGCCGCCGTGAGAGCTGCAGGTATGACATGCCTGTAGGAAAGAAAAACAAAGACATGTGGCTTTAATGTGAAGCAGGCCTAGAAGAGGGACCTCCATGCAGCCTGGAGACCTTGAAAACACACCTACGGATGGAAAGTAGCATGGCATACACACATTCCTGCTGCCAGTTATCTCAGATATGTGCTGTGGTTTGACTTCGGAGCTTACCTGCAAGAGGCTGGGAAATACAGAGAGTGTACAGGTTCTGTGATGATTTCAATATGGCTTTATTCCCTCAGAGTAAATCAGACCTGGGTTAAATTTTGTGTGTGTAAAACGTAAACACGTTTTAAAATAAATGCTAGGAATTATTTTCCAACTGCTATTTGTATTAGTTGTTTATCTTCTGAGGAAACTCTTGGATGCATGTTAGAGAAGCGCTTGTCTCTTTCCTCTGAGAGAAGAAACACTGCAGTTTCTCTCGTCATATCAAAGCAACTGAGCTGCAGTTTAAGACGCAACAGGGCTGAGTGGTTGTCTGCACAATGAAGCACACATGACAGGACTACAAGGGAAAGGCACTGCTGAAGTAAGAAGATATTTCAAAACTGGAGGAAAAACATTTGAGAAAATTAAAAAAATACTAAATAGTGTTTGTATTCAACTTCCAAGCAATTTGCTCAATTCTCTTTTCTCTTTTAACCCATTCATTTTTCTCAGTGCAATTGTGTTACAACAGTAACTGCATGTGGTGAATGAAGTGCAGACAAAGAAGCAGGAATCCAGAGTAACCACAGTTTGATGAGTACAAGTGTGATTAAAAGAAGGGGAAGCGTGTTTTTCATCTACGCTGAACTGGCTGCTCTCAATCTGAGAGACTCTTCGGAGTTTAGGATGCCATTACAATAAGGTCACTGTGACCGCAGAGAGAGTAAAAAATGTCTTGCCTTGAGTGAAAAAGACAAAAATTCTACTCCATGTAACTCACTTTCATGACAAGACAAGAAAGAAAATGGGGGAAAATATCAATAACCATTACTTCCTGCCTGTAAAACAACATTTGTTTTTGGATGATAAAGTTCAATTTGAAAACAAGACAGTTTTTAGTCTTTATTTTCCAAGTCAGCCTCCTGCCACATAGAGACAATCTTTTTGTTTCCAACTCTGGCCTAGTTGTATCTGGCCACTATTTGCACATAGAAAATTCTCCAGTGTATCTCCGTGCTAGTAGCAGACCGTGTAGGCTGGATATTTGTAATGCAGCTGCTAAGTCTCCTGAAAACAAGATGCATAGTTGTCAGGCCTCTGCAGGATCATCTACCTGACAGGAGAGAAATCCCCAGCATATGAGACAGTGCAGTGTTTAAAAGATCACCTCCAGTTTGATTCTAAAACCTTAACAGTCAAATTACTTCTAGGAAAGTAACACAGACATTCATATGCAGTATGTTTAGCTCATCCTCTGACCAAAAGTACGTGTGAAGTTCCCTGCTGTTGGAAGCACACATGCAGAGTGAGGATTTCTTTCAGTCCAGCTGGAGACTATTAGTGTTTCTCCAGCCCACAGGAAGTCAGCCATCATTCCAGGCTGACAGGTACATGGAGGGATCTCATCGGCTCTCTGCTCTGCTGTTCAGTTCAGACATCAGTTCTGTAATTCTTCACAGCATCCTGGCATTCGCTCTGATCATCTGGGCGATCGGCTGAAGGAAAACAGCTTGTTTTATGGAGTCATTTTTGACAAGCTGAGAGTCCAGCTGAGGGGCAACACAGTTTTTTAACCTGTACTCATGCTGACAATCAACCTGCTTCACATTTACCCAGATTCACCAGTGCCGGTAAAACATACTCCTCTGCTGTCCAGTCACTGCACCAGGTGAAGGTTACAACCTCACTTTTCCACATGTTGCTCCATCATGATGATTAATTCAGCTCACACTGTCAAGACATGACCTGCCTGGAAAGGAAAACTGGACCAGTGTGCATGTGTGACATCACATGCAACAGCAGGAGAAAGCTTCAGCAGTTTACAAGAGACTGAATGAACACGGGAACATGGTCATGGTTTAATTTATGATGACTTATGTTTGGTCAAATGTTCAAAAACTGTCTTATTGCACCATGAAACAAAGTTGAATGAAAGGCAGCTATTGCGATATACAAAAAAATAAAAAAAAGACAGCGACCTCTAAGTTCGCAGGAACATACTACTCTCACCACCCCTGTCCTTTAGTGATGACATCATAGTTTAGCATTAGCCACATTAGCTTGCATGTTTGTTTTTTTGTCATGTTTTTTTTTTTTTATGGGAGCTATTTTTAAATAGATATGGTTCAATTTTTTCATGCAAAATGCAAAATTTGTAATGAAAATTTCAATGTGACACCTGAGGACTACTGTAGTGTGGTTATTGAGCCACCAGACTGTAATAGTGCAGAGAGAAACATAAGGTTATTAATGTTGTTATTATTCTATAGAAATTCATTTGCCACCCTCTACTGTGGCAGCTTTGCAATGTCATGCAGTAAAAGAACCAATTGAAATGAGTTTAGAAAATTCAGTTGAATTGAGTTGAACTGACATAAAAAGGGGGAGAAAGCCTTTGACATCTTTACAAACATCTGACACCACAGATAGATAAATGAAACAGCTGGTAAGTAGCGTGCACACACACTTCTTTGTATTGATTTGCCTGTGCAGTAAATGCCAGTGAAGAAGAAGAAGAAGAAGAAGAGGAAGAGGAAGAAACCAAATCATTTGCATGATTTACCTCAGTTGATTTGTTTCAACCCATGTGAGCCCTCAAGCATGTGCACATGTTCCTGAGATGAAGGTTACGCGTTTCCACTCATGTGTTCACGTGAATCAAAGTGCTCAGCTGACCACCAACAACAAAAAGAGAGACAGAAGACATTACCGCTGCCTCCTGCTGACAACTTATCCCGAAGGTGGATGAGTGTTGGATTTCATCCCTGAGTGAGGTCTTGCAGGAATATTATGTTACATTTATTTTCAGGACACGCTGACTCTTAGGTTTGTACCTTTGTCTTGTCTTATATTACAAGGTGTAATCAATGATATTTTAAGGTTTTCAGTGAATGCAGATTCATAACCTCATATCATTACAATTTACATAGATGACATCATTGTCAGAGGCAACTTACTATGAAATTATTTTTAAAACACTTGATAGTAAAACACATTGGTGAATATTGTATCAATGCTTGAAACCATAAATCACTTACTACATATTTGTCAAATAACAATAAAAAATAATAAGAATAAGAATAATATTTGGTTAAATGATTGAATAAAACAATTGTAGTGAGCATGTTACTTCATGTAAAGTGTTTTCTCAATATGAGTGTCCTGACAGGGTTTTACATTTTTAAATTCAATTTCCAAGGAATATGAGCAGTTTGCTGAGCTCAAATGCATCTGCTTTACACTAGAAGCTATTTTTAACTGGGGCAGTGTCATCTTGACTATGTTTTTTTAATGATCATACAAACAACATATGGTGATTTACTGTACTGTTATATATATATGTTGAAAAAGAAACGGATAAGTGCAGTTTTATGGTATCTATAACACTGTCACCCTTGCTGGTCAAATTACTACACTAATACATTGGTTTTATGTCTTCTGGTTCTGTTTTCTAAGCTACAAATGACCATTAAAAATGTATTCATTTGACCCTCTTCAGACGTACTACCAATATTGTTAAAGTCTGGTTAGATTTAGTCAAAAATAAGCCAAACAGGGCTGAAAACTGGGGCCATGCAGCTCCACATTCACTGAGGCAGTTACAGCTGAAATTGTGAATCACATTTTGTGACATATAGTAGAGTGTGTATAGGATGGGATTTGTGTCAACTGTGGAGTTGTTTGTTACAAGATAAAAGACACAAAACTCTGAAAATGTTTTATTTCTGACCTGAACTCCACTGATACCTTACATGAACATGAATAGCTCTAGCATATAAAAGTATAATTGTACATAAACTCAGATATTTTGAAGTGTTTTACTAAATGAAAACAGAAAATAATAAATTATACTTCTCACAATGCTGAATTCAGGGTGCTCTAATGTAACAGTGGCCGTTCAGAGACCTGGTTTCTATATTCAAAGAAAGGCCTGAATCATTAAAGCAGCTGACACAGTCAATTCAGTCACTTTTCTTTTATATTTCTTTTTTATAATCTACCTTGAGTTTCTTTAGGCTGGAAGGTGACAACAGCAATGATTTGCCCATTTCGTTAAAAATGCCAGTGAAAGATGAGCCTCTTAAAAGCCTCCGAAGTGCAATTATCTGAAAATTAAATATGCTGCCATGCTATTATCACAACCATTTCCTTCTGCCCTGCTGGATCTTCATTCATAATTTAATCACATGTCCTCCATTCTAGGTGTTGCCAGTGCTCCTGGCAAGGTAGGCAGAGAAGCGCGGGCAGGAGATGTCCTGTAGGCACAGAGATGAGCGGTTGGCCTTTTTGTGGGTCAATTATCAGTTAAAGTGGTTGTTCTTCTAATGCTGTTTACATCTAGGTCAAGACTGAAGCTGGAGAAGAGCTGCTGGGGGTTTCTGTGAGACAAACCAAGACAGACAGAGGAAAAAAGAGCGAGATATGTGTCTATGTTCATGCAAGTTTGTGACAGAATAGAGTGATAATTTTACTGCAGCTGACTTGTGTAAGCTTATTCCAGCAATTGATTAAGTAGTATGTTCATCACAATTTACCAGTTTTTCCTTTAGTGGTCAGAATCATATGTCAACACACAGTAAAGAGGTGTGTCAGCAATATACTAGAGTGAAACATTTTCTTCACTTGTCAGTAACAGTACAAAAATACACAAACGCTAAACACCGTATTGTATACAGTACATGCTTTCACGAATATTCATTAAAGAGTAAATGCAGTATGAACAAACACACACACACACACACAAATGCATACAAAATGTTGGTACAATAATACTTTTCATAGTTATAGGAAGAGGCAAAAAAGACAAGCAAGTATATCACAGCATGAATTTCTTTTCTCCCAAGACGATCTTAGAAAAATATAACAAACACTGTTACACTCTGCAAATGCAGTTTTTCTTATATGGTCTGTTGAAATAATCTGAACAAGAGATTTTTCAAAGAAAGTTTTCTTCATTCTTTGTACTGTATTTTTGATATCTGACATTTGTCGACGACATGCAAGACCTACAGTGAGCATCTAGACTAGCCAAATTTGGATATTGAATATGACAGCACATTTGTACTATTTCTGTCTTCAGTAAAAAAAAAGTTGCATATATAGATTCATAATTATGCAGTACTTTCAGCTGTGAATAGGTGTTTTTCCTTTTTGTTTCACACAGTTTATCCAATAAAGTTTGGGGTCTTTTGATGACATGTATCAACTGTCAAACCATAACTGTGTGTGTACTATTTGCAAAGCTCAAACTGCTTCTGAAGCACATCAGAGAAACAAGGAGTTCTGAAGTGCCCTACCCACAGGATCTGCAGGATGTATTGGGAGCATGAAGCATAAACCTCATTACCTGTGCTATCAATAAGCACTGTTTTGCAAGCACTTCACCACTGGACTGAAAACACTTCAAACACAGAAGCCTTATTCCAAACAGCAGATGAAAGATGCAAGGAGTAACGTGTGTTTGTCCTCTAGTGTCCCATACCTTTCATTTTATCCGTGGTGTTTTGCAATGATGCAATTTGATGCAAATAAGTATGTTCACATTCAAATGTTGTATTCAGTTGTATTAACAAAATCATCTATGCTTTTCAATGAACCTTGTAATATTTATTACAAGGCACAAATTATTGCTTTGTCTGCTTTTAATATTACATTTTTAAGTTTACAGACCGGTTAGAAAAATTTTTTTGAAGAGGAAAACATAATCATGCCACTGCTGTAAGAATGCATAAAACCATACTGACAGTACCTTCCCACTGTAACCCACTTTGAACCAGACCCAGCAAATTAATGTGCAATTCTGAAGTTGAGAAAAGTAGAGGGGTTTGGGGGGGGGGGAGAGGTTTGAACATTAAATTAGGCTTTTATCACATCATACTAGGTATCTAGCCGCTTTCAGTGACTGTCAAGTGTCAGAGTGAATTTTGGGGTGAGCAGAGAAAACCCTGTGAGGCAGTTTGATCTTGACAAAGTGCAATTAGTGTCAAAACAGTGAAGAGTGGAGGGTAGACGGTTCTTTCTGATCAAAGTAAGATGACAGGGTTGGGAGTGGGAAGTGGGTGTTACCTGTATGGCGATGAATGTCACTCAGTAGATTGATATAGCAACAGAAATGTAAGTGTGTTTATGTGTTTCTACAGGTGCCTATCCCGAGCTAATGGGTAGAGATAATGGAAATGACCTGATCTCTTTCTCTGTTGTGGTGAAGGTCATATCAAAGCATCCATTCATTCATCTGTTTGAATACATTTTCTAGCCAACACTTTTCCTGTTTTCCATTCTTGCATCATTATTATGATTTTCTAACATATTTCAACTTTTATTACATGAACTGTGACAAAATTCAATACAATCATTTGTGCTTTCCATAAAATCCTAACAACTTTTCTATATTGTGTCACCACCATGCCAAATGTTGTGAACAGATGCATGCAAAACGTAATTGAATTCCCATCAGCTGCACTTTATTTTTATTGCTGATTAGGTAACATCAGCATGCCAGTGTGAACAGAGTAAAAGACTGTACTTCTAACAATAAAGAAATCTAAATCTGAACACCTCGCTCATTGCCTTTGCACTTGACTATTACTACAGTAATAATATAAACTTCAGAACAGCTGCTAACTTGCAGAATCAACATGGTCACTGTGGTGGAAGGTAGTGTATACAAATGTATGGTTGCACAGTCGACCTAACAAGCAAGTGAATGTTGTCATCCATAAACTGTCTTAAAGTGACAGGATCAGGAATTTGTTCGCCAATGAACATCAAACTTAATTGCACCTTACTGGGAAGGTTTGACGTAAGACATTGCTCCATCTTTGTAGCTTTGCAGCCTTTTAAATGATCTGCGATTTAATCTGTTGTTTCCAGTAATTCTATTAATTGCTCAGAGCATTAATAATATATGAGGTTTTTTCATTTCTTTCTTTGATCCCCTTCCTTTCTTTCCAGTTATTGAAAGTGAAAGCATGACAAGTAGCAAGTCTGACTTTCATCTTGAATAATGTCAACTGCAATGAGTCACGGAGACGTCTCAGCAATGACTTAGCCTCCATTCAGACACAGGGCGCTGTTCCCTATCCCATCATACAATGGGGCTGAGGCAGGGTGAGGTCATCGTTGATGGGATCTGAGACCACAGGGAATGAGTTAGAAACAATATCATGTTCATCTGGCTCCTGCTGCTAAAGTAGAAATGGGACTTGGGATCAGTTGTGTATACACACATGTATACACAAAAAATACAAACACACATGCAAAAATATGCATTTAATGTGTCTGTACTGAAACCTGCAGTCACTCACAGTTGTTGTTAAAAGCAATAAAGATGTCACAGCTGTCAGGCTGGTAGAGCCATAATTTCTATGAAGTACCACCTCTACATAAACCTCACATGCATGTATATTTCAAAAGTGCATAAATTTTGCCATAGTAGGTGATTTAATTTAATTTAATTTGCATACCAAAGGCACACAACGACTATTTAATCCTCCCACACATATGCTCACTGAGCTTATTCTTAAAGGGAGTGAATCTGAAGCAAGAGGTCTAACACGGCATGCAGTTAAAATGCTGGCAGAGGTGTCAGTGTGTACGCTGGTGCATGTGGCAGTCTGAATTTCGACTGGAGATTTTACAATAGGATGGGACACAGGATGCTCCACCTGGGATAATGTCGATGTCACACACAGTCAAACACTGACTGACTGCAGGGACAATGACAGAGCTGAACTGAAAAGCCACAGAATAAAAAATTAAATTGGTTAGATTTGAATGAAATAGTGTAAAAATGGTGGATACAAAAATATTTTTTTCTATAAAAAACATACATTTACCCCACTAAAGTAAGTAACGTAATACAATACTTCATATTTGAACTGCAAATTGTGAGCTACGTATTTAAAACCAGAACATCAGATGATGAGCAAGAACAGCAGCAACTGAACCGAAGTAACATTAGTGAAGTTCGGAATAGATGTGACAGTCACAGTTTTGGTGTCAGGGGCACAGCAGGTGATACTGCAGTGAAGAACCAATTGTTCCAGTGAGCAAGGATAATAATACACCCTTTTCATTTATTTGATGGTGTGACAGTCTGTGAAAGTTTCACCTCAAAAAGTCGTGGGAGGTGAGGTATAAGAGGTTAAATGTGGTACGTGTAAGTCACCTGAGTTGATGCCATCTCAAGTGCCGTCGGTTATTCTAGTTGTTAAGTGTTAAGTCCTTCTGATGTTATCATTTTTTGCTGAAGTAACACTAGAACAGTGGTTCCCAACCTGGAGGTCAGGACCCTGCCAAGAGGTCATGATAAATGGGAAGGAGTCACAAGCTGATTAACAGGATAAGAAAGAAAAGAGAAACAAAAAATCATATTCTTTTTTCACAGTCTTTGCTTTTTTCTGGTGAAATAGAGGATCATCTTACTCATATTTTACCTTCAAAGACATTTAAATGAAACAGTCCGAGGAAGGAAAACCTTTTTCTTAACAGAGACTAACTGACACTACAACGTAGCAGGATCACTAGAAGAAACTAATTTTAGGAGGTGAGAGAAAATTTAAAGGAAATAGCGTTTTTCAAGCATAAAAGTCAAAATGGCCACTGTGATAATAAGGTCAACATGGTCTGTAGCACAAAGCTTTTGTTCCATATAGAGCTGGCAGGGCTTAGTCATGTGACTTCCATGTGTCCAGAGCTCCAGTGCTGCAGCAAATGAGGTCAGCCTCCAGGTATGAGCATGAACAGCAGGCAGCGCCCCTGGAAGAGCACTGCTTCACACACACACACACACACACACACACACACACACACACACACACACACACACACACACACACACACACACACA
>JAUMHL010000010.1:18925378-18938133 GCA_032362345.1 Sandelia bainsii | reverse complement strand
GGTTGTCTTTACCCCAGTGCCAAAACCTGGGTGCTGCCTTTGTAAAGGCAACTATTACCCACTATTATGACTGGTTGCTGCTTAATGCAGCAAATGAGTAACACTTTCCTACAGTACTCAGTTCTTTACTTAAGTTAAGTACAAACAGCACTGTATAAAATAAAATGTCTTTGAATTAGTGTACTTAAAATATCATAACTTGGTTAAATGCAGATTTGACACTTAATGGAACCCTCAAAAAATATACTGCTGGGTTTAAATATCAACTTATAATAAGCCTGCTGCTGAGTACAAGAATGTGTAGAAAATGTTTCAAGCAGTAGAACTACAGTATAAAGTTAAGTCTTTAAACTGCTAAACTGCATCAGCAATAAAGCACTTTTGCCCCACATGTATTCCTCCTGTATAAAATCTACATAATTCAGTCCTTTCATGTTGTCATTGTTGTGTGGGGCAGCTGAATGCACCTTTGAACAATGCACACAATCTCCAACATTATGTGCCCCTCTTTAAGCCCCAGCAGTCTAATTTCATCCAGACTGTCCTCAAACGCAGTGTCAGGGTATCCGGAGGAGGTTCATTGGCTGTGAAAGACTCCACAGCACCTGGTGTGTCTGAACTGGAAACCTGATCATCATCATCATCATCATCAGGTACAAGAATAGCTCGTTGGGTCAGGCCACTCCCCTGACCTGCTGTGAACTGTCGTTGAACTTCTGTCCCCGCTGAGGACAAAACTCGGCTTTATGAATATGTAGACTGATCTGCACTGCACCGTTTCTCTTCACAGGCGTCACATGTTGCATTTTCCAATAAAGAATCAACAATGTGACAAAGGGACACAGTACTGCAATTGTACTATAAATAAGGTACATTTGTAGGGCACAAAAAACTTCAAGAACAACCTCTACACACTCCAGGAAAGGAGGAGTAAAATGAACCAAACCTTCACTAGCTGTAAGTGATGTACACATTTATACATCAATCATTATAATCGAATAATATAATATTCTTCAATATTCTAAACTGGACCACTCTCTTAATTATGAGCAGTATTGGTACTTTTATGCCTATGCTAATATTTGTACTTTTACTCAACTAGAACTTACATACACATACATAAAAAGTGTACTAAACAATGACAACAAAACTTTAGAAAAAGTGCAGAATAATCCTTTAGATGCAAAAATATGATTCATTACATGATTGACATTTACGCAAGTATTCACTTTATCTACATTTCATTTGCACTGCTATTATTTATTTTGCTTTTCCTGCACTAAATTTAATTTACAGTAATAGTTACTTTGAAAATAAAGTTTTAAAATGCCAAACGTTTCATGGATTCTGCTCCAATGTGAAGATTTGCTGCTATTCCTTTGAATAATCTCAATTTATTTTCAGTAATGTTGAGGATTCTGCTAAGTTTGTGAGCATAGTACTAATATGAAGGTATGTTTAAGTATAATTTCCACATTAGACTTAAAGGTATTTTAGTGTTTTTACAATGTGGTATTTGTGGTTTAGGACAGGATGTCCTCCATCACTGACATTTAGTTGTAATATAGTAATTTTACATTGGTACATCTTATGGGTTGAAATATTTGTGAGTCAAGCACTGCACTTTCCTTGAATATTTCCAATATCTACTTTGTACTTCTAAACATTTCAGAGGAAATTGTTGTACATTTTGCTCAGCTCTCTGACAGAAAGCTAGCTCCACTAGTTACCTTTCAGAATAAGATGTCACATTATAACTGGTAAATCTGTGATTCACAACATTTTGGCCTGTGACACCTTCAGGTGCTGATAAGCTTTTAGTACTCCAAACCTCTCAGGTGGTTTCATTTAAACAGTTTGAGGAACAAATTGGTAAAAAAATATATTGTTTTTATCACAACTTTAGTGAAGGATTAGTATTAACAGTTTAATACTTATTTAAAATAATATCATTGACAGGAGACACTTTTTGTCCACAATGAGTACTTTAAGTAGACGGTTACTTCTATTCCTTAGGTATAATGGATGCAGTACATTTGTTTGTAATTGAGTTTTTTTATGTGCTTGTACTTTCACTTAAGTAGGCAAAGTAAAGGATAGGATTGGCTTACTTCCTCCACCACTTCTTATAACTGACACGTTTCCCTTTAGCCCTACTTTCTGGCCACACTTCTGCATTTCAAGCTGTAGAGAATCACCTTGTTGTTGTATTTTTAACTTCTTTCAGCATTCAGGAAGACAGTGTGTGTCCCGGCCCGACGCTGACAGAGCTGTAGGACCACCTACAAGGGAAACAGTTTTCAGATAACACACACCCATGTGCGGCCAGTAGGAGGGGCCATGTGCTGAGGTGTTCGAGAAGGTGATGCCGTAAAAGCGGCCAGAGTGTCGCAAACCAGGTGTTTTTTTTGCGGTGGGAAGGTGATGTCGTAAAGCGGACAGGGGAAGGGAGGGGTGAGGAAGGGTGAGGAGGAGGGAGGGAGAGAGACAGGAGGAGGAGGAGGGTGGAGGTGACTCGCGAGCGGCTGCGTTTTCAGATTCAGCGAGAGGATCATGGCGGATGGCCCCAGGTGTAAGCGCAGAAAACAGGCGAACCCGAAGAGGAGCAGCGGTAAGTCCACACTCCTCCGTAACCGCCGCTGGGCAACACAGACGGGCCGCCTGCGAGCTTTTCACTCGGTAAACTCTTTCTGGATACTTTTTGGGAGTGAGTTGGAGCACGTTTCGGAGAGTTTTGGGGGCAGTCTTGGTGTGTTCATATCCCGTGTGGTGGTGTACCGTTATACCTGGCTGGCTGCTCTCTCTCCGCCTGGCGGTGCAAGGGGCCGCCCGGCTGAGTGAACCGTTATCCGTCTGTTATAATAACCCGAGGAGCGCTTTACACTTGTGTGCTCGTTTTAGTTTCGTCTACTTTTTCGTCTCTTTGTTTCTGGACTTTTCTGCCACTTTTCCACCCACAGCAACACTTGGCGGCAGGTTGCGGGGCTTTCACATAACAACGTGGCCCGTACGAACAGGCAGTTTGCAGTTGAGCTTATGAATTTTTAGGGCGAGGTTGTTGCGGCGTTTAGTTTCGTGCTAACTTTGGTGCTCACTCGGCCCCCGGACGGTTCAGTTTGTCGCCATCGTTCAGATTAGTGCAACTTTAGCTGTTTGTTTTGACGCTCGGGCTGTAAACGGCGCACTTGCGCTGAATGCATGGGATGTTTTGCATGGGCTTTGGTCGGATTCACTGCTGCTCCGGCGATGGCAAAGAGATGGGATGTTTATTTTATCTCCGCTTCACCCCTCCCTGCTGCAACTGCAACGCCACATGCTTTCTTAGATTAAGGTAAGAGTGAAAACGATATTGTTTATTTTCCAAAAAAAAAAAGTGCATTTATTCTCATGCATGCACGTATTTTGCCATCGTTCACACCAATTTAGCTTCATTAATCCAGCAGAATTTGTTATTCGACACTGTTTTCTTGTTGTGTGACCTGCAAATTTCTCATATTACATTTCTTAGACTATTGCTTTTTTGCCCTTATACAATCGGGATTGTGAAACCTTAGCAATACTGAAAATAAAACTTATTTCTGCTGCATGTTAGGCATAAATGTTTCTTTAAGTTTCTAAGCCTTATATTTACCTTATCTTGGTATTTGTTCATGCCGTGACACGGCTGTAGTAATCCTCTACAGGGAGTTTATCTCTGTGATATCATCATAAAATAGGTCAGAATAGGTGTTTGTGGGTGGGACGTTTTCCCACACAGTAAGAGTATTATAAGCCCACCTGTGATGCAGTAATAGATATAATATTTAAACACAGGTTGGTGTAATAACTTTAAATTTAGACAACCCCTTTCAACCACAGTCCCTCATTGGACGGCTTCTTACCTGTACCCCCCCTCTCCTATCGTATTAACCAATAAAAAAGTAAATCCATAAATAAATAAATAAATATATATATATTTTGGTTAGTGTTATGAGGTGTGCGAGCCGAGAGCCTGGAAAGCACCTTTTCTTCCCTCCTGCTGACGACACGACGGTGACTCTGTGCGTCCGCACAGGAGCCATCATCATCACCACCACCATCATCATCATCATCATGTTTACCTGAACGCGGATAACGGGGCTGACAAATGGCCTAGAAATAAACACAAATAACACCTGCGGCTCTCGATCGCTAACGGAACAGGATCCGCTCGCCGCTTCCTAAAGGCTGTGCGCGTCGTGAGGAGCCAGGAAAAACCGCTCCAAATGTCAACTTGTGCAGGTAGAGGTTTCTTTATTTTATAGTTGTCATCGTGTGCCGTGCCAGCTTCGCACGGATGCTCGCCTCACTTCATTCTCGCGGGATTTATGCCATCGACCCACTTGTTTGTGTTTTATCTGCCTTTTTGTGTATTTTTGTGGACTGGACGCCTCGTTTGGTCGAGTGCACCCTGCGGTTCTGTGTGTGCGTGTGTCTGTGTGTGTGTTTGTGCGTGTACCCAGGAAAATGAACGGTGCATAAGGTGGTTATTTCTCTATTCCTTACCGTGCATGTGCAGTAACAGTACACGCAGTGCTCACCGTCAAACCTGTCGTTTCCATCTATTGTGTTGAGGTAATTCGTTATACAATTTCCTGAGCGCTGTGCGGAAGGGAATGGCGGTCAGTACCATTACTGCAGTGAAGGCGGGGTTGGTGGGGTTTTTTTCTGGACCGGAGACAGCCAGGTACGCAAGGTGATGCAACACCTATAAAGGTGTATTTTAACCGACCCCCCCGTGATATCCTCGCCACAGATATTTGAGGACGATATTCCTGAGCGTATTATTTAGTTCAATTTCCAAAAAGTGCAACATTAAATGAGATTATAACGTGAAAGGATCGCATCCTGGTCCTTGTAACGGGGTAGGAGAGGGGTGGGGGGCGTGGGGGTGGCGCACCCTTTCATCTGATAAAAGTGAAAGCCATGCGCCTCTCGTTTGCCTTCAATTTTCAACCTGCCTCAGTCCATTTTATTAGTCTCTGCTCAAGTGACACATGCAGCTCGATCACACACACAGCACGTTTCTCTTTTTTTATTTCAATTGTGCCAAACAGGAGCCTGTGCTAATGTACCATGACCCCCAGCCTCAGCTGCTGCTGCTGTCTGCTGAATCCTCACAATATCTGTAATTTGTGCTTGACATTTTTTATTATTGACTATTCATATGCTCATTACCTGATGCTGCAGAATTTGTGTTCTGTAAATCTAACTCATTAACGAATGTCCAGTGTAAAACGTGGATTAATTACATTAACCAATTAAGCAGTTATCATTTCCTACATGTTTACTATGGATTAGGGTTGCAACTAACAATTATTTTCATTATTGATTAATCTCAATATAATTAATCAGTCCACAGCCATAAGACATCCCAATTACCGAGATATAAAATAGAGAAAATAAGCAAATCTTCATAAGTTTTGCTTGATAGTTGACTGAAACACTGATTTTCCATCAATTTAATGATTAATTAATTGATCAGTCATTGCAGCTCTATTATGGACGGCAGTCTGAGAACATTACAAGGCAAAATAGTACACAGAGTTTTGTAGTCCCCAAATTTCAGCACATCACTCACGCTGTCAGCTAGGGTGTGCATGGTTAATAACAATTTTGCAACTTTATTGGTGTGTGCTACGGACACTCACCATCTCACCTCTTCCTCCAAACCATAGTCTTCAAGTTGACATGGCATGTTTCTGTGGTTTTAGTTGCACAACCATGCTTTAGATGAACCAGAACTGTTAACAAAATCATTAGTAGATTGTTATCAACCACATTAGGCAACGTGTCATCCCTTCTGGTTAGAGGCAGAGTTGTGGGGTTGAAAACAAATCCACTCCAAATCCAAGTAATAAAAAATAAACATTGTCTCTGCTGCTTGCTGTTGTTCCTCCTCCAGTGTTAAAAATAGTTAGGAGCACATGAAAGAAAATGAGTGTGAGAAACAGCTCATACTGCAGCTTGTCCTTAGATATTTTTTAATGCACAAGCAACACAAGTGGTAATGCACCGCTTTTTGTATTTTTTGTTTTAAAGTCATTCCCTGTAGTTAGGATAACATTCACAATGAGCCGGTCTGAGACTCATTTTCAGGTGTCTGTGCTGTTATATTTGATAGCATTGATTTGAAATTGCATCATTTTCACCTATTTAAACCTGCCGAGTAGTAATTATAATAGACAGTCAGTTTGCTTTGCTCTATCCACCCATCCATCCATCATCCTGACCGCTTGTCCTCTCAAGGGATGCAGAAGTGCTGGAGCCAATCCCAGCTGTCACTGGAGGCGGGGCACAACCTGGACAGGTCGCCAGCCTAACACAGGGCCAACATATAACATTCACACTTTCATTCACACCTATGGACAATCTTTGAGTCACCAATTAACCCAACATGCATGACTTTGGACGGTGGGAGGAAGCCGGAGTACCCGGAGAGAACCCATGCAGACACAGGGACATAGTTGTAACTCCACACAGAAAGGCACCCGGCTGACCCGTAAATTCGAACCTGGGTCCTTCTTGCTGTGAGGCGACACCCGGGCTCACACTATGTCTTTACTTATTTCCCATCAGACATCAACTGTAAACATACTAGTATCAAAGCTGAGCAAATGATGAGTCTTGCTTGAGTCTTCCTGTAGGCCTGCAGAGACTCTCAACACAATCCACTTTATCCTCTCTGCACCTGCTTTTGTATAATTTAAAATGTTACACTGTACATCTGGGGTGGTAGTAGCAGCATGCATATTACATAAAACAGCGATTTCTGCATTTTTAAGTAGCTACACAGAATACAGACATCCATTATGTACAGGTAAAAGATAGGAGGATAAAGAAAGAAGTTGTTTTTTTAACCTAAATGTAGCTGCAGCTTTAATGATCTCACTTCCAGCTCGTGCTAGGTGTCTGCACTTGCGCTGTTAATGGCAGGTGTCGTTCCTTCATGCACGCAGCCTGTTCCTGCTGTTGCTGCTTTGGTCACTGTTTCGTCATCCAGCGCCTTTCCTCTGGCTTTAATGTGCTCCATGTTTGTGTGTGCGCACTCAGCTAGGCTGTAATCTAACACTGCAATTTAGGGACTAGAGGAATGCGGCTTGGTGGTAACATACCTTGTCAGGATAAACACAGCAGACTACTCCCAGACTTGGAGCGCTCACACAAGCAGTCTAGCCAGGGCTCAGCCTTCACCAGTGTCTGTCCGCCCATCCCCTGGAAGGTATTGGAGAAATGGTCCTGGAGTGGGTGTGAGCAGGGTTGTTTTTGTTTGGGTTCACTTTTTTGGTCCCCGTTATGGTTCTAGAGTGGATGCATTTTCATATTTTATGACAACCCTCAGGCCTGCTCTTTTTTAAATTGCAGATGTACATTTGGTAAAATGACTGTAAATGGAGTGTTTTAACTTGCAGTGACAGTGGTGCATTAACTGACAAGTGTAGTGTTTACAACTGATTTGAATGACTTTGTTCAGTGACTACTGTTTCATTTCAGGTCAGTCTGATATAAAAGAGACATTTGATGACATGAAAGTGCTTTGAATAACTCTAAAGAAATACTCTGTCTCTTTGGTAATAGGCTCTTTGATCAGCTTGCTGTTGTTTGATGCGTAGATGAGTAGCATTCTTACTGTCTATCTACATATTCAGTGCTCCCCTGTAGATGGTGAAGTGTGATGTCAAGATTTACATCATTAGTATGGACTATGATCTTTTAAATAGGCTTATTTCTTTAAATAATTTCTGTATCACCGTAGCAGACTAGATTCAGTCTTTCTGGACCATGACACACTGTAGCAAGGTTAAAAACTCACTAGGTTTTTACACAGTCACACTCCCTTCAAGGGAAAGTGGTTAAATATTAAAGCTTCAGCATGTTTTACTCTGTATTTAAGTATGAATGAACCATTTTCTTGAGGTCACCATAAGGTGCTCCTGTTACAGCCACATTACAGTGCAGAAGAGTCATGTGACTACCCTACATCTGAGGTTATACTGAGCATTTATTTGCAGGTAACGTGCCTTGCTATATGCTGAGTTCATTCTGGCACATGCATTATATTAGTCTCAAATTGTAGATGTTATAATATACACAGTATACACATTGTATACAATTAGTACATGAAGTTACACAAAAATAAACTTACTATTTCTTTACACTGCATTTGGGTCTGCAAAGTTAAAGCTATAGTTCTAAGGGCTGTGTGTGTGTGTTTTTAGGTTTTATCTTAAGTTTAATGTTTGTGTGCTTTTTTGTGTGCAATGTGAACATTGGATCACATGTCCACCTTTGTTATCTGCTAGCAGTGGGACTGGAAATAGTCTTGAGTGCTGTTAGAAGTGGTTGTGGTCAACAGTAGCTGTTAATTGATCATTCATGTTACTTTCTCCTGGTGCTAAAGAGCCTGGGGCTGCCTGTGTGTGCGCGCGCTTGTGTGTGTATGAGAGAGAGAGTGCTGTTTCCCTTGCACAAATGGGCCTGTGGAATGACAAAGCACTACAGGATGTCTTTACCAAGTCAGCATTAACCCCTCCCATCACCTTTTATGGTCCAGAGGGGGAGGTGCATCAGGGTTACTGATGCTGCTGCTGTGACTAATTGAGTAGTGTGTGTGTGTGTGAGACAGAGAGAAAGATTGTGCTCTATGCTTACCTTTATTTTTAGGGGCAGTGATGTACTTAAATGAAAACACTGTTGCAAAGTTGTTTTTATGATAATGATATTAAGGAATCTCTTTTTAAAAAAATGCTAATCAAAAGACCGGGACACATTATGCAACATAACACATTTTAGACTTTACAGTATTTTATCCAGTATGAATCCAGTGTCCAGTTAGTCAAACTGAGACGGATCATAACTAGTGATGGTTGTGTTTAGGATTTTATTTTAAGTTATCTTACTCATATCAATATTCTGTCTGATTCATTATTGATAATTGCAGTATATCAGCTCTTTTAATGCTTATGCAGTAACAACCATAATTGTAGTCAACTCGAGTGATGTGTTTCACTTCACCTCTGTGGCCTATCTGCTCTTCAGTATATGTATGTGTGTGTGGAAGAGCTTAGCCCTGCCATCGGTAAAACATCGACACAGATCAGAGAAAAACAGAGATGCACTGTGAACACTGATACCATTAGAACTGTATCCGTTGATCTTCTAGTACAGATAAAATACTCTCAGTACTCTCAGATTGAAAACCAGTTTAGAAGAAGCATCCTTGAGAGACATTTGCACACACATTTACACACACTAATTTTTAGTCGCATATGCGAATGACATGCTTGAACTGTAGAACCCTGGTGTGTGTGTGTGTGTGTGTGTGTATTAGCATCAAGGTGGGAAACTGCTACTTTCCTCCAGGCTTTACACAACATCACAGGCCTGCTTGTTTGGATTTACATGCATTAAACTGGTGCCTGTGATGGAAAATCAGCAGTTCCTGCTGGTGTTGCGGTGTTTCAATTAGATGACGTCGCCTGATAAAGGCACCTTGACAGATCAGGCATGGAAAGTAAAGGCAGATGACTCAATATAGCCAAACAGCTAGCTGCAGGAAGGTTAAACTGGTATAAATAATATACATCCCCATATCCGACTTTTACAGTGTTTGCATGCATTCAAATAAAGTAGGCTGAGATAAAAGTATAGAGCAAATACAGAAGTCATACTTTATTAGAATGAGATGCAAGAAAACAGAACCGCATGGTGGATTGAAATAGTAATGTTGTTGTGTAGAGTGTGGTGGAGGGTGAAGAGTGAGCTGTATCAAAGTTGGGAGAGGGAGTTCTCAACAGAGCAGAGTGGATTCTGAGTCTCATGCTAGCGCTGGTTTAAGTTGCATCTTGTAGCTTTAAGGTTTCATAGGCCAAACACGGTAGAGTTTGTTTTTATAGAAACATATTGAGAGAGTTTTCACATGGCAGCAGTGATATATAAACTGTACATCAGTTGATGTCACAGCCATTATCTGAGTCACCGTGTCACCTAAACTACCAGTGCAAAAGTACATTTATTTGGCTCAGTTAATGGACAAATGATTAAAAACATGAACTGCTACAGACATGCTAGTTGTTATGTAGGTGTGATTTCCCCCAAGCAAATCTCAAATAAATAATGAAATAATGACAGGCAGTCAAAGTTTATAGCTGCTGTGCCCTTATAGAAACATGATGTGAAATACATGGTCCATGCTAAGAGCATAATCCTCAAAGAAGTGGTAGAAAACATAAAATTTCTTTACATAATCTGCCATGATAAATAAATAAAAGTATGTGTCCCCTTCCTGATTTCTATTTCTTTGCATATTTGTCACACTTAAATGATTCAGATCATCAAACATATTTTAATATTACACAGATATAATGTCGGGCAGTAATCAGCTCTGGGTGTGGCAAATGAAATCACAGTTCTTTCATGATTTAGCAAAGGGGGCAATTACTTTGTCACATAGGGCCAGGTAGGTTTGGACAGCTTTTTCCCCAATTATCGCAAACGCTTGATTGCAGTTGTTGCCGCAACTGAAATCACCATTTAAAAACTGCATTTTGTATTTACTCGGGTTATCTTTGTGTAATTTAAAAAATTTGTTTGACGATCAGAATCATTTCAATGTGACAAATACGCAAAAAAAGTAAAAAAAATCAGGAAGGGGCAAATACTTTTTCACAGCACTGTAACTCTAAACGTACAATACTGTTTAAAATCGATGTTATGAGGACCACATTTTCTCACTGCCACCTACGCTGAAAACAAAGCCAAATGTGGAACTAGAACTGAAATTTACCTCCAGCACCAACAGTGCATAAAATCTCAGAGGAACTGCCAAATTCGTATGAGCACTTGCTTTTCTTAAAGGTGTCCTAACCCATTTGCACAAGTAACCTGCTTTGCTGTTGCCTTTCATCGTTCTCATTCAACCACCTGAATATTCATGTGTTCAAGAGGCTCCCCTAGCAGCGAGCAGCTAAAACCTTAATCTGCTAGCCAAGCCAGAGCTGTGAAAGACAGCCTGTGGAGAAGGAACTCAGTTTATTTTGCTGCTGCTGCTGACCAGCATCTACCTCCAATAATACATATGAAGGTGTTTGTGTGATTAAATGTCCCATACCAGTACATCTGTGCATGTACAGTGATAAAAGCTATAAATGAGTTTATACCCATGTATAGGTAAATAAGTTTGTGTGATTGTGTGGGATATGTGTGCATGCAGGCCACTGCATCAAAAGAAAGAGTCCCATTCAAACTTAGTGTGTGTGGGAGAGGGGGAGCCCTCTTTCACACTCAGCTGGTGGGAAACTCCTGTCCCTCTCCTTTGGTGGTGTCACAATTTGCATATCCTGCTATCCTCCATTGTCTCTTTTTCTCCTGCTGCCTGAGAAGCAGAACAGAAGCTGCAGGCTCCTGGACCTCAGAGGAAACCAGTGAAAATGGAGGCGAAAGCTGTGATTAGCCACAGCCGATGGTGCTTTACAGTAAAGACCAAGTCAAGCTGTAGCGTTGGTGATTGAAGTAGAATGCCACTTCATTGTGATGAGGCTACTCAGGGACGTTATTAAGTTAGTAAGTTATTTTTTCTTATTTTAAATTTTATTACTTTAACAAATCAAAGCTATATAAAAAAACACTTCCCAAATTAAATAATTATTTTAAGTATCATTCAAACGTATTTATGGATTAATAAAGCTTCAAATTTTAATAAAGTAAAACCTGCTGTAGGACCAGAGAAAGCAACCTCCCAGCAGCCCTAGTGGTCTCAGGAGACATAAATCATGAGCGGTAGACAGGTGGGTTAGGAGGGGACTGGATCACTAAAGACACCCCAGAGACCTCAGGGGGCACAGCAGCAGCAGGATAGGTGGGAGTGGAATAGAGAATTGGATTAGAAGCACAGTAGAGTGATTTATTTCCCCTCTTTTACACTGTAGCTGTTTTTCCATGCCTTTTTCTTTGTTTGTAGTGTCTATAAAATGATAGTAGTTGCACATAAATGGCTAAAATGTGATGAAAATATATAAACAATCTAAAAAACTATAAAATATATATCTATATACGTATATATATGCTTAAAGCAGAAACACAAAGCATAGTATTGAAACTGTGTGACATGTTGCACTGAATAAAGTATAATAAATTATTGTTGGAAGGCAACTTGGAGATAAAGTGTGTTCTTCTCCTGTTCGCACATACAGTACTCAAAAGGAGAACTCTGTTGCATCTCATGAGTCTACTTTCTACAAGCCTACGCACTTAAGTCTAATTGGGTTATTTCCTGCATAAATTCTCAGTAACATTTCCAACTAAGCCACAGTCACCAGAGGTGATACAGGTCACCATTGTCCATGAGCTGCAGGGTAAGTGGTTCAACTCCTGGTTCCTCCTGGCCAGATGTCAAGGTCTTCTCGGCCAAGATACCAAAACCCTTTAGTAGCGCCATCGTATACGTGCAGCTGTCCAACAACAGTTTCCTCACGGGGATCAATGAAGCTCATCATTTCAATCCTTTTTAAGCAAAAAAAAGTGATGGTTCTGGCTCTTCACATGTAAAGACTTGCTACTTGTCTCTGCTTTTTTATGTTTGCAAGTTTGGATTTTGAACTGTTAAATAAGCAATTTGAAGATGGGCTTTAGAAAATTAAGATGGGCACTGTTCTCTTTTTTCATACACTACTCACAAAAAGTTAGGGATATTCGGCTTTAGGGTGAAATTTCAGGATGAACCTAAAATGCACTATAAC
>JAUMHL010000010.1:18904614-18925278 GCA_032362345.1 Sandelia bainsii | reverse complement strand
TAAATTGTTTGAGATGAGGAAATCACCATTGCAGGCTTCTACTTAAATGCCCTACTTTCATGATATAATATCACTGTGGTGTGAACTTTTTACGTTTTCCATAAATTTAGCCTGAAAGCCAAATATCCCTAACTTTTTGTGAGTAGTGTATGCGATGGACCAAACAGTACAGTCGGTAGTTTAATCACCAATTAAAACAGTAATTCGTTGCAACTCTACAGTGAATGCCATGTGGTATGATGATCTAGAAATAAATTATAACACTTGAATGCAACTGTATTTTGTGGAATGCACCAAACCCCACAGAACCATCATAAGCTTTTAGAGATTGGTGCTGGGAACTAATCTTAACTTGGTACTGGTTCCTGGTTGGGCTCTTCCTGGAGTTCCTCTCAGCTAATAATGATAGAACTGTTAATGATGCGCTGCTATACTGTGACTCTGTTAAGCTTTGTAGAAATGTTACTTTTTATTTATTGTGATGTTAAAATAAATGTATAGTTGGATGGAAACAACACTGTTTGTCTTTCCCCACTGTGCAGGATGAACATGTTGAAATGAGAGGATTTGATTAGAGATGTGGAATGAGGATTCTCTTTTTGTGTCGCTCCTCCATCCTGTGTCTTGTGGGCTTGATTTGCAGTGCAAGGAGCTGGAGGGATGATACACGATGCATGTAAAGGTGAATACTGCGTGGTAGCAAGAATGGGAGGTGGAAGTCTTGCGTGCAAACAAAGTATGCAGGTCTAATCAAATCCTTTAATATACTGAAAGGGTAGATTTAGATTTGTTGGATGGACATTAGGAGTTTAACATTTACATTAGGAGCTTTTAAATCATGCAACCAAATTCATGGCTGAGTGAAAGAGAGAGCTGGAGAGGCTGAAAGAAAGGGAGTGTTGTAATTGAATTACAGGTGATGGCTTCTAATTGGGCCCTTCAGAGGCTGTGTGTCTGTTTTACAGCATGTGTGTTTTTGGTGTGAGTGTGTGTGTGTGTATGTCCTGTTACAGGGATGCAGAGTTGATAAAGCTGTTATGAGTAAAGTGTGGGGCCCCAGAGCGCTCCTTGAGTGCTGTGCTTTAGAGGTTGTCTTGTCCCTATGGAGGAGAGCTAATGGAGGCCACCCAGCTCTGATGAATTCCACCCAGAGTGGACGGATGGAGAGAAAACGGAGCTGCGGTGATGCTGCTGTAATTGAGGCGGCTGCTGAGCGAGAAAAAAAAAAGAGAGCACAGTTTTGACGAGCTGTAGGCATGAAGCAACACGTTTGTACCAGAACTGTGATAATAACTGCATCACCACCTCACAGGGGTTCTTGGCAGGTGTTGATAGGACCTTAAAGTGATACGGCACAAAACTTTTTATCTGAATATATATTATTCTACTATCAGTGATTCATATGACACGATAGTGACTCAACATGTAGTCACTCTATGAAATAGTAAAAAATATAATGCATGATGTCAGATTTCAGAGATCTCACTGTAAGTAAAGCAATCATAGTATTCAAATTAGGGCTGCGTGATTTATTGAAAAAGTCAGATTGTGATTATTGTGGCTAATATTGGAGTTTGCGATTGTGATATAGTAATAATAATGAATACTTTATTGATCCCCTTGGGGAAATTGTTGTTTGGACAGCTGCTAGACCTGTGTCAGCGCTACTACGGGGTTTCGGTGTCTCTCTAGTGACACAGGAGCTTAACTGACAACACTGTCAAAGTCATGTGACCATACTACTAATAAGCACTGAACTGTGTTAATTAGATTAATTAGATTAGTGCATGTAGCTTCCATCTGTGAATTATAAAAGAGATCAGATTATTCTACCCTGAACATTTTGGATCTTGGTTAAATTTTAGCATACTCCTCCAGTTCTCCATTTTGTATTTATTATAACTTCCAGTTGACGTTCCCTCTGCATTTTTTCTTTCTGCTGAGTGTTCAGGATCTCTGCTGCCACTGAGAATGCCACCGCGCTGTTGATCAAAGCAGTTCTGGCACAGCATTGCTGCTGCAGCGTGATTGTTGAGGTGTCAGCTGTTCGGTCTACAAGAGATTTGGGGCAACGGCACTGCAGACATTCTCCGTTTGCTTTTTGTGTTGTGTCTCAGTGTGATGTTGGCTCTCCCTGGCATCAATCTGGGAAACTAGTTGGGCAAGGCCAGAACATGTGCATTTGTGCAGAAGGCGTGTTTATTATGGCCGGACGTGAGGCAGGAGGTCTATTGCATGGTTGTGGTCATTGTGTGGCCTATTTCGGAATGGCCTATAAATTTTCTATAAAAAGCTATTCTTCAGTTCAGTTCAATTCAACTTTATTTATATAGGGCCAAATCACAACATAAGTCATCTCACTCTTGCATGTTGTTTCTTTTCATGGTGCACCAGCGCTGAATGAAGAAACTTTTTGTTGTCTTCACACCTGCCTAGGTAAACCGTCATCTCCACTCTGCACAAGTATACACATCAGATGTCAAACCACATCAGCAGCCAGGATAGGTTTCAGTTTATCTTAACAGTTTAAAGATATGAAGAGCAAGTGACAGCATTCAATGCACAACGAGTGATGTGAAGTGTTTATTGGTCCAGATAACAGGTGTGTTTTGGAGGTCAGAGCCTTTAATAAATGTTGTAATAAACTGATAATTAACTATATTTACTTTGGTCCTAAATATTGTATTGGCAGTATTAGTTCAAATTAGCTGTTGACTTTTGGAAACCATCAGCCAGTGTAGTCAGTGGCCGAAAAAGTTTAATTTCCTGCCCTCAACCAAGTCTGGCTGAGCTTCAGTTTTCCTTTTTGGGTTATCACTGTAAAAGAATTGGCACAGGTGCAGCTCCAAGGCTGCAGCTTTAACATCTTGACTGGGTTTCATCAACACTGTTTGTTTTTCCCTGTAGTTCTCATGCAACAGGCATCTTAATGTGAGCTTTGAGATATTTGGAGTTAATCTCAGCAACCTGTAGTGAATAGTCACTAGTCACTTTGCCTGTAACAGTGAAACAGAAAAGAAAGGCAGGCTTATAGGTCCAGGGTTCAACCGCAGGAATACAGCTAGTAAAGATGTATTCTGTATAGACCAAAATTCCTTAAAATCCTGACTACTTGTTCCATATATGGTTAGTTAAGGTTTTGTCTTGTACCAGTGTAACAAAGCCTAATTCCCCCACACTTTTTTGTAATCTTTGATTGGTATCGTTGTTGATTGGCCAGCTGACAGAATATGATAATGTGTGTGTTCAGTGTGTGTGTTATATTTGTTATAAAAACATCTTTAATAAGTCATTTTTTAATATCCTATTGTAATTATGTTTTATTTAAACTGTGTGTTTGCTTTAGATATTCCAACTGTATTACTCAACAAAAACAAATGTAAGTAATTCATGCAAAAGCACATGACATACACATTTTTATGAGACATACTCTGATGTTATATTCTTTCTTTTCTTTTCTAAACCCTTGCAATCTTCCCTTCTCTTTCGCTCAGTCCATGTCAAGACAAGTCCTGCCTATTAATGTACACAGTGCCCTCATCAGATTTGAAACAAGCAAACTCAGGGATTTGCTTCTAGTATATGTGCTTGTGTCTTAGTGTGCGTGTGTGTGTGTGTGTCCGTGCAGCCTTCCCAGTGTAGCAGGTGTGCCTGCCCCATTACAAGTCTCATAAATACCACCTGACACTGTTACAGAAGGCAGGCTTCGGTATAAAACCTCCTCTCATGGCGTGAGCATGTAGCCCTTCAGCACAATTATATTATACCGCACTTCAGGGGAGGAAAGCTACACCCGAGCCCAGGACCTCTTAACTGACCGAGCTGGTCTGAACATATATACTTTCTCTGAAGCTGCGTCTTATGACTTCAATTTGAGCTGCTTGGAGTGCTGTATGTAAAGCACTTTGTGTCAAACCTGTTCTCTTCAGCGTGCTTCTTGAATTAATTTGGGTGGTCCTTAGCTGGCTCCTTTTTAGGATTCTAAAGTGGATCATTTGAAAATGTTCTAATGTCCAAAACACACACAGCCACTTAAATACACAAACTTTTAGAAGCATTAAGTGTATATCAAATGCACTTTTGTGTAATGGAAAGAAACATTACGTAGGCCTGTGTGCCTTTTTGTGAGTTTTATCCCTCTGTATCATTTAGTAGTTTAGCAGATTGGTGTTGTTTTGGCCAGAAGTTGATGTAATTATAAATATTTGTCTGGCATTCACCTGTGTGGTATTTGCCTCTTTGCTGCCTGGCCTCAATGACATTTCAGTCGACTTGTGGTCTGAGCGTGCTTGACATTTTGCTAAACTGTGTTCGGAAGGTCCTGCATGTCCCCGTTTTCCTTCCCCCTCCTCCCTGCATTGTGTGGCTGGGTAAACAGGCACACACACACACACACACATACATCCTAAACTGTACATCTGGGGAGTTTGCTTTGTGCGCCTGCAGGCTCAGGATTATGCCTTTGTCTTTTATTGCCTACCACGCACAGAGCAGCCTTGAGTTGTTTATTTTTGATGTTTTCCCTAAACACACCTGTAAAGGAAAAGTAGGCTAGCATCTCATTATACTCTCAAAACAGACCAGGGTTTTCACAGTTTGTACATGGAGGGTCTGTACTGCTCAATCTTTTCTGCGTCTAGAGATGAAGAGTTGCTTAAAGTATGTGAAACAAATGTTTTATAATCCACCAAATCTCAGTTTGATCTGCTTGCTAAGTTCGTACAAATAAGTTCATAGAATAAAGATAACCTAAGAGATGCTGTGAGGACCAGAACCTTTGGTATTTATACTAAACATGCTGCCGTTCAATAGTAAAGTAAAGTTCTTTGAAAATATCACGCCTGTAGCTGTGCCTCTATCAATCATCCCAGAGGTTCAGATGAACTGTTAATCCAACGTCTGACAGCATATGGAGATCATCCTCCTGCTCTTTTCCTGTGCCATTCAGACATGAAGCCTTGCCTCTGCACTGCCAACTCTCTGGTACCCGGGCACAGTCTCATCTCCCAGCATGACGCTCCCCACGCTGACAGCCGCTCAATGCGAGCTAGATAGCCGCCCGGCATCCAGACGGCAGCGGCATGGTCTTCATTTAGCTAGGACAGAACTACCGTGCCAGCCGAGGCTACGTGCCAAAGAGCTGCCTGCAGAGCTTGCCACAGCTGCTGCCAACGCCTGACATACAGTAGATGGGCGGTTTTGTGCTGGCGGTGCCAAAAATACAGTGGACTGATTAAATAATATGATGTAAGATGGTGGGATGGTGTGAAGTAGTGTGGTGGATTTGGAAGGTGGAGATATCAGTGGTGGGGGAGGGGGGCCTGCAACCCTGTCTGTTTTCCATCTGCGTTCAGATTATATAATTAAGCTGCTGGCTGGATACACAGACCCGTTTATAAAGACTTAATCTACGAGGTTGTGACTTTGCAGTTAACAGGTGGTTTAGTACAGTTACTACAGTATGATAATATTACTATTAGATTGTAGTATTTGGATTTTGTTTGTACTGAGATGTAGTAAAATTCTGAATGAGAGTAATGTTGTGTATGATTCTTGACAAACGGATTAATTTTCTGTTAATGAACTAGTTAATGAATACTTGTTTTAGCTTGAGGTGAACGTTTAATTCTGTCTGGATGTTTTTGTAGTTAAGGGTGCTGTTGTTTTTTGTTGCAGATTACTCTAATAAAAATGTGCTTATTTAAAAATACAAGAATAACCAAAGTAAACAATCACAAATTATAATACACTAAGAGAGTTAATATGAGACTAAAAGACACATAATTATGAGATGGATTTGAACAAACCATTAAGAGATTCGATTGCAAACGTGTCTTGGTATCGCAAAGTGTTCAGATGATGTTAACTTACTGTTCACCTCAGTTCACATGAGATTTGCCTGGTCGAGTGCTTAGTTTAGCGTAACCTAACCTAGTGAACCATAGCACAGATACAGAAACTGCCCAGGGCGATACACACTTCTCCCACAGGCTAGCTTGCATACAGACACAGTAATCTCTCACAGAGACACTGCTAAACACACGTGTCATGTTTTGCACAGTGCTGAGCAACTGACGCTGAGCAGAGAGTTGTAACCAACAAAAGTCTACACTCCTGCAACCTATTTCCCAGTGAGTTTTCTGCCGGTGTGTGTGATATGAATACTGAGCAGACTGAGAATAGGAAAATGTACTGGCGCTGGTAGTGAGTATGAGATCACGACTGGTACCTGCCGGGGCATAAATCAGGCTCACAGTGATTAGTATTGATAATATTGATATGTTTTTTTTCCTGTTGGGACTCACAGTGATCAATGTAAAGGGAGAGGAGAGAATCATTCAGCTGGGAGTTTCTTGCCAAAAAGAGAATCACACATTTTTTCCACACATGCTGCCTAAAACAAACCAAAAAGGAAAAAAAATGGCTTAAAATACCTGTGCAATGCCACATCCGTCATTCAAGGAGCTTGTGAACCATTCAAGAGGTTTTGCGGCCTAAACATTTGCATTGCAGAATCTCCACAGAGACAGACGAAGTGGCAAACGTGATGCAGATGCAGTTTATTGATCCAAATTGAAAATACATATTGACTTGCATCAAAAGCATCTCTGGAAAATCAGAGTGTAAAACAAAGTAGTCCTCTACCGTACACTCTAGCTGTCACTTGTGCACCTCCGAAGCACCGCCTCCCTGATATTCATTCTAATATAAATGTTTTTTTAAGGCTGTGGCAGACAGGGTGAAGCTCAGGGAGTAATCGCAGTGTTATGTGTGATTAAAGAGCTCATACAGTATGTGAACGTGAATGACATTTCTAGTGTGATAATCCCAACAGTCTTGGAGGGAAGGTCAGTGGAGACAGTATTAACATGCAAAGTATAAAAACAGCAAAAGTTAAGAACCATACAACCATTATTTCTCAGAACAACTTGTTTTCACACACAGTCCTTGGAGAAGTGTTTTCTTTTGCTAGTTTCACTCACAGCTCCTACTGAGACACGACTGAGAGGATATTAACCTTGTTTCACCTAGCAGAGATCAACCCCACCCCCACTTGCAGTGTAGAGTGACAGGAAAGACGGAAGACAGGGAAAGGGGGTTGGGGGTTGTGTTAAAGGTCACAAGGGCCTACTGAACCCACTGCACGGAGAGTACGTGGAACAGCCTTGACAGATCTTTTCTGTCACTTTGTTGTGGGATATTGTCCAATCTAATACTTGATTAATGCCTGTTAGAGAATTCCTCCTCTTGCTCACAGAGGTCACAGGTCAGCATGAGCTGCATAACAGCCGCTCCGGAACAAGTAGGGATTTACTACGAAGGACACTTCAGTAGTTTGGGTGGTTACATGCGCATGGCACAAGCTGTCTCTTCTGCCCACAGTCTCTCTCCACTCTCCACCAGGGGTGACATGCAGTGTGGCCTTTTTGGTTGTTTTTTCTTATTTTATTTTTTATTTTTTATGAGAAATATTATTCACTGGCCAGCTAGTGTCTCTTTAGCTCACCTACATAGCAGCTGCTCCTCACTAAATCTCCATATCAGCCTGTATGAAACTAATCTTTTCCCTGTTAGGGCCACATTTTAAGGCCTTTGCAGATTTCCACACAGAAAGAGAAACTAAAACTATAACTAGCTCAGTTACAGTATAAAATCATCGTGCATGCTGTCCACCGAAAGCTCAGTCACACTGGACAGCAGTGGAGGAGGTTCTAACTGTGCCTTGTTGTTTCACTGTCTTCATGGACAGTCAGCACCACATGTGGGAGCACTGCAGCACAAACAGACACATGGAATTGGACTGCTCTCCATTTTACCACACTAGCACATGTTCACTTTGTACTGTCTGTTGTCCTGTCCTTGTCTGCTTTACTGTACATATAGTATATATTAGACAAATTAGAACCCTTTTTATTTTACTAAAACTTAGTTAGATTACTATTTATTAATGTATAATTTCTTGTTGTATATTTTGATACTTTTCTTTTTTGACATTCAAATGCACCATGGGGGGGGCCTGTGTGAAACGGCATTTCGGTGCGCTGTATACTGTGTATATTGCTGTATTGACAATAAACCTCTCTTGAATCTTGAATCACTGTGGTTGCTTTCAGAGACGACTCTTTACGCCCAGCTGCAAAGTTGCTCCTGCAAGTTGTCATTCATAAACCTAAACATAGCTTAACTTGAAAGATGACTCAGAAAACCATCAAATCCTCACATTTAAGAAGTGAGCACCAGTGCACTTTTGTCATTTTTTTTAAATGTAGAGATTGATTGATTATTATTATTGAATTGTTTCAGATTAACCTTGTGTTTACCTTTTAATCATGTCTGTCTACTAGGGCTGATGACATGGTGCATGCAGACCTGCTTGGTACAAAGATAACAGTCAACTACCTCATGAACAGACCCAGGGAAGTGAATAACATGGTAGACAGTAGAAAAAACCTGTAATTCAAAATATAATATGACACTGGAAAAACAATGCATGCTGTTTGCTGTGGAGCTGTTCTGCCCCTCCACTGAGATTCTACTGAAACTCAACAAAAGTGCTGCAAAAGTACAACATTTATTTAATATAAACCCTGCTGAGACTCTGTTGTTGTATGTAATATTCACCATCTAATTACATGGTTGTTCTGGTTCAGGTATTGTGTCATGTTGCTATATTTTTTTTTTAATCCAAGGAAAGTTTACTCAGCACACAAGCTCAGCAGCTACAGCCCAGTTCACATTCACACAGATGGACACACTCAGACCTGGAAACTACCCAGTATAATCACAGTCGTCTGCTTTTTTCCACTCACTGGAGATCTTGAGCAGTTTTGACTTTAGTACTTGCTGAAGAAAGACAGAATTTTATGAAAATGTACAGTAACTTATACTGTTTGATCTGCATATGGTGTGCATTCTTTGCTGCTGTGGTGTTTTTTATGCACTCATGTTTTGGTGATCTGAGAACCTGACATCCATCTTCTAGATGTTTAATTTGAAAGGACTGGAAACCCAAGAACGCAGTGAAATGTGATTACCTGTTGGCAGCCAGTGATTGAAGAGTCCTACCTGACCTTTGACCTGAGCTGAGTTATTAATGTTTAGTTTGCAGCATGAATTGAGGTTTCCTTCACTCCACAAAATACAGAACACCACTGTGCTGTGATGTTGCTGGGTCAAATCCAAAACACAGTGATGACCTAGATTTGCTCCCATCACTACCTGTCACTCCAGCAGAACAACAGAGGATCTTCAGGGGCTGCAAAAACAAATAACAAATCCCCTGCGGCTGAGATGTTTTATAAAAGTGTCATCCACGGCATGTCTGCTTTGTGCTGCTGTTTGTTTTTTGTTTGTTGATCACAAGGCTTGCCGCACAGAGTCTGTGTATGGCAGAGGCAGGGAATGTGTTGCGTTTCACAGCAGTGTAGGGCTGGATAATAAGCTGGTTAGAGGACTTCCCATTCCAGATGCGCTCCAGGTCTGACAGACAGCAGAGAGTTGTAAGATGTTGATGTGGTTTTATTGTGACTTTTTAACTAGTTAGGTAACATTCACAATCTAATTGATTTGGGTTGAATTTAAAGTGTAGAATAAACTGCTGTTCATGAATGAACAACAATAGGAAACAGGCTTGTGTGACACAATCTGAACAGAAAGGAAAAGAAGAACAAACCTACAGTACATGGATTTATGTCTGTGATGATCTGGGAGCAGGACTCTCTGCTTTACACTGCACCTCTGCTGGCCTGAGAAGAATTAACTATAATATGGTCAGTATTAAGTTTAAGTATATATTAATATATATTAGAGCTATAACATTAACCACTTGTTAGTCAGCTATTATTTTGATAATCTTTTTCTGTTTTTTTGTTTGTTTGTTTGCTGGTTCAGGGTATTGGGATCCTTCCTCACTAAAAATGGTGTTGCCTGATTAAAAACTATGCATTTTCCAATCATTTTGGACCACCATCATTGCGGTATTAACAAAAGAACAACATGGGCTGTAGTTTTTGGCCGTATACTCAGACTTTAGTAAGAAGAAAAGCAAAGCGAATCACTGTTGAAGGGAGGTCTATGTCCTCCTTCATATCTTTGTGGATGCCAAACAAAATAACCTTGATAAAACAGGGTAGCTGAATTAGATAAAAAACAATCAGTATTATAATTGTAGGAAATATACGTATGTGCATACATGCACATGAATTAGCATTTTCCACTTAGAGTAGTGGCAGAACATGTTACATTCAGTTAACATGTTACATTCAGTTAACATGTTACATTCAGTTAAGACAAAGTGATGTAGTCACTAATTAACTGAGAGGGAAACTTTGTGATGGGCCTTTGAATTAAGATACGCTAGTATTACTACCAGACTTTGCTTTGAAATACTCTTGCTCAGTGGATGGTAGTGGGTTAGGTGAATTTTGGCCAATGTCTAAGGAGCAGTAAACCGGGAATGCTGCAGTCTGTAGGGTAACACTGATGCATTCTGGGTGTCCACTATGTGCCAGTGAGGTTTGTCACTGTGAGGTTTGAAATTGGGAGTTAGTAGGTTGCTTACAAATATTGTAATTTCAAGTTTGAATTTCCCAACACACTTTGGCAGATGACTCAGCCTCTCGGGCTGGAATACAAAATGTAATGCTGCTGTGCAAATTGATTTATGTTCAAATGAATGGGTTCAGGGGCAACCACAGCTCTATGCACTGCTGCATTTCAACCACAAGCTAACTGCCCTGCTTTCTTTTCACCTCCAGTGTGTCATGTGACTGAAGAGCATGTGCTCAGAGTTTCTCCTGCTCCCCTGAAAACACACTAACTTATCCTGCCCCCTCCTCCTCTTGTGAGGTAGCCTCTCCGTGCTTTGTCGCTGCTCGTTCCCAGTCAATGGGCACAAGCGGCCGGGCGGTGACCTTTCTGACCTCTTTAGCGCTGATTGGTGCAGCATTTCTCCTGGCTTGGCTGCACTCTTTACTTTCTGGCCTCTGGTCTTACACTGAAACATGGCTGCTCACTGGAGGGGGGGTGACAGAGGCTGTTGCTAACTATCAGCATTGTGGCCACATGTTGAACCTCATGTTTATACTTAGACATGAATGGACTGCAGCATTGCTACTGCTTCTCAAACATTGGCCAAAATACAACTAATCCTAGTAAAGTACTAGTGAAAGAATACATTAGATATGAGCGAACTGTGAGCAACAAATGTTGGTTTTCTACCACAGTCTAGTATAAGGTGAAGTAGCTAAATAGCATAAACGTGACTTTAGAAAATGTGCAGTGTGATCATGCATGTATACAGTATGTATGGTGTATGGATGGGACATATAGCATCATTTGAAACAGTAGAATTAATCTCTGTTTAGATGTGAACGTAAGATACACAGACATGGAGGAAGTGCACTTTTTAGTATTATTATTTAGCTTTTATTTGATAGTTCAGAGCAAAGATATGGACAGGAAATGTGAGGAAAGATAGAGGGTATGGCATGCAACAAAGATGCCCGGCTGGACTCGAACCAGGGACATTGTAATTTTGTAATAATTTCATTATTTCTAATACTTCTCTGTGTTCTGCTGTAAACAAAACCTTTAGAGACTATGCAGAGTACTCGAAACAACTGACCCTGTGAGTGCATCAAGCAGAATGGGAAGGCAACAGGTCTGACCTCACTGAACACATGTATTAATGTATAGGTTCTTGAATTGACAGTACATGTGCCAGTGATGACTGCTGCAGCAGCTGCAGGTGAATGCTGCAAAGATGAATATCTGATTGTATAGCCCTGTGATTGTACCTGTGTGCACATCAGACTGTATCAGACTATGTAGCTGTTGTGATAGCCTCTCTCAGTAAAGTAAAGTAAATCAACCGAGATCTGAGGTCAGAGATTCACAACTCTGCAGGCAACAGAAAGTGAAAAAGCAAGTGGTGAGAGGTGAAGTGTAGAAATAGTGTTTACAGTCTTAATTGCCATCATCTGTTTGGTACTTTCTTCTCCAAAGAAGGGCAAACTGTAGCCCACATGTTTCAGAGTGTAATGCTGCTGTCAGAGCAAGAAGCGAGGAACGGCAAAATGTGTGTCTAGCAGCTTTCTAAAAGGAACCTGTTTACTGCAGGTCGTGCTGCGGATGCATTGCAGTCTGTTTGTGCCCATAATGAAATCAAAAAGTCACGTGCAGGTGATGTGTGGATAATATATAGCCTGTCAAAGAGCGTGCACACTCACACACACTCATTCATTTAGCAAGCCAACAAGATTTAATGTCTTACTCTTGAATCACATGTCTGCCAAAGAGGAGACCCACATAAAAATGGAATTACAAAAAGAAAGAGAGGAAAGGAAAGTGCCAGTATAGCAGTTTTTCTTTCCTTGCATGCACACACACACACACCTCGTCTTCCCTTTTGCCATCTCTCTGAGTAACAGCTGGGCTTCTTAGGTAAATTGAATCAGTCGCTCCCTGGTTGGCCCGGCTCTTGTGTGGCCCCTGGCATGGAAACTCAAGCTATCAGATTGATTTTCTCTCTCTCTCTCTCTCTCTCTCTCTCTCTGTCGACCTCCCCCTTACTCTGCCTGGCGTTTCAGAGCTAGTCTGAATACTTGACTGAATCCAACAGTTGAAATCCTGGGAAGCAGGCAAAGCTCATCGCCATCTCACCTGGCTTATGCATGAGTTGTGTCACCAGTCACACACATAGTGAGCCAGTACAGTCAGACAGTGTCTCTGTGATTGTGACAGTGGCTGCTGCACTGTCTGTGCGAGTGTCTTCTGGGAGCAGAGTTTACATACGTAGTTTACGGCCTTTTATCCTCACAGCTCTGCTTGAGAAACTAGTATAAAATGGGGTCAGTCCAGCTCCTCTTAGTCGCCTATTCTTGGCGAGGCAGCCTTGTGACACCACACACATAACAAATACACACACCCATATTCACATGTATCTCCTTGAGCCATTTTCTGCCTGACTTCAAGTTCTGCCCTCAAACTGCCCTCTGCCCTCTAAGCTTTCATATTCAGAAGGCTGTTTAAGAGGTATTTCATCACAATCCAGTGTCTTGTTCCACTGGCTGTTTGTCAAAGAGAAGGGAAGCAGGCCAGACAGGCAGGCAGACAACATTACTGTGATAAGCCTGGTAGCCTCTTACTCATGGGTGACTTGTGTTACACCAGCAGAGAGCCATGATGTTTCCCCCAAAATAATATATTGAACTTGTCAGTGGTGGGAGTGGTCCACGGTAGTACACCTGGCCTCCAGTGACCCACTGTCTCTAACATCAGTCAGCATCAGCATCAATGCAGGTGCACAGCTCTAAAAACACAGAATAACGCTGTTCTGCATTTTCCTGCCTCTTCAGTGGATGTTTAAGTCGTATGATTTGTGTACATCATAATTAATTTAACTCCGTTTTCACTGCAGTTTCACATCTTGCTTTTATCTATACAACAGCTTTCATCTTAGCCAAGCTCTTTAAATTCAAAATGTTTTTTTTTCTTCAAATTTCTAGTTTTTCCGCCAAGGTTTTCTAACGCACAAATTAAAAAAAGCACAGTGCACAACTGTATAATTGTGTAACCATGTCAGCCTTTGTCTGCACCCCTGCTCTGATCACTGACACACAGAAGGTAAAACCCAGTGAGTTCAGTGTACAAACAATAGCTGTACACAACAAATCACCCATGATAGATTACTGAATAAAACCCTCTAATCCAGGTGTAGAATGTGTATGGATGTCTTTTGGCAGAGAAGGTTATTGTGTGTGTGTGTGTGTGTGCCTCCTGTTGTAGAAGATTAATGCATGTACTGTAGTATTATATTAAATTTAAGCTAAAGCATGAGCTCTCCCCTGCAGTAGTTGTGGTGAAGGAAGATGGGAAACGCCCTACCAGAGAGGTTGTATGAGTGAAGACAAATGTGTGTTGTAGAGAGAGTGCGGGTGTGTGGAGGAAGAGTGTGCGCATGTGAGTGGGAGGGAGTTTATGAGTGAGTATGACAGTGCAGGTTATATGATTGACTGCCTGCCTGCCTCATCCTTCCCACACCTATCATGCTTTTTCTCTCTCTCTCTCTCACTGACACACACATGTTAGTGTCTCTCTGTAATTGTGCAGACACTCACCTAATTCTAACCTTTAGTCTTAAACCTTAAACAACTCTAAAGTTGTAAAGAGCAAGAAATATGTCTTCACAAAGATGATTTTGAACAAAAATGTGTCCACTCAACACTAGATACACATGCACACACAAACACAGGCTGCAGGCTTCGATGTACTTGCTGTTTTGAAGTGAGTACGTGTGTTTCCCCTCCCGTGCATTTAAAAGAACTGGACAGGCGACAGGGAGTTTCCACCAGCGAGTCGCTGCTATTACTGATGTTCTTTTCATTTCCTACATGTGAATCAGAAGTGAGCTGAAACAAGTAAGGAATCGAGCCACTAGGCCAGAAAACAGCGAGAAAGACAGAGCTGCAGCTCCGTGACTGTGCCGGTGCTTCTCTTTGTCGTGTGTTTCATGTCATGTGACAAAGAGCTGATAAACACAAGATTTTTTTTAATCTAGGTCTTGTCATGTCTTGATTTTGACTCTCCTTATTGGGGCTGGATATTAAAAGTTAAATACTAGACTAGTGCTTAGTATCTGTACCAAAGCCATACCTTTTTCAGAACTGTTATGTGTAGATATTGTTTAGTTTTGAGGTGAAGTCTTTGTCTAACTGTGTGAAAAATGTATGTTATCAGCATTGATGACTGATTGTAAGTGTGAAGGCTGATCAATTTTTAAGGCAAAGTAGAGCTGAGAGTGGAGAACAGGTTTGAGAGGTGAATACAGGAGGAGGAAAGATACCAAGATAAACAGGAAGTGACCACTCACAGTTTTAACCCCTCGCTTCCCTCTGTGTCATTTCCTGTAAATGGACGTATGCCTGCTATAAGTGTTCAGATTTCATTTGTCAAGGTTCAGTTGTAATGTGTTAATATGTAGGTCAGAAGCTGTGTTCGTACTGTGTATACAGCAACTGCACACACACACACGTTGCAGATTTTACTTTAAATTGGTTAAATTTGCCTACATCAGCCTACACCCAGTAACTCCTAATAAGAAATCCAGACATGTTTTTAGAAATCTGTTCAAGTTTCTTAAACAAAAATTTAAGTTTCTCAAGTTTTTACACATTTATTTAAGTTTTCTGTAGAAGCCCCTCTACAGCAGCAAATTACAGCCTGAAGTCATTTTGGCTAAATCTCTACAAGCTTTGCAGATTCTCTCAGGCGCTGTCAGATAGGATACAAACAGTCTGAACTGCCACTTTCAGGCCTGATTGATAAGGTGCTGCTGAGATGGTCGAAGCTTGAGGCATGAGCACCTCCCTGATCACAGCCCTTCTTGACTTGCTTCTTAGTTCCTGTCAGTGCTCTATGAAGAGTCCTGGTGCTTCTAGCTCACTGTGCCCACACTCTCATTCCAGCTTTAGAAATGACTTTTACGTATACTCTTGCCCCTGATCCGTGTCTCACCACAATCGTTGCAGTCTTCAGAGAGTTCCTTGGATGTCATGGCTCAGTTTTGTCCTGACAAACAGTGTGAAGTGTGTGTCTTTCTAAACTATGTCCACTTAATTCAGTTTGCCACAGGTCCACTCAAGATAAGTTCTAGATACATCACAAGGAAAATTAAATCAAACAGTGTATACACCTGACCTGATGTACAACAGAAAGTGTGGGAATTTGAATACTTCTATCTATCTGCTATCAAGTAACAGTAAATGTATGGGAGTACATTTCTAACCTGTACCCTGTTTGTGTGTGACCGAATTATAACGGAGTTGGATCTTGCTTATTGTACTATTGTCTCACACATATACACACGCAGACACACACAAACAATGGATGGACTATGTGTGTGTTTTGTGAGGCAGGAAGCAGTACGTCAGTCTTGTCAGGTGAACGTCAACCATTCTTTAAAAACTAAACTCTTGTTTTTGATTCTCTTACTTTTACAAAGAAATGATTCCAGAATTTCAAACAAAGAACATCTCAATTAACGTTACCTCTTCAACTCGAAACTTCACTTTTAGGAGACTGAAGATAATGAGAAGGATTTTTTATATAAAACCTTTTCCCTCAAGCAGCTTCGGTCTAAATTTGCTCAGCCGTTAGTGTTTACATGACTCACTGATGAACTCCAGTTGAATAGACAGATGATTTGACTGCAGAGGTGCAGTCAGACCAGTGGTTTTTCCAGGCAGCTGTAACAGGACTGAGATCAGAGCTGAGAATGTTATGTAATACTCTGGTGTACTGCCACCCTCTGTAGAGTATGACTCATTACACACACACACGCAGCATGTACCAGCCGCTATGCAATTAACCTGATAGATATTATCACTCTTAGAATGGACAATTTCAAGTTAGTGTACGCCAGGCACAATTTATTTTTGTCACTGAATCATTTGTACATTTTTTGTGACACACATACTGAACTTTAATAAAAACAAATCGCCAGTGAAACACATAAAATTGTGTTGTAAACATGGAAACAGCTAATGGCCCATAGAGATGATCTTAATCTTGGTATCCCTTGAACTTGCGTGTTGAAAATTTCTAAGAGGGGAGTTTAGACATAATACAGTAAATTCAGTAAGATGTTTTTCAAAAAGCATCAGCACTGCAGTCACACTTCATCTTTTAACACACCTGTATGCACAGACTCTAGCAGTGGTGTATTTAGTTTCTCAGGTATAGTGTTGTCACAGCCCAGCGTTTGTAGGAAATGGGAGCTTTGCGGGGGGATGATGTCAGCCACAGTGTTGTACCACCTATCACCAGTAAGTCACCAAATAATTTCTGGGAAATTTGGAAATGACGTAAGAGTCACTTTAGGCCTGTATCTGTATTCAGATCAGCTTGTTAGTAATTGTGCTCAAATAATTTCATTTTTAATTGCAATATCAGTCATTTGGGGACATAAAAAAGTTAATTTTGTAAATGATTGCTGGCATAAAAATAAAACATGTTATAGTGACTAATAAAGTTATAAATGATCTTAAAAAAGGACCCTGTTATATTGAAATATGTTCTCTCTGCCTCTTATAAGTTTGATGCAGACATGAAAATTGGATTTTGTTTGAGTGCTGGAGATTAAAGTTATTGCTTTTTCAAATATTGCATGCATTTTAAACTGAGTCCTCTAGTTTGATGCCAGACGCCAATGCAGTGGACCGATTGAACCCCTGGAGCAGTAACAGAATCTCCTGCTTTGGGACGTGATATATTAAACCTCACATTTTCGCTCATATTACTGTCCAGGACCTGTATGCTCATTTACATGTGTGGATGGATAGCTGTTGATTAAGTTTGACATTAAAACTGTCAAAGTACAGCCCCAAGTCTAGTAAACAGTTCCTGGTTCTTTCCACTAAATTTTCCAACCAGTAAAAATGTGCAGTTGAAGTCTATTTAATTTCAAAAATCTAAGTAATAGGAAGTGAACCTTTGCTGCAACACTAAAGTGTGGCATTTCCCTTTTCCCCCTAGAGCAAAATGAAACTTTTAAAATCAATCACTCTCACCTGACTCTTATGGCAGTGTGCTAAAAGGTCTACCTTGTAAAAGAGGATCCTTGATCTCAGTGGGACTAACCTAGATTCATGATGAGTAGCTTAAAGAAGGAAAGGCAGGTAGTAAATCTCACAAATAAGGCAGGTTAAATATTAGATTAAATGTCACAAATATATTGCATTTTTTAGTGCAACTGTCTAGTTGTTTTATATGATTATATGTGAAGTATATTTAATTTTTCCTTTTTTTTCCTTCTCACCGACACACACTGTCTGGTAGTTGTCCAACAACATTTTTAGGGGTGAAGTTGGTTCAGTTGGTAGGGCAGTCATCTACAAACGCTAGGGTTCCTGGTTTGACTCCCAGTTCCCCCTAATTCCAGTTTAAAAAATTCAAAAGCTTTAATTTCCGAGTTAAAGTGACAGACTTTCTAAGCACAAGCTGAGTCTACGTACAGTTTAAAAGATTGTTGGTGTGGTGCAGAATGGGGAGGCCCATTTGGCTTTTCTTTTATTTGTACTATTGTCTGCAGAGGGGCTAACCCTGCTAAGAGAGAGAGGGAGACAGGGAAAGAGAGGTCTGACTGAGCACCTGGGCCAAGCAGGAAGCAGCTGGAGAGTCCTGATTACTTTGTGGACACACATGCAACTCCTGAGTCGCGTTAGGCTTCAGTGAGTTACCAGGGTGAATTATGAAGATTCTCTGTACAGTTATTAGTCATACACATGCACACTGAGCTTCTCTCTCACTAGTATACACATACACTCCCACCTTTTGCACACTTTACTGTGTTGTAGATTTCATTTTGACTGCATAAAGTTGCGGCAATCTGCTCTCAGTAACTCAGAGCGACAGTGTTGTATATGGTCCCACAATTCACACTGTATTTTAGGGCAAAAAGCAAAATTTTACTGCCTCACTCTGCTCTGCACTACTACTTTATTTTTTGTCCTGTCTTTTGTTCCTAATTTATCATTTGTATGTCATGAATGTTACACTGCAGACCCTGAGCTTCGCCATTTCGTCTCATCGTGTACTTGTATATGGTTGAGATGACAATAAATTTCACTTTTACTTTGAAGGAACTCTCTGTAAATCTCTGCTAGAAACTTATGATGAGAAATAGATGAGCTGTTTTTAATGGTTTCCAGGAGCACAGTGGTATCAACAATTGTGAAATGGAAGGAGTTTGGAACTACTAGGTCTACTACTAGCTCTTCCTAGAGGTGCAGTTCTGGTTCACAACAGATACTCTTCACTTAGATAGCACCATCCCTACAATGAATCATGGTGGTTGTAGTGTCGTAGTGCTGTGAAAAAGTATTTGGCCTTTCCTTTTTTTCCCCCATCCTTTTTTTGCATATTTGTCACACTTAAATTATTCAGAGCTTCAATATTAAACAAAGATAACCGGCCTACAGTAATTAATCCAAGAGCACAACTACGACCCATCCAGGAGGTCAGAAAAGAACCCAGAACAACATCTAAAGAACTGCAGGCCTCACTTGCCTGGGTTAAGGTCGGTTCATGATTCAAGAACAAGAAAGAGACTGAGCAGCAAGGGGCGTCCATGGGAGAGTTCCAAGGCGAAATCCACTGCTGACCAAAAAGAAAACAGGCTCGTCTCAAATTTGCCAAAAAACAGTCTTATCCCCAAGACTTTTGGCCAATTATTCTGCAGACTGATGAGACCTGGCAGGTTTGGACAGCTTTTTTCCCCTTAATAAATGCAGTCATTTAAAAATTTGTATTCACCCAGGTTATCTTTGTGTAATATTAATATTGGTTTCATGATCTGAATCATTTGTGACAAGTTTGCAATGAAATAAAAAAATCAGGAAGGGGGCAAATACTTTTTTACAGCACTGTACAGCAGCTGGAGAGGTCCTTGAAGAAAACCTGCTCCAGAGAACACATAACCAGACATTGGGGCAATGGTTCATCTCTCAGCAGGACAGTGACACGAAGCATACAACAAAGACACTGCCGGAGTGACTTCAGGACAAGTCTGTGATTGACTTTGGGTGGTTCAGTCCTACCCATATAACATCTGAGGAGCGATGAAGAGTGTCAGGAGAGAGAGGATGAGTGTCAGCAAATATAGGATGAACTGCCCAAATCCAGGCGTGAGAAGCTTGTAGAGACTTAGGTCTACCCAAGAAGAGTCAAATTGGTCAGTGCTGCCAGGGATACCAATACTTTGGTAAATGAATGATAGTTTTCCATATTAATTTGCCATTGAGGGTGCCAATCTGACACAATTAAGTCTGCAAAACGTGAATGAATACTTAGTGAAGCCACTGTATATGAACATAGACGTGGCAGATGCTCCTCTGCTTCGATGCGAGGAGGAGGGGTAGGGGAGAGTCCCTGATATGTGGCTTACATTGCTGGCTGTAACTAGAGGGGCTTTCCTGCGTGTGAGTGTGTGTACGCGCGTATGTAAGTGCAGCTGGCACATTTATAGCTCTGCAGTGTGTGCGCTCGTCCAGAGATTGTTGGTAGTTGCACTAAAGCAAGGTGGGCATGGAAACCCTGTAGTGTGCCAGGGAAATAAGTGACCGTACCTCTCTTCTCCTGCCTGTGTGGATGACGCAGCCCTAGTCTTACCTCATGATGCTGACTTTTAACAGACACCTCAGAGTATGACTCAGAAGTACATACTATAGTTAACTTCCAGTCATGCAACAAGGGCTGTTGTAGCCATTTTTGCCTGGCAGGCACTTAAAGGCATCTAGTGTGTAGTGCACTGTACCTACCATACCTATAATTAACACAAACTGCAATATTTTGTTTGTCAGCTAAATGTTTTGTCTATAAAATCTCAAAAACAACAGTAAAAAAATGTCTGTTAAAATTTCTCATAGCCCAGAGTAATCTGTCTGGATTTCCTGTTTCATTTATCATTAGTCAAAAACTCCAAAACGTTGAGTTCATTATCACATATGACAAAGAAAAGTGAGAAATGATGTCACAGATTCTCTGCTTTTCTGTTTTAGTACAATAGAATAATACAATCTAGTAAAATACTAGACATGTCCCCTTTAAGTGGTCTCTCTCTCTCTCTCTGGGGGGGGGGGGGGGGGGGGGGGGGGGGGGGCGGGG
>JAUMHL010000010.1:18880463-18904514 GCA_032362345.1 Sandelia bainsii | reverse complement strand
CCTTTTTTTTTTTTTTTATATGAAGGACAAAAAATGTGTGACTATCCCTTTAAGTGGGCTGACTCTCTCTGCAGCTGCTCACCATGTTAAGTCTGGTCACATCTAGTAGCAGACAGACAGCTTTAGTGATGTACACTGTTCTGTTTGCGCCACATACACACACACACACACACAGTGGGGTAATTGTCTGTTAGGGGCTTGGCAGAGATCCCATGCTGCACAGCTGCACTGGGTCAACAGACACCACTAGCAAACTAGCTGTAGTCTTGACACACAGTCTCATGTTTTGCTCTCATCTTTCTTTGGTTAGAACTGCGCAGTAGCAGCTCGTAAATAAATGAGATGAATCGTCTTCATTTGTGTGCAGAACAATGAGTATTTACTCAGCTGTAGGAGCAATCGTCAATTCTTTAGTTAATGATTGACAGTGATGAGTTGTTTACTAAGCTGTGTATTACTTACCTTTTGTTATTCAATTTAATAATATGGAAAGTTTAGTGAGTTTTAGCCATAGCCTAGTGACATGGTTCACTTTATTGGTCAGCACCACACTGGTCCAGACTTAAAGATGAGGTTGTTTTGTGGTTTGTTATATATTATTCTTTAACATTAGCACATGTGGCCCCACAGACCTGCTAACGTACGATCTAAAGTCTTGTTAATGTACTGTCGTCCTGATGGGCTGTACTGACTGAGGGTTATGTTGTGGTGTGTCAGACACACATGATTTCCTCTGGTAGGTTGATCTGGGTCTGGCTGCCTGATGCCAACACTTAGTCAGATAGAGTCAGGTGCTTTTCTGCTCCTTCAGTGAACTTTCACTGCTCTGTTCAACCTCTGTTCAAGAGTAACCGTTTGGAAAATTATTTGCAGTTTTTCCACTTTTTCAGTCATATGAGATGGCGCGCAAAGGGGGAGTGCACATTACATTATAAAAACAGATTAGTCAATTTGTTTCTTAAATTTGATTATTTTCAACCGCATTTATTGAGATGACTGTTGTTTACCATGCGTGCTGCTCCCTTATTAAGGTCTTATTGCAAATATACTGTACATTTTTTTATTTCAGCCAGACTATGTGATTAAATAAGGGTTCAATCAAATAAAGAGGGATGAGGTAAACAGGATATTATGAATTCCATCCTCTGACTTATTGCTCTCACCCTCCCCGTAACACTTGTTTTAATATAACAGGAATTTCACCCTAGTAGCAAAAGCACTTTGCAATTAAAATACTGTGCTTTGTGTGATTTTTCGTGTTACCATATCACTGATTTAATATAAAAAGTGTGGTATTAAAAAAGAAACTTTTTTTTATGTATATTCAGTTTTGTCTCACATGTGTTTGGAGAAGAGAAATGACAGGTAATGTACTACTGAAAAAAACACTAAAGAAATAACTGGTAATAATTTTATTTGGAGGTATTATTCACTAAAACATTAAGTGAGTACAAGACGGTTTTCATTAATCCTCTGCTTGTTTTATAACCTCTTTTGTAAGTGGTTTCAGTTTTGAGAAGTGCAGTCTACTTTGTTGTTTTATCAAAGGTGTGAAATGCTGGGCCAAGCCAACTAAGAGTTCAGCAGCAGTATTTTACAACAGATTTTAGACTTTAAGTGGCTCAGATCTGTCTGTAATTAGAAAAATCTGAATAAACATAAGCTCAGAGTAATAATGAAGGGGCTGTTATGAAAGTCTCAATCAGAGCGATGGATGTCGGGGAGGGAGGAGTGCTGTGGTCTAGACTTCCCCCTGCTTCTCTTGGCCTCTCCTCTTTACAGACCTCCAGATGGAGAATTAACAGTTCACTTGACACTTTGTCATGATGATGTGGACAGGTCCCGCTCTCTCCCTCTCCAGCATAATAACTCTCTCTCACACACACTGAGAGAAGATGTTGCCGGAGTGTGTGTGTGTGTGTGTGTGTGTCGCTGTGTTTAAGTCACATGTTGAGAAGCAGTTCTGCCTTTTTCTCAGGTTGACTGTGCTCAGTGCTGCCCCCTGCCTGATGTTGTGATAACTCCACTGTGACCAAGACAGCAGAGAAAGCACCGAGTTTGATGATTGGTTGTCACAATGTGCTGCTCTCACCTTGTCTGTGTTTTATTTATCATGAAAGCATCCATGTGACCAGATGTTTGAAATTGAGAATGTTCTGAAAAATGGCAGGTTAGGTTTGCCTCTCGAAAATTTCACAGAGAGGTAACTCTCTGTCTACATTACCAAGAAATCCTGAAACCTAATATCATTACACCACACAGAGCATGCTCATATCTAACCTGATCACTGTGTAATTGAATCCAAAGGAACAAGAGAGGAAAAAGATCTGATGTTTCTGCTTTCAGCTTTCTCAGGACAGAACGTTGGTTTGCTGTTGTTTCACGCTGCGTGTATGCCCTGTTGTGTTTTAGCTTTTGCATTATTGTCTTTTATGGACAAGTTGATGTTCTTATTCTTACTGCTCTGTCATGTTGACAAGATTTCCTAACTGTTTTAAGACAGACAACATTATAAGTTTATTCAGTTTCAATAAAACAAAACGCACTTACGCTTTACACACCATTTTTGTAGCTCTGTTAAGTTAAAAAGGAAAAATTAAGAAATGTGCTGCTGTGAATAGCAAATGATGTCTGGGAAAGAATGAAACATTCGAAAGATTTAACTATATGTAGAATAATTTAAGCAAACTCTTAGCTCTTGTTCCATCCGATGCTGCTCTTTTACCAAAATCTTCATCAAAGAAGTGAATCGAGAAGACGTGCGTGATTCCTAAGCCGTCTGTTAAGTGCCTGCTCCAGTCTTCGGTGTTATCCAGAGCTCCGCTTGCTGTTCCCTCCAGCCAGCACCGTTAAGAATAACTCACCAGTTTGCAAAAGGCAGCCTCTGGTGTGCAGAACAGACACAAGCTGTTTATCTATGATAGGAACTGCCACAAGCCTGTCTGGTTAATAATGTGTGTTTTTGTCTGAATGAAGAGAGACACAGTTTGTTGATTTTTAGGAACTTGCTGTCTGCAGTAGGAGTGTGTTTGGGCTGACTGTCTGGCATGTAGATATTAACTTCACCACTGAGCCGCATCTGGCTGAACTGCAGGGGTTCATCTCAAGTTACCACTTTGGTAACTAAACATGCCACTGAAGGATATCCATCAAACTTTTTTTTACAAATACTTTATGTTCAGTAGTGAGTAAATAAAAGTACAATGACTTTGGAGTTTTTATTTTCACAAGAGCTTCTTTATAAAAATCACAAACCAGAACTCCTGCATAAATAAACCTCTTCCCTTTTTTTTTTTGTTCTACTTCATGACTCACCCAGGCTCTTGCATCGATCCAGCCGTGCATCGATCTTGCCCCTGCCAACACATACACACAGACACACACATTTTTACATTCCCAACTCCACTCGTCTGTCTGGTGCAGTGACAGAGTCGTCTTCTCTGGAGGGGTGACACACAGGAGCGTGTGTTTGGTGTGTGTGTAAGAGTGTTTCATAGATATAGGCGGGTTACATTAGGGGTGTGTCATTTGGTCTGCAGTGTGTGTCACAAGGTTAACAACGCTACCTGAAATAGTTTCCCGCTTCAAGCAGAGGTGCAGAACTAAACACATAGAGAGCTTCTTCTGTGATTTGGGACCTGTGGGTGTGTGTGTGTGCACCTGTCACCTGAAACAAACAGCTTTCCTCCTCATTAGGCGTCTTCAGTACCTTCCCCAAGACGCACAGCTTCGATGCAGAGAGTGTACAAACACACACACACACTGTTCACTAATATACATTAAAAGTGTACACATGTACACGCTGAAAAAGCTGTTGCAGTACGGTGCTCATCATCACTTTCATTCCCATGTACCAGCCCGATTGGTCCATTTTTCACCACGAGCTTCCATTAAGAAGCAGTAGCCCACAGACAAACTCACTGACTGCAGCAGTATAAAATAGAATCGCTCTGTGAGGCTGATAAACAAGTGATTATATTTTGCCACTGCTGCATCTTTTTTTTTTTTTTTGTCTGTGTATGTGAAGAGGATGTGTGTAACTCAGAAATTGAGTCACAGTTTGGAACAAATGACAGAACTGGATGTGGATTGGGAGCCATGTTGATACAGGTGTATTGTAGTAGTTTAGTGGTTTCAGGCTAATGTTTTGAGTTCCCAGAGTTATGGGAGTCAGAGAAAAATGCAATTTGATATCAAAACGTTACACTGGAGGAGAACGTTTTCTATGATTTTAACTATGCTGTCTTTGTTTATTTTTTGTATGTATATGAAAAAATATGAAGATGAATGATATCTGCAGATGACTCATGTTGGTTTTTCCTTTGGGAACACTGGTTTGCAGTTTCATTTTTATTCTGTACTTCAGTTATCTTGGTTTATCTTCGGTATGAAAATCCACAGGATCAAACGTTTGCAGGTACAGTTCATTTTCTGATCTGCAGTAACCTGTAGTCTTCCATGGTCGAGGCCATGCTGTGCACTTTTATTTTCTTATTGGTCTGCAATGTTGTGTATAAACTTAAAGCATATATCCTTAGGCTGTAATTAATATAAATTTATTTTTTAGTTTTTACATATTTGTCAAACTTTTTAATATTACACAAAGACATCCTGAGCAAAAAAAAATGCAGTTTATAAATGAGGATTTCATTTATTGGAGGAAAACCTAATAACTGTATGTGTCACCCTTGGCGGCAACAACTGCAATCAAAAGTCTTTAACATCGTTGTGGAGGAACTTTGGCCCACTCTTCTTTGCAGAATTGTTTTAATTCAGCTACATTGGAGGGTTTAAGCGGCCTGCTTAAGGTCATGCCACTGCATCTCAATTGGATGTCATTGCAGACTGTGACTAGGCCACTCCAGAAACTTGATTTTGTATTTACTTGAGTTATCTTTGTGTAATATTAAAATTTGTTCGATGATTGAATCATTTAAGTGTGACAAATATGCAAAAGAAGAGGGGGCAAATCCTTTTTCACAGCACTGTATGACGTAGAGGAGTAGCTTTAAAGTGGAGTAAAAGGACATCCAGGGGCAACCGTTTTTTAATCAGGGAATAAACATATCAAAGTAAACTTCACACAAACCAGCACCATAATTGCTCAACAAAGCATGATGTTGGGCTGTTTCGCCATTTCATTTCTTGAGTAAAGTGCAGCACAAGCACTGTTAGGGTTAAGAGTTGACTTCGAAGAGATGATTAACCTGTAAAGCTCAATCATACTTGACTGATTCATAAAGATGCTGATCACACGGTTGTGATTTTTTTCCACTAATTGCTGTTAATTGCCTTTATTCCACATTATGGTTGTAAATGACACACTGATTACACCTGTTTCTTTACAAGTGAGCTATAATGTCTAGCTGCTAAAGTCTACATTAGATCACCTCCCATCTTTGTCTCTTCGCTGCAGTGACAAACTTCAACAATGGCTTGGAGGCCAGTTCAGACTCAGATGACGAGGATAAGCTACACATTGTGGAGGAGGACAGCCTGCAGGAGCCCGAGGTCGCCAATACTGACGGGACCACGCTGCAGGACAGCCATGACGCCACAACAACAGTATTACCCCACAATGGATCCTGGAACGGAGGTGAGATACCATATCAGTATCAGTTTGTAGCTTTTCTTTCAGCTTCATTCTGTGCAATATTTATGTGAAAGTAAATCTAGGTCGACCATCTCCTGGCTTAGACTGGACTTTTAAGATTGATCTTACTGTTATCTGTTAATCCTGGGGAGGTTTGCTGAGCATGTTTGCTCTGTCTCAGCAGTGCCCTCTTTCAGGTTCACACTGTAATACACTCATAATTCAAGGTGGGAGCTGCCCACTGCACCCATACACACTGTCTCCACACAGCACTTGGGACATAAGTAAAGTTTTACCCAGCTGCTCATTGCTAGTAGTAAGTACTTTAGCAGCAGTGCTGTTTGCACTTTTTTTTTCAGCCTGTCTGCAGAGTTGAATCAGCAAATCTGGATGGAATCCTGCTTTTGGTGTGTTTAGGTCAAAAGTGAGACAGCAGTTCTCGACGATTTGTACTAAAATGGACATTTTAGTACAAATACTCACATGTTGAGCATAGCTGTAAATAAACTTTACACTGATAATAAACTGATTCAGTGTATGGTAACAGTTTCATCTTTACATGGTCATGGGTTGGCTTTTGTGTTTCAGCAGATATATCAGAGCAGGTGGTGAGATTATACACACAACTGTAATAAAGTGAAACCAAATCAGCCCAGAGGCAGACTTATGTTCACTGGGTGACCGTGCATGATTATGTAACAGCCCTACATAAGATAAAGAACATACTATGCAGTGTTTTTTTTCCAGTCCTTGCCTCTTCATTAAATAATGTGACAGCAACGTGCTGCCAGGATAAACGCACATAAACTAAGCTGCACTGTTGTTGTATAAAAGCTGAAGATACAAGTCAGCTGAACACAGTCACAGCTCAGTGTGCTGTGACAGAGAAGAGTGGCCAAAAACCAGAGAGCAAGCAGCGAGAGTACATGAAAGACAGCAAATATGAGATAAAGATATAGAAACAGAAAGAAATAAAGCATGTGTGAGATATAGACAGGTTTCAACAATGCCTTAAATAATGTATAATCTTGCCAGCAGTCATGCAGAGGCTTTCCTGTATAATCTCCAGCTCCCACATCCAGCATACCTGGATAAATCCCATACATTCCCTACCAGGCTAACACTCCTTTCAATATTACAGCACTGTGCCCCTGCAGAATTTGATCCCATTACCCAGGTCAACAGTCTGTGTGAAAACCTTAACCTCCTTTGCCCAGTTTCTATTGTTTGGTATTAGAGAGATATAACAGGCAACCATTTACACACAGCACAGAGCAAATACAAAAGACACTGAGTGAAAATCTGAGTGAGACTTTAATCCAGCCACAGTGTTAAAGCAAAGAAGTGAAAGTCAAAGAGGAGAAACGACACTTGTTTTGTCAAATGGCTGATTGGTAGTATATCAGTTTTGATGTAATGTCATTACATTGATAGACATAGTTTAGTCTTCTCTGTAATCTGTAATTCAGCCATCAGTCAACGTGTTGTTTTCTGTTCTTATGAAATGCAGAAGACAACAAAATAAAAGCCACATGATGTTTTGTGGTTTTGGGCTGTGCTAGATGAAAGTTAATGAAAGTTATGACTGTGTCAGACATTCATTCATCCGTTTAGTGACCAAAGACAGTCTGCATCAAATGTAGAAATGTAAAACTATATTCTCACAATGTAACTGTTGCTACAAACCATATTTACCAACAAACTGGAATATGCTATGAATCTGTGCAGTTTATATTTGCCAGTGAAGCTGCAGAGCAAGTCAGTGGGCATATTTTGTCACTGTAATATGCCTAAAAACTGGACTGATACAGATTGCAACCCACATGTAACTACGTTGACCTGTAGCATTACTGTTTCCACGCAGCACGTAGGACTTTCGACTTTCCTGTCGGTGATTTAGAGCGCAGTATGTATTAGATTGTCTGGCTACCTGGTCTCTCTTTGATCAGATTAGTTCCACCCTCCTCTCAGCCTTGGGGGAGCGCCCGCTTGCCTGTAGTGCCAGATGTTCAGCTTTTTTTCTGTCTGTCTTCCCTTTTCTGACAGCTTACACATCACCACATCCTAAAGGCTAATCTAACTCCAACGCAGGCAGATTATCTCTGAACTGAAATTTCCCCCTTTCTGTTGCTCTTATAACACACTGACTAGCTTAAGCATCATTTATTGTCAACTCTCACATTAGATTGTTGTAGAAGTGCTTATGTTTGATAGCAGCAAAGCAACCACAGCGTACCACATCTGAAACAGTTATCCAAATGTAAAGCCTTTAAATGTTCTGATGTCCTAAAGACAGTTAGCAGAGATTTTATTTTTATTATCCTGCCACATTTTATGTTTTGTCACCATATTCTGGTCTGAATGTAAGACGTGCACACATTATTAAGACCTGCATAAACTAAAATATTGAGATGTGTGTCTATTTTTAAGGGCAGCTAACTATTACAATGAATTTTTGATTAATCTGCAAATCACTTTTTAGTCTGTAAACTTTTAGAAACAATGACAAAAGGCCAGTCACAGTTTCCTAAAGCCTGTTGTAATCAGATGTAAAACCCAGTAAACATTAAAACATTCAATTTACTGTCACGTAAGAAAGAAAAGCAGCACCTTTAAGAAGCTGGAACAACAAAATAATTGATATTTTTTGCTAATATGTCATTAGTTTCATTAGTGTTGCTGATTATTTTTCTGTCGATCAACTAATCAGCTTTCAGCTCTTCATTTGTGCTCACAATTTTCCACCTGTATGCTGAATAAAGGAGAAAAGGAGAGTTGACTGAGATATCAGTAAAATAATGTTTTAATGAGTTCCCTCATTAGCCCGAGTCAGCTGAACTGCTTCTTGTTTGTCAGTGCAGACAGGTTTTATTTGCACAGCATTTCCACTTGTGGATTAACACAGAGCAGGTTTTGTCATGCAGGATGCGTCACGTCTGCTTTATTAAGCACCGATGAATCTCATGTCACCTCTTCTGTCAGTCAGTTTCCTAATGTCCTTCCTCTTTTTCTACATTTATAGTCTCAGATGTTTCACCAGCTGCAGGAAGTGCAGACAGAAGTAGACGTTTTGGAAGTTTTAGAATTTTTTGTTTTGGAAATTTGTTTTCTTTGCACTTCCACACAGCTTCAAAAAGCTCTTTAACTCTTAGATTTAAACCCCCACAAACCCACAAGTAAGTAAGTAAGTTTGCAGGATTACCTACTTCCCCATACAAGCACTTTCAAAAACAGGACACACCTTAACATCCAAGCCAAACAGCAAAAGTGCCACGAAATTTAATAAGCGCAGGCAGAACCAAGTCTGTGTTCAACAACAGAGGGTGATTGGCTTGTGTTTACGGCGCTGCTCAATGCCCTTCTAATCCCGATCCCCCCTCAAACAGCTCAGCCCACGTAAGCATCTGCCTTCATCTCAACAGCAGTTAGTTACAGCCAAGCAGGAAATACTAAAACCATGGAGACGTCGAGAATGTGACACTCAGAGATAGTGCTCTCAAGGCTTGTTTCATTGTTGCTGAATAAAGCCTTACATGGTGTGAGCAGCACTCACGAGTACTTGCTCTCCCTTTCACTTTGTTTTTCTCCCTCTCTCAGCTCTCTCCTTCCTCTCCCGTGTACCTGCCATTTCTCCACAGCCTCTGATCCCTTTTCATCTCTTTGTATTCTTCTACCTCACTTGCCTCTTGCCTTTTTTTTTTTTTCCTGTTTGTTTGGCTCTTTTTCTTCTTCTCCTGCTAAGTATCCAGCTACAGATATCATGTGAAAGCCTCTCCTTAGTGTTTGAGAGGTGGTGCTCTGCTCTCTTTGGATGTTATTAGCCATTAACTATCCAAAGAAGATTTGCTGAACATGTTCACTAAATCACTTTATTTTTTTGGACAAACTTACTTGTCTAACTTTTGTAGCTCTCATCCTCCTCAGTGCTCTTGTAGGTCAGCTGCAGCTATTAGAGCGTGACATAAGCATATCCTCTGTATATTATTGGCAGACAGGAAACTGCAGTACAGAACTGCTGAAGATACTGTATGTTTGAGGTAATGTAAGAAACAGTGTCACCATTACACTACATTAATTTTTCCAGCTGCAAAGTGTTCAGCTCAGTCATGGCCACAGCTCATAGATATTCAACTTTAATACTGAGAAGGCTCTAGTTGGCGTTCTGTTTGTTCTAGTGCATTTGTAAACTCACTCAGATGATGACAGTACAAATAAATCACTGCTGATCTATGACCTGATAACTCACTGCAAAATGAACATCATCTAGCTGGATAAACGTCTAAACAAGAACCCCTGCATCTCAGTACGTAGTTCACTTTTATCCTGTGATGAAACATTTCTATCCTGGTATGGAGTAATGACAGTGAATGAGGGGCAGACCCAGCAGAAGGCTTATTAGGCAGCGGTCTCCAGTCTTACAGTGTGCTGCTTTTGATAAGACAGTAGTTGTTTGTTGATGGTTGTAGCACTTAAATTGTAAAGTTAGATACACTAGTAAAATGTGCAGTGCTGAGCAGAGCAAAATAGTTTATTGTCTGAGTGATTTTCAGCCCTTATCCTTTACTATCAGCTGCTTTTCAGGAAAGGATGATGAAGCATGGTAAACAGATTTTAGTTATTCTACGTACCTGTATTCATAATAGGACTTAAATTGGCATTTTAAAAACACCACTGCGCATATAGACAGAGCAACACACTGCCACATCTCTGGAAAACTACAATATACAAAAAGGTGTAATCTGGATTGGGGAAGTCTGGTCTTTTGGGGGCATTTAAGTAATGGAATCTCGGTACAATAGTGCAACAATGTGCTTGACTTGAGTCCTGCATTCGCACCATTATCTGTTTTTCACCTGCACCTGCAGCAGAGACCAACCTGTTCACTCCTTTAGAAAAACATTAACAAACCAGGAAGGAGAAACGTTTTTAGTGCGTGTGGAAGAGTTAGAGGGAAGTCATGGAAAAGTCATGAAATGCTGCAGCACTGTGGAGCCACGGTGGGAGCCCTTCAAAGACTTGACGTGATATTTTTGGATTGTCTGACTTTCACTCCTGTATTTTCTTCCCCGTCTGAGGCGAGAGGAGAAAGCGGGGAGAGCAGCTGGTGTTGAATTGGCCCTCTGGTTAGAGATTAGAGTCTGCTACTCCCCCTGCAGTCTGGGCTGCACTGCAGCTCCAATCCATCCTGCCTTATAAATTCAACACGGACTCACAGTGACAGGTTTTGGCAAGGTAGAGGAGTGCGGTTTGTGTGTGCTCTGTGCCCTATTAAGTGTGTATGTGTGTGCACGAAATGATTTCCTGTTTTCATTCCATCATGATATTCCACATGTGTGTGTTGCAGGGTCCTGGTTGCCATTACTGCATGTTTTTTTTTTGTTTTTTTTTGAGAGGCATTAAGCGTAATTGAGTGTGGTGGGAAAATATGCAGAGGTGTATCGGAGAAGGAGAAGCAAGGGTCACAAGAAGGAGTGATGGAGAGAAATAAAACAGTCACGTGAAGGAAGGAGTGGGAGGGAGAAGAAACAAAGGAAGGCACGGGAGGGAATTTGAAGGTAAAGAGATGCAGCAACAGATTAAAGATTAAAGTAGAGGTTAGAGGAGAAAATGGAGAGAAAGACAGAAGCGTATTAGTGATAAGTGAGTGTGATGTAGAGGAACTGGGGGAAGCAGCTAAAAAAGTGCATGACTGATCGAGGGGAAGTTAGGTAAGCAGGACGAGAAGTGAAAAATAAAAGTACACACACTAAGTGTTTAATTGTGAGAACAACAGTGAATCCATTTAAAGCTTTCAGGTTGTTTTCATAAGGATCTCCATTCGGTTGTATTGTCAGAAAAGCTTCTTTTTTTAGGTGTCAAAAATAACAACTAAGCGTGGACGGGCGGCCAGATTTCATAATCATGTTTTCATATTTTCTCACCTTTTGAGGTTTGACTGGCTCTCTTTATTACATCGCTGTTTTATTCTGCAATGGTTAAATGACACCCGACTGGAAAATTAAGGCCACCGGCTGTTGAATGGAAGTGTGCATTTATTCACATTTTCATTAGTCGATTTTCTCTAAATCTGGCTACAGTTTGCCCTACATTTGGATGGAAACCCATTTAAGGGGGAAGGAGAGGTGGAAGAAGGAGAAAGATAAAACAAAGAAAGGTTGAGATGAGAATAGTAACTGATAGAGAAAAGGAGAAAAAAAGCGGTACTGTAAGAGGTGGAGAAAAAAAAGCATGAAATGTGTCGAGGGAGAAAGAGAGATTTAGAAAGCTTTTGGATGAGATCATGTGAAGCTAAGATCTGTGTGTTTAAAATAAGGTTTAACAGTGCCCGCCTTTTTTTTAGGAAGACACAAATACACACACACTAAAACACACATGCAGCTGCACCTGTCTCTGACAAGGCCAACAGGAAGAGGCGTGGTCTTTGGCACCCATCCTGCCTGTATTTTAAAATTGCCATCGTTAGTTTATAACACCAGATCTGTGCAAAGCATGAGCAACAGATACTCTCTAAAGATAACGGGAAGGAGGGTTACTCACACAGCACGTTTCAACACAGAGTTGCAAAGTACGTAACATCAAGATCAAGAGCAAGAGAACATTTTGAGACTAAACGAAAAGGGGAAAAAAAAGAATAACAATCAGCTTTTTCCAGCGAGCTGATTTTTTACACTACATGTAAACAATTTCACTAGATTTATAAGAGATCAGCAGATTTCTAATCATCTTTTTATATGCATGTACTGTATATGACAAAAGATTGTTGGCACAGATATAAAATGGTCTCTTTTCACTACCACAGTTAAATTAAGCAAACCATGTTTCCAAAATAAAGTCAGAGGCAGAGGAGAAATATCATTACTGACGTGCTGTATGAACACGGAGATTTACAGTAACCAGGTTACTAACATTTAATGTTTTACTCACGTAACCTGGTTTCTCTCAGTAACCATCTAAACAGATGCATTTAAACCTTCTGATGGTGCAAACAGTTGTGGCACATACAAAATAATAAAAAAACTGTATAAATAACATCACTAATGATGCCAGTGAAATTATTTAACCTCAACTCTAAACCTGAAAATAAGTTTAGTTCATCATTTTACCTGTGGCTGTGAAAGGACTTTTTGGACTGGAGGTATGGACGTCTACTGAAAGATGCTTTGCAGTTGCATTATGGAATAAAAATGCAACGACTGTAATCATTGTAACTGATCAAAAATGAAGCCATGAAATCAAAGACAGCTTGATAATGCCTCTGTTTAGTTACTCCACATGCCTGTGATCCTAAACTGACATTTTCAGTATATACTGTATGTCAGTGGTTATTTGTATCAGGGGTTTAATACCCGTCATTACAAATCTTTATCTAGTCAAACATTTACTGTAGAATTCATAAAATGTTTGAGCTGCGAAGCGTCTTCACCATTCTCCTCTGAAAACATCCAAAAGTCATTTTCCGAGCCTATTTATTCCTGTATTGTTAGAGATGTCTGCATGTCTTTGGACAACTGTTAGGTTGACTGGTGACTCTAAATTGCCCATAGGTATGAATGTGAGTGTGAATGGTTGTTTGTCTCTATATGTCCCTCCCAACCAGCAAAAGTGGTAAGAGGGAGCATGGATGGATTGATGGATGGTGGATGTAGTTTAGTGCTTTTCCCCTTTAACTTCAGCCTACTGAGTAATTTAGCACCTTAACAACGGTCAGGTCAGCATAGCTGTTTCAGTGGAATAGTTTGTGTTGGTAAAATCTGAATGCTTGGTTTTAAACAGAAGTTTGGTCTAGAAGATTCATAAAAGAGAATTAAGTGATTTTAGTTGACATTCCTGTCACTGCGCTAATCTCTGGATTGCCTTTTGGTAATGACTTCTAAATACAAAGTTTCAAAGTTTACTCTGTCCTATTGACTTTTGAAATTAAGCATACACTTTCTAATTTATTAAAACATCCAGATGTCCTCACAACTCACTTTTAGGTTATTAAACTGAGGAAGAGGAAATTCAGCTACCAGGATTATCAGGGAGTGGGACCTTTGAGAAAAATTATCAGCACATCCAAAGTTGTTCTGATAGTTTGGAAATTTGTATTCTCCAGGCAGTTATTCTAATACAAATTGCAGATTGTGCAGAAACTTAAGATGAACGTTTGTCTTGATTCAAGTGGAACTTGTTCATCGCAAGTAATTATTAAGAAGCCCTTTGGCCCTCTCTAGTGCTGCAAAACAAAATAACATGCAACTGCTGATTGAGTCACTAGAGATGAGAAGAGATATTCTTCAGGGCTGAAAATACAGCATCAGCTCTTTATCTCATGGAAAGGAAACTAGCATGTATGGAAAATCTAATAATCCAGGAAGTAAACTTATTTTTATTTTCGAGGAGAAACGTTACCTGTTATCCTGCTGTTATACTTCAGGTGAGAAAGGATGATAAACTTTGTACACGTTTGTGTTTTTAGTGAAGGAGGAGTGTGTATCAGAAGAAGAGGAGGCTGTCAAAGATACTCTAGTGGAGGAGATTCTCCAACAGGGAGAGACAGCCATCATCTATCCTGAAGCCCCTGAAGACGAGCAGAGTCCAGCAGAGACAGGAGGCGCTGATGAAAACGGTACAACTGACGCACAAATACATCACTGCTCATTTATTCTTAACTGTGCTGATTAGATTAACAGTGGTAGCAGAAATGTTTATTTCTAAATGTTTAAGCCCTCTCCTCATATGTGACGTTTCGCTAAACAAGATTTTAATATAATAAACTATAATATAGCTGTCATACTGGATGTCAGGCTTGATTACAAAGTAATGCTGTAATACAGAAACAAAGCTTTACCACTTTGCACGTTGTAGAACTGATTTGATACACAAACTGCGCTAATAGTATCCTTGATTCTGTGATGTCTGTGTTGCTCTAGATTGCATTATAGTCATGTCTCCTAATAGCAATTTTATGTTCTGAAATCCAAATCTTCAACTTTCAATAAATTTTTCCCTCATATATTAATCCACACAGGCACTGCGACATGTTCATGTAAACCACCCCATTGGTGGTACAGGTGATCTGCCTGTTTACTTCAAAAAAGATTTTTTTTTAGTGCAGGTAGTGTTACTCTACTTTGAGCATTAGAATGTTTCCCATGTTGACTTCTGTCCAGCACAACAATATAATGATCAGATGGTACTGAAGTTGTGGAACATTCGTAAGTGTAAGAAAGAAACAGTAAGAAAGCTGCAGTGAATAAATATGGATCCAGAAAAGATTTAAGGGGCTATAAATGTTAGAAAGACTGTAGAGCCTCACACAGACGCACCTTGTCTGTCCCACAGGCACCCCAGATTCCTTCCCCCAGTTGCACACGTGCCCCTACTGCTCCCGGGGCTACAAACGAAACGCCTCGCTGAAGGAGCACATCAAGTATCGCCACGAGACCAGCGAGGACAACTACAGCTGCTCGCACTGCAGCTACACCTTCACCTACCGCTCGCAGCTGGAAAGGCACATGAGCCACCACAGGGGTAGCAGGGAGCAGGTAATACCAGAGCCCAAAGGTGTCAGTTCAGTCTTAAGTGCAGCACACAAGTGTTTAATCAGTAGCACAGTGCAACAGTGACCTGTTTTTGGGGAACTTGTAATCAAAATATTAACTATTGGAGATTTATTTGTATTTTCACACATTTTACTTCCATAAATACCAAACAGAATAATTAATTAACAATAGAGATCTCACACATATCTGGTAGTTTCCCATCATTTATTATTGTTTTGTTTTTTTGTCCCAGCGTCACGTTTCCCAGTCGACAGCAGGATCAGGAGGAACAGGTGGACCTCGCAAATTCAAGTGCACTGAATGTTCCAAGGCCTTCAAATACAAGCACCATCTGAAGGAGCACCTGCGCATTCACAGTGGTGAGCTGCTGCCAAGGCAACCACACACACACACACAAACACACACTCCAGCCAGAGCCTGGCACAGACTAAGCTTCTGCTCAAAACTTTAGGCCATTCATATCTTGTTTTGGTAATAGCCATGAGCTTTAAACACCGCATTCTTAAGCGATTATAGTTTGTTTCACATCTACAAACTGACCCTGTTTGTACATCTTTGGCCTTTTTCTTCAAATGTGTACTTTAGAACCAAAGACAAGAGTCAAACAGTACAAACAGAGTGTTGAGGTTTGATGCTCAGCCTGACAACTAAGCTGTGTAAAGAAAAAAGTGACATGAGAACTTTCAATTTCCAGGTCATCCTATTTTTAAAGGCAAAGCATCTCCTCGTTTAACACGTTTTACTTCTCTGTGTGCCCCATACAGGTGAGAAACCATATGAATGTTCAAACTGCAAGAAGCGATTTTCCCATTCAGGCTCCTACAGCTCCCACATCAGTAGTAAAAAGTGTGTGGGTGCAGCACCCCCCAACGGCGTCACTCGGACTTCAATCAAGTCCCCCCCACCCACTACACAGACCACGCCTGTTGTAATCGCGCCAGCCCGCACAGTTCTTAAAGAAAAGACTGAAAGTAAACCCCTCCAGGAGCAGCTCCCCGTCACCCAGATCAAATCTGAACCTGTGGAACACGAGTGCAAGCCTGCGATGGCGACGCCAGCAACTCCAACTGGTTCCAATGGAGTAGTGAACGGAGGGACTGCTCAGCCAGCTGTGCCAGCTGCAGCACTTCCTCAGGGCGTGGCTATGGTCGTCCCTACAGTTGGCCTGATGTCGCCTATCAGCATCAATCTGAATGATTTGCAGAATGTGCTCAAGGTGGCCATGGACGGAAATGTGCTCAGGCAAGTGCTTGGTACAGCCAATGGGGTGGTGACGCCAGGGAAGCAGGGCATTGTGGTCCAGCAGCCACAGCAGCAGATTATTAGCCTGCCGGCCTTCGTGGATCATGACGGCACCACGAAAATCATTATCAACTACAGCATCGGCCCTGCTGCAGCCACCACTGCCACTACTCAGCCTGCACCATTTGTTGTCAAAAACAATCCTCCTGTTTGTGCTTTTACAACTGCTGCTGCAGCCCCTACCCCCACCAAAACAGATAAACTCCCAACCCCAGAGGCGACTGATCTTACCATAGTCAAGACAGAGCCAGAATCAGTGCCCGTTACAGACAAAGAGGCAACTGAAGCCACGCAAACAGAAATAGAAACTGTTAAGATTTCAAATGCTGACACAGCTCAGATGCCAAAAGCCATCAGCACCAGTACATGTTTACTTTGTGACGACTGTCCCGACAACCTGGAGGCATTGCACCTCCTCCAGCATCGCAAAGCAGCCAATGGGGAGGCTGTGGACTCCGCCGCCCTGGACCCCTCATTTGCTGCATTGCTAAGTGAGGCTGGGGTGACACTGGAGGAGCCACCTGTGGACGACCTCCTCTCACTCCTTAAGACCTACTTTGCATCCAATGCCAACCCCAGTGAGGAAGAGCTATCAAAGATCTCAGAGTCTGTCAGTATTCCTGTGGATGTGGTTAGAAAGTGGTTTGCCAAGATGAACTCTGGTAAAAATGTGGGCAAACACCGCAGTGACTCTACAGTGGTTTCCAGAAAGACTGAAAACACAATTTCCATTTCAGATGATGCCTCAAATCAGGACGAAGAGGAGGAAGACGACGGCGCCCAGGAAAGATCCGACAAAGCCTCTTCAGAATCTAGAAGCACTTCTCCGTCAGACTCCACATCTTTAGGGATCAACACCGGCGACCTTGTCATTGTGAAAAGTGAGCCAGAAGACCCAGATGTTCCAGACTCTCAGGCAGAGCCTCTCGACCTCTCCCTCCCTAAACATATCGCAGCAGCATTGGAAACCGGAAAAACTTTGCCTCCTGCCAAACAGCAGGAACATCCTCTTAACCTGACCTGCCTGAGGAAGGAGCAGCTGCAGGGGAGAACAATCTACGTCACCACGCCTCAGACCGGAAGACCTGTCAACATTGTCACTGCCGCACAGCTGCCCACATTAGTGGCTATCGCTGGTCAGGGCACAGTGGGCTGTCTCAGCACCATCAACACCACAACAAAGCGAACCATCCTGATTCCCCAGCTCACCTACACCTACGCCACTACAACCGGCAACGCCACCGGAGCAAAGACTGTTGTACTCAATGGACATAAGGTTTGTTGTTTCCTCAAGGAGCTTTAAGACAATTTAAGTTTAGTTCTTATCATCAACCTCAGCATGTTAGTTCCCATCTTTGTTAATAATGTCACCATAAATGCTACTGGAGTTGACTGTTAACGGGCAGAACAGGCTCCTGCAACAATACAATAAATGAAAAGCGCTTTTATCTGATGCAGTTCAACATCTTTACTTAAATCAGCCTACTCGAAAAGACAGACTGAAACTAGGTTGTTTAATTGCATGTAAAAGCATTGAATGACATTTTCTTTTTTTCCCACTATGAAGCAGGAGAAGCGTCAGGACAGCAGCTCTGATGGCGTGTCCACAGTGGAAGAGCAGAACGACTCGGATTCAGCCACACCGATGAAGAAAAGACGAATGGAAAACGGCGTCTACCCCTGTGATCTTTGCTCCAAAGTCTTCCAGAAAGGCAGCTCCCTGCTCAGGCACAAATATGAACACACAGGTACACTTAAAATCTGGACTGTGTTATTTTACATCCCCTGCCCCATTATATGTTCCAGTTATCAGTTGTCGTTCTTACTCTGCTACTTGAAGTTTCAGTTATTTTTCAGGTTGTATTAACCAACTCTTTTTTAATCTGCAGGAAAACGGCCCCACGAGTGCAACGTGTGCAAGAAGGCCTTCAAACACAAACACCACCTGATCGAACACTCAAGGCTGCACTCCGGTGAGAAACCCTACCAGTGTGACAAGTGTGGGAAGCGGTTCTCTCACTCCGGCTCATACTCCCAGCACATGAATCACCGCTACTCTTACTGCAAGAAGGACGGTTCAAACTCGGGCTCGAGTCCAGGATCTGGGCCTCACCGGGTTCAGTCAGAGCTAGTCAGCTCTGGTAGCGGACCGCCGTCGGACAGCCGGACCACAACTCCGCCCTCCCAGCTGGACTCTGATGAGAGGGACAGCGAGGAAGAGGAGGATGACGATGAGGCCATTTGCATGGATGACATCCGTGTTGTACAGGTGGACGACGGCGAGTGTGAGATCTATGAGGGCAACTTTGAGGATGACGACGAGGACGAAGAGGAGATGGCAGAGGCAGAGACGACAATAGAAGAAGAGGTGGAAGGAGATAACATGGACGACGAAGTTGTGTGTGATGTCATGGAGATCGAGGTGGGGGATGATCACATGGAGGACGAAGAGGTGGAAGAACGATCCGAAGAAAAGGAGGAAGCAGCAGGTGCGGAAACAGAGGACTGTGATGCAAATAAGGACAAAAGCATCAGAGAGGGGTCAGGCAGCACTGAACCGACAGAGGAAGTGGTGACAAACACCAAATAAAAAGGAAGGAAAAGCTCTTCAGGACAGTTCGAATGTGTTGGTCATTGAAGTTGAGCTAAGACTGCATCTTGCCATCAAAAGAAAGTCACGGCGGTTGCCTGATTTTAACGGTCCACTACTGTGTACAAAATCCAGGTGTGCCTGAACTTGAAAAGATGAAAAACAAACCAGTGACTTTTTTTCTTGTGGAAATAAAATATCAGTGTTAAAAATTGTTTATAGAAGTACAGATTTTAAAGCAAAACTCACCCATCAACTTGTTAGACTCGTTACTGAGACATCCCAGGTTGTTTTGTTCGTTTTTATTTTGTCAGTGTTACTAATCTTGTTCTTGTTTGACACATTTTAACCTGTAAAGATGAGAAAGATTTCTATACCTTTTTATTGCCAATGAAGTTTCCTAAATCAGTATTTTGTTGAGTTATACGAACAAAAACCTCTGCACTACAGTATTCCTGGTTTACCTATGGATACATGCCTCATGCATTGTACGCCCTTCAGTGTTATATACGTACACTAGCTAGCAAGATGTTGTTGTGTTAGTGTTTGTCTTTGCTAGCTGGCATTACTTTTGTTTTCAGTTTGACTGTTAGCCTTAAGGAAAACAAAGTATTCTTGGGGAGGGATATGGGTGGGATGGGGAGTCCGGGACGAGAACGTGGCTTCTGTTCGCCATAACCAAATTTGTCCTATCAGGGAACGTAGAGTCACAACCTCAAAGCCAGCATCAGGCGCCTACGTTCTGCAACCCAGCCGAGTTTAAACAGGTGCTGTCCGCAGGTGAAGATTCAAAAGCAGACACCCCCCACCCTGCTCAGCTGTGGTTCCAAAACGCATGCGTCAGTTCTTACCAATCTTCTCCTTTTTATTTTAATTGACTTTAGTTCTCAGTGTTTCAGTGTTATTAGCTTATATATGAAGTCATATTGTATGTGAAGGAATGGGGCTGTTTCCTGCTCCACCCCAATGCCTCCAGCCTTATGCAAGACCTGTGTGCTGTTAAAAGTGCCATTGAACAGTATTATCATTTCTTCTTCACGCATGTAGCCAGTATTATGTCCCTCTGTTACTTACACAAAACCCTCATTGACTAATGTTTGTTTACTTGCACAGATCAGCAGCATATTGTCACAGTTACTTAAAGAATGCATCTGGGAAATGAGTATTTTCAAGACTTTTAACAGTGTTTGAACCACACATGAAAGCTGGGAAACAGTATTAGGGCTGCAACTCAAAATAATTTTTTATTATCAGTTGATCTCCCTGTTATTTTGCTCACCAACCAGTTAAATCATCGTGTCTATAAAATGTGAGAAAATAGAGCAATGCAGATAATTATCTTAAAATTTGTTCAAATTTTTATGACCAACAGTCCGAAATCCAAAGATATTCAGTTTAAAATGATATAAACATGAAAGAAGCAAACTGGACCGAAGCGACACTATGACAGGTATTTTTGGGTGAAAATTTACTAAAACTGATTATAAAAATACAACTTGATTCGACTGGTCATGTTGTAGTTTCCAGTTTAGTTTTGCACTGCATTTCTTCCAAGACTTTGATACTTGGCTGTTTGTTGATTGTGCCAAGTAGTGGGAGTGTGGGAACTGTGTTTGAAAAGCAGTGACAAATACAGCCCAGACTGAGTTTACGTACCTGTGGATATAAAATGCCTTGTGATCGTGACATAATCACTTTCCTGAAATGCATTCAAGAGAAAATGTATGCACAACAAAATATTTGAATCTGAAACATCCATGAACATTCAGGTTGGCTCTGTAGGAAATTAAAAAACATATGATCCAATAGGGATTTTAAAACAGTAAATGTAGTCAGATTTGTGCACTTGTTTTCAGAGTAAGAATAACTTGTGGCAGGCTGTCGCGCACTTCAGGTAACAAACATTATGTGTCAATGTGGTCAAAGTGTTTTCAGTTGGTTTACCGAACAGTGTTTATAGTATTAGTCTGTTTTAAATTTTTTTTTGTTCTGTACGTGTTAGTTTTTTTCCCCAACAATGGCAGTATTAGAACCCTTTTCACAGATGAAAAATAAATGTACCTGTTTAGTTTTTAGAAGACTTTTTTATATTTATGTGTCTTATTTTTATATTTTCTTTTATGGTTATTTATTACACATTGTAGTGTACATTACTGTAGTTTGAATTGATACAATAATATATTTTAGTATGAAAAATAATCTCAAGACAAACAAACAAAAAAAAATCCCAAAATGTGGTTCTGGGAGATGAAGTTTGTTTTAATGAAGAAGAAAAAAGGCTAAAATTCTGTAAACATGACTTCTGTTTTAAGCTTAAAAAAAGACAGGAATGAATTGAGAAATAGAAGCTGTTACATGTGCATCCGCTCTTTATGTCGTAATGAAGCTACTGAATTCTAAACTCTGTGATTTTAAAAGCATGAAGCGTTGCCGTTTTAATGAAGGATCGTTATAAAGACGTTACTCCTCCCTTTTTATTTTGAAGCCAAATTTAGATCGTCCCACATCCTGTTTTCTGTTCTGTGCCAACTTGTTCCATTGTACTGTCGAAGGCTGCATATTGTTTGTCCTTTACACACCCTTTGTAAATCCACTGTCTTTTTGTATTGTTTTTATTTTAGTTTTGCTCCATTTTTATGACTCCCCATCACAATAAAATATAAGACAGCATTTCTGAGTTGCTTGTTTCATTTCATCTTTCTGCTTCTGTCAATCACGATATTAAACGCGAGGATATACCCCACAGTTTTTCTCTTTTGCAGGTTGTTGTTTCAGTTTGAAGTTGTGTCAATTTCAAGTCAAGTCTTTGGTTTGATTTTCAGGATGCTTTCACACTAAACATGCTTGTCAGTTTGATGTAGGCTGTACAGGTATAGTCTAAAATCACACATTTTCCTCAGAGGGCTTTGTGCTCTGTCTTTTAACTCAAAAAAGAAGCCAAGAGGAAAAAGATGGACAGATGTGCAATAGGTGTAACATAGTAATGGTAGAATTGGAAAAAACAAAATGAAACAAAAAGATAAATATATCTCAATGTTAGAGTAATATTTTATGGATTTCAGGCAGAGTATAAATGTGTTTTATGCTTTGTGTAGATTTGTTCTCTACACACAAGAGGAAAAATTTGGTTTATTTGAATTCTGGAGGATTTATAGTAAAATATTCATTTCATGTCATTCACATTCAGATGCCACCAAATAATAAGTAGGAACAGTGCTTTTAACACAAGAAAACATCCCAGGTAGACATGAACGTGACTTACTAGAGTACAGTAGTCTAACTTTGACTTGATGAAATCCATTCATCTCAACTTGAATTTTCCCCTACAGTGTTCAGGCTCGACATAAAATAAGTTGAGATTTGACTTTGACTTCTCTTGACTGTCTCAAAAGCTGATTTGAACATACCCCAAAAGACTCTGAATGTCTGAAATACAGGATTGATGAACAAGTTTGTCATGTTCTGAGCAGAGGGGAACATTATGCCACTGCATCTGTTCATCGATCCGTTATCCTAATCGTTTGTCCTCTGACATACAGAGACAGACAGACATTCACACTCACACCTATGGGCAATTTAGAGTCACCAATTACCCTAACATACATGTCTTTGGATGGTGGGAGGAAACCACAGTACCCAGAGAAAACCCACTCAGACACGCAGGTTTTGCACCACTGTGCCGCCCCTATGCTGCTGCATGTACAACAACAACAAAAAAGTATCACCAGGTGGCACCAGAAGTCCGTCTACCAAAAAATGAACAAAGCCTGCAGGCCACTGTGTGTCATCAGAGTAGAAATCCACACTAATCATTAGTAAATAATTGCATTATGAGTCATTGTAATTATTAATGTAAGCCGGTGTCCTCTGAGTGCTCAGGAGAATACGGAGCTCTATTGAAATACAAATCCATAAAATCCAACCGTTTATTTTCTTCACTGGGCAAATGGCAGATTATCTGCATGGCTGATTTCAGCATGCAAAGTTATTATGCGCAATTAGAAGAAAAATTCAATAATGTGATAGCAAGGTGGGGGGGCTGTGAGGAGATAAAGCAACCAGCAGATCTTTTTGTGAGCTGGCAAAGACTAGCTGAGAAAAACTAACTTCCAACTGCATTTTAAGAAAAGCTCCAAAAGAATAAAATGTTTTCCATTTGCCTCAGTACTCCCTTCGGCGATGAGGACAAGTATAGGCTCCTTCTTATGGGGGGAAATTCTAACTTTAGGTAATAAAAATGTACACTTGCAATGCATTTTTACCCAAAGCAAACTACTGCTCAGTAAAAGCACTGTTATGTGTGTAAGTTGTTCCAATGTAAAACAATATAGTTGCAATGAATATTCATGATGCATCTGATAATGTTTTGTTTGCTGTGGGCCAACTGCTGCGTGTGCAGCAAGTCAACTATAGCATTTATGTATCTACATCATTAGTACCATCTTTTTTTTTTTTTTTTTGGTGAAGCAACACAAAAACATGGCTAACGTGTGAGACAAGACAACACTTAAACAGTATTTTCACAGCGTATCAGTGCAATATAGGGGTCGACATGGGACATGTACTTGTTCATGCATATTGACACAAAAATGAAAAGACAAGAGGGTAAAGTGCTGCCAGCACCTAAAGAAGAACCAAAATAAATTAATAAAGCAGACTGCTAAGACAACAGCACCTTTCAAAAGCAAGGTGATACAAAGTGCTTTACAAAAGACAGTAAGAAAACAAAACAAGTCAAATAAAAGATGAGAAAGAAATTAAATCTGGGGCAGGTGCAGCGCAAGAATCTATTCCACAAACTTAATTTGATAAAATGCAACAGCAAATAAGTCTTAAGTCTTGATTTTATAGAACTGAGCAGATATGAGAAGTTTCCTGGGAGTTTGTTCAAGCTGAATTCTGCCTCTCCATGCTTAGTGTTTAGAGGACCTGGGGCTGCGGCGAGAAGATTCAAGATTCAAGATTCAAGATTCAAAACACTTTATTAATCCCAGAGGGAAATTATTTTGGCATGTTACAGC
>JAUMHL010000010.1:18860454-18872779 GCA_032362345.1 Sandelia bainsii | reverse complement strand
AAATAAATAGTTTTGTTATTCAAACCTTGGACTACTGTTCATTACAATCTAAGACTGCAGGGCATTTAAATAAAATTTATTGTAGTGTGCCACCCTTCTACAGTCTGTGCCCCCTGCCTGGCACCCCCCCAAGAAAAAAAATTCTAGACACGCCCCTGCACCCCTCCCCTCTATGATGTGAGTTTTGAGAATGATGAGCTGGTTCGGCTCCATTTTCTTTTTTTTTAGTAAGTGGTCCAGTGAAGCAAGTTGATGTCACAGTATAATCCCTGCTCTCAGTATTTGCTTTCACACCTGTCTTATAACGCTTTTTTTGTAAAGAAGGGAGTTAAGTAAGAGTTTGCCGTCTCTGTCTTGCTAATGGAGTAAATGTCAGAAAAGAAATGAATATAAATGTCAGTTCTTCAGCCTGAACCCTGTTTCTTTTCACGTATTTGCAGTGGTTTATTGAAAGTTAAACATTTGAATGTTTACTCTTTATCTTGTTAGCAAAACCTAACTTTTAGCTTCTAAGAGACTAGAGATTAGTTCTGCACAGATTTTAATAATAAAAGTAGCACAAAACAATATTCAGTTAATTTAATTCTGAAGATATTTGGTCAAGAACCAAAACAAACAAATTGAAATGCTGACCTGCTGCTGGTGCCAGAGTGAGGCCATCATGTCATGTAAAGCACCCTGGTGGGCCTAGAATTGGTTTGTTTCTCAGGGTGTCTGACCCGTGTTCGTCACTCCGTGAGACCCAATATATTATACTGTCAGCATGTTTTAGTTCATAGAGCTGCCATTCTGGGATCAACCCTTCCAGTTGAAGATAAAATAAGTGGAGCTGCCGAAGCCCGAAGATGAATGGGCAGAGCTGACAGCACTTCACCACTGCAGATGCCCCCACAGCTTAAGCAGGAAGATGACAGAAAGCTCTTCTGCAGGTCAGACATAGTGGAAAAGTGAAAGTCCTCAGGCCAGCTCAAGGTCAAATAGCTTGTCCTTTTGAGTGCACCAGATTTCAAGTTCTTCTGTGACTTTTTCCTCAAGACTCCATCCTACATTTATATTCGTCTTTTGACCTTTCCATACAGCTCCAGGGTTAATTCTCTGTCCAGTCCCTCTTCACTCATCAGTGTGAGTAAATCTAGTCTGCAAAGTCATCTTTCCAAACATGGCTCATGGTGAGCTTTCCACTGAGGGACAAAAATTAACTGAGTGTGATGCAGAATGACCTTGGAAGTCTTACAAGGCTGCGAGAAATTAAATTGTGCACAAAATGCCTCCAGTAATTAGGAGTATATGATTTGGCATTTCACTCTTTAGTCTCATTTTTTGTATGAATGTTACTCTGCATTCTGTGGGCTGTTTTTTTTAGAGCTTGTGATGTTACGATGTTTGTGCAATCTGGGTGTGAAAAATGTAACTGAGTTTGTGCAGCGTGAAGTGGTAGTACTTCACACAGTGAAAGCAACTTAAAAAGAATCAGTTAAGAGGAGGACGTTGGACTGTCAGCAACAGGAGATATTACTCAGCAGGGTGGACTGTTAAAGCTGAGCTAAACTGGGTGTGAGATCTACATTTAAGTCAGTAAAAGTGTTGCTGTGTGGTTGTCTTGCTACTATGTAGGAGAGATGGGGGTCTTTTAACAAATCTGCAACCCAGGGCCCAGTATCATAGTCCACCTATGACAGACATGAGACTGGTATCAGTCTTATCTAACTCTAGGCGAGAAAAGTGCAAGTGAAAATGATTACAATACTGTAAAGATTACATGAAGATATTAGAGGCAGAAATTAATTTGCTGTCCAGACAAGCTCGAACACCTGAGAAAATGAAGCTGTAACTTAAAACCTCATCTGATCCCAGCCCAACCTTAACATTCACCCCCGTCCTCAGATCCTTTCACAGTCACCAAACACACCCCTCCTCTGGCCCCCCCATCTTCTTCCTGACCTCCTATTTCACTCTGAGCTCTTACCCCTAAACTGTCAGTCACCTGCAGCTGGAGCCGTGGATCCAGCACGCCGGTTGCACTGTTCTCCACCTCAGGCAGCAAACCCAATTAGTGTCTGACAGTCGGCCGCAGAGCTGCTCTTCAAGTTTCCAAACTCGTTTTTTTATTTTCTTCTCCCTGTGACCACAAAACAATCTTGTCCATTGACCCATGTCTGTGCAGGTCGGGCGGAGAGGAGATGCTGAAGGAAATCTCAGTGTTGTTCTTATTCATTTGTCCCCAGACTGTCTAAATCAGATTCTGTTTGTCCTTGTTTTTGTTTGCAGAAGAGCTGTTATAAGGTCTCTGATGAGCATTTGTGCATCTACTCAATTAATTTTCAGTCAAAAGGAATCCCAGGGAGGATGTAACAATAACACCAATTTTTGTGCTTGTGAACCTCAACTGAGACACAAATGACCCTTGCACAACTGTTAATTCCCCTAAACAGCATGTGACTGTTTTATTTGTATTCAAAATCTGTTTTATTGTCTTCTGATGAGACATTCAGCTCTGCACCATTTAGAAAGCCATTTCTGATTCCATTTGGCAAACAGTGATATATATTTTTTTTTTATCAACTGGCAACGCAACATCACATTGGAACGAGTCAACTTTGAGACAGAAGTATGACAGCATCCATTGTTTTTCCACCTCTAGTCTTATTTTCTTTTATTTCACAAACACTGTTTTGTTTTCTAACCAGCATCTTTGCTGAAGGATCCTCTCTTCTCACTCAGCCGCAGAGAAAGGCTCATATAGTTAAATTCTTGTCGCCAGCCTCCTCCACACTAAACATCAAGCAGCATTTTGTCATTTTGTCACTCATTAAACTGGAAAATTAGCCTGCATGCTGTTAAAGGGAAAACTGATTATTCCCCGGTATGTTGACCCCAGCAATATGCTCATTATTCATTGACGTAACAGTCTTGATTGCCCTGATTTTCATCAAAATCATCCTCAACCATTTAAATGTTTAATTGAACATTCATTCTTTTCCTATTAAACCTTTTGATAACTTCAGGATTTTCAAATTGGAGATTCTCAACAGCTAAAGAAAGCCAAGGGTATACAGTATGCACAGGTGAAGGAGAAACTGGGGGTGTGAGTTTGACCTAACAACAAGAGTGATTTGGTTCTACTATGTCAGTGCAGGAGAAAGATCACTTGCATTGGTGCATTGGCCTGAACAGGAAGATCTTCACTAAAATTATTAGGGTGACAAATTACCTAAGAGTGTGAAAATACGCCAAAATACAGGAAGCAGCAGGATAAACATCAGTATTCTAGATCTTATGGGCTTGTCCTGCAAGCTGACTGCAATGGCACAGACAGGAGCCATGTCTCTGACTCCTTAACCATCAGCACCAGCTCTTGAAAGGCTGTGTTCTTCCTAGTTTACTGTCCTGCATACAAACAGCTGCACTTCCAGTCATTAGTCCATCAAGCCAGTGATGACACCGCCCGATTCATATCTAATTGAGATGAGCCTGCCTTTGCACAGATCACTTAATTTGTGCACTCAGTTAATTAATCTTTTTAAATTATTTTTTTATACCCCCAGCACCTTTCAGGCTTTTTTGTCATTGATACGTAGAACAAATCTGCCAGTTAATTCACCACACAATTTCAAAAAAAAAAATGAAGGCTTTGACTGAAAATCCATTTCTGTTGTGCCTCACTCAATTGAGCTATTTTCCCTTTTCCAGTAAGCAAAAGGCAAAATTTGCTGCCAGAAAGAAAGTACCATTTGTTATACACTGTACACAACCCAGAACTTTATACAACATGGCACTATGTGAATGAAAGCCCTTTGTATCTCTGGCAACTTTGTTGACAATTTCTCATATGGTGCTTCGAGTTTGTTTTCCCTCTATATCCATCCACATCCCTGAGGGTGTCATAATTGTGTTATTCCTTTAGCTTCTAACACCACTTTGTTAAATCTATTTTTATTTGCATAGCTTCTGGACCCGCTGTAAATCAGTTTTAAAATACCAAGTGTCTCCATCTAGTTCATCTTTTAATTAACATAATTTATCCCTTTTGGGGAGCTGCTAGTCCTGGGTTTCAAATGAATAAATCAATGAATCAGTGTCATGGTAAACCCTTGAGATAGACGTAGCACTCATACAGCTTCAGGCCGGGAACAGCATGTAGGCTTGGATAATGGCAGCACCACCGGCATCATTTTTCACACACTTCCTTGTATAGTTTGCGTATGTTTGGAGGATTTAAAAGGTTAACCACTAGGGGGCAGGCTAGAGTCTTATCATATCTGGCCAACAGTGAATTTTTAGCCTTTGTGTAACATAAACGAAAGCCATGGTGACAGAGATTAATGTTAAAATCATGGCAGAGAAAATCCAACAAGTGACCACCACAACCTTCAGCAGAAACATTGCTAGGAAAAGACACAGATGAGAGAAACATAGATGCAATTAAGGGAACTGAGATGTACCTGTAGATGCAGGCAGTTGTGGAAAAATGGACCATTATCATTGGCTTGTGGTGCAGTTGCTGAGAGTTTGCTCCATACTGCCCCACCAGTTGTAACATGGGACTGCATCTCAAGTATGCATGAAATTAATTTCTGATAGTGTGCACAGTCAAAGCTCCAAATCAACAGACAAAACAAGGGCACCACATTGCTAAGCAACCAGGTAGTTAGCAGCAAGTATTTCCTCGGCCTAAGATGCCCATAGACTTGAGTGAACGCTAATAAGCCTCTCTTGAATCTTGAAACTTCATTGGCATCAAAATGCCCACATACAGGTTGACTATTTTATCTAATGCTTGATTAATAGCATCTAACAGAACCTCAAGTTCAATGTGTTGTAAAGGAGACACAGAAATAGTAATTTCATCTATCATTTGTTGAAAATGTAAATTACTACACAAACATCAAGTAAATTCATGCATAGACTTCGAAAGTACAGTCAATTTAATTGCTCTGACAAATTACAGAGTAACATTTGTCAGCTGTGTCTGATGCTGTTTATTTTTTAATTTACCTTTTTCCCCTGTAAATAGACTAATCAGTGTGCAGGTCAAAGTCAAATCTGTCACTTTGATGGAAGTATCTTTTGCATCTCGTTTATTCATCTTGGTCATCTGTTTAGATGATTCACATTCTGCAGGAACAAGGTGTTTGTAGAAAACACTTGGCTGAATTGATTAGGAGCATTTCAGGCTGCTCAGATTAATTTGTACTCACAACAGTGCAAAGACCCAATCTTGCCATTTTATGCATCCAGCATAAACATGAAGCTAAGGAGATTGGAAAGTGCTGATTAGATTCTCCTCTAAAATTTAATGTGGGGTTTAAAAGTCAAGATGTGAACCAGCTAAAGGTTTGCCTCAACATGAATCAGATGTCAACACAACGTTCTATGGCAGCAGGATCACTTGAGCTAATGTAGCAGTTAACAAGGGTAAAAACAAACATTTCAAACAATGAGGGTGAGGATTAGCAAGTACGACATGGTGGTATGACAAAGGGACAGGTAAAACCTTCAGATGCAGCATAGCCCATGCATATTTAAATCAGTATTTGTGGATTTAATGACATATGCATACAATGACATACTAATATCCATCACTTTCTAACTTCTGGACTGGTAAATAACGTTATGGGAGTGGACTTTAGGGTCTTTGCCATGATTGAGACTGTTTATTCACAGACGGTGAAAGACATACTGCCCGTGAGCCTCTTGGAAAAAGGCAGAGGCATTAGGACCAGTAGTCTTGTGGGATAAAGTAGCCATGACATTCAGACTCATTATTAGCTGGTGCTGGTTTTACAGCAGTCAAGAATATAAGAGTAAATTACCCCAAATGTGAACTGAGAAATCAGCTGGTGTTAGAACAGAAAGATAACAGGGGTTAGAGTTTTAGAAAAATAAATGGAGCTACAGAATCATTTGTTGATCCATGTGCTTTTGTTTTGGGCTGCAGAGTATTGAGAAGGTCTGAGAAACCGGACGGAAATTAACCGACAAAGGGCTGCACTGAGGAGATGTGAGGCTCCTGGGAAATCATAATAAAACCTTCTCACCTGAAAACAGACCGCCTGAGCTGCGTCCACCCATCTGGATCAAATGGAAAAATGACCTAAAAACAGTGTGAACAAAGAGAGGCTTCTGAGAGAGGAGGATTTAAGTGGCCTGTGAGGATCTGCAAGTGGTGTTGGAATATAATTGATCTGTAGCTTTAGAGAGCTGAATACACAGAGGGAAAGGATTTCCTCAGACATATGTGAACAGACTTGTTCGGCAGAAATAATACTGGAGAAATGTGGAGATATAGATCTTTTTATATATATAATAAAACAAACAGTCTAACAGCAGTTTAGCTAGATTTTAAAGGTGAAGTAATCAAGATATATGATAAAGTGCACTATCAGTATACAACACCATGGGCTGCTATGACCATGCTATGAGCTAATGCCATTAGCTTTAGCATTAGTCGAATCACAACTACATAAGTTCTTCAGGCAGCACATTGGTATAGTGTTAAAACATACAGAGTTATGAATAGATTCACTTTCATACGGCTGCAATTAATTTTCAGTCTAACTAGTCTGCAGCCAGAGAATGTGCCAGAGCTCACTGGTGTCTCTATACACACCAGGTTGGCTGAAATTTAACACACAAGTAATGGAATGATTCATCGCACATGAAAGTCACCATCTCCAACTGTGCCAAATGGGAATAAACAAATTATGTTGAAATGAATATAGATCAGATTTCATTATGACTGCAGGTGCATTCTTTCAACCATGTAAATTTATTCACTCCACTGTGTGATGTGGAGATTTGAAACATGGTTAAATACATGGCACTTTTCATCTGGGCTGAGAAAGTGGTTTGGTGTCAGATATTCCTGCTGAATGTGATTATGAAATTATGTATATCCAGATCTGTGCAACCTGCTCTGGTGGTTTGTATGGATCAGAGGAAACTGAAATGAACCAATGTCTGAAAAATATAGTGTATGGGCGCTTGTGTTTGTCCATTTGTCACTAAAGGTTAAGAAATTGGGCCTCATTCATCAACCATTAATAAGAAATATATTGTCAACACCCACTTACAGTTTTCAAGAGATTCTGATATTCACCAGTGTTTCTTGTCCTTGGGTAAAAACAGAATCTACACTCAAGGCTACCCTAACACACTTTCAGTGCGGACACGTTTGTGCAAAATAACTGGTTATTGCATTGCAGGTGTTAACACTACATTATAATTTCAATTCACATCATAGAACATCTTCATGAAACATGATGTGCCACTTTTTTCTAAGCCACCACCACAGCATCATGACAACAACAAAGTAATGAATGGAAAATAATCCAGTTAACTTCAACCCAATATTTTACGAAGGCAGATGAGCTGGAAATAGGAAAAGTTACATTTGCAAAGTATTTTAACAACAGGAGATTATTGATATATAGTTGCTCCCAGTAAAACCAAACACATTAACTGTTCTATGAAAGCTATGACATTCAAATGGGCCATAGTGCAACTGATCGATTGATTGACCCTTGCCATGACTTACTGTTACTTACTGATGTCCTTTGTTATCGCTTCTGCTGCTGTAACACTGACATTTCCCCAGTGTGGGACGAATAAATATGGGATAAATATTTATTGTTTACATTATGCCTACTTGCACAGTATACCACTCTGTCACTTTGCAAATGTATCATTCTGCACCTTCATATCCTGTTCTATATTTGTGCACTGCTCTGTTGTGACAAGCACACCTTATTCATCATTGCTATATACCTAGTATATACCTTACTAGACATATTTTCATCAGTGATTCACTGTTGATTGTCGACTGCACTTTATCTTGTGTGTTATGTTGTGATGTGTTTTGCACTGTGTCCCCCTGTCTGCACTTCAGTTTTATGTTTAGTTTTTGTGTTTTTTGTGTTGTATGTTGTCTTGTGTTGACATCTTCTGTGTAGCACCAGGGTCCTGGAGGAACATTGTTTCATTTCACTGTATACTGTGTATATTGTTGGAATGACAATAAGTCCTACTTGACTAATGATATGGAAAAAACGCTTCATATGAAAGAGGTTATGTTAATATTGAAAAATCATACGATTCCATGTGGAAAGAAGGGTCATTAATTAAAATCTATTAAATTGGTATTGAAGGAAAGATGTAAAATTGATTATTAGATCTTTTTTTCCCTGGTAGTCAGTCGGATATGCAGACAGAGTGATTTGGAACTGAAGAAATATTGATCATGTTATCAAAACCAGAAAGCTCTACTGACTGTTGAGAAGTGGTCATTGGGAATTCAAATTTCAGAAGAAAAAACATGTTATGCTACCAACAATCAGATAAGTAAACAGACTGATTTTTGTATGGACAGCATTTAGATAGAGTGTCAGAATTCAAATATCTAGAGTTATGGTTTGATGAAAAATGAACTTCTCCAATAAAGTTATTATTAGTAGAAGCTGTGGAGCTGCCATTACACTTTAGACAAAATAAACTATCACTAGCTAACTAGGTAAGACTAAAAGGATGTGGAGATGAACACCCCACCACCGGTTGTTGGGAATACACAAAATTCAAAGATAAAGGTTTTGGGTGGAACATAGATAACATAGCATTTATGCACGCCAACACAACAGGTGGCGGTATGCACCTTTTTCGTTGGTTTACAATCTGCCAATAAACAGAAGAACAAGAAATAAATAGGAACACCTAGAATGCACTTTTGTCTTAAGATAATGGGATTCATCAATGTAAGAACGAAGGTACGCGCAAATCTGCAGTCATTTCATGTCATGAATCCATGTAGACGTTTAACAAATGCAAGAAAAACTTCAGATATTGAATGAATGAGGCCCAATGTTTTCAGCAAAGAAAACTGTTCCTAAAGTGTGTGCATGAGAGAAAGTGAATTTTCATACTGGATGGTCTGCATTCTGAGTTTTCCTATGAGATAAGTTAAAATCCCTCATGACTTCCAAACACAGAACTTTCTAATATTTCTGATCTTGCAGTCCATTTTCTGTTCCTGTCAAAGTGATTTTTCAAGCTGTGAATCCTCTGAGGATCACTGAGCTGTGCCAGCTCTTATCAAACCCCCCCAAGACTCGAGCTGAAAACAGTCAAACCACAGCGGAGCTGTTGAACAAGGAAACAATGGTGGAGGCTGGTGTGAAGTTGCTTTATTGTGCTGGTGTGCATTCAGCTGAACCATGAATGAACATTAAAGGCCTACAGCGAAACCAGGTTGTTGTTTTCTTTCCCAGGTGAATCCCCAGAGATTTCCTTCCCCCATCTTTCAAACACCACAATTCTGCAGGTGATTGTATAGTCTTGAGCAAAGAGTGGCACAAACAGAACCTGTATTTTTAAATAATGATTTCAATTTAAATGGTTTAGGTAAAACAAAATTGAATCAATCTGGTTATTTTGAGTAAGTGTTTGAATACCCAGAATAAGGCGGGTGAATTGCTGAGGGACATCCAACAAATTGTATTTACTATGATTAGTCTTTGGCCTATTTGTTTAAATCCTCTTTACTGGCAGGCATCAACTGTTAACAGTAAACAGGAATGAGAATGATACCCTGAAATGATCAATAGGACTACAGTATTCTTCTTTTAAGTTAGAAAACTGATATATTACTGATATTTCTTTGGATGATTTTAGCATTATAGATAAATTTTCCCCATCAAAATTCCTATGTTGAAGTGTAAGCTTTTTGTTATTTTCATAACAAAAAGGGAAGTAAACAGTCAATGTATGAGTTTCTATTAGAGTTGTAGGAAGATAAATTGTTTGTGAAGAGAAGACTAGAGTTTCAGACCTTTTCCAAGCAAAACAGAATGAAAGTGACACACCTCACTTTATTGACCAAGTCACCTGCCACAGGTCTAAGTCAAATCTGTGTTAGTTTCCTCTTTCAGTTTGTTCCAAACAGATCTGCTGAAGTTGAAGTACTTCATTTAAACTATTAAACAAAGAAGTACATGATATTATCAACTAGGGACTTTAAGGAGTTTACGCCTACAGACAAAACTTTAGTGTATTAGAAAGGTTTGATAAGTGATAAAACAAGCTCTTTCCATTAAAAAAATACTTTCAGACTACTTATAATAATAATAATAATAATAATAATTGATACTTTATTGATCCCCTTGGGGAAATTGTTGTTTGGACAGCTGCTAGACATGTGTTATCCAAAGTTGTGGAAGTACTAAAATTCAATTTTATTTATACAGTGCCAAATCACAACAGAATCATCTCAAGGCACTTTACAAATACTGTGAAAAGTATATAGTTATACAAAAAGAAACCCAACAATCCCCCTTGAGAAAGCACTGGGCGACAGTGGAGAGGAAAAACTCCCTTTAACGGAAGAAACCTCCAGCAGAACCAGGCTCAGGTTAGGCGGCCATCTGCCTTAACTGAGAGAGAGAAAAGGAATAATGGCAACAGACAAAAATGATTAGGGTGAATGTCAGCAGATTCCTCATCCAGGCAGACAGTAGGACCTGGTTCATGCCCCCACCTCCCATGATGAGGACCTGGAAGAAGGATACAATGCACGAGAGGGAAAAAGAGGGAGAGGCACACAGCCCGCATGTGCTTGGGAGAGAAAGAACAAAGGGTTAAATGAAGGAAAATAAACAATAAATAAAAATTTCAAGACACGCTGTTAAAAATAAAATTTGCATTAGGCCACTTTAATGGTTTTGCCATACAACATAACTTAATCAAGAGGCACACAACTCTAAATTCAATGTCCCAGAATCTGATCTGTCTGGGATGTTGAGTATCTTTTAGAGCCTGCAGTCTGTGTGCAAGTCAAAATATTTAATATGTGTGTGGTCCTTACATATATAAGAATATATTTAAAGCCCTGCTATGTTAATTTCATGTAACAATCTTGAAGTTGCATCACAGCAACTGGACTTTTACCTTAAGTTGAATACATTTCACTACTCATCCAAGTAGCTTTTTCACTCTGAGGAAAGTTGGTTGGAGACTTTATCCTACAGGTTGGCTTCAGCCAGCCCTCCTGATTTGTTTGTCCAGCCTGTTAGTGTCTGCCACCTTCATGCTGCTGCTCCAGCAGACCACAACAAAGAAAATGATACTGGCCACCACAAACTCAAAGGACCTGAGCCTCCTCAGAAAATGCAGCTAGCTCTGGGCGTTTGTAGACCAGTCAAGTTTATTGTCCAAGTACACTCCCAAGTATTTGTATCTGGACACAACCGCAACAACTGGATTTTCTAAAGTCCACCACCAACTCCTTGTGTTGTGATCACACCAGTCAACAAAGTCATTCACCACTCTATTATTCTGTGATGTCTCCACCCTGAACACATCCTACCGCCAGAGTCATCAGAACTTCTGAAGATGGCAGGACTCTGAGTTGTACCTGACGTCTTATGTATAATGGGTAAAGAGGAAGGTAGGCAGAACTGTCCCCTGTGAAGCACCTATGCTACAGACAAGTGTCATACACGCAGTTCTGCAGGCAGACATACTGGGGGCAGCCCAGTCTGGAACCTATTCAAAAAGTTTTTAAAAATTTTAAATAAAATTATTAATTGACCTGATCCACAGTCCCCTCAGTCACCTGGCTGCTGGTTGTATGACCAGTGATGGTCCTCATGCCCCTCCACACCTCCCTGGTGTTCTGGAAGGTTCCAGTTTCCTCCTGTAAGCCTTCTTTCCATTTGATTGTCACAGACTCCAGGTGAGGCCTGGTGGACTCCTAAGGTCCACCACCAACTCCCTGGTTTTGCTGGTGTTAAGCTGCAGGTAGTTGGTTTCACACCATTTGACAAGGTCCTTCATCCGTTTCCTGTACTCCTCCTCCTGTCCACTCCTGATGCAGCCCACGATAGCAGTGTCATTAGCAAACCTTTGCATGTGGCAGGATTCTGAGTTGTATTGGAAGTCCGACATTTACAGGGTGAACCGGACCAGAGAAAGCACTGCCCCGTGCTGCCGACCACAGTGTCAGACCGGAAGTCCCCCAGACGCACATACTGAGATCTGCCTGTCAGGTAGTCCATAATCCATGCCATCAGATGTGAGTCTACTCCCATCTCTAAACGTGAAACACATCAGGCATCAGGTTACTTAGTTACACTAATAAGATCTGGAAAAAATAAATGAAAACATTACAAGAAAGAGAGCAACTGCAACAGGTGGCTGCTCAGCTTATGCCTGTGCCCTAATGTTGTACAGTATATGGGGCCTAATTTTACTTCACTTTTTTTTACTTTACTTTACTTGGCAGACGCTTTTATCCAAAGCGACTTACAAGGAGAAGACACAAGCAATTACCATTCGG
>JAUMHL010000010.1:18844248-18856959 GCA_032362345.1 Sandelia bainsii | reverse complement strand
AATATTGAAGGAAGTCCTCACATAATACTGTCGATGGCTCAAGGAGAGAAACAGGGCATGGATTAATAACAGAGTTATTTGTCCTGAAGAGCACCTGGGGTTTGTCACGATTATTAATAACAATAGAGAGAGTTCAACTTGGCAATTTTTACAGCCTTCTGATACTCTCCGAGTTGAATCATTTAGCCAAGGCCTCCGCCTCTACCTGCAGTACGTGGAGAGCTGAAAAAGGAGCAATCAGGAGGGAGAAGCTCGGAAAAAACGTAGTTCTCACCATCTTTTAGCCAAGACTCCGTTATCAGCAAATCCAATTCCTGAGTAATGAAAAAGTCATTCAGGACGAAAGTCTTGTTAGCCAGCGATCTGGCATTGATCGAGCCCATCCGGATATGCATTTCGGAGTTCGGCTGGTGAGACGCTCGTCTGAATGAACAGAGGTTGGACCAGTTTACGCCGGTGTTGCATTTGAAGAGACTGGGCCGGTTACCGATAACTGTCACAATGGGGAAGTGAGGGGGAGAATGTGGAAGTACTGAGGGAGAGGCACGGAGTGCGCAAGTGCACTGCAGAACAGGTTGGGACGACGGAGCAGGGGAAATAGTGGGATTGAGATTACCTGTTTGAGAGGTAAACAATCACGTGGATGTGTCTGTACTACATGCTCAGGTGGAGCAGACTGCACAGCGTGCTGCAGATTAGCAGCTAGCATTCTGTTGCCCAGCTGGTTGGGGTTGACTCCGTCACTCCTAAAAAAATGAGCAGCGGTCCCAAAAGAGAATAAAATTGTCAATAAAACCAAGTTTGTGAGATCTGCAGGCAGACAGGAGCCAGGTGTGAAGGCTGAGGATTCTGCTAAAACACCCTATTCCTCTAGTTACTGTGGGAATAGGGCCAGAGATAAAAACGGACTTCCCGCAGTTATTTAAGAAACTAAAAAGGTCAATAAAATCCTTTTTTGTCAGCTCAGATTGTTGACTAGCTGTATCACATGATCCTACATGAACGATCACTCGGCTGATAGAAGCGGGGAGTGAGACCAGTAGTCCCGGGAGCTTGTCCAGGATGACCGGGACAGTAGCTCCAGGGAAGCAGTGAGTGACTGCGTTCAGAAAGCGTATGTTTCTGATAACGGCATCTCCCACTATTAATGTGGTTGGGGAGAACAGTGGCAGAGGAGAAGACGGCGGTGGGTATCCATGGAACGAGTGCTTACGATTGGAGCTCATCCTGGAGCCGGAGCCGGTGGGGGTAGTAGCGGGCAGTAGCCTCAGGCCTGGGAGGTGAAGCCCTTACTTTTTTTTGTTTGTTTTTTTTTACCCGGCCTGTCAGTAACACAGATGACACATGAGTATGTCATGTATGTTTAGCTGTGCTGTCATCACTCACGGCCCCTTTTTTATATAGATATATGTATATCTTTATTTACTTATTTTTTAATTAGGATTTTTTATTTTATTTTAACTTATTACAGTCACAACAGACAAGACCGGAGAAGGAGGATAGAGAGAGTGAGGGAGACAAGACACAGACAATCTGCTTCAATACCTGCGGGAAAAAAACAAAAAAGAAACAACAGCAGAGAAACCACAGTAACAACCAACATCTGTATGAGTCACAGTAAATAATAAATATTAAATGTTATTGAACAGCACACAATACTAATATTCGGCTGCTGCTTCTAAACATATCTGGTAATATTAGGTGAAGCCCTTACTGAGTCCGTGCTGGTGAGGCCTCCAGAGCGCCTTAGCACAGCGTCTTTCATGATCCTCCGACGTGTGGACGAGGTCGTTGCCCAGGATGGGAAGCGCTGGGTCGGCTTTCCGGTGGGGTGTCAGGCAGGCGCGTGAGCAGATGCCAATGTCTGCGAGAGATCCAGGTCCGGTTGGGCTGGACCTGGAGGAGCATCAGCTGGATGGCCTGGGGTGTCCATGGCGAGGGCCGCATAGCGGTTAGAGAGGCCTAGGCAGGGGAGAGGAGCTTCCTCATCCAGGTTTCTCTTATGCCCGCTGACCACCACTTCAGCCCAGGACGACTGGTGGTTAGGTGTCGAGCAGGAGGAAGGCTGTGGGCAGATGGAGGGTTCCCACACAGCCGTGTCCTGAAGGGCTGCACTGAGGGAGGCAATCCATTTGTTCTGCTCAAAAGCCACATCAAAGCAGCTGGTAAGCAGAGAATCTTTCTTTCTGAGTTCATCAGAGAGCCGTCGTATATCTTCCTTGAGGTCAGTTATCTTTTTGTTTGCTTTCTGCAGTAACAGGTCGTTGTCACCAGCCATCTTTGGCTTCGTGTAGAAGTGGAGTACTTCACTGATCAACTGTCTCGTAGGTCTGTTTTGTTTTAGTATTGAGAGTTTAACGTTTAAAAAATAGTAAAATGGATGTTGATATATAGAACTCACTTGGAGAGATAAAACACCGAGATTAAGAGGTTAAAATCACGGAGGTTAAGGAGTCAAAACACACGAGTTGAAGTAGCAGCGGCCAACAGAACTATTTTTAGTAAAAATGTTAAGAACTTGGTTCGCCAACAAGAACTGAAGCAGTTCTATCGTTATCGTTATCGTTAAAATATACCTCAGAAGTTGTGTGTCTTTAATGTCTGTGTATCGTTGGGTTACAAGTTAGTTTGGATTTAGACAGGCAGACTGACAAAGAAAAATAATCCTTTTGAACATCAGTAAACAGGAGGTATGTTAATTTTATTTATAAAGCCTCCTGCATAAAACAGATTTCATGAACAGGGGATCAATGCCAAACTCCAGAGACAAAAGATCTTAATTAATAGTTGGTCATCTGGATTCTTTTATATCAAAAGCATGCTTCCTCTTCCTCTTCCTCTCCACCTACCTGATAAGAGCTGGAACTGAAAAATACTTGTGGAAAATCGATTTATTGTTGGACAGTGAGACGATAATGTGGCTCAGCCATGATAAGTGATATAGATCAGGACAAACACTGACTCTTCTGTGTGGAGGCAGACAGAGGAGAAGCTGGAAATGTTTTGGAGAGAAAGTGAAGATAATCCTTTTAAAAGTGCACATCACCTGCAGACAGCCATGTTTAAAAAGTTGCTCTCCACTGCTGTTATTTCTGTCACAAATTAGCTCTGTTTCTTTGGAAACTGTTTTTGTTTTCCATTAGATTCCAAGATAAAAACAATGTTTGTTAAGGAAAAGTGGGAAGAGTCAAAGTGCTCTTAAACTTAGACAGTAGAGCAATCTGATAAATATTCACTGCAGACATACACAACGCCAGCTTGAGCTGTTGTATGATCCTCTAAGTTTCATTGCCTGATTTTCATTGCCTTGTCCCACTTTGTCTTTTTTCTTGAATATTCTCTTTATCTTGGACAGGCAACCACAATCAGCCAGAGTTCATCTTTTGGAGACTCCATGTCAATGCTCTTGATCTCTGCTTATGAGTAAGCAGACGTGGGATTTTTCTTGGTATACACAGTATACCAAGTATAAAAAGTACACAAATTAACAAGTTCACATGTGAATGAAACAAAGCACTTTACTAGATCATTTATTAGATAACAGAAATTAAAATGAATAATACTGGACAAAAACTGGCATCTATTTACTCATCTGATGCAACCTCTATGGTTAGAAAGATTTCCACAGCTGCTCAGTCCTGCTATGGGAGCAAAGATCCATTCAGCACAGCATCATGATAAAACATTTAGCACTTCAAGCTGAAGCAGGAAAAAAAACTCAACTGCTGTTTTTAGTGAGACAAGATCCTGATTCCCCCACCAGTGTCCTCATTTCTCTTGATGATCGCAATAAAACAGAATATCAGATCCATATCCAGTTTGTGCTTTTGTGGTTTTTGTGGGAAACTTTGGAAAAACTTTGCAGTCAATTTAGCAGGTTTTACAGGAGCTTGTCAACTTTCCCTTAAGATACTTGTTGACTACTTGTGCTGATATTTAGCTTTACATGGGACTTATTGCATTCCTAATCAACCTGACTGTGAGAAGACAAACCCCTGAAGGTCAGCACTGAAGAAGCCTTTCAATTCCATCACACCACTCATCTACACTGACATAACAAAATAAAAGTTGAACTTTTCAGAACTTGCAGACCGTATTGCCTAATTCACCTTATCCATCGTCTCAAAGTCTAAAAATCCTTCTCCAGCTTGACTGCTTCACTCTTTATTTTATCCTTTATCACAGGTTTGGATTTGATAAGGAAAATCAATGTGAGGAAATGGCCTAGATTAATCTTATCAGTGCATGTCATGAAAAGAGTGTCCCTAGCGTTTTGTACATGCAGCATGAGTCCTCTAAGTTTCTCTTGTCTTCTGCATGAAGAATTGATAAGTTGGTTAAATCCCTCTTGCAAACATCTGCATTATTCGGAGAGCAGAAAACTGAAAAGCTGATCAGGATTAAATGGAGGAATACGCATAAACTGTAAAAGCAATAAAGAAACACAAAGAGGAGAGAGAGATTCTTGGATCTCTGCAGGATTCAGATTTCCTTTATTCTGCCTCATTACCAATAAGCATCAACACAGCTGCTTATTGCATCATTGGCAGATTGGAGTTGAAGTGTCTTGTAATGTCAAGGGTTGATAAATATACTGTATATTGAATATACTGTTTGTGTTTTGTTTTTTTTATACAAAACCAATTGAGCAAAACTGTAACTGTATTGAGCAATTGAGAACAATCTCAACTTCCTACTGTGGAAACCAGGCTGATAGAAGGGAAATCAGTGATTGACTGGTCTCTTAGGATGGTGCAGGCAGTGTGGTCCTCAGCGTGACCACAGATACCACAAGCATAACTTTAGTTGGCTTTGACCTTCTCCACCTGCTTCCCTCTGTTGTCACCTTTGGAAAACTAATTTCTCGGTCCAAAGAAATACATCCATGGAGCTACCTGGACCTTATTTGCCCCTTTTCCTTATGTGCCTCCTGTTGGAGATCCTTGGCATTTTAACACAAGGCCACAATTCATCAGTGTCTTTTCCTTCCCAGCCCATACAGAAGAGCAATGCTTTGTTTTAATGTCAGAGTTCAGGTCACTGAAATGACCTTTAAGGTGCAGCAATTTAACCCCTGATTGTTGGGATGTTGCGGTCAACCAAGTCCTATCTGGGACTGGTGAGGTTGTTGACAAAGTCAAGTATTTCATTAGGATGCCAGGGATGATACACCTGCACCATCGGATTCCAGCCTCTCACCACAGTGCCCTCAGGCTTTAGCTGTAGGATTGGATATTGAAGGACAGGTTTTAAGGCAACAATGGGAATCTAAAGCACAGATGTGATGTGGCTGTGCCTCAGGGCGTAGAGCAGGTTGTCCACAATTCATAGTGTCCTTGTACAAGATGCTGATCATCAAGCTTTACATCTATACAATACAATAGCCTTGCAGTTTATTGGTTGTTGGCAGAGAAAGTGTTTGATCCCAGTGGTATTCATCATCCCAATGAAACACATTAACTATATACTGCAGTGACTTAAGATGAGAAAGATTACTGATCACATAACATCAAAGTTTGCAGTACGTTTGTTGATCTTTGTGACTGAGTTTCTTTCTTTGATATCACTGATGCAGAAAATGTCAGTTATCAACTCCACATTTCCTCCTCTCCTCACCATGAATAAGAGGAAACTTAAATGAATCAAGCAGGGATCAGTGATCCAAGGCAGTTAAATCTGCTTGTAACCTCTGGCTTCCCAGTGTTTAAACAGAGAGGTTAAGCTGCTCTTAGAGAATCACTTTGACATCCGCTGCTCCTGAATGCCTTACAGCTTTGCATACAGTATTTCCCTCGCCTTTGGTCCCTGGAAACCAGACTTCTAGTCTGCAGCAAAATGCATGTTAACAGGAATCAGAAATGTTATGTTCCCTCAGGGTGCAACAAACTTCTGTGTCAGCTTTATCCAACAGAGAAACGGTGTAGTGTTCAACGACTCAATTTCTTTAACAAATGCAGCAAAAACAGAATGTTTAATTATATTTGTCAGGCAAACAAAACTATATACTACACTAGATATAAAGCCTTGTTATAACCCTGCTATTCAAACTCATCATTTAACTTCTAAATTTGTTAATCCATACAATTAGTGGTAAAATACAATGAAATGAAAATCATAGTCTCCGAAAAATCTCTTTATTTCAATCAAACAAGATTTTGTATGTAATCAAACACCCAGATCATGGTTAAAATCTTCTGGATATTATTTTTTATGGCATGTCACTCAAATTCACTGATCTAACCACCACCAATACAATGCACCATTACATTATCGTAGTTTCACTGCTAACTAGATAAATTAAGCAGTCGTCTATTAAACCGAAGGGTCAGTGGATTGACTACCAGTTCCTCTTGGCCATGTGTCAACGTGTCCTTAGCGTGTTAACATGCCAACATTTGGTACTTAGCACTAAACAGAAAGTACAGCTAAGGCTGATGTCAAAACTGTTAGTTTTCACATGAATGGTCAGGGGATCATGTTATAAAGATGCATCATCTGGGCACAGTTGATGCCTGCAACAAATGATAATACAAATCAATTCAGTAGATGTGGAGATTTCTCTCAGGATAAATGAAAAATTATGCTTCAGGTGCCGTCAGCAGGTCAAACGCGGATTCATCCTCGGGACTCCTGGTGGCTGTACAAATCTTCATGTCATTCTGTCACAGTAGTCCGATCATTTGTGACTGGAAATGCAGTGGGCCAACATATACTGGCATTACTAGAACCAAAAGTTAGACATTTCCTTAATCTCTGTTCCAGGCAATGCTTTGTGAGGAGATAATAAAGACTAGGAGTTTGTAAGGCAAACATTTGATGACCCAGCTGCCTTTGGGTCTCACAGGGCGATTGGGGAATATATATTTGATAAACAGCTGCTGTAGCTGGTCTTTCTGCTTCCCTCTATCGACAGCGCTCTTTACACATGAGCTAAATGAACACACAGATGGACCATATTCATTTTCAAGTGTTAATTACAGAATTGCAATTTTCATTACATGTGTCTGCTTGACACTCTCTCTGATTACCCTTCTGTCTCATTCTGATCACCTTGTTTTGAGTCACAATCAACCCATCAGATTAGAATTTCAAAAACACAGTAACTGTCTTGGTGTGCAGTGAATGAGTTGACAGACAGCCACAGTGTTATATTCTGTGCTGCTGTCGGTGTAAAAAGCTTTACTGTTCAGACACATTTTGAGAGCTGGCAGAGGAGAGCTCCCAGCAGGAGGAGCAAAAGGCAAAGCAAACCAGATGTAAAGGCTTATGGGGGAACTGCACATGATAGAAGTGTAGAAATGATCAAGGTTCATGGATGTGATTTGGTTTCCTGTTTATAGTGTCTCCATGATTAGAAAAGAAGGAAGGAGGAAAGAATAACCCCCCATCTCTGTCAGACTACCACAACTAATCCACATCTCAAACCCTCACTGTAGCAAACATCACATACAAAGGTACAATGAATCTATACTACACAAACTAGACTATGAACCGAGTTTTACTAGAAAAAAAAAGTTTTAATTTTTTAAACTGTGGGTAGGGAAGTAACTGCACTCTGGTGATAGTTTCTGCAGCAGAAACATCTTGAACTCTCTGCATGAATCTTTTTAAAAAACATTTTGCAGTCTTCATATAGAGAAACTACTTTGATATGGTTCAGGTTGACTTTTTGTAGCTTCACATCTGTGTAGTTTTAATCAAACGTTTTGGGATAAAGGTGAGTTAACTGATGTCAAATTATGCCATATTTCTTTGCAGCATCTACTTGCAAGCTTCCAGCTAAAATTTCAAATCTAATAAACCTAGTAAACACATATGTGGAATAATTACTAATTGGTTAGTTCAGTGTGATATATGCATTGGTATGTTTTTGAATATGTTAGCTCATATTCATTAAAAGCCTTTTTTGGATGGATAAGAGCATATTTTTCCGTTTGTGAGTGACAGGGTTAGTGTACATATGTCAAACTTACTACACTTTTACTTGATACTGTGTATGATTTGTTTAGATGGACATATAGAGTTCCCTGTTCTATAAATTTGTGCTTAAAGTAACAATCCTTAAGATTCTTACGAACTCAAACTCTGTTTTTGATGCCATTCATTCTTGGAATTGTACTGTAACAATTATGTAAACTGCTTATCCTATTAAGTGACGCAGGGACACTGGAACTGTCATTGGGGGAACGGGGGGTACACCCTGGTCAGGTTGCCAGTCTATCACAAGGTTGACATATGGAAACAACCATTAATGCTCACATTCACACGTACAGACAATTTAGAGTCATTGCATTGATGAAATTGAAATTCATGCAAGCACGAGGAGAACATGCAAACTCCAGACAGAAAATCCCTGTTAGCCTGGATTCAAACCGGTCCTTCCAAGGTGGGAAATGGCTGCGCTAACTCATCGACATGCTGCCGATATTTAACAATGTGAACTACTGTGTAAAAACATTTTTGTGAAGATTCTGTCATCCAGGTGAGGTTATCTGGAAGTTCAGTCATGGCAACTGGACTTTTTACTCTTTTTAGGGCAAAATGTTTAATCGTAGAAATGTAATAACAGCATATAGTGGTGGTGACCACCATTCCCACCCTGGATTCAAATTGCCTTCTCCACTTATTTACAATTATTTTAACCATACAACTTCTGTGATGTTTGTGCTGGCCCCTGAATTGTATAGAATAAGCATACCGCACTTCTGAAGGTAATCAAAAGTATCACCATATCAACCAGCACTGAACTGAATCACAACATTTAAGAGATACTGCATTAATGTGAAAAATGCATGGTTTTTGTAACCCCAGAGGGAGTTAAAAGAGAAAGTACCTCAAGTGACCCAACTTGAGTCAGCATTGGTTGGGGCTGAAGTTTTTTGGGGAGAGAAAAAATACTAATAATGAAAGAAGGCATGTGGTGTGACAAAGAAGTGCATTCACCAGAATTCTGTACCCAACTCTTTATCTCTGCTTGAGGCAATACATGCTGCTACCAACATAACACACCCACATCACTGACTCAGCTCTCAGTGGCTGAACTGAATTGTAGGTAATGGAGACTCTTGTAAAAGGTGAGTGACGCAAGCTAATTACAACCAAAGGTATGATGACTTAACTTCCAGGAGAAACAAAACAACATCCTGCTCGTTCAGAGTTTGCTTCGGTCTTTCTCCTGGAGAAACACAACCACAAGAGGGTGTAGCTTCACATATTCCCTGCTCATCCACAATAAAAATTCAGATTTCTCCATTACAATGTTTCAATATGACAAAGTGACATTAGCCAGAGATTGTTACAAAGACATTAATTCAACATTTTACAGTTTTGAATATTTACAGCAGAAACGAGCATATCAACACCTTAAAGTCCAACACTGTTGCCTGTTTGTATTCACAACTTACAATAAAGCAACAGAAAGACGACACTGAATTGTTCTTTTTTTGCCTTCCACATGCTGCAGAGCCACAGCCTCAATTGAAGTGTCTCTAAGAGTGGCTCTGAGTGCAGTTTCCTGAGGCATGGAAGGGAAACCCTTGTCTGCACCTTGAGCTCCAAAATCCACTAGTTTATCAGGTCATCAGGCCTCCAGTTAAATGAAATACTCCTTTGGGTTTTCGCTGGAGACGTTTTGGGAGTCAGTCTGGTTGTTAAAAGGGAAATCTGGGCTGTCCTCCTGTTTGACTCCCTTCACATCTTGGTTCCGATAGGTTTCTTTTCTCCGGTAGAGGAATCTGGCTGTTATTGCCAGGCCAGTCACAATCACAAAGATTACCACTGCAATGATACCTGCGAGGTGGAGAAATTTCAGAAGTAAATACTTTTATCAGATGATTGATTTTTGACCATTTCTTAAGTTTTTGAAGCATTCATGCATGTTGAAATTTGACAGAGCAAAATATATGCCTATTTTACCTACTGACATTTAATTTCCTAGTGTTTTATTCTCTTGCTAACCTATGTTTAAAGCACAACATCTTTTGAACCTATCAGGTTGTGCTCTGTTGAGCATGTTTGGGAATATTGCAGCAGGTTTCAATTAATAGGAATTCCAAAATACATCTGAAATCGGTTTAATACTATGCTTTCTAGGACAACAGTAAAAAAGTTTTCCCATTAGCAGGTTGTTCCTGCATAGATTTAATTAGGCGAGCTGCCCGTTGTGTACTGAGACAGGCTAGTTTAATGGACAGTTTTAAATGACTTTTCTCTGGGTCTCACCTTTTTCCATCTACACAATTATAGATTGAACCTTTTCAGTCTTCACTTTGAATCAATCTGTGCTGGCAGAGCAAGAAAGTTTTAAATGAGTTTTAAATGGACTCTTGCCTGGCACATCACTTTACTCTTTCCTAGAGCCCAACATCTGTCCACAGCTTTGTTCACCTGAGTAAAGGTGACATATGACCTATAAACACAGCTGTTCACTTTCTTAAAAAAGCACCAAACAAAAACACACAAGTTTTTATAGTTAAAGAAGTAATAATCTATATGATTGACAATGATCCTCAAAATGTTAAGAGACAATTTACCTATCAGTACAGCAAAAGATGGTGAAACAGTTCAGTACCTCCAATCAGAGCCGAGTCAGTCCTGATGGCATTGACTAAAGGTTGACCTGAACCAACTGAACCAGACTGGTCTACAGCGGAGAAAGAAAGTAAGTACAGAGGAGAGATGGAAAGAAGGATAGAAGAGCCAATGGGAAAGGTAAAGGGCACCAATAAACAGAAGAGAAGATGTAGAGAGAGTGAAATCAAGAAACGTGAGTGCAGTGAGGGAAAAAATGCATGAATAGAGAACAAAAGCAAAAATGCCCAAAATAAAGGGATCAGATCCCAAAGAAACATGAGAGAAATCCGAGACAAGATCAACATCATCATTCAGAGCAGACAGGGAATACATCAACTCTCTAAATGACTAATAAAGCATCACAAACTGGATGAAAACAAGCCCAGGAGCAAGAAATCCCAAAGGAAACTCCCCCTCTGGGCTCTAAATTAATTAAATCATTGATCACACTGTCATCGTTATCCCCAGTACAAGACCCTACTGTATGTGACTAATGAGTCTTTTATGAGGAAGAAAAGCAGATTTCATGCAGTTTACATAAACACAAATTGAAAAAGAAATAGAGAAAACTGATACAGCAGATACAGATAGACAGAGTTGGAATATATGAGGTCCTGTTTTTAAGTGAAAGGGTGTAAATATCCAGGAAACAAAGCATGATGTTTTTATTTTATTTTTTTATAATTTATGCTTAACATTTGCTGTTGATGGAAACATCTAAATGTTCTTGAGTTATGGAAAAGATTAATTTGTTGCCATTAACTAAAATATGTGCCAATGTGTACTAAGAAATATACGTAAATATCATTTTTACATATAGGACAAATACTCCTGACGAGCTATACACTTACATAACCTCTGTCTCTGCTAAATTTACCCACTTACAAAGCTGCTGTAGTTGAACAAAGTGTTAGCAGAAGCAAGAAAAAAACAAAAAGTGTGAATGAGTTGTCTGTGCAGCTTGTCATTTGCCACAATAGAAGCTTCGGGGTGGACAAGTTAATCCAAAGATACTTTAATGCATCCCAGTCTGGCATGTAAGACTGCACCATTGTTGTAACTGTCAGCTGCACTGACTATGGCTTCTTCTTTGATAAAATATTGTGACATTTTTGTTACTGTCAGCAAAACCAAAACAATTTGTTACATTAAGTCTCCAACTTTCCTTCCCTCTCTTTCCCCCTCTTCTATTCATTTTTAATCAAGCTTCTACAATTTCCTAAAACAGCTGGGCACTGTAGTTTTTTGTTACTTAAACAAGAAGGAGTAGTGCATTTGTTTAATGCAATTTCATCAGATTATTAAACATTTAGTGCTCTAATTTATGACAGCAGCAGGACTGTCTATATGGGATTGAGAGTGTTGTGTTTGTGGTATTGAAGGAACATGTGACCTAATGCAACAGTGTGGTTTATTGATGTGAACGAAAAAAATGAAAAGATGTAACAACAATGGCGCTCTTCAACACAGAGGAATGAGATGCAAATGTAGATTATTTGAATATTTATATTCAAATCTAACCATCAAACATGACTCCTCCCCTCTTACCTGACAGATGGTGAGTGTTTTCAGCTGCGTACGGATTGGCTGAAGCAGGGGATCCGCAGTTGGACTGGACTAGAGGTCCAGTGATGGTGACGGGGCTGGTGTCTGGGTGGAGCAGAGCAGCTTTCAGAGGACTGATGGAATTAAAGTGCACCACGGACAGGCAGCCAGTAAAACCAAGAGACGCCAATCTGGCCAGGTCTGGATCCAACTCGTCAGAATCTGAGCAGAGGAATAAAGTGAGATGGCTGAAAATTTAGCTCTTCTAAAAACATTTATATACAAAAAAGGCTAATTACAGAATTACAGTTTATGACCAAATAAATAAATACTATTGTCACCATTTTCATCATTGTATCAGACTTTAAACAGATGAATACAACAAGACGACATAAAATGCAGGTAGGTTTCCCATGCTCCCCATCTTGGCTTGTTAGCCTTAGACTTACTAATTAAAGTTGAACAAAGTACTAATGGGAATGTTATGTTTTGCAGGTATTTGAAGATAAATTTAAATTTTCAATTCAATTCAATTCAATTTTATTTGTATAGCGCCAAATCACAACATCAGTCATCTCAAGGCACTTTACAGTG
>JAUMHL010000010.1:18831806-18844148 GCA_032362345.1 Sandelia bainsii | reverse complement strand
CCTGCCTTGAATAGGCTCGTTAAGTGAAACAAAGGCAGGGGAGGGGTGTGGGTAGATGTAACAGTCACACCCCTGGCCCTGAAGTGTTGCTCCTTCTGTGCTGGGCCATCCTTCTGTGTAGCAGCTGTTTGGTTTCAGTGTGTACTGCTTGTGGAGGCCCAGTAACATCTATTGACCAACTACACATGGGAATCAAAGAGCTGCGAAACTATTCCACTTATTCATGTACTGAAGTTCCATTATCATGCAGATCTGAATAAGTCGGGGAACGGTATGATCTTTCTAGCTGATAAACCATCCTTTGCCTCACCTTAACTCAGTATGTACAGCACAAACGGACACTGACAGGTTCACTGACACGGCTGTAGAGTCCTGTTAGTCATTCACTCATTAAGCTGAGTACATTTGTTATTTTACTCAACTCAGTGTGGCAGCAGGACACAAACTGACATCAAGTCAGGATACATCATGTTTATCCCTCAACCTATCCAAAAGAATGCCAAATATACAGTCACACGCTCCCGCACTACAGACAGACTGTCAGTGTTTCAGTTTCTACTGTGCTATTACTCCACAAGACAGATGTGCACTCTCACCCTCTATCTGTTCCTTTTATTGACTTAAATCCCTTCATCATTCACCTCCACAGCAATGTAAACAGCAGCTGTGAAAGCTAACATTACTGCTGTCACCTGCGTGTGTGTGTGTGTGTGTGTGTGTGTTCAGATGACTGAGAGGTGACTCTGGATTTTTACTAGGACACATCTGTATGATGGTGACAGCAGCAGAAATCATCAGTGCAGCCTGTAAGCTCCTCTCAGTTGAACCACTCTTCACTCCATTGCCTCATTCCCTCTCTCCATCTTCCTTCTGGGTCCATTAGTTAGACTGATGAATAGCTGAGCTGGTGGGGAAACTACAGAAAATCCACTCCTGATGTTTTTGTTTTTTTTCTGATCTTGATCTGATTTTTTACTTCTGGTTCTACTCTGGTTTAACAGAGGGAAGGACTGATCACATGACATGATAGGGTTAAAATACACTGTTACACTAAAATGAATACGCAAATAAATTCTACCAAATTTATATGAATAACTACTCAATAATTAGTGTAAAATAATGTGTTATAATAACCCTGTTGCTTTAAATACTATATCAAATTTGTTTTTGATAAATATGGATACTAATATGAAGCTACTGACATTTTATTCAGTATTTTTTATTTTTGAGCAATTTCATGCTTAAAACTGCAAGTAAATACAATTTTCAAGCACTAATGGAGTAGAAAATCTTGAGTTGAATTTAATCAAAAGAAAAATATTCAGTAATTTCATGCCTTCTTATGTGGGATCCAGTGAAAACTATAGTTGGTTAAAGGCTTCAAATGAAAATGTTCAAACTCAATACTGACAGACAATTCGCGGTACCATGTAACAACATTGTCTCAAGGTTTTAGTAAACGGCCACTCAACACTTGGACAGAATATACCTTGGCAACGTTAATATTTTATATCTCGCTCCACCTCTGACAGAGCTACTCATAGACAACATGAATAAGTCATGACAGAGCCAATTACTGTCTCACACCAACTCTGTTACAGGTCCCTATCAAGAAATACACAGGTCATGGGTAGAGTGTGGCACTGAAACACCCTAAATTGGTGACACTTTGCAAGGAAGTCTCCATTAAATCTACTGTTTCCTGTTACCATTAGAAAGTGAAATGTCATGTCTTTCTTTGAAACTCAGGCAGACACTAAGTGACTTGATTGTATTTCTTCAGTCAGTTTGGCTTTAACATTTATTCAATAGCTGGGTAACAAGGATGCTGGATCCCAGAGAAGACATATCTGAAAGGTCCAAGATGCGGCTCCTGTAATAATCACGTATGTGTCTGACAATAGTGTGACAAACACTACACATGCTCATAACATGTTTGTCTATATCAAATCAAATTTTATTCATATATCCCAATAGCACAAGTCACTAATTTGTCTTAAGGGGCAAAGCAACAACACATCTGTAGAACGTCTGACATTCATTGTTCATAGACCCTTAAACGAAGAAGGAAAAAACCCCCTCAAAAACCCTTTAACAGGCGGGAAAATGACAGAAACTCCAGATGGACTAGATTCAAGCCTCAGTGTGACACAAGAACTTATAAATTATGACTATATCCAACTTCATAACTGCTGAAGCAGTTTTCTGTTTACATCTCAGCTCAGCACGACTTAGAACTCAGTATGATAAAGTAATTTAATTTTCGTCTTAGCACTAACAACTTTGGCTACATTTATTTCTGTATATTTTTTTTTTATAAAGAAAGCACATGCTGAGTGTTGGATGAGGCCAAACTTCTTAGAGAACACTCGCACTTATTTGAATAACAGCTCTGCGTTAAAAAAAAAAAGCCTTGTCTGTGCTTTTACTGCCTCCTCACTTACTGTGCACTTGGCCCATCACCAGTGACTTGACTGCACTGAACTCTCCATCAGATGTCAGGTTGAAGTCTTCTCTGCCATTTTGATCGATCTGAAATAACCAACACATTTGTTTCATTATCTGAGGGGAAAACTCAGTAACTTCAGTGTCAGCCGTTATTGTCAGTGTAGAGGTCCAAAACTTTGGATATCTAAGTACAGAACTCTATTGTTTATGGTTGAATTCAGCTTTTCCTTTGTATCACTAGTGAAGTGGGATAAATGAGTCCATACTTTCAGTGAAAAACATTCAGTCATCTCGGGTGAAATTCTCAAGTGGAGATTATTTTAATGAGGACTGCTCTACAGAGAAACTCTCACTATGTGGGTGTGGAGAGGAAAACCAGTCAAAGCTAAAACAAAAGTTCCAAAAAAACTTCATCATTTAACACAGAAGTTTGAAGTAAAAAAGTAAAAATGTTTTATTTACTTCAAGTAGATATCACTTTACTTTTCAGCTGGGTAATAAGGTAATAGTAGGGCAATAGTTTGGAAATACTAAGGTAATAGTTAAGTTAATATCAGGGTAATTGTGAGGTAATATGTTATTAGTGACAAGGAAATGGAAGGTAGAAATGTGGTAATAACAATGTAACAGGGTTACTATGTTAATAAAAAAGAAAGTAATATCACATTAAGGCAATATAATTATAACAAGGTATAATTATGCTGGGCATAAGCAATGGCTGTACTGAGGTACTAGGAGGCCAAAAACAATGTGGAAACCAAACAGCCAGAGCTACAGTAATTACTGTACCTGGAAACACACCTGGCTGTTTCTGTGTAATAACCATGAAACAGAGCCGTAAAATACAAAACTACCTGTTTCTACTTTACCCTTTTCTTGATAAAACTGTGTCTGTAGTGATAAGGATGAACAACATGACAGCTTCTTAAAAGCATCTTACTAAGTTTTATTTTTGCTAATTATTACTTAAGGTATGAATGAAGCCAACTAAATCAAAAGTCCAGACATTATTTTAAGTAGTTAAATAACTGGCTTTTCATAGTTTGCTATAAGCAAAAATTGCAAAAATTTTGGCATTTATATCTTGTTTTAAGACCTGCTATAGTCTTTTAGTTCAGACTTCTGAAAACCCAGAAGTGAGGCTGGTATAGCCAGATATTTGTGTAGGTGGCTCAAGGGAAACATTTGCTCGCTCACACCGCAAATTATACATGATAACTTCTTCATATGGCCAGGCAACAGTATACTTCAACTCTTGTGCTGGAATGGCCCCTGAACATGGGATAAAGAAGTCTAATAAGTCTTTAAAATAGGACTGAAATGTACAACACACCCGCTAGAAATCCTTACTACATTAAAAAAAAAACTGACAGCTACACATTTAAATGGTTGTAAATAAGAATGTGTGAAAAATTGTACATGTTGAATATGTTATTATTGTTGTGATAATAGAGCGAAAGTGGTTACAGGAAAACTCCAGGTAAAGCTTTCTTGCCTTACACTGTATATTAGATTTATTTTTCAAACTGATTTCTAGATATTGTAACCTGGAGTATTTCTCCTCTGGTGTCTGAACTGAGTGGACAAACTGGAGCATGCTGCGAGATGAACAGGAAACCCTCAAGAGGAAAGCAGTGGACTCTGGCCTCACTGGTAATGGTATGAACACAGAGAACTCAGTGTATGGGCAGCACAGAGTGATTTAGACTTCACTGAGTCATTTTTCATTGGGACATCTGCTCAAGGGAGAGGATGTGACACTGTCCACTTGTGAAAGCAGTGTGGAGATTGCATGCCTGTAGCCATCAGGAAACCGCTCAGTGAAACTCTTGTTGAGGTTCATCTGATGTCCCAGAAGGATGATGCTAACAATATAATGACTCAAAATGATGGAAACTGGCAAGATGAAACGCACCTCATATTTCACTATTGCACTGCAACGGAGAGAATCAGGAGGCTGCACCAGTGCAAGTCGAGGTCACCTTGTACTTCATCTCACTGTGATTTATATATAATTATACAACCATTCAGGCTTTTAGTTTACCTCATATCATCTGAGGCTGTTAACAAGATAAGAGATTCAGTAAAAGTATTCACATACGATTAAGATGCTTCATATTTCATCTGGAGCTCTTCTAATGTGTAGCTTGTCCCCGCAGCCCTGCTGTCATAACTGGGGTTTTATTATCGCTGAGAGCAATAGCGCAGAAGGGATTCTGTATAATAATCGGTCAAGAGTGGGGAACAAACACCCACACGTGGCCTACCATGTGTCTCTGGCAAGTCATCAGTACCTGTATTATGTATGTAACATTTTACTCAATTATACACAAACTATTCAGAGTGATAGAAGGCAGGTAATGCAATATCAGGTGCTTGTTGTCATAACTTATGTTCATGTTGGTAGCATGGATGCTCAAAGCTACACGGTATATGATGTAGTTTGGAAGTTAAAAGGCTTTTCCACCTAAATTGTTTTCTCTGTAGTGCTGTAACAGTACCAGTCTGTGGAGGTACTACATAAAGAGTAAACCACTAGTGATTTGAGTGAGCACAAACACATTTGATCATTGTTCAGTCTGCAGGTCAACACTTGATAGAAACGTACACATTGTAAAGAGTAGAATTAGATTTTGGGACCCACAGTTCAGACTGATTTATTTCTGAATCTCTGAGTTTATTTTTTCCAGCTACTTTGGTATGTTCTGAGCATTTGTATACTCTCCCCGAACCTTTTGTGGGTTTTCTCCAGGTACTCCACTTTTCACCCAAAGACATGCAGTTAAATTGGTGATTCTAAATTGCCTATAGGCGTGAATGTGAGTGTGTATGGCTGCCTGTCTCTATATGGCTCTTTTGCAGGCTAAAATTGTCTGCTATGCTTATGCTTCTGTTCTCAACTCTTCACAAATCTAATACAAATCTTCTTCCCCTGCACTCTCTCAACTGAACAGTGCTCAAAGTTAGTTTTGTGCTTGCTCAGATTTTTTGTCATCCACATTACGATGCACTATATATTACGGCAATAGCTGGGTGTGATACTGTGTGTGTGTGTGTTTTACCTGCACAGACACAGAGTCTGTCATTCTCTTGATGCTAACAGTGTGCAGCTGCCCGTTGGCCAGGCTCCTCACTCTGCTCCTCAACACTTCAGCTTCTCTGCTGCTGTCCAGCTTGTATCTCACCTCCAGCTTATCTTCACACAGAGCACACACACAGACACCACTTTCCAATTTAAACTTTTTTTCTTGATGGAAACATCCAGGACTTTTAAACTAATCTTTACTTTTTAAAGTTTTTTTTAAAGATGTATTTTTCACCTCAGTGAGTGAATCTGAATGATGAGTATCAGAGTTAATAAAGCTTTACATATTAAGAGGATTAAAAGTTAATTCCCTATCTATAACAACACTCCAAATCTAATTAATTTGATGAGGTCTTTAATAATATTCAGAGCATTAAGATTGAATGCTTTAAGATTTACTGTAAGCCCTTTGATGTCAGAAAATTGCACATTGTCCTTCAGATGCATGCATAATAAATGCCATAGCATTTATTATAATTTCCAAGTACATAAATTAATTTATTCATGTAATTCATTATATTTTTACAAGGGAGTATTTGCCAAAAAGCAATAATTATTTGGTATAATAGCTCATCTAGTTAGCCGTTGGTTCTGATAATAAATGTAAGTATTCTTGAAGACAGGCTCTAAGTGGCTGACAAGGAATTTCTGTGTTTAGGCTGAGGAAGGTTTAACTGCAGCTGAGGGCAAAATGAGCTGAACAGAAAGCTCTCAGGGATTTAATTGCACTCCAAGGTCAGCACGAAAACCCTACTGCTCTGCTGTCCATCAGCTTTCTCTGAGTCATTAATACCAGAAAAAATCAATTTACAGCTAATCAAGCACCAAAGTGCTGGTTTTACTGACTTCTGGTTGCTGAAAATGTGAGTTTAAAGACAAAGTGCCTCCTACTGCTCTTAAAAGCTAAACTCAAAACATAATGATTTGACTAAAAAGTCACATCAGCAAATTTCCTGTTTTATTCAGCAGCACACTGACCTGCCACCCATTAGCTGCTCAGCAAACTTTTATTCCCTCAGCATCACTCATCAGGTCTGAATAAAGACCAGTGGACACCAGCCTGTGACAAAACCTACAGTAATAGTCGACCCAGCTGGACAGATGAAAAGGCAGCAGAGGTTGACGAGGTAAGTCAAGGGAGAGAAAAGATCTGACAGATGCTGATAGATCTGGTAAAGCTGCAGAGTACATGATGGGGAGGATAAGGGAGGAAGAGAGGTCAATATTGGGAGATGATGACAGGAAAGGAGGAGAAGATGAGAGGCAGAGGGGAGGAGAGGTGTGATGTCAGGCTGGGAGAAGATGAGAGAAGAGGCCAGTATTTGGAAAAAGTTGAGGGAGGAAAAGGAAAAATCTTGGCAGGATTTTGAAAAAGTGGATAAAAGTAATATAAAAGTAATAAGCAAGAAGGAAACGATGGAGAAGTTAAGAGATGTGATTAACTAAAAAGGGAGGTGGGGTTCAGAGGGTGAGAGAATGCTGGCAGGGAAATGGAGGCAAACAGGAAGAGAGGGGTATAAGAAGCTTTTCATAAATAATAAAGGACACTCAACATGAAATCTAAATGACCTGGAGGAAAGGAGGAAAAAAATTGTGAAAAAGAAGAGAGAGAGGGAGAAGTGATGAGGTGTTTAAGAGGCTTTTTCTAAAAAGAAACACTTTGAATCTTGTGCACAATTTAAATTAAACAAAATCTTGAGAAAAAAAATCAGGATAGATAAGAAGAAGCTCCAACTCAAGCCTGAACACCCACCAAAAAAATCTTTCAAAATAAAAGCCTCGGCTGCATCCTCCTTACCGTACTTATTGATGAGCAGAGCCAGATACTCTCTGTAGTAGGAGCTGACATAGAGCAGCAGAGCCGGACTCTGGTTCGTCCTGAAGCTCAGGGAGACGTTCTCTCCTCTCAGGGTCATGTCACTGTAGATGGAGGATGGCAGAGCACTGCTGTTCCTGATTAACTCGTATGGCTCCTTGAAGGTGTAGCTGACAGATGTACCCGACCGGAAGCTGGCTGACACCTCTGGAGAAAGATGGAGACGGTCACTCATTACAGATGTTTACTTGCCAATATCAGATACGGACAAGAAAAATGATGCCATATATAAAAAGATGTTTTTTGGAAACTATGGGGGCAATTCTTTCTACTAAATAGTAGCACATTTATAAAAAAAAAAGACTTTTGTATTTCAACCTCTGAGAAAAGGATGACGAGACTGAGAAGGTTATGTGATCAGTGCCACTTACATAGGTCACATTGGTTAGGCAGAAATACTGGTGTGAGTGGCATAAGGTTACAGTTTTTTTTTGTTCTTTTTTTTGTGCGCAGCCATGTAAGCTTTAAGAATATAAAGGAGAATTTAGAGTCATCTTTCAGAGTGTGGAAGCTTTTCTTTTTACTTTAGGTTGGATTTCTTGCTGAGTGCACCTGACTAGTACCTGAAGCACAGTTGTTACTTTTGAAGTGGAAGAAAAGCAGTACTGCCATTGATTTTTCTTTAGAGCTAGCTGACCCAGAACACTTTCCCCACATGTTACTGTTAGAAAGAAATTGCTGTTAAACAATGAAGAACTTTTACTGAATGCAGTGGTGCAAAACACACTACGCAGGCAGCAGTATTGTACTTATGTCCAGTACTGAAGTGCTGCAACATTACAATGTTGTTGTTGTACATTGCATCAGTTACATCAATATACCACATATAATAATCTTACAAAACACTTCGTTTCATGTTAAACCTCTCTATTACAATCTTTGTTTGATCATTTTATAGTAAATCTTTAAATAGTCACTACCATGCCCAAAGAACAAAATAACAGATCATAAAAACAAGATTTTTATGATTTTATGCAATCCAACACAACAAAACCCCCCAAAATGCCTTAAAGATCATTCAGATGAATCCATACTTTTCTGACTGTTTCAGTAAAAATGTAACACTGAAACCTTCATCAAGATCATTATTAGTACAGGTTTGTTATATAATGGTTCATTACATTCTGTTCAACCCTAGTCATTGAGTTTTCCTCTTCATGAACATCATTCGTTTCACTTTGCAACATCTCTTTTGTTTTTCCTTTAGTAGAATTGTTGTTCTAATAATAATTTCCCCCCAATTTTCCCACTCATGTCTTCAGTACCTTTCCACTGTTGTTTTAGCCCAGTAAAATTTTAAAAACACAAACAACTATACAAGCTCCCGTTAGACTGCTAATTAGATTGCTACAGAACACAAGTTCCTCAGAATACAAGTATAAGAAAGTTTTTATTATGCTAATTACAGAAATCCGTGTTTGAAGATGTCCGACAGCTACAGTATATCCATGCAGGATTTCCCAGACACATCAAAGCAAATCATATTCATAGACAGACAGATACAGAGAACTACAGTAGATAGAGGAGAGTGAAGAAGCTGTTGGGAAGAGGGCAAAGCGAGTCCTCTTATAATTGCTGAACTTATTTAAGTTGTTGAACTCAGATATAAAGTTCAATGTGATGACGCATTTCTTAATGCAAAGACTTTAACATCAAACAAGTGATTTTAAATAGACTGCAATACATCAAACAGATGTGATTTGCATTAAACCTTTGATGTCACAATGTGGTTAAGTACTTCTTGGTGAGTGTTAAGTGCTTTAAAAGATTCACTGACATGATTTCTAACCTTTAAACAACAGCAGAAAAACACCAACATGAATATTCTGTATAACAATCTGTCTCTCCCTCCTGTCATCTTTATTTTTTATCATATTTCCATCCTTTGAGTTATGTAAAGTACTTTATGAGAAGCTATCCCATTAGAATGATATAGAAATAACTGCCCGTATGCGGTAAATCAATTTATTTTTATGGAGACAGACGTTCAGGGTTGGTCGGCAGAGTCAAAGACAATTACCTGCTTCAATGCTTTTATTCTCCTCCTAAAGAAACCATATGCAGACACACACAATAACATCAGAGTAGCTTTAACCTTTCTGCTGGATATAAATTATGTGCCACCTACAGTAAATCTAAAGCGGACAGGAGGGCATAGAAGCAAAAAGTGACAATGTGCAACATGCTGTAAAGTGGTTAGGCAGGTATCGACAAAGAGGTCAAGGCAGGCAGCACCTCTGATGTTAAAGAGAAATCCCTTTTAATGGCTAAGAACTCTGTCACTCCACCAACCCTAAAACAAATAGACAAACTGCTCTACCTGATGAGCCACAAAGCTCGCTCACTGTATAATGTATGTGTGTACCTGTTTGGCAGAAGACGCCAGTGTATGCCGACAGGCCACAGTCACAGTGGAAGCTGTTGGTTCTCTCCACACAGTGGCCCTGGTTCTGGCAGAGTGAGCCGTAGCTGCTGCAGTGACCTGGGCAGCCCGGATGAACCCCAGGTGTGATCTTTGCCCTCTCCTCCAGGTCCAGGGTGACGCCGTTCAGCTGCAGAGAGCGAATACAGCCACGAAAGCCCTTCTGTCTGGATGCAGTGCCTCCTGATAGCATAAGAAACAGTGCATGTTTTTCATGCAGAGGGATGAGATGTTTCACTTTAAACTTCCAGTGTAGCTAAAACTACTATGTCACTAAAATCATAAGAAATCAACATCAAGACATAAAATCTACTTGGGACATATTTCTCTGTCTTCATCTCTCCTTCTCTTTATTTCTTTGTCTGTTGGCGTCTGTATGTTTTTCTTTCTCTCTAGTTTTCCATTTCTCCTCCTCCTGTCTTCTACAGAAGATCCGAATGTCCCCTCTGCTCCAAACTGTCAACGCACATTTTATCAAATCAAGGGACAAAACCACAATGAGGCAACACACTATAAATGGAAAACTGATTCGCGGACATAACTTTCATCTCTTTACTTTGCAGACGCTTTTATCCAAAGCGACTTACAAGGAGCTGTCTTGCTCAAGGACACACCTGGTATGGGGGATGGGCTAGGAGTCTGGGCTTTCCTTCCCTAACTATCACTTTGCTTTGCACCATCTCCACTACCGTGCTTCCAATTTATAAGATTTTTTTATAATGACTGCAGACCTGAGGACAGTGAAACAATTTCAAAATCACATCCACCTTTACACACACACACACACACACACTGAGCTCCATACAGTACATGTTTGTAATGGCACAGCATGAGCTGAAACCTGACAGTTTGTCATTTCTGCAAAGATCAGATTGAAACTCTCATTGTCCTCCGAGGTCAGACCTGCTGCCACTTTAATCTAACAATTCAAAGGTGACAACTTCCTATTGTTTAGCAGCCGCAGTAGCTTTTCACACCAATAAATCACTGAGATCTGTGTGACTCTCCCCTCTCCAAACTGTAAATTATTGAAATAGGTCTAAAACACAAAAAGAGCAATAACACAAAATTGATAATAACCTCAATCTTTTTAAGTTGAAAGAAAAGTGACGAGTACTTTAACCTGACATGCAAATATTTTGAATGCATATAAATATTTTGACAAATGTGAATTAATAAAGCAGTGTGCTTTGTGACACTGAAAGTAAAGTGAAAGATGAGAAATGGGCAGGGTTAGTTCACTAAAGTAATGTTTGGAGTCACAATGGAAAAACTAAAGAGTTGATTGAGACTGAGATTTTCAAAACCTTTCAGTAGAATCTTGATATTTAGATAAACAGTAATGGACATGCTGCATGAACAGAACTAGGAAAATAATAAAATAAGAAGTATATAAAATTAGTAGACTTAATGTCTCAGAATTACTTGTTAAAGACTTTTATATTTATTTTCTGCATACCAATCACACATCAGCCTACATATCCAGACACTCCACATCACAACATTCAATGGGCGTCATCACTTGTTTTCAGAACCACAAATGTTGCTTAATGGGACTTTTCTCCACGTTCTAGATGGATCCATAGGCTGTTACCACAATAAACTATAATGAACACAGAGCTTATTAGATTTTGACACAAAAACTACTTGGTTAGGTTTAGGGAACAATCATGGTTTAAATAATCCCTACTAAGTAATTGGTTTCAAATATTTAAGCTGTTTCAACAGAAAGAACTTTACACAGTAACAATAGTCTGTAGAAATGAAGTTACAGAAATCACTTCTGGGATGGAAAAATAATTAATAAAAAACGTAAACGTGAAGATGAAAGCAAAGATCAGAGAATCCAAATGCAAATAAACTCCACCTCTGACCAAAAGAGCAGGGCTAACAAGATGATTACAGTCCATCAACGCAAGATCATAGTGAGAGGACGATCTGTACTGAAGCTCACAGCATGAGTCCATGGCAGAGTAAGCTGGGCAGCAAGCAGCAGAGTCTAGGATCAATGAAATTGGAAAAGCAATCCTATAGCTTATAAATCCATGCAGGGCAATAACATGGATTGTTGATTGAGACAACTTCACCACTTTATAAATTTGTACACGGAATAATTACGACTCATAAATACTCTGATTATGTAATTATGGCTTATGAAATCATAAAAGACAATCCAGTGTTTCATAATAAATACAACTAAGTAGACTGACATAAATCTATGTCTTATAAATGCAGACACACACACACACTATAATCCACTTTATTAAAATGCATAAAACTTTTTTTTAAAATTAGTTGAAGACAAGATTATCTGTCATAAATAAGCTTTACATGATCACATAGTGTCTGCAGCAGATAGATAGTTATAAAACCACAAAATTGCTACGTTATGTATGTATTAGTGCTGGGCAGCAATTAAAAATTGTAATCACACGACTTTTCTGCAATTAATCGCACTGTTACGGGCAAAATTGAATAATGAATTCAAAAGTAGTTTATTGCGCACGTTTA
>JAUMHL010000010.1:18793813-18814251 GCA_032362345.1 Sandelia bainsii | reverse complement strand
ACATTCATTCTGATCAATTTGATGTTATGAAATCTGCTTTTCTTTCACAAACATGGTCATTTCTATGTGTGTCCAAAATTTTGACTGGTAGTGTATGTAAAAGACAAAAAAAAGGTTGAATATTGGTTGATAAGAAAGTTTTCTGCAAATTTAGCAAATGGTATCAGTTGGTTAAATACCGTAAAAAAAAATACTTTCTTTAAAAACCAATTGTGATGACACAGACTCATTAATAATTCCTAGCTTAACCTCTCCAACAGCAAATATCCGATGTACACTCTGTGGATTGACAATGGACATTCCTGTGATAAATGGGTTCATTGGATTTAGTCTTGTTTTGTTTTGTCTTGGTCTAAGTGTTGCTCTTTGTCCTTTACTTGATGCCCTCAAAATGCAATAGACAGTCCTTGTGGGTTCTAATGCTACTCTCTCTGCTCTACTTCTACTGTGTGCTACACAACACCACACTATGCCGTGTGAGAGTCTGTGAGTCTGATATCAACAGCACCTCGCTACAATAAGATGCATTTGGAGCACGTTTCTACTAAAAGATTTGTAGCATACTGTAGTCTTAAGTATGCAAGTTACAATAAGATTAGTAGTATGAGTATTAAAAATTAGTGTATAATGTTCAGGGGTTAATTTGGGGCATTTGGGTTTTTTTTTATTAGTGAGTTATTTGACTCAAAACAAGCATCATATATCATATATCCTCAGTGTTTTAAGTCTCATTCATTAGGCAACATGTCACTTTCGGTAGATACCTTTCTAATTACAGGGAGCAATGTTCAATTAATGCAATAAATGATTATACCAGATAAGAGCTACACCAGAGGAAATAGCAAAGCAGAAACAATATCATATGTGTCTCAAGGAAAACGTCAACAAAGAATGCATTTTGATATTCTTAACTGTGTTGGACAGATAACAGCAGGAACTTCAATCTTTACCTTTATGTATTTTCACAACTGAAAATTAATACCAACAGTCACCAGAATGACCGAGGGTTAAAGTGTTGGTTTCAGAGTTTCCCCTACTGCTAATTTAGCTTTATCACTTACCTACATTATAGTTTAGTCACTGGACCTGAAATCCAATCCAATATTAACTAGTATCCAAGATTTTACTGTTTAAATATGTGTATATATGTTTTTGGAAACTGACCTGTCAATGATTCCACACATGTCAATTTGCAGGTTGCTGTAGTTTCCCAGCTGCTTTCGCTGCACCATGATCAGATCCACCCGTTGATTGTCCAGAGTCAGGAGACGCATGCAGCCCTGAAAGACGTTGAATGGGTTTCTGCATTCCTGACCGTCATCCCCAACAGGACAACCTGAACAGAAATGAGTCGGATCACTCAGATACAGTAAAACTACAGTATAAAAACTGTAATATAATATAATGTAAACTGAAACATATAGGATAGGTTAATCTCACTATTAGTTCCCAAAATTTAATGCTGCATGACTGGTAGGGATATATGGCTTTTGGATGTGATTATTCAGTGCAAACTCTATTTTAGATTCTATACTGACTCTAGTGTTCAGCAACTTTCTCATGGCCATTTGACACTTGACATGGTTTAATAGCTAAGAAAGACAAGGTTGACTTGTTCCACTCTTACCACCAAAGAAGAGGTGACTTTCTATGCTGACAGGAAATGAAGGGCTGGCGTGAGCAATGCCTCCTTCTTCTTTATCCACAGTCAAGGTTAGATGACCTCGTGTGGCGTGCAGCTCGACCACATGCCACTGACCGTCGTTCAGAGAAGAACCTGGAAACCAGATACCCATTACCACACATTGCTGGAAAAATTGATTATTTTTTAAATGTGCTCCTGGCTGTGTATTGATCCGTTAAGACCTGCAGCAGATGTTGTAAGATTTTTGCTCCAAGGCAGAGGGAAAGTCTGGACACTTACGTCATAAAGATCAAATTAAATATCCTCTCACACTGCAGTATGCCACACACGCACCACATTACAGCCTCATCTAGAAGAATATTATAAGGCAAGACCAAACAATTATTAGGGAAATGAGGAACAGTGTTTGATTTTGTGTGTACTTGGTACAAATGGATTGCAGTTGAGTCAAGATCACATACAAGTGTACTTTAGGAGTTAAGGGACTAGATCAATATCTCATTATCTCCTCTATTTTTCTCACTGACAACACCCCTGTCATCTTACAATGCCACTGGTGTTCTGTCAGAGTGATGTGGATGTGATATGTGACTAGAGCTCCTACAGTAATGATAATACAAGTGATAATGATGTAAATATTGGACTAAGTGCAGTTCTTAGAGACTTTGTTATAGAGAGATATACTGCCCCAATTTATTAAAGAAATGGTCATAATTTACCTGCACTTGTCCAATCACAGCTTAACAACCATAAGAGTTAGAATGTTCCCACATGGTGAAGTGGCTCAAGAGTGATATTGTGCATTTAAAGTGTTCAGAGGGTTATAGAGGTCAGTCACGATATTAAATGCACCTTGTGGTTTTAATGCTGTGGTGGACAAGTCTCACCAAGGGCACTCCGCAGCTCTGCCACCCCTTATGCAGCAAGTGTACAGTGTGTTCTGATACCTGTCGATCATAACCAGCACTACATTTTGCCTTGCTGTCCCCTGTCTACCACAACATTAAAACCACCAGGTGCACTTAATGTTGTAGGTGATCAGTGATCTGTTTTCATCACCTTTCCAACACTAAAACTGTGTGCTATTGACAGTAATTTTACCCAGTAAAACCAACAGTCACTGGCTATGCAAACTACTAACTACTAGCTTAACCAGTCATGGTTCTAAGTGGTGTAGAAGTTTCGATTAAGGGTTTGGGCGAAACCTGACCTGCACTGAGCTCCAGCAGTGACCTGCCAGCTTTATGAATGTGTAGTCGAAGTCTGGCCTCGCTTAGGTACAGCCAGACCACACCACCTTGCTGGGGGAGGTCAAAGGTGAGCAGAAGTCCCGCCTTGTTCCACGTCCTGAACTGAAAAGCTACGGACAAGCCCACCTGAGAGGACGCCATCACTCCCGGCAACTGAAGGAAGCTTTGAGGGCCAGGGAATGTCACAGCGACAGAAACTGGCTCAGCACAAGCGAAGGTCACATTGCCCTGAAAGCGAAGCATGCAGAAAAAAAAGATTACTAGAATGATCACACAAAATAAACATTAATATTAATCATTTGTAGAGGTTGTTGTTGACCTCATCAACAAGTCTTCTTAAAGAGGGCAGTGGTATTACCATAATAACAGCAAAGCTTGGGATATGATTGGGAAAGCAAACTAAAAGTAGTAAAGTCATATAATTTGGTCTTGAGAGAGATGAGAACAAAAATAAAAGAAAGACACTACAACCAGCACTACAATATCCTGACATCTCTGTTACAGTCCATTGTTTTGAGTAGAAATAATGACACCAGGTCCATTGCTAAAGCTGCAGTAGTAATATATTACAGTCTTGGCTCTCTGCTGGGAATATCAGCCTGCTATCTTTATAATGCTCTGGAAACACAGATGACAGCTAAAAGCCTTTTGTGGTGCAGTTAAAGTGATGTCCAATAATTCATGTGCTGCTGCACAATACAAAGTAAAAAGTTACCTTAAAACTCTCAACAGCATTTAGGCTCCAGCACAAATGCACAAATCCTTCTTCAGCTCCTTTTATTGTCTTTGTATTAATTCTATCCTGAGAGCTGTATGAAGCAAGATTTAGTCTCTGTATTAAACTGGACCATAACGTTGTGACTACTAACTTAAGAGTCACAGCCCCAAATGGGCTCTATTAGTTCTTCAGCCACACAATTGATCTCTGCACCTCTTTATCAAGGATTCGTGTTTTATTTTTGGCTGGTGTCTGGATCTTTACTGTAATGAGAAAGCATTTATTATTCCATAACGATGCTTAACATCCTCTCCCCAGTGAGCCACTCATCCACTCATTTTGCATGCAGAAACATCTGAGTGTCCTAACGGTCTGGATGAGAAGACAGAGTGAGAGTCTAAGTGTCTATACTCTTTGTCATGGGTTCATTAACCAGCTAGCAGCTCATTAAGCAACAGCAGCAGCCTGATTAACAGTATCTGCTGTCTGAGTGGTAAAGCCAGTGTTTTACCACTACCACTCAAATCTCAGTGGGTACAAAAGGAACACAGCTATCTTTGTATGGACATTCATTGACCTGTGTGTTCCCTAGCCCCTAACCATCAACCAAAGTATTAACCCTCCAACATCTCTTTGAAGGGGTGCAAGAAAGTGAGGATCATTCTCACTTTTTAAAAATGTCCTCACTACAATACTTGAGACAAGTCAACATGACACACCAAAAACTCTAATACCATAATTATGTACGTGCTAGTATACAATGTTCTGAGTAATTGGTTTGTAATAAAAAGTGACAGGAAATGTAATAATAATAGATACTTTATTAATCCCCTTGAAGAATTTCATGTGGACAGGCAGTTGCATTTAAGGTGTCAAGGGTTCAGGCTTCAGTGCCTTGTCTGAGGACAGCTCGACATGTAACCCAGTCCTGGGGTTTATGAATGACTGCTCTACCAACCGACCACAGACACCCAGTAGTAAACTACACCGTGTAGTTTCTCAGTGTTGAACTACCGAAACGAATTTTACTGAGGGCGCCATTTTGAGACAACCCTCAGTTTAGAAAAGCCTGAAAACAAAACGCCTCTCCATGATGACTGTGCTCACATCCAGATATCCAAATACAAGTAAAGGAGGAAGCTCAGATTTTCTTGATAAAAAGCACTATAACATTTACATTTCTCAACTAATTTCATACATTCATTATCTTAACTGCTTGTCCTCTTAAGGGTCACAGGAGTGCCAGAGTCTATCCCAGCTGTCATTGGGCGAGAGGCGGGGCACACCCTGGACAGATCGTCAGTCCATCGCAGGGCTCACATATAGGGACAAACAGCCATTCACACTCACATTCACACCTATGGACAATTTAGAGTCACCAATTTGCTTTAATGGGCGTAACGTAAAGGTGCAAGCCACCACCACCTACAGTACGAGACTGTGTAACATCATGGTTTTATTAAGATTATTAAATGTTACAGTACCCTGTTGCATGTTTGGAAAAGTCTCAAACATTCTTTTAACAAACTGTAACACTACTTAAATTATATTGATACTGTACAAAGTGTAAATAGTATTTAGCTGAATAAATTTAATTAACTTAGCCTAGCTGTAACTTGGTGTTTATTGTGATTAGTTGAATGCACTTACTATTGCAGTAACTTGGTGATCATTGTGTTTTGCTAGATCTATCAAGTTGAGGCCATTGTACAGCAGATTTTCCACACAGCCATGGAAGTTCCTCTTGGATGTGGCTGGTTTCTGAGAACTGAGGCTGTGGACAGCCCCCAGACTCAGCTGTATTGGCACAAAAACACAAAAGGTTATAGGCGCATTAAATATTACAAGCCCAGTCTTCAATTTTACAAAGACGACAAATGTATTTACCTGCATTTATGTATACATTTGTATTAGAATTTGTCAGATCATGAAAGTTACAGTAATAAACACAGTTTATTTTAACTAATAACCCCAAAAAGTCATTACATACAGTGTAGGTTGGAAAGAGTACTGATGACATCAGCAAAAGCTACTAGAAGTCCCTAAACATTGCATTAAACCTGCTGCAGAATGACTACAAACAAAGAGAGTCTGCCCTATGGAGTGGTCCAGTTGGTGCCCAGACCTTCATAAGAATATGGCTGAGCTTAAGCAGCAGCTGTGAATGTTTAATGGGTCATTGTGTCTTTGTCTATACCTGTAATGTTACACATTAAATCACATTGTCATATCAGATAACTCTTAAGGGTTCACATACTGCCACTGTATAATGTAGCTACAGTAGTTTTGAACTTTAAGCTAAAGCTTGAGGTTGAAAGTGTGAGGTGTATGTGCATGTATGTAATGTGTTTTCCTTGTTGTAATGTACAGTACATTTCACCACACCTGTTGAATGTCCCAGTTGTTGAACTCTGCAGGGATTTGAACCCTCTTTGTATGTTTGTCCACAGTAAGGTTGTGATGAGAGCTACGTCTCTCCATTACTACATGGTGCCATTGCTGATCATCCAACAAGCTGCCAAGGGAAGCAAGACTTCGTGGTTCAGAGGATGAAGCTCCACCTTGAATGGAAGAGGTGGAGAAGAACAGAACAGTAAAAGTGATGGTGACAAGAGGGAGTGTAGAAAGAGACAGTTTTCCACTATTTGACCTTGTGAGAGAGTTGGACACCGGTGTGCTAAGAAATGTCATGATTATTTAAATTTTTTTCAGCAGATTGGATCACCGTGAGGTCATCCTCTCATGTCTTTTTAAAGACATGTGATAAAACCTTATGTAAAAGGAAATGTAGAAGGGATGTATGGCAACACACCATCAATGATAGATCAAAGGTCTAGCACTAAATTAGTGCATATATTTCCACATTCCCCAAAGTACTAGGTAGAGAAGGAACAGTAGAAAGAGTCAGTCAGCCATTAAATATGTGTTAGATAAGAGACAATCACATCATCACAAAGAACAACAGACACAGCTTGGAAGATGATGGACAAATATGTCTTTGATAGTTCTGTCCCCTCTGTGAGAGGATATATTGCAATGTGGATGGGACAAGCGGCTTCATCTCGAGAGAGACAAATAGGATGTGGACCTGGTCCTGTCAAGACATTTATTGTGACAAGTTACTTGGTTAGAGTCTGCTTGAGTGGAAAGAGACAGCGCATTCAATTTAGGTTAGCGAGAGTTAAAAACAAATGGGATATTTATTGGCACTGACTAATGGAACACTTGTTATGTTAGGACCTTATGATAGCCTGGAAAGAGAAAACAGGAATCAATATGAGAAATCGGTGGGCAAACAAATATAAAATGAATTGGCATTAATATAAAGAGCTCTCTCGCGCGTTGACAACTACTCCTATTCTATCTTTAAGTAGCAATAATCACACAAGTAGATTTGTGTCTGGGTAGTCAGTAATTTAATTTTTTTGAACCAATTAGGAAAAAACTGTGGTGTGGAATATGAAACCACAACAGTGTCCCATGTGTAAAGCTTACTGGAAATGGGTCCTTAGGCAATATTATGCGAACTGTGATGGGATCACAGAAAATCAATAGGTTACTTTCTAATGGGAGGATGAACGTGCACAGAAAATATGAACAACTAGTCAGCTGTGAATACATTTAAAAGATCAGTGTGGTGGAAAGGTTATGGGCTCTCAAAAATCAAAACATGTTTCATCCAAGTTTAATGTACACATCAAATTTTAATGTGGTTTGCTCTCAAGACAAGTTTATATTTCCACCTTGTGCGAGTATTTGGAGCTCTAGAAAATCCCAGTGATTCCAACAGTGTTTATTAATCTGGATGTAACACTGCTGCTAATGAAGAGATGCTAAACTGATTTGTAAAAAACTCCTAATTACTACAAAAATTTTTATTAATGTTGTAAGGGGTCAGAGTAAGCGTGTGTTTACTTTATTCTTGCAGCCTCTGCTGAACAGTTTCTGCTTTTGTCCTCCAAAGTAACATTGCATCATATCCTGCCTGCAATTTCATTACAGCTAAATCTTATCACTGTACGTATAGGAAGACAGTGACAGCCTTTATCAGCAGTTGCTGGAATAAGCTCCAAACATGATTTTCAAACCGTAAACACATTTTGGGAAAAGAAAAATGTCAACACACTGATAGTCCATTACAATTTAATGCAACTAGTGTGTTCTTTTATAGGTGTGTGTCTCTTAGGGGAGGTGTGGATAGATGATTTTTCTGACTTATCATTATAACCTAAAAGAATTGTCTCTGCATGTTCTAGTGTTTGCTGTTGGAAGGTACTTTGTTGTTCTACTGCTTACTCATTGGGCTTTGAATACTGGTAGGTATCCGGCTTGGCTCTCTCGTCTGTCATCCGTCTCCCATCACTCTGCTCTGCCTCTATTCACCCTAATCAGCCAGTAATCCGTATAATCATTGTCACCTGTTCACCTCCCTTTAAAAGCAGGTCTGCCAGCCTCACTCTCCAGCCTCATTGTCTGCTAACCTGTCTACAGAAGCAACTTTCCAGCACTTGAACGTTGAACCCGATCCTTTGTTTTTGAATCAGACCTTGCGTTCTGCCTCTGACCCTCTCTGATATCATGAGTGACTGGTTTTTCTGACTTTGGATCTGACTATTAACCCTGTTTTCTGGATATCGGACCTGTGTCTCTGTGTATGTTTATCTCTCTGTTAATGAAAATGACCCTGATCTGGATCTTGGATCTGTCTCTGCTCTAGAAATCCCCTGTCTGGTGAGTAACTTGGATTATTGGATGTCTCTCTGAGGCGGCAAGGTGGTGTAGTGGTTAGCACTATCGCCTTAGAGCTAGAAGGACCCAGGTTTGATCCCTGGGTCGACCGGGTGCCTTTCTGTGTGGAGTTCGCATGTTCTCCCTGTGTCTGTGTGGGTTTTCTCCGGGTACTCCGGCTTCCTCCCACCATCCAAAGACACGTATGTTAGGTTAATTGGTGACTCTAAATTGTCATGTGTTAAACTGGTTGTATAACACATGGTTGTTTGTCTTTATATGTTGGCCCTGCGATAGACTGGCGACCTGTGCAGGGTGTAGCCCGCCTCTCACCCGGTGACAGCTGGGATGGGCTCCAGCACTCCCGCGACCCTTGCGAGGAAAAGCGGTTAATGGATAATGGATAGATGGATGGATGGATCTCTGTTTTTCACTTGTTCGGACTCTGACCTGTTCTCTCTGTAATCGGGAATCCTCTCTCCTCTGGACCTCACTCTGACCCCTTTTCTGGACTATTGGACCCCTTGTGTTCTTCCGACTCTCTCTACCTCACCTCTCCTGAACGTATTACTAACCTGTTTTCATCATCCTCCTGAGTCTCATTCCAGCTCAGTTCGTCACCTGTCTCCACTCACCCTTATCATCAATCTCCTGGACTCCATTACCCATCAGCCACTTCTCACCACACTTCCTGTTATCTCCAAACTTCAGTTCCATCATCCTCATCTCCACCTACCAGCTTCCAGTTCATCGTTCTCTTCCCTCCTCTCCTCCTAACAGTCTCTTCACCAGAAACTCATGAGTTATGAGCCAGACAACCCAACAATAAACTGACCTCTACATCGAATGCCTAATTACATTCTGTGTCCAGGCTCCACTGTGCCCACCTACTCCTCACTCACCTGTCCTCTGCTGCAGTTTGGTTCCTGGACCTCCTTGTCTGTCAGCTCCTGTCATCCTGATTATTACTTTTAAAGAATAAAGAGACCTTTCTTACCTTCAATCTGAGTTGCGAGCATTTCTGACTCCAAAGCCTAAAACTGTCATGTGTTTGATTAATTGAAACAGCAGTTTAGCTCACAGCTAACATCACACACCAACCCTCAGCATTGTTTATTTTCTTAAAATTACTAACAGGAAGTTAGTTATGAGCGAACAAGCATTATATAATATACTAGACTGACATTTTAATAAATGCAAATCAGAGAGAACTGGTACCATTTCGAGTAGCTGACAAAAACTTTAAAAAACAATGCTTGTTGGACCCTAGTGCTGTCCATGGGCTATATTACAAAGATAAAGTACAGAAAACCAAAGTATCAAAAGCAGAAAATGAACTAGCTACTGGATGCACATGCTCCAGGAGTTTGAAATAAGAAAACAGACAATCAAATGCCTTTTTAGTTGGAAGTTGCCCCTGCTGCTCTTTCAGCACCACAGATGCGTGTACAGCTGCTAGAGACAGAGGGAGCAGGGAAGTGCAGTTTATTTCAGTAACCTAATAACCACTGCTGAAATATTAGCATGTGGAAAATCAAAGATATACACCACTGAACCCATGGCAAAATTCACATTTTCTTTCACATGAACTTTGAAGGATTATGCATCAGGTGTGATCAAATGACCCAGACACAGGTTTTGATTTTGAGAAATTTCATTATTATGAGAAAATAACACAAAAATGATTGCATCCATGGCTGTTATTAGCTTCCTTAGATAACAAAGAATGATTCTGCTTTAGATTTATTTTGAGGAAACAAAAAGCTTAAACCATTTTGAGACCCTGTGGCTCTTTAAAAACATCCTACTTGAATAATTTGGTGAACAAATGACAGAATTACCAAATGTGAAACTGTTTTCAAGAACAAAATTACAGTTTCTCTGCAGGGCTGTTATTCATAGTTGCCTCATAAAGCAAACTGCACTCACTCGGGGTCAGACCTAAATGTGTTAGTGTTAGCAGAACACAGCAGACCATGCATAAGCTCAAGGTCTTTGCACACAGCAGATGACCTAAATTACACTATCTGTAACTAAACAAGTCCGTGTAGAGAAACAGAGTAAGGGTGGGGGGAAAAAGAAGATCTAAGAGGAAACTTGGAGAGAAAGAGATGAAGGGTATCCGACTGAGCAAAAGACAGAAAAAAGGGCCAAAAATATACTGCAAGGTCAAGAGGAGAGCAGAAATCATGGCAAATGGCCTCTCCTGATTTAAAAGGAGAGGGATATCTGGGTAGACAAACCAAGACAAACAGCAGTAATTATAACAGAAAAGAGCAAAATGAGTTAAAGCCGGAACAGAAACGGAGAAAAAGAAGAAAACCTGCATGTTGTTTTCAGTGTTGGTCTGTTGCAGCAGAGGCAGCGCACCTATAAACCTTATCTACCATAATTTCAATGGATGACTTTAATTTCTTCTCACTGTGCTGCAGTGTCTCTTTATAGTGACACACTTACTGTACAGCGATGGCCCTTCTTTGTGAAGAAGCTGTTTTGGAGGTGCAACTGTCAGAAAAGTGAAACTGGGCTCTCTTTGTGACGTAGTTCTGAATGAAACTGAATCTCAGAGATTCAGTTGTGAGAGGAAGTTAAATCACTCAAGCTTGATTAGACTGCTCAAATATGTGTGTGTGTGTGTGTGTGTGTGTGTGTTGTCTAGCAAATACTGCACAATATGGATCAGTAGGGCTATACCATACTTAAGCACTGGGGGATGACATCACACTCTTTTGAAAATGTAGTTTTTGACAAACACACACCTCTGCCCCATGATATTGCTCTGCTACTAACTAACAAATTAATTATCTAGTGGGGATAGATAGTTGACCCAAGTCCCATTAAATTGCATACATGGCTGTAGTGATGAGAGAGTTTGTCTTTCTAACAAGTAAAATTTGTCCACACAACTACAGAAAGACACGTACACACACTCTCACCCACCCACCACATTGTGCAGACTGTGAGCCATGCATCAAGTAGTGCAGAGTCCAGCCCTAACACATGCTACAGTGAAGGGAGTCATCCATCATGGCAATGCAGCAACAGAAAGTGAGCCATGATTTAGACCAGGTGGCAGCTGGCAGTGTCAGCTCCAACCAATCTAAACCAGTCTAAAGTTACTTCACTAGGTTTATATTGTCCTTAACCTTACACAGATGCTCTGTACGAATAAGACCACAAAGTGACTTATAGATTACAATACATGTCAACAAACAGAATGTTTCAGTGCTGATCAAATAGTCTCAGCTGAATGTCTGTAATGGAAAGCAGGGGAAATATGTGCTGATAAAGATGGAGAAGCCAGACTCCTTGTCAGTAAATATTAATCAAAAATCCAACCTCTCAAGCCTGTCATTTTACCTTTAACTAGATGTTGTATACATACCTTATCTGTCACTATCCTTTTGCAGGCAAATCTGGTGTATATACACATTTTGTGTTATACTCCAATGTAGTAGATATTACTATCTATGAATAGACGTCAATACCTGTCAGTGGATGTCACTATCATGTGTGCTGTACCTCTGAGCAGCAGGAGTAGCTTTCCTCTCTCTAACTCCAGACTGAGGCTGACTCCTTTCTGTCCCTCTGCATGCATGAGAGTCCCAGAATTCCTGAAGGTTTTAAATTTCAACGAGATGACTTCTCTCGACGTCTTCCTCAGCTCAGGACTCAATCTGTACACAAGACTGCTGCTTCTGCCGCCCAAACTCACCACATAGGACGCTAAAAAAACGAAACAGGGAGACAGCAATTGGACTTTAGGGTCATACATTATTAGTATGTCACATTGTATTGTAAAAAAAAACAAAACAGAAACAGACGGTGTTCAAGAGTATGCTACAGTATACAGATTGTAAAGCCCTCCGACACAAAATGCACTCTGGATAGTTATGACTGTTACCGTGATACAGAAAGTGAGGTGAACCTGCTGCGGTGAGGTGAGGTGAGGTGAGGTGAGGTGAGGTGAGGTGAGGTGAGGTGAACTGTGCGTGTAACAAAGGAGAGTGCAAAACTTTCTGAACTGCCTGACTGTGAATACTAAACGATATACAAATATTATGAAGAAAAATGTTCCGAAAAAAAACACTAAACAGAGAACATACTGTGTCTCAAGCAAACACATCATCCTGAGAAATACTGTACGAGGTACTCTCTGACTATTTGACACAGCTCAGCAGTTGTTAGATGCTTATCATCAACATATGCGAACATTATGTTTAAATGATTTTGTTTATATCTGCAATCATCTGTTTAATGTGTACATAATAGGCTTTGTGATTTACAGTATTTGTAATATTTCTTGTATATTCATGCATTCATTCACTTAAAGAGTCCACTGACTTAAACATTGATCTAATTAACCAAATGAATTCAAAGCCTCAAAAATGAGCAAAAACAGATTGGCTGTTCAATGGCCAAATGTGCTATTCCCTCCTCATTACAGTCATTTATTTACATTTTTACTTACATTTAGTCATTTAGCATACACCTTTTCCCAAAGCAACTTACAGGTGAGGTTCAAAGCAAGATAAGTCATCAAGAAGATACTGAAATGAGACAGCCATGGAAGCCAATGAGGAGATGTGAACACTTGTGTAATGTGTCCTTTTTGGCTGATCTAAAATGAGACATGCTTCTGCATTTAAGATCATATGCAGAGGTTTGGTTGCGCATGCTGATAGTCCTGTTAGTTGGGCATTGCAGCAGTCATGACAAGATATTACTAGTGCCTGAACAAGGAGAAAGGTAGCATAAAAAGCCCTAGAGTTGATTTCAAGTCTGGCATTTGCATTTGGTATCTTTTGTTAACTGACAATATAAAGTCCAAGGAAGTGTCGCTGTCAGTGGTGCAAGCCATAAATCAAAACAAACCCATCAGAGAGACAGCAAAAACATTATGTGTGGCCAAATCAACTGATTGGTACAACAAGAAAGACACACTGGTGAGCTCAGGATCATCAAAAAGCCCAGAAGACCACAGGACAACAGTGATGTATGAATTCTTTTGGTGATGAAGAAAAACACCTTTACAACTTAGCCACATCAAGAACACCCTGCAGGAGCTAAAGGCATGTGCAGCTCTGGAACTACGACCTATGGACCAAAGAGAAAAAGACCAATTTGCACTATAATGATGAAGAGAAGAGTGTGGAGAAGGGAAGGAATAGCTCATAATCTGAAGCATGCAGACCTTCTATTTATCTATGGTGCACTACAAATACAGGCTTTTAATGTTCACTCAACAGTTTCACCTCATAGCATGTGTTCTTCTGTCTAAAGAAACAGTGACAGCTGGTGGGATATGTGTTAATTTATACTTTAAAAGTAAAGGTGGATAGAAACAAGAGACTTTATAGGGGTTTTCTACCCTGAAACATAGGGTAATGTGGGTTTATGTTCAGTATGTTCATGCCAGAGGACATCTGTAGTGAATTATGTTGTAATGGAAATACAAGCAAATGAACATGTTGTTTAACACATGTTAACACAAAATATTGTGGAGGTGGTGACAACAGTTGACTGTAAGCCTTTCTGCTTCTAAGTACATTCAAATATTGAGAAAGACATAAAAAAAAACTGTATATGAAAAACTGTGATACAATGAGATGGGTGTTAATGTCTGTTATATAAAAATATAAAAAATATAATGTAATCTGACAACAGTCATAGGTGTACATACATAAATTAGTGAGGTGATACAGTATGAAAATTTTACAATCAAGAATACAGAGGATACAACACACAATTATATTTAGATTAAACCAATTCAAAACCCACAATCAATTTACCAAAGACCTGCTTGAAATCTACAATATTAACTGGATTTTTCTTTCTTGTCAAAATTGGGAATTATTTAGTATTATAATATTCACATGCAATTGTCTGGAGCACAGAGAGATACAGACTCTGTGAGGAACACATAGACTTATGGTAGATACACACTTTAGATGTTGCAACAAGATTACTGGGTTGCCAAAGGTGAATTAACCAGAGGTGGGAACATTAACTCAGTTGTGTCTTACTTGTCTCTATTTTCTACTATTTTATTTTCCTGTTCTTTTGCATTTACATATTTTACTTTCTCTGCACTCCATTTATCTGATAACTACTGTGTAGTTCAAAATGTTTTGGTAAAATTATATTTATTTGGTCAAATTGAGGTTATTTGACTGTTTTAGTCTTTATTCTACCTTTATTTTGGAATATAAATAAATATATCACTGCAATGACATAATTTCATCTTTTTTAGAAAGTTTTATGAATTTTCCAGAATAAGTTGACATTTTTGTTGATTCTAAAGCAGTGATGCCTTAAATGTTCTTCTTTTCAGATTTTTTACTTTCATTTCTAAAACACTCATGAAATAGGTGGATTTCTGTCAGAAATATGTTTAAATAATCCAAGTAGAGGGCGACATAGTGGTGTAGTGGTTAGGGATCCAGGTTCGATCCCTGGGTCGGCCGGGTGTGGCTTCCTCCAACCATCCAAAGACATGCATGTTAGGTTAATTTGTGACTCTAAATTATCCGTAGGTGTGAATGTGTTTCCACTTCCTTTTTTTTCACTTAACGAGCCTATTCAGGGCAGTGGTGAAGTGAAGCCAACCTGGACCTGTGGTCACTAACCAACTTCCCTCAGACCGACGAAGCTATTTGGATAAATAGCGAAACATATCTAACCAAACAAGAAGGAAGTCCAGCTGCTATGACTCGACTTCCAGACAACTTCACCTGGATGACTGAGAAACTTCCCAGACATCTATGTAAAAGATGCTTTTTGGGTCAGTCTGTGTCACATGACCAGCGTGGAAGTTGCAGTAACACCATTTAGCCACTATGCAAAAATTGCTTCATTGGTCAGTGCTAATCCTGGGGGCTTGGGGCAGAGTGGTGGAAAAGAAAGACCCCCAGTTAATGGACTTGATATGAGAACAGGCAGGTTCAGCTGTGTACTTTGTGGGAAAGCAGACCCAGTACAGAGGTCGATTTATTGATTGCTAGTGTTTTATTTAAGTAAAGGATCTGAACACTTCATCCACAAATAAACTGTCAAATGTGTAAATAAACTATTATTTCATACACCAATTTTATTGCAAATGCAGCACAAGATTAATACAGTTTGTCTCTGCTGTTACATTTTAAACACAAGATGATGGTTAAGCTTTCAAGTTAAAAGCCCAATGTGGGTGGATACAGTTAAGAAACTGTATTTATTCCAGTGAGAGAAGCAACAGTATTAAAATCTTGTTGTGAAAAAGAAGCTTAATGAGACAAACATATTTTAGTAGTTGAAAACACTGTGTGATGTCAGTTAATTTTCACTATACTCATTCCAGAGTTAACTCTGCAAATCTGCTGTGAAATATGCAAAATGGAAACGGAACCAATTAAACTGTTAACACAATATGTTTTCTGGCCTAGGGGAGAAATATGTGAAACATGATGGTTGTCAGTGTGACAGAGAAGGTGAGAATTAAAATGTGGAGGTGCAGACAACAGTTGGAATTCTTGGATTTCTTAGTGTATGAAATATTAATAAACACATAAAAATTACACTCTATATAAAAGTGTGGGATATATGGGTGTTGATCTCTGTTATGAAAAAAACTAAATGTAATAAAAATACAGCAGATGTGCATACTTAAAATAGTCTTTTAAGTATGCACATCTGTTGATGTTGTACGATACTTAGTGCTGGAGTGTAAATAATAAGGTCCACTAGAGAAGCACAATCAAGTAACTCAGTAAATATTGTTCTCTTTAATCAATCAATTTTAAGAATGATAAACATAATGACATGCAGATAATTAATCTATTAATATGTATTGACTTTACTTATTTTTATTCTGCCTCTGCAACAGCAGTGGCCAGAGGCCTTATTCAAGTTGTCTACACGTCCAGAAACAAATTTGGCATAAATATCCACCTGGACTCAAGGATGAACTGATCATATTTTGGTGGTCAAAGGTCAAAGGTCAAGGTTACTGTGACCACACATCCATAACCTTCTTGTGAACATGATATCACAGGAATGCCTTAAGGGAATGTCTTCAAAATCTGTGTCCACTTATACTAAAAAGTGAAATGCTGTGATTTTGGTGATCAAAGGTGAAGGTCACTTTTACCTCATGTATGTGTATATATATATATCTCTTGGACTCATGCATAAACGTATTAAAATATGACTCTGGACAGAGGTGTAAACTACAACTTCACTGGCTGGCGCAGGCAAACAACTGCAATGCAGTAATTCTTCTTTTATGAATTGAAGAGATAGATATAGACTATCTTCAATTTCATTGATATTTCTTTTATAGATAAAATAGGAGTTTTATACACAGTCAGTAAAGTCCTGGAAAAAATTTGCATTTTGTGTCAAACCTCAAACCGCTAACCTAACACCCAGTCAAGATTAAAGTAGTTCTGATAGACTCTATTAAATGTTGCACCTGAAGGAATCATCCTTATTATATTACTTCAAGTGTTCCCATCTGTACCCTTCCTGTTTATTTATCTACATAATTTGAGTTTAATATTTGAATAAAAAAATTCCCCTAACTGTTTCTCCTATCTGCAAATTCATTTTTATACTGAGTTCACCATGAAGTGTGTTTTATCATGGAGAGTCCATTCAGGCTGCGGTGAAGGAGGTAAGACTTACTGTAAGGACATCCGTAAGTCTCAAGCCTAAGTCCAATCCGTCCACTGGGATTCCAGTCCAGGGGAATCAGGCGGAGAAAGCGAGCAATTACCGGCTGCTGCAGCTTGTGCTGAACCACACTGTCTGCGTTACTGTTACCTGGAAAAAACTGCAATCACACATGTAAGACAATGCTTTTCAGTATTTTACATGAAAAAAAACCACCAGATATAAACCAAACACGCCTGTCTCAAGGCATGAGCCAAAGTAGTGAGCAGTGACAATCCATCCAACAGTTTTGAGACTTTTCATTTACAGCTACACAAACTCATGGTGGTGTTACAGGAAAAGTCAGCCTCGCTATCAGCTTTTAAGAACCATAAGTGTACAGTATCTTAACAGTCCTGTGGCTATAAATTCCAGCAATACAATGCAATAAATACAATAAAGACTCTCTTTAAAAAATCTGGGAGATGAACACAAAGCTGATTGATGAAGCTTCATCTCTTTCCACCTCTCCCATCTGGCTATCCATCCTAATTACCCCCTTCCCTTTGAAAATGACATGCAGGTTAACTCTCTCACTACTGAATAAAAGCTTAGACTCATAATTAGCTAATTAATTTCTCTGTAATAATGAGACACTGAAGCTGAATCCTCTCATATAATGAGAGAAATGTTGGGTTGAGTAACATAAAATAGTCATATAATAGCGTGTGTGTGTATTTGCGTCTGGATCCTAATTATCTTTTTGAGCAATCAGAGACAAAGCATTATTTGTTTATTGTGTGTGTGCTTGTGCTTTACATTGTGTATATCCTTTATTTATATGAATATAGGGCACAGTTGGGTGTTATCATTAGTATCATGAATCATGTGAATTTTTTAGGACCTGACAGCTGAACACAAGTTTTCCTCAGAGCTGATTAACCAGATGCGCTTTCAGCTCAGCAAACGACTTTCTCATTTACTTTTAGAAACACGACCTGCCTCTCCCAAACTGTCTGAAAGGCACAGAAAAGGGGAAACAGGAAAAATCTTTTCACACAGACAATTAAATGTCTGTGCTCCTGCACTGACAATGTTACCTGACTCCACTTAACAGGTCCTTTAATTCAAATTTCATTCAATTTTCAGGCATTTTTTATACAATGTTCTGAAATGTGAGCTAAAAAAAATGGCAAAAAGAAGTTATATAGTAATGCAGATATATTATTCATCTCCCTAGTCTTCACTTCTCTTCTTTAAAAGAGTGAGAAAACTGAAGAAAAACAGAAAACTTCCCCTCACTGGTCTGCACAGCCCTTTAAGCTGAAAGCAGAAGCTTAGCAGAAAATATGTTGTGGTTGATCCACCAGCTCTGCCAGCAACTTTCTCTTCTGTCAGCCTCTCTAAGCTTGGCTGACTAACACACAGAGGTTCAGAAGCACTTTGAACTGTGACTGGGATTCTGCACAGTTTGTGTAGAATGTCAGATCAACATGGTTTTAAGCTGCGAGAGGCGGTTCTCAGTGCTGAGATTAGCTGGATTCTCTCCATATGAGGAAATTGCTTCAGTTCTCCGTCTCATCAGAAGTTATTACTGTAACAAATATGGTTTTACCCTAGATAGATGTCCTTGCTTAAAGTATATTCATCCAATATACCATGCATTTTTCTCAATGCTGTGTGAAAATGATTAATGTGCTGGTCTTTCAGAGTTTTCAATACTACACATCACAAACTAAACCACCAATGACAGTGTTGCAGAATCTGGTTTGAAGCTCACTGAGAAGGATTAAAAAATTATACCTGTTGCAAAACGGAGGCTGGTGCTAAATGTGGAGGGATTTTTGTCCACCAAATATACTGATCTAGCAGGTCAACATCCAGATATGTTACTCCAACATTATTAAAGTTTTATGGTTGGACTCAGGCACACACAGCACTGGGCTAATGTTAGGGAAAGATTGTGGGCTGAATTAATAGACAAAACAGTCACTTCACACGCAATGCGTGCATTAAAATTTAAACAAAGCATGATCTTTCTCTAGCCCTAACTTAAGTTTTTCTCCTGCCTAAACTTAAACTGCTTGTCAGCCCTGAAAAGTATATGCCCACCATCCACCCCAACCACCTCCTTATATCTTGTTTTTCTTAATAAATGCAGTGCTTTATTCATTAAAAAATATGTTCACCACAACATGTCCATTACATTCGCTACAAAAACGTAATCTTGGGTGCAGTTTAGTTAGTTAAAAGTTAATTTTTTAGGAGACAAGGTTGAAAGCAGTTGCAATCTGCTTGAATCTGTTTTATTCAGGCAAGGAGGAGGCAGAGGAGAAATGAGCGAATGCATCAAACGTCTATTTACTACTCATGTTAATATACAGTTTTTCCTGTATAAAAAACAGCACAAACAAAACCAAATTTCATCATCTTAAAAAGGTTAATGATAAATAAAGACAGAGGATCTTAGAGATGTGCGTACATTTTTTTACACATAGTGGCCTTTTTCCTAATTGATTTTAGCATCTGGCTGCACTCCCGACTGCACCACATGGTCTCAGCCAGGAAAGTGCCGCTTGGCTGCCTCTCCATCCCTCTCTGTATCCATCAACAACGGCTTAAGTGTTTTGGCAACAGGTCTGCACAGTCTACAGAGCTCTTTCACTGGTTCATCCATTATTAATGGAGAGTCAAAGGCTCCTGATGACTTTCATTATCTCTCTAGGATGGTCTGATCCCTGCAGACCACCACTGCTAAACACTACCTCCACTGTAAACATGACTGTAGTCCAGGAAAATGAACTGTTATTAATCAGAGAGGTTCATTTTTACTCTCATCACCTGATACACAGCAAATTTCTGCAGTTGAATATTCTGGAGTTAGACATAAAAGTGCACAGTGAGTGAGTTCGATTTGAGGAGTTTACCTTTAGACTACAATCTGTGTTTGTTGGTACTGTAAAATGGTGTAATAGTTTGGTGTTCATTCACTGGATGCTGAGGAGTCTGATTCAACAGATAACTGGTGTTGGTTTTCTATACACCGTTGCCGCACCAAGCTGTCTCCAGTCTCACAAGTCTCCCTTGAACTTCGTTGTGTGGAAATTAAAAAAATACTTTATATACTTTGGGGTTTTCTGAGTTTAGTAACATATTTGTATATATTTGATTACATGGCCACGTAAGTGAAACATAAAGTTAGCTACCTAATGCTACGTGTTTTTGCATGTTACTCGTGATTCAGTGCAAGCAGTTAACATTACAGGCTAATATTAGTCCTGTGTACTTGTCGAAATATTATCTAAGTGTTTTAAGATGAGTATTTCACGTTGTTAATGAAAATATTTGTTTATTTTATTAACACAAAGGTTTGATAAATATGCCCATTGCATTGCACATGGTTTTCTAATGATCAGTTATCCTTTTAAATTAATACATTTGCATTAGCAAACATAACATGCTATTG
>JAUMHL010000010.1:18768584-18793713 GCA_032362345.1 Sandelia bainsii | reverse complement strand
ATTCTGATCAATTTGATGTTATGAAATCTGCTTTTCTTTCACAAACATGGTCATTTCTATGTGTGCCCAAACTTTTGACTGGTAGTGTAGGTTATATATTCTCCAGAGAAAATATCGTTTCCTCTTCAGTTGATGTTTATTTGAAATCGTTTGTGGACCTGTTAAATACATTAACACTGATGTATTTCCTTGTGGAAGAACCTAATTTAATTTGATAGTGTTTTGTTACTGTCTGTGGTATTACGATTGAACAATTCCAACATAAAAAATTGTTTAATTTATCTATTTCAAAGTAACAACAGCAGAGGCTGCCAACTATTAAAAAGCTTTTTTTTCAGTTATGCCAAACTAATTTTCACACCAAGACTTTGAATTTACATCAGTGCAGATTAATCACAGTCTTTTCTCTTGTTCTAATGTCTCAGTTTTGGCACAAAATGTAATAGTTTTCCCCAGTATGGACTCACCCCTATACTGTCTTCTTGTCTGTACTGTTTCCAGTTGTGTCCTGTGTCACTGAACATCAGCAGGTAGGACGTCAGCCAATCAGAGCTGCCATAGCGGCCCTGCGTGGCAACAGCAGTGATCTTGGTCCGCTCACCGAGGTCAACTTCCAACCACTGATACTTGTCTGAGGTGAGAGGGGACCAACCTCCTGCTCCTACAGAGGGAGAAAATAAACAATTGATTTATTACATTTCAATCTACCAGGTATAAAATGTAATAAACGTTTGAGTCACCATTGTGTGTGTGTGTGTGTGTGTGTGTGTGTGTGTGTGTGTGCTTTTTTGTGGAGAGAATTAATTGCTTGGCCTTTAAGTCTTACCAACATCACTTTTTGTTGTAACAGAGTCAGAATAAAGGACATTTTTGTGAATCACGCTCAACAGTTTAAAACCCATTTCAGTCCAATAATTGAACAGTGTATTGTGTAGTTCGCCTGTGCGCGAACAGATGATTGGTTTTATTCCAAAACACTGCATGAGTTTTTAATGTAGAAAATTTAATTTAAAAAAATCTGAGGCACTCAGACTGCCACTGTGTGTAATACAGAATGTTTCCTAATAGCCACAGAAGACGCATTTATCTTCATAAATCAAAAGAAGACATTCAACAGAATGCAAACCTCTGCCAATTCGAAACAATTTTCCAATTTACAAACCTGCAGCCTCCACAGCTTTTCATGCTTGTTTGTCATTTATCTTTGAACTTATTTTTTTCTTAGAGAAAATGCAATTCTGATGTTCTGGATGAATTTTGCATGCTCTCACTCACTACCTCAGCACACACCGTATGTGACCAATATGCAACTTTTAACCTGTACCAGTAAAGGATTGTAAAAGGAAATGCAGCGTACAGTAGCTGCATCAAAAATCTAAAAAGTATAAATAAAGATTTTAATGGAGGAGGAGTGAATCATTGCAGTTCTGTATGCAGGCAGTGTTAACAGCTCACATTTTACTCTAGCTTTACATCCACAGCAAGTGAACTACAGCATATTTCCATGTGTAATACTTTGTTATTCTTGTGTTTTCTGTATTTAATCATAGTGAATGGGCTATAATAACTAATATAACTTTCTGAATATTTCCTGTGCAGACAAAGCACTGGAGGTGTTGCTGCTCTGCTAACATGCTGCTCATGCTACACCTTCTGTGTTGACACCACAGACTAAATATAGGGATAGTGCAGTCTTAACCTGTGGCAGCACGATTGCAGCAGCACTCCAGAGTATACTCTGGTTTTCTCAAACTGTGCATAGACAGTTATGTTATGTTAAGTTAATGGGTTCCTAGAGCTCTGTGTTTGTGTTTGTTCTATGTGTTGTTTCTTTCTATGGCTCCTGCAGGCTGCAGACATGTTATGCTTTCAAATATCCTGACATTGTCATGGCGAGATCCTAAACAACTTCTCTGACATCAGTGCTAAAATGTTTTTTCTGGATTTAGTTCATGCCAAACAATGATACACCACATTTTATTTTGTAGCCCTTTATTATATTTCCCAAACAAAACATCATCAGTTAGAGGTTGTGGTGCCACACATTGATTAGTTGCACATAATGCCAGGCCATTTTCATCCTTTCCCAAATATAGCATTGCTAAGAGGCTGTGGCGTGATCTATTGATTCGTTTTACTATTTGCCTGCAAGTCTGCGCCCTTTGCTATATAAGATATCATCAATTGGAGGTTGTGGTGCCAAACTTTGATTCATTTTACAGTACCCCTGCAGGTTCCTTTCTCATATTACATACCATCAATAAACAGTGTTGTAACATATTGATCGGTTCCATCGGTTAGTGAGTTGACAGAAAATATATTTATCACGTTGATTAGTTTAAATAAAAGTGCAATTTTTCAGTATGTTGGTGGTGTTTCCTATTGCTTGACATTATGCTGGTATGAATGTGTCTTATCCCAAAATGCTATGAATAATGTTACTGTTCTATATTAGCCATATACAAGCTTGTTGTCATTAAATTTGTCTGCTTTCAGATAAACACAAGGAGAAAGAGAGATCATGTGTGTGTGTGTGTGTGTGTGTGTAGGAAAGTGTGGGCCAAAGCGACGCCTCGGAGCTCAAACACCAGATGGAGGATTCTGAAGAAGGATGCTGCTGACCAATGTCCCATTGAGCACACACACTAGCATAGAAAGTGCAAACATCAATCACACACAAACATCCATACACAAACATAAAAAGGAGACAGACACACACAAACAGGCATCAACAAGCTTTTGGAAAACATTAAAAGGACAAGCAAACAGACAAACAGTGTAAATATCACTAGTCCTCCTATTATCATGCTGTTGTCCGCCCTTTGTTTTATTGTCTGCTCTTTGTTTTACCAGCAGGAAGCTAACATTTTGCATGAAAACTGCAAACAAACTTTATCCGGAGCCTCCAGGGGACACTGCTGGACACCTCAATTTTGACATAGAGGCTGAAGTCAGAGCCTGAAAGCCATAACATGCCCATGGTTCAAGAAAGTCTTATTTCACACATTCACAAACAATTGGCTTTAAGATGTTTTGTGTTATTTGTTTGGTCCAGTAGTGAGACAAGCAATTAACATCATATTGCCACAGTTCCTGGTGGTCAACAAGCAGTGACCACCAGGAACTGTAGAAACCTTTTTTCAGAGGTTGCACTGAATATAGATCAGCTGGTAAACGAAGAGAATCTCCCCTCTAGACTAATAACTGCCTGTTATTCTCAGAGTCAATCTTTCTTGCTTTGAACCCAGCAGAGTACACTGGCTTAATACTTAACCCAACTTACTCACATTCAGTCAAAACAAGCTGTAATGCAGTGCTGAGGTCACGAGTCGATCTCCACTCCTTTGCATTGAGATTTTCTCCATGAAGAGCACATGCAGAATTCACACCCCTATAAAAGTTATTGCTTGAGATTTAGCTTGGCTTTTTTAATCCAATTTCACTGCACCCTCTTCACCCCTACCAGGTATTTACCTTGTCGCGCCCAGCTCCTAATATTCACTAAACTGTAGTGAATGGTTTTTCAAAGTACAGTACTCCCGACACCAGGTGGTTATAGTCATCATGTTACCATGACGGTTTCTCATGCAGTACTGCCTGAGGGCTCAAAGACCACACAAATTCAGCAATGGTTTTCGTCCTTGATTTCCCTGGAGTCCCTGGAGTCTCCTTTTCTCAAGATTGTATACTGCAGAGGGTGAAAGACCTAAATTCTTTGTAGTCTTGTGTTGAGAAATATTCTTTTTGAACTGATTAAGATGAAGTTTGCCAAAAAGTGGTTAGTCACGACCCATCTTTGCTTGCACATGCAACAAACTTTTGGTAGATATACGCTAATTCAGATTTCAGGGTAATAGTGGGCCACTACATCTTAGGCACTGGAATTTAGTGGCAGCAAAAAGGTCAGCTTTATTACAGCACTTGTGGTAATTATCTTGGGATTGATTTGGCATTTTGATTGTGATTAAATCTATTTAAACTGTGGGAAGTGCAACTAGAAAATTAACAGTTTCAGCTTTTCCTTTATTTTATTAACCATCATAAAGGAGTTTGTACAGTATGTGACGGAAGTCTGAGGGGAAAAGCTCAGCTGTGAAAATGAATCCATGTTGGTCTGGTGGCTGGTGGAGTCTGATTTTCAAAGCAAAAGGCCAAAGCTAATAAGTGCTTGACTAACATATCTGTCCAGTGACAGCAGAATAGGAAAAAAGTAAACACTGTGACCTTTACTTAGGAAGATCAGACAGTGGAGGAAAAGAGAAAGATCAGCTGGAAAAAATCTCAAAGACCAAGAGAGCAAAGATTTACTATGTCCATCCTGTCAGGTATAATTGAAACAAAGGTGAACTGATGGCTGACAGTCTGCCTGAACACTGTGTCTCATAGTTGTCACTTTAAATCAAACAAATCACACTGGTTTCTCTCTGACGGTTTCTGTCAAGGAACCAACCCTAACAACCCACTGAAAAATGTTGTTAAAGTTAACGACAGTCAGCACTTTTACATCACTGCTCTGCCAGCCAATTAGAGGTCAAATTCTCCTCCTGGCTTTACCAATCAGGGCACAGTGAGATCGTTGCCAGTGGCAATGTATAGCTCATTATCCAGCATTTCTTGGGTATAAAACAAACTAGCATTTTGCTTTCCTCTTGTGAATTTAGTTATAGAAGCTACATAGTTTTCCTAAAATGTCATCAATTACAACAATTATGACATGTGAGTGGTGCTACTGTAAAATGCATGCCATGTGGCAAAAAGCAGCTAAATGTAAAATTACAAGCACTATGATCCACTGTGTGTGTGTTTCTCGCGGCACTGTCAGTCAGCTCCCCTGACAAAAATATAAAAAAATAAAAAGTAAAGAAAAGAAAAATGGTCTTTTCTGTCAGCCATGCTTCCAAAATCAGCCCAGGGTAGAGGAGAAATCCAATTACTCATCTACTGCATGTATACACAGATTTCCAGTAACCAGGTTACTTCAGTGCATGTAAACGTGTTCCCCCGTTGCCTGAGAAACCTGTTTTCTCTGAGTAACTTAGTTACTTGAGTGCATGTAAATGCACTCAATGAAACCTGCTCTCTCTACTTCTCTCCTTCATTGAGAGTGGCTTCTAATCTGATAATTTATGGATGTGTTTACTGTGTGACTCAGAAACTGATTGAGGTTTACCATCATCAAGGAGGAGACAAAGAGTAAAGAGAGAGGAGACTGACAGGTGTATCCTTGTTTCTTTTCTCTTTTTTTCCCATATCACACCTAGAAATCTGTTTATTGATTGCTCAGCTTATCTGATGTAGCAGTAAAAGGAGCAGCCATGCTGTGTTGGAAACAACTTTCCTGTAACATTGATAACACTGCATGATTTTTGATTCTGTAAGCAAAATACATGTAAAAACAGAAATGGCAATACTAGAGTATTTTAGTCATGTTTATATGGAAAACTCTGTGGATCATCAGTAGATGTCATCTCTTCACAATAATGCTGAGAGAAGTGTTTGTCCCTCCTGATGAATACAGTTTTTCTGTCCTCATATCTCTCTCTGGTATTCCAGCCCAGAGGAGTCACAGTAAGATGCAAGGAAGAGATGAGGAATGTGAGGAGCCACGTTAACCAAACAGAAAGCAAATTCAGTTTCAGAAACCTCTTCTCTCCCTCTTATTTTGACACTTTCTAAGTCTTGACATTCTGTCCACCAGATGCTCTCAGAGTCTTCCTCCCAATGCCTGATCACCTGATCACCACACCCACGTGATTACCAGTGTTCCTATTCCCTGTTGCCAGTGCCACAAATTCACACACATACATAAACACACACCACCTCAACCATTTTATTAGAAACTGGGGCTAGGGTAGCTATGGAGATCCCATATGGAAAGCACAGTCACTGATATTAGTTTCATACTTACACATTGTCTGTATTTTAAAACTTATGCAGGTGCAGGTGTTTTGATGAATGTGATTCGTTGTCTCAATATTATGTTTCCTATACTGTAGATGTATTTCACATTATCATGTTTGGTTGACAAACATAACAATTCATTAACTGTAGGCTACTAATTGAGCAACGCCTTTATTTTCCCTATATACTTTTCATGCTTTCATTTATTCTTATTGTTACATTTCTTTCCAGTAAATCTTTTGTAGCATATTAAAAAAACATTAGTATATTATGGACCAGTAAAATAAAGCACTACCCATTAATATATGCCTGTTTTTCCTTCAAAGCACCATTATTAAATGACATTAGTATGATAATATATACAGTGGCTTCATGAAGTATTCATACCCAATCCTGGCAGATCCTCTCAAGCTCTGTCATATTGTATGTGACATTTCTGTGAACTGCCATATTCAGGTCCCTCTACAGATGTGCTATGGGTTAAAGTCTGGTCTTCGGCTGGGTCACTGAAGGGCAGTCAGAGATTTGTCCAGAAGCCACTCAGTTGTCTTGACTGTATGCTTCAAGTCAACTCAACTCTGTGACTCAGTGTTGTGCTGAAAGTTGAAACATTGCCCCAGTCCCAGGTGGCTTGCACTCTGGGCCTCTCTGTATTTAGTGTTCAGACCTTTTTGTCTCATCAAAAAAGAGAATCTTTTAACTCGTGCTCTCAGAGTCCTTTGAATGCTGTTTGGGAAACTCCAAGCAGGTTGTCAAATGCCCTTTACTCAGAGTGGCTTCGATCTATATGCTGTACCACAAAGACCTGATTTTATGGAGATTGCATCTTTCCAGGCTCTCCTTTCTCTGCAAAAGACTTCTGAAAACTCTGTTAGGGCTTTTTTGATTAAGGCCTTTCTTGTCCAGTTTCTCAGTTAGACCAAACGGCCAACTCTAGGAGTAGTCGTGTTGGTTCGAAACATCATCTGACAATTCCTGAGATCACTGTGCTCCTGGCAACACACAAAGTTTTAGAAATAGTTTTACTCCTTTGCCCTACTCTATCCATGATGAGTATTGTGCAGGAACTCACAAAAAAGCACAATTAAACAATTAAAGTTGTTCACTCAATCACGATTTTGCTCACTTGCCCTGTGTCCCTACGCTCCAGTCATCCACACGCTCTCCCTCATCCTACTTCTGTACCACTGTGCACTCAGTGTATGTGTGGAATTTAGACCCTGTACAGAGCATAGATTAATGACATTTTGGAACCAAATGTTTTATATCAATCACCAAGACTTATTTGCTTTTGTAAGAAAAAAGAGAGATTTCAGTTTTTTAAGAAATTTTAGAATTAAATCTACAACACAATAAATAAAGTGTGAAGGGGTCTGAATCCACTGAAGTATGATGTGCAGTATTTATCCCGCAAGATGAAGGTTCCACAACACAGAAAACTACAGTAAGTATAAACTCACTTGAGGTGAGTTTACCCTCTCACTTCATTCAGTAAGCCACCTCGCTTGTAAGACTCTGACACTTGAAACCAGCTCAATTTGTCTCTCTGTTGTTATTAGAGTCGCACAGGTAGGCGAAGAGGAGGAGCGGTCAGGCTACACAGCTAGCTCTCCTTCTACTTTACTGCTGAAGGGAGACCAAGCCTGACATGAAGGCCTCTCTGGACTGCAGCTTCAATATAAGAGCAGGTGGATGGATAAGTAAAGGAAGAAATGCTGTATCATTAATAATGCACCGATATTCCACCTGACAGATATAGAGGACAAAAAGGAACATACAAAGAGAGAGACACAAGTAAAATGAAGAGTCAAGCAGAAAGGAAAAAGCCAGACAGCGCAACGAAAGAGACAAGCTGTTATAGTGAGAGGCAAGTAGAAAAGTGAGCAGGGATTGTTACAAGCAGACAGGTAGTTGAAAGGAAAAGACCATACTAAGACTACTATATAGGCCTAGAGCAAGCTCTCATGATTTGCATGAGAATAGCAAGACTTGGATGGTAATTTCAGCAGCCTGATAACATGTCAGATGGACTGAGAATCTAATGGGCCCAATGCAGCAGCAGATTAGGAAGCCTCAGATTTTTCCTGCAGGCAATGTATAATTCAGTTCCTCTCAACATCACTGAAACATTATGAAAAGATAAGAAAGAAAGCACACTGAATCAATAAATAGTTATAAATAAATAGTTAAATATAAATAGAAATCTATATACATAAACAGAACAGGTTCCAATTAAAGTCCAATTTTAATTTTTAAATGTAATTCATTTTGAAAGTCATTACCCTGGTGCAATAATGTTAAAGTCTATTTCACCGTAATTGCGGCAGAATCACCAATAACTGTCAGCAGTGGCTGAGAAAAGAAAACATTCAAATATGAGGGCTGCTATTAACATTTGCAAAGAAGACAGCGCTGACTCAGTTAGTTCTTACTGATGAAAATGTGACCGTGGACAGAGTGAAACTAATAATTAAAGACAGAAAACAGTCTGTACAGAAGAACAAAAGATTATTTAACCAAGGAAGACAAGGGAAAGGAAAAATCTATTTCAAAAGGGTAAAAACAGGCTCTGGAAGAAATAAAAAGTGAGAATAAGAACTCAAAATGAGGGATAAAACAGACTGAGGATTAAAACAGTGGCAGGGAGTCCGAAAACAGTGAGTCAAAGACACATTTATCATCACTCCGATGCCTGCCAGCGCATTTCAGCCAAATCTGGGCCCAGATGTAGAAATTATGTGAATGCACAACATAGTGTATGCTACCTTTCAATAGAAACTGCTGTGTATAAAAAAACAATATGTACCGTATCTCCATGCATGCTTTACGTCAGACACAAAGACATTTATCACTGCTGAGCTAAGCAGCATGGGATAAAACAATCTGGCCCAAACGACCCTCAAAGAGAGAATTTCTGGATACTTCAGCGATGGCTTTTATCTGTTCAGCAAGTCATAATCTGTTAAGCACACCAATGGTCTAGATATTGGGGTTGAATATATTCATGTTCTTCATATTTGGATGTTTCTTTGTGTCCTTAACTTTGAGGATAAAAAATGCTAGAAAAAGTTCCTACCCTTTTTATTCCATTGAAAATTCAATTATCTAGAGGTCAGTTGAAGGACAGCAATCAAGCAAGTGCATTTGCCTTTTGACTTCAGATAACTTATGATTTTTGTGCAATTGTGCTCAAACAGAGTTATTTATCAGAAATATTTTCACTCAAAGAACTGCTGATTCTGGGCTTCAATGTCAGGATAAAGCTGTGAAGCCTATTGTGAAAACATTTTGTCAAGGCATCACATTAACATCCAGCACAGAACTCACTGCTGGGACTTATGCTGGACAAACACATGAAATGAACAAAAAACTCACCTATTTACAGTAGATAATCAGATGACCATTTTAACTGTTTTGTCAAAATGTCAAATATTAGTTTTTTCCTAGCTTCTCAAATATAAACCCAATTTCCAAACGTGCCTCTGTCCCAACTTTTTCGAATATGTTGCAAGCTCATATTTACAAAATACAAGTAAGCTTGTCAGTCCAAATACTGAAAACCTTTTCTTTGCAAACCAGTCACCTAGACATCCATCAACTTTAAGTATATTTACTGAATTAAATGAAAAACTTTTGATAACTTTCCATGATAGAGAGTCAAAGCCTACATTTAAAATACTTATCTTGTAGGTGGTATTCAAGGGCTCTGATAATCTCTGTTCATTTAGCAAGTAAATGAACTCAAAGCAAATCTGCTCCTCTGAGAACCACTGGAAGAGGCAGAGTGTTAGCAGCAGCAGGAGATGGAAATCAGATGAAGAGATGTTCATTTATTCAACAATTTCTTCGGCAAACAGCTGGGATTGTGTGGGCTTTGCAGCATTAACATAGCTGAGAAGGAAATGTGACACAAACTGCTCTCCTAATCTACCAACAAGTAGAGCTAGATTTGAAAAACGCCTTAGTGAAATGGCAGGTGAACCCAAATTATGATGCCATCAGCAATCGGCTGGCTATTTACACTCCCAATTAGCCATCTTGACATGATTTGTACTATGGAAATCTAGTGGATAATACGCATGAATTAGACATAATACACATTAATTAGACTCAGTAAAATCAAAGCATTGAGTTGAAACATGGTAAAATGCTCCATCTAACTGACGGGAACTACAGAGTTGGATGATACCTAGTTTGCTATGAGCAAGACATTTTACATTACAGATAGAGGCTGTTATATAATCCAGTGCAAAAATATTGATCACTGCAGCTGTACTGCACAAGTATAGGGAAGATGTCCAGAAATTCCCTTGATTACACTTCACCACTAGCAGATGTGCTTCACAAGTCACTCCGAAGTCAGTGATGTCATTACAGTAATTACAGTAACTGCAATGGAAAATAATGTGTGCTGCACTATTTCATCATCAAACATGAGGCGCAGCTTTGTATAGAGTGGTTGTTTAAATTTGTCCGCCATCAGCTAAAGGAGCACTGAGCACTATTCTGCAAACTTGGCTTCCTTTAGTTTCCCAGGTGGTGAAAATCATTCAGATCCAGATTAAACTGATGGCTGATTCTTGACTTTGATGTCGGGATAAAGCAGTGAAGCCTGTTCTCTGCAGGAAGCGCCACAACAGACAATGATCTTCATTTTGTCAAAGCCTCACATCAGCATCCAGCATAGGACTCCCTGCTGGGCTTTCATGCTAGATGAACAAACACTGTTCACACTTACAGTACCCTTCTGACAAAAATCTCCAATACAAACAGCACCAGTAGAGAATAGAGATAGAATATAATGCCTGTTGTTTGAAATTCCTATTAGATTGTCTTGTCTCTTAGACATTATTCTGATCCTGTGTTTGTAAACTTGACATAATCTCTATATCTTGGGTTTGGGTTGGTTTAGGGAATCTTTCAAATATCTTATCTGCACAAATATGAAAATAATCTAAAAAGCAAGACTAAGATTTAATGAGAAAAACTCTTAAGAAAACTGTCACATTTCAATCCCATCAGATCCAGTCCTAGGGTCTCACTCGTCAAACACGTCTTTCAGTGGGTCTCAGCAGCAGAAACTCACCGTCTCTCCTGTTACGTTTAGCGAAGCCCGGTGCGTGGCTGCTCGACAGCTGGGAGGAGCTTCTGAAGGATGATGGAGGCAGATTGGACACCAGCGGGCTGTCACACACCTCTGTGAACCAATAATAAAGCAGAAGAAACATATAGTTAAGGCTTTACATATATTTGATACCTGAACTGTTTAGAAAAACAACACTGTGGGACTTCAGTTGCTTAAAGTGTCACTAAAGAGACAGAGAAAGACTATATGAGTTGTTTGTTTACCAAAATGACAAAATAGTGTTTCAGGTTTGAGCTTTCATTAGAACTAGCAAGACATAATGATTATTGTTTTGCCAATCATACACTATGTCCCTTTTAAGATCATTTGGTACTGCACTGTGTCAGAGTCCTATCCTGTTCTTGTCCTTTTGTGTCTTTCTTTCCATGTTTTTCTGTTTCTCCCTCACCTTGGCCACACCCCTCTCTCCACTCTCACTCCTTGATTGCTTCTTCTTCTTCTTCTGCTGTGGAGTTTAACGACAGTTTGCATCCATTCCGTTGCACTACTGCCTCCTTCTGGATTACTTTCCCATCAACATTGCCTTAAAGAGGCTTTAAAGTCTCGTAAAAACACCAATTGTTTAAAAAAAAAAAAAAAAAAATCCTTTCCTTCCCTTTGTCTGAGGTTAAATGACATAAAATATCTTTAAAATATGGCTGTCCAGTTCTCTGCAATTGAATAAATAATAATCTACTTTCATCATCATACTTCCCACATTCCATAAGCACATGTTCTATTGTTTCCTTGATTGCTTCCAGGTGCTTCTTGTTACTAATCAGTCCCTTCACTATTTATGTCCTGAACTCTCCACTTCCCCTTGTCAGATCATTCTGCTACTCACTGCCTCTTCATGTCATCTTCCCTGTCATCATCTGTAAGTTGGTTTGGCTTCTGTTTCTGTTCTGTCTTTTATCTTTCCCTCATCTCTGCCACTCCATGTTCTCTCCTGGTCACCATTTCTCACTCCCATGCCATTCTAGTGTTTAGTTCCTTCCTCCACTTTTCATCCTCCCTGCCTTCTAGTGTTTATTATAGTGTTCTGTTTTTCTGCCTCCTCTCGAAGTGGTTTTCTGTTTAATGTTGTTTACTGTTATGTGCACAATTCTCTATTAAAGTTTCTTTGTTTGAACTCTCTCTTGTCCTGGTCTGCGTTTGGGTCCACCATTTTGTACATGACTGACACATTGCACAGCAAAAAACTAGAGATCTGAAATTTGTTTATCTTTTTTTTTCATTATCACTCCTTAATTTGCTCCTCTAAAATATAATTGTTCATCTTTTGTACTATTTGTCTTGTTCATCCCCTGTTGATATGGATGTAGGCTATATATAAATTATATTGCATTTTAAATAGCTTAGTGCAACAAACAAAAGCCACAGGGAAATACTAAACAGCAGTTTGCTAGTATCCTCACTACAGTTGAGAAATAAATAATCAAACTACTAATATTTCTAACTATGTGAGAAAACGAATGCACATATGGTGTCTTTGCTCCAAAAAAGTTACAGTAAAGTTGACATTTTGGTATTTCTCTTGTCATGGTTACATGGTTGGGATGCTGTAAATCCATGATTCCTGGTTCCTTGGGCAAGACACTGAACCCCAGGTTTCCCCCAGTGGGTCAGGCCAGCTGCATGGCAGTGTGCGTGTGAGAAACGGAGTACAGCACTTTGAGTACCAATAAAGTAGGAAAGCACTGCATAAGTGCAGACCATTTAACTACTTATTATTACTACTTATTATTTTACATTACATTTGTTAAAAGCAGGCTATTCACAATTCATAGTTTAGCCCTTGCAGTATTACATTTGCATATTTTATTTCATTATTTTTATTTTTAAGTCAAGCTAAATATTCATCAGAGAATCAGATCAGAAAATCTGCAAATGTATGTATTCAGGAAAAAAAAAACTCACAGCAGAATGTCTGATGCAAATCAACAAAACTAAGAAGCTCAATAGTGAAGACAGTTTGACTGCAAAACCACTTCTGAGTAACACAGAAAAGCTAATTACCAAAAGTAATCGAAAAGGAGCATCACATTTTTTTACCCTTGATAAACAGCAGCTGAAAAGAAGTGGAGTTTTACCACTGAAATAAAAGTTTAATGTCACATAAGGAAAAACAGGCCTTTAACATTACAGCCCAGCCTTTCAGCAAATGGTAAGTAATTCATAATAGCAGGATAAGCATTTGTGTGCAAATCATAAAAGTAGTTGGAGTGAAAAACACAGCTTCAGACAGCAGATATTCAATGTAAAAAGGTTTAGTGTTAGAAGATGTATTATTCTGCATCTTTTGGTTTCATTCCAACTTTAAATTATCCAAGCTTTTCAGGATGCATTTAAAACACCATTGTTTTTAATTTGAAAACTGTACATTTTTGAGTTTTCATTAAGTTCTGAAGGGATTTTGTTTAATACCTAGTGTAAGTATTACACACACAGAGTAAAAAAATCCCTTGAATTGTAATCAAAGTGCCAAAATCAGATTATTGAGGGTTTTCACATGACAACAGCTTCATCATCATTCCATCATTCGAGTCTCTGAATATTACAACACAAAGTGGAGTCTAATCATTGAGAAGCAGGTTTAATGTTTCCCATGTGGAAACAGGTCTCTCAGCTGTAATGGCACCATATTAGATGAATGAACAGTGTAATAATGTCCAGAAGGATAAATGAATGTTGTAATCACATCGCGTTGTGGAGATGAATGGCATCCTGATTGGCTCGTTACAGGCTGGATACTGATGGCGACAGGTCAGTGGAAACCTTCATGTTTCATGCACTTTGTTTATGGATGACTGACTCAACCATGAAACACCATTATAAATTACATATACTGCAATAATTACCAGTAAGTGATGCTTCTCCTGTATATTCTCTCAGTAAATCATTAGCACATATGGCATATATTATTGCAAGAATCGTACTTTTTTCTGTTGCTGCAGTGATTTAATTTAGATAAATTTGCATTAAACTAATAAAATAAACAAAACCATAAACAAAGCAAAAATGAATGTTTGTTTTATGAGATGCTCACATAGAAAGATCCATGAACATGAGTCATAAATATTCATAGTTTTCCTCTCCTCTTCAAATTGTAAGCTAAAGCCAAACTAACACCGCCTCCATCTGAAGCCTCTCTGTTAATGGATGTTGTTCTCCACCCCTGCGACGAGAGCCAATTACTATGATTCACACTGCAGTTCGATCCCGGCCCACAACTCTCACAGAGGTTTTAGCTTCAGCTCAGTTTCTCTGTCACCATTAGAGTGCTTCATCTCAATACCTTCATCTGCCTCTCGATATCCAACCTCATGATTTCACTTGTTAAATGACACTAATTCCATTATAAAGCTGCATTATTTATTATAAACTTTTAAGCATAAAAAGGCAACAAATTGTTTAATTAATTGTGATACATTTCTATTTCACGACATACAAGTTAAGTTTACTGGCATTTTTTCAGTTTATCCAACAGAGTTTATTACAATAATATAACACGTAACGCTTAATTAAAATCTGAGCAACGAGAGAGTATTTTTTATTTTGGTGGAACTTATTAAACTAACTTGTTGTTGAAGCCCACCTGTCTGCTGCCACTGCACAAATTCGACCTTTTACTAAGGATGTGCCTGCCTTGAAGAGAGAGCCCAATAACAATTGAAGCCAGTTGACCTGTCATTAAACTGAGCTTTGCCTGCAGCTATTTCACATAGTGACAACACTGACGTCAGTACCACTGATAAAAGGTCAGTTTGTCTTGTGTCTTTTCATGTCTTTACATTGTTTGTAATCTTTTCTTACATAACTGTAATATAACATCAATTATAGTAAATTCCCAAATCAAATATGGCTGGTAATTAGTTAATACTGAATATTTAGTCCAGCTCAAAAAGTCTCCAGCTTCGTCTCACTGACACTGAAGCTCTGAGTTTCTCCTTAATGATAAAATAATCTGATATTAACTTAGCCTAAACTGGCTCAGTTTATTATTTAATGCTCTGATATACAGTCATATTACACTTTACACTCCATCTTTAATAAGTATATTGTAAGTAACAGAGTGGGTTTGAGCTTCATACATATTTAATGCCACTGTTTTAAACACAGCCAAGCTACTTGACAATCATCACGAGGCCTCCAGCTCTTTGGTCCTCTGACGTTCCTCCTGATAAGTCTTTATCCCTGCAGGCCTTGACCTGACAGACACTTGTTACTGTGGGTGGTGGAGGAGCCCTCAGTATGAAAAGCAGGTGAATTACAGTAGTCTGAAGAGGAGAAACGAGAAGGACGGCTCTCCAGTGCTGAGTGCTGTAATCCCAGGCGAGGAGGAGGTAATGTGTGGTGACAGTACAGCCTCGCTTAAGTAACACTCAACAGAGGAGAGGGGTTTTAAAACACCAGGTTGGTTATTTCTCAGCACGGCTTTGGCATTTAAGAGCGTTTGTCCCTGACAGTGTGACCAGGGGAGCACAAACACAGACAGCTAAGAGGAAAATGGAGCTAAATGTTGAATACCTGCTGGACTCTGCAGCCACTGAACCTCGACATTGACCGTGACTGTGTTGGACAGAGAGCTCCCTGAATATTAAAATACTGCACATTCCTACCTGGCACTCGAAAACAAACAAGTCTTGCTTCTCTTTTTGTCAGCCTCAATGTTTAATACAAGGTAAACAATAAAAATGAGACAGAAAAAAAAAGAACAAACAGTTTTGTCAAGTCATTAACATTTTATGCATCCAAGTCAGAAGAAAAAGTATTTCTGAATCAGTAGCATCACTAGCAAAAAGACATTTTAGAGACACCATATGGGAGAAAAGGTGATTCAGGACAAGTTGAGACTATAATAGAAAATGTTGTCTTAGACAAAAAAAAACAGTACTAACTGATCTAATACTGGTCCAAAACACCTCTGCTGTTTCTCCTTCAGATGAAAAAAGATGGGAAGTGAAATGCAAAACTCTAGTGACATGTAGAAACCATTATGTTGACATCTGAGTGAGAAAGTGAGAATTAATGTTTAATAATTTCTAGTACCTCGAGGAGGAACAGAGGTAGTAAATTACTGAAACCTTTGTCCTGCAGCCCAGCTTTCCAGTGTCATGTTATCATTTGAGGTGAATAAACTGTGATTTTGATAGCAGTAAAAAATCTCAAAAGATTAACAAAAAATCTCTTGAGTGTCAAGGGCTTGATGCTGTCAAACACAATTAATCACCACTGACATGATAGTCAGACTAATACTGGCACAGGAGACACAGGTACGGAGACCATTTCTCATTCACCTGCATTGTCCACTTCTTTACTGTTCATCTGAATAAAAAAAGTGCCCGCACTGGAGACCCTGAATACTGATGAACTCCATCCATCACCTCAACAAACAGCAGTCTTCAGAGCTCTATAAGCCGCACAAACTCAAGAGTTCAGTGGTTCTCAGTGTGAGCCGAAGTGATTTATTTAGATATTCCGAGCACATAGTAGTAAGCAGGATAATGAGACTCCAGCAATGGTTGTTTTTGCTCCAGAGCACTAACAGTCATCCTCACGCAGAAAACGTCAATGTTCATTTCACTAATCCGCACAATTTCTACCTCCAGCTTGACCCACAGACATCCAGTCTGGATGAAACGGCGAAAAAACAGTACTGCATGCTTGTAACTGGGGTTTATGTTCTGAATTCTTGAGTTCAAGCTGCATAAAGCAAAATCCTAAAAAAGAATCATTAGAACTGCATTAAATCATAGCATGAGTCACTTTAGAAACACAGGCCTAATTGGTCTACTAGGTTTGATCTGTTTATCCCATTTCATTTCAACTATAACAAATACAGGACGAAAGGTCTGGGACACACAGGTATTTTTAAAACACGTTTTTTCTATGTGTTCTGTCTTTTTGTCCACAAGCAAACTGTGTTTGTAGCTTTATGACAAATTCTCTGTAGGGTGAAAATATTCCAAAAACTCTGGGGGTTTTTCACACTTTCCCACAGCACAAACTGATCTTCAAATAACTGTTGTCGAATCAATCATCAAAAATCATTCCAGTGATAATCAATTTGATGTAAAAAAAAAAAAAAAAAAAAAGAAAGAAAAGCTGCAGCATCCCATTTGTGAGAACAGGAGACAGGAGACAAGTGTTTTTCTGTTGATCAACCAATAATTTAATCCAAAGAGGAAACTGCATTTTTACATACATAAGCAAAATTTCCATATGTCCTCTAAACAAGACATGTTTTTTACCTACAACTAACAATTATTTTACAATTAGTCTGCCCATTATTTTATCATCAAAGTAAATAGTAAAAAGTAAGCAGTAAATCATAAATATTTAATGTTTAAATTTACATCTACTTTATAGACATTGTTGGACTTACATTCTGGCTGTGGCAGATGGAACAAACAGATTAAAACTGCTGAATTATTCAACAGGAGTCAATATCTAAAGTCGCCTGTGCCCCGACTTGTTAATTGATTAATTGAAATGCAGAGCAGTGTACTGTACTAACTAATACCCTGAAGGTAAAGACATGACAGGAGCTCTCCTCTCCTGGTTTAATTAGCATCGCTTTGACATATAATTAATAGCACAGAATGAGATAATCTGATCAAGCTTCAGACCAGCATATGGCATCTACCAGAACAGTACAGTACAACCACTCTGCAACTGCATATACCTAATTTAATGCAGGTTATTCTGTTATATATGAACATGTTTATGCATTTTACAGTATAAATCATCAGAAACCTGCAAAGACCTCATACTAGGAGTGGAAATATAGACTTAAAACCACAATCACGACATTACACAATACTTTTGAGGTGACAATATAAAAGTAGGACAGTTCAGCAATGTATTTTTGGCCAACTCACAGCAATTAATCAACTTTTTACCATTCACATGAATCCTTCTTTATTAACAGTTTGTACTTCTTCTATTTAAGGGAGAATCACTGACAAACAAAATCCTGCTGAATTAAATGGGTTTCCTCATATTTCACATATTCTTCCTCATGTTTTTGGTGTTTGTTAGTGGTGGTGGAACAAATTTGATCTCTACGAGTTTCCAATACAATTTACAAATCAAAGATGTTTGATCATATTTGATTTGCTCACAAACCATATCCAAATGACAGATGAAGCTTGTTTTGTTTTTTTATATAAAATATTTCTTCCTTAGACACTTCCAACAATGCAAGCTCGGCCTTCTTCCATGCTTGTTATGACACATATTACATACCCTGCTCTGTAAATTGTCTGTGTGTAAATTAGTGAGCTTTACAGCACTCGGTGTATTTTTATTTTTACTTTAGGACAGCCCAGCTAGACATTTTCCACCTGTTTTCTGTTTCCCGCAGTATGCATATAAAGAGCAACAAATGCAACAGATATTATTTACCTTTTTCCAGACAGAATTCAACAATGCTCCCAACCTACAACACAATGTAACAGTGAACACAGCTGCTGAAGCCATGCTAAGCTAGCCATTCAAACAAGTCCAGCAAGAAAATGGGGTACATGTGTTTAAATTGCTCTTTAAGCAGCACACAGTGTAACATTTGAAATGGAGTTGGGAGTCCAATGGGTGTAATGTGGCGAAGCTCAAAAACCTAAACAACCATATATGTTGGTTTTAACTCTCTCTCTCTCACATGATATCAGACATCTGATGAAACTGCAAAATGGTGTCTGAACATTTAATTCTAAACTGTTTAAACACCGGATTACAACTGCAAACATAGTGGTTTGGTTTAGCACAAAATAAACATGATTAGGTGTAATAAAAATGTTATGGTTTGGCTTAAAGTAACTGCTTCACTTACATTACAAGACGTACATCACATACGCACATGATCATGTCATATTTACTATGGTCACTAGACGTCACTCAACTGTAATACTGTAATACGTATCTGCTGATTGTTTTAAGCTGTTGGTACCAACAACCTATAGAGTCATATTTTACAAGAGGAGTCAGCCTAACAAACATAATGTGTGTCCCCACTTCTAAACAGTGTAATGAAGATGTAATCACTTGTTAAGAGTAATTATTTTTCAGCAAAAACCCAGCTCTCTTGAGAGAGAAAGTCTAATAATAGCTTTTCTCCTCTGGTGTCAAAGGACTTGTCAGTGTCAGATGGTTGAAAAATGCACATTAATGCATAATGCACTGCGAGCAGCCCACGCAAACAGCATCGTAATGTATACACCACTCTGCATAACGCTAATGTAGCGCTGCCTTTGAAAGCAGAGAACAATCACGCTTCTCACAGAGGCTTGTCACACTGAGCAGCGATGTGGGTGGCTGTGTGGGAGACAGACATCAACCAAATGAGGTGATCAAAACAGCGATGAGCCACATTATGGCACCATTTAAAATCTTTTCATCTTTAAACTGAAAGGTTTAACTCAAGGGGTTGAAACAAACTGCTGACAAAAAAGACTTTCACCAGGGTTCCCGTCAAACGCTGCTGGAGCTCACATTGTTCACTATGAGTCACAATGACATAATGAAGAAATTTTAGTTGCGCTTGCACCACCAATGCCACCGCAGGCCTGCTCGCGTCCGTGGAGTGTCATTGAAAGTATTCTGTGTCATTTAAAGTTTGTATGCCAGAATTATGCAGATTTAGAGGGAATGCTGCAGGCTACAGCACTCATACTAATGGATCCAGGGGGAGATATATATCATATCTGCTAATCCACCAGCTGCACTAAGTAAATGATTTGAATACATTTGCCTCTTAATTGAAAACATCAACAACAAAAGGTCATTTGTTTCTTTTATTCAGACAAAATGCACACAGATATTAAAATCATCTACGCAGCTTAGCAAAAGATAAGCTAATTTATTTCACATGTAAAATATTAAAATGATTGGGACACTAGGGACCCATCAAATGGAAAGAAAACAGTACTGCTTCAGTTTAGAGAGTTAGATTACAGATGTATCTCCAGTGAACCACAACAGTAAGCATTCTGTCTACTTTTCTCATAGAAACAAAAAGTAGGAAGTATATTTAAAAAAGTAAACTTAACCACGTTTGAGTAATACCAATGTCAGCAGCTGGTAGACAGGACACATCTCATGTTTTTCCAGTGTCAGAATTAACAACTGGACATCCACCAGTCGACCTCGAAGTCCTAACATTTGAAGGTGCTCTCACACCCATCCCCTACTTCCAATTATCACACTGAGCAACAAATTAGTAATTTCATTTTGTCAAACAAAAGATAAACGACTGACTGTGTGACCACCAGTGGAGCTATGAAGTGATCTGAGGCCCAAGAAATGTTTGCCTCATGTGATTTACCAGCATCCTCCTCCAACCACAAGCACTGAAGTGACTTGATACATGCTAACTGCAGAAATGTACCAATAGATAAGAAAAGGAAAGTATTTACTATGGAGAGCGCACACCAGACTTTTTATTTACTCATTTAACAGTGTGATGGGGAATTTCTCCTCTGTCATAGCTTGTTGAAAAAGTGTGATGGAATAGAAACACAAATTGTCGCTGCCTGTTGTATAAACCTCTGTAAATTGAACATCCTGACCTGACCAGAGGTAATTTCAGCTCACATGAATTAAAAAAAGAATCACACAACTTTTACATTAAATAACACACAAGACCACACTCTGCACATCAAAGTGACTCCCCACCTCCTCTTCTGATGATGCTGGTTCTGGTGATGATGCTGATTTAGAAGCAGAGGACAGTATGTGCAGTATAGCATTGCTTTGGACCAGTATTACACACATTTGTTCTCTGCTTGCCTTGCATTTAATCTTTTCCTGGAGCTGGAGAGTCTTTTATCTCAGTCTTGATAATGCACCTCACAGAAATTACAATTTTTTTCCTGCTCTGTTTGCTGGGATAAAACTTATCACACTGTTCCAATATGACTGGTCAAGACCTCAAAACTTCAGCAGATACTCTCTGCTCCCAACGCACTGCTGAGGCTCCAGTTACATACACACTCATATAAGTGTTTTCCAGTATGTTTATGATGATAACTGATACAAAATAAATCTCTGTAGTAACATTATCTTTTCTCTTACCTGTGATAGAGAAGGGTTTATGGTCAGGTTCAGAATATAGTTGATATATAAATCCTATAGTGTTATCTGAAAGTATTTCTCTTAAACTACAGACATAATGCAAGAGATATATGACCGTGAATAGTCGTTACTCTTACAGTAGACAATATGAATTATTATAGGTTTGAAACTCAGACAGTATCCTATAACTGTTATACTGTATACTGTACCTGTTAATGTGACCTAAATACTTTTAAAGACAAACACATGACTGAAAAGCCTGTATCGCTGGTTTCTGTCATACCTCTGTGCAATCAGAATTGTACTTTTTAGCATAAAATGTGGTTACAGTGTTGTGTGTGCACATCTACATCCACATCATTGCATCAATTACAATATTTTGAGCTGCTGCTAACTTACTCTTAAATGTAGCCTAGCTGTATTAAGCTATATTATTGGTCATTTCTGAAATACATTTAGAAAGATAGCTTTATTATGGTGTTCCAGAATTGCACATTTGAATTTAAGTGGTTATTTGGTTCCACATAGTTTCAGGTTCATAGTCAAAGAACCTATTAAGATTAATAACACTAGTCTTACTCACCATGTTTTTTTTTAAAATAAAAACATTTGTTTAAGGCTGAATCTAATCAGTTTTGTATCCATTGTTTCAAAAGTTTGGATTTGTGTTTGATCATTTTAATACTTTTCTACCACATTATACCAGCTTGACTCTATTTGGTAACGTTGTTCTTCATTGCAAATGTTTTCCCCCATCAGTGTAGCTGGCTGTCATATTGGCGCCACACTAAAACTGCTGTGAAACTGCAAACACACAGGAACAATCAAAGATACTGAAGTAATGCAATTCTTGTTTCTCAGGATGTGGCTTCTTGTCACATCAAAAAAACAGATTATGTTTCAGAATATATTGAAGGTCTCCAGGTTTTAATCCATTTATCCATGGAGTTTGGATGTTGCATGCACAAGTTTTCTCTGAGTACTACAGCTTCCTCCCACCGTCCAAGAACATGCAATACAGCTAACTGGCGACCCTAAATTGTCCATAGGTGTGAATGTGAGTGTGAATGTTTGTCTGTCTCTATATGTCTGCCCTGTGATAGACTGGTGACCTGTTCAGGGTGTACCCCGCCTCTCGCCCAATGACAGCTGGATTAGGCTCCACCACTCCCACGACCTTGGGAGTGGGCATTTTCCTAACTGCTCAGAAAGGCAGTTAGGAAAATGGATGAATGGAAGACACTGAAGGCAGCCAGATAAAAAACTGTTGAAAGATTCAGGAATTGAGAAAATACTTCTCACCTCAGCTTGCTTGGAACCTCAACAGAGGTGATGCAAAAAAGGACCAGGTACTACTAACTTTTGCCGAATGGAAAACCAAAAAAGGCAAGTTGAATCAAGCCAGTAACATGTGGTTGAGAAACACTATTTGTATTTCCACAATTAACCCAATAAATCTAGAATTTATGTCTATATACAACTGATCTGCAACAACAAATACATTTAGGAAGAAATGTAATTGCACCCAGATTATCTTTCATATTAACATAATAAAGGTATGTCTCCTGCCACCATACCATGAAAGGGAGTTTCATGTTTTTTGTCACAAAAAAAATTATACAAAAAGGCATGGTAAAGTAGCAACTCAGTCAGCAAGACTGAGTGCAGAAAAGTGGCATTTATTAACAAAAATATTAACTGAACAAAGGCAAAAACACAACAGCCAAAAACTAAAGTGAAAAGAACAAAAGAAACGTGGATAAAAACTGCAGCCTCACTGCAAGCCGCCAACTCCTTCTCTCCCTTCTTAATTGCCTTGCATTTTACCTTAATTATGTAATTGTGTATTTGGCAAGTTGCAAATATGTTTACATTGAAATCAGTAAAATATATCATTAAAATTTTGACAGACAATTTCCACTAAAATATCCAATCTTGCAACTCAGTATCCACTTGTGGTGCCTACAACATTATTACATTTTTTTTCTGGTTATTTTGAGTGATGTTAGCACTCACAGCACTTGGTTAACATTAGAGAAAGGTCTGATTTAATACAGAAAGTTCACAATGACTTCAGAGCAAGAAAACACACACATGAATGCACACATAAAGAACACACACCCAAAAGCCAGCAGGGGATGAAACTGTAGAGGCAGCTGAGAATGTCACTGGAAAAAAAAAACTGCTAAATTCTCAGAGCAAAACTATCTCCTCAGCAGTCTGGTTTCTTCTTTTTTACACCCTTTAGCATTATTGATTATTCTACTCTTTCTACTAACCCCACATTTTTTCTTATCCTTTCTTCTTCTTCCTTCCTTGTCTTTTATTGTCCTTCATAACACCTGCCCTTCTTGTCATTCTCCTCTTCTGACTCCTAATTCGTTTGATGAAGTCAAATCATCTCAAAGATGTGAGGTGGTGCATGTAGAAAGCAGATGTTGGCCTATATGCGCGTAGAGCGGAGCCAGTGAGCGATAAAATGGGAAAGGTGAAAGGAAATGTCACTGCAGTTAAACAAAATACAGGGATTGCTATTACCACACAGCTTGCAGACTCGGACCCTTAAAATTTATCCTCTCATACTGTAGTTGATGTTGTCCTTTCTCCTCCCTTTCCTCTCCTTCCTCACCCTCATTTGTGCATTCTCCTCCTTGGTTTCTCACCAATGTGCTTAGCAGTGATTTAGCTCTGTCTCATCATGTTGAAATTCAGCCTTACCCTTCCATCTTTAATGGCCACTGACTCAGCGCTGTCCTCCTCTCTAATACAAACTGACTGGCTCTGCTTCTTCTCATTAGCAGTCACCACAGAGCAGCAGGCGGCAGAGCTGTGGTCACACAGTACTGACTTCATAAAAAAATCTGAATCTGTTTTAAGATATTTGCTGAAGACAAATATTAGTCTATTAGCCTTGCAGGAATTTGTAATAATCCACAGATCATAGTTACAACGTTAAGAGGCCACTTTTCAAGGTGAAACTTATTATTCTAATGTGGGGAGGACACACGAAAATGTGACATTAAAATTCCCACAGCGGTCTGACTCCAGAGCTCACACACCCACCTGTCTCTCTCCTGCCTGATGTAGAGTTGGTATTTCATCATTTTTAGTAGGTTCAAATGAGGGTAGAGGCAATAACAAAATGTCCCAACAGAGGGACTGTTTTTCCTGAATTTTATAGTAGCTAGCAAGCTTTGGACGTTTAAAATAACTCACGACAAACATCAATATCACAGCAGAACCCCAAGTGTGACTTCGGTAATGTAATGTGGCATTAGATATAGAGAGCTGAGACCCAACCCCACTTCTTGGTTTGCTAGCATTTTGCTATCGTGAAAACTGGCCATTGCATCCTTTTATATTTTTTTTTTATATTTACCTTAATCATTTACTTACAAGATGTAACCATGTGCTGAAACCATTCAGCTATCAGGGTGACATGGGGTGATTTTAACATCACCTACTTGTCCTTGCACTTTTTTTTAAATAATAATCTCTCTGTGAAGTTAGATTTTTATTTGAAAATAGACTGAGTCAGCAGGGGGTGAGAGGAGGAAGTGATCCTCTCAGCAGGAGTGAGAGATGACAGAGAAATAACACTCGCAATATACTGTAGGCTTATCTAGAGATCAATGTAACAACATAATCAGAGGAGCAAGAGTTCATCAGGTGTGATGTAAGTTATTCCCTTTTGACAATCCCTGCTGAAAGTCTGAATCTATTACAGACAGAGTCCTATAATGTTGCAGTTGTTAAAATGTCCAGAACAAATTTCTCAGGAGAACAGTGAAGGTTTTATTTTATTCTCTCCCTGCAATCCAATCCAAATGGGCTTTAGCTTCTACTAATTATGTTCCCAAACTGTTTTTTTCCACCTATCTGTGTCAGGCGTGTAAAGACACAGACAAAGTGTGTGTTTGGAATGCCCTTGTTGCGTGTGGGATTGACCCAGTTGCGGAGTGAGCCACAACGGGTTAGAAGACATGCCGTTTGATGTTGTAACGCCCGGAGCGCTGAAAGCGGAATCCC
>JAUMHL010000010.1:18730900-18751033 GCA_032362345.1 Sandelia bainsii | reverse complement strand
CACAACTGAAGACATGTATCTTTTCATGAAAAACATGGTCATTCCTATGTGGGTCCAAACTTTTGACTGGTAGTGTAGGTCTGTTCAAACTTATGCTCAGAGGTGGTAGAAGTACACAAACTCAGTTCTCCAGTAAATGTTCTTCTTCTCCTACTTTTTCTACTTCTACTTCTTTTTCCTTCTACCTTTTAGAGGTCGCCACAGCGGATCATCCATCTCAATCTCACTCTGTTCTCTGTATTACTCTGTCACACCAACCTTGCGCATGTCTTCTTTCACCACATTCATGTACCTCCTCTTTGGCCTTCAAACTACTCAACTACAAGTAGAAATCTATATTGCAATGAGTTTTGAATTTGATGCTGCTGATAAAACGAATGTGAAAATGTAGTTGCATATTTGATTTCGCAAGAACCACCAACCCTGGGGTTCATAGATAGTAAACACTGTCGTAATTATTCAACCTGAATTGAGTAAAAGTGACAAAACAGAAAGTACAACAGTAAGTACAAAAAGTACTTAATTTTTGTAAGTACCTCAAAATTGTACCTAAAACTTTGTAAAGGGGCTCCCGATGGGCACTCATATTTACGCAATTTATAATGACATTTTTATTATTTCAGTCTAGTTTTTCCTCAGTCAATTTTGTGTGAGGATAGTGGCTGTTAAAAATCCTCAGTTGTGGACAGTTGTGTATTGTTTAATCCTTACCTGACAGATGGTGTGAAATGCCTGCAGGCTGCCAGTCAGATGATGAAGACAGCGGCAGGTTTCCTCGGAGAGCCACTTCCTGTCTCTGCAGCGTGAACAACAACTGAGCCGCTCTTCATGTGATCTTGGTGAGGAGAGAAATTAGGTTTTGAGAATTCTGTGATATAAAGTTTTGTACTATAAGGTTAACCTCTATAACACAGCTAGAGACAGTGAAGTAAAAACACATGAATGATTTATTTTTATGTTTTATTATAATGCACACAAAACAGTTGTTATTTGACCACATGACCTATGATTTCCTAAGATTTACACATGTATATTCCATTATTCGTCTTTAGGAATAAAAATAAAGTTGTGATTTTTTCTTTGTCGTACACAGTGTGTCAAAACACACACTCCCAGCACAAAACGCAATAAAAAGTAACTTGTGATAGAAAACGTGGAGGAAAGCCTTACTGCTACAAAGTTTGCCTATAAATGTCAGATGCTTATTGAGCCATACATTTTTTATTTTTTTATTTTGCTAAGTAAATCAGAGTAGTTATTGCATCAATACCTCTCTGATTCTGACATAACGACTGTCTTATTAGTTGCATTCATAACTGATTGAAGCTTTTAAACCCGAGCCATTCTTTATTCAGTGTGATTCACTGTGGCCTATTACAGAATTTGCTCCCCTAATTCCAGTCCAGATCTTTACATGTATTCATAATTTTCACCCATGATAGCTGTATCCACTATGGTGTCCATTTGTCATCCTAAACGCTTGTCCTCTTAAGGGTTGCAGTTAGGATGATCTCTATCTCTATATATCACAGGGCTGACATATAGAGGCAGACAACTATTCATACTCACATTCTCACACCTATGGGCAATTTAGAGTCACCGATTACCTCTAACTGCATGTCTTTGGATGGTGGGAGGAAGCCAGAGTACCCAGAGAGAACCCACACAAACCGGCCAACCTGTGGATTCGAACTCGGGTCCTTCTTGCTGTGAAGCAGTGCTAATCACTACACTGCCATGCCACCTTACTACAGTATTCATGAATGTAAATTTATCCACCGCTCCATTCCATGAGGGTCTGGATGGACTCTTGAAAGATGTATGCTCTAGAAATTCATATCCTGCTGTTGCTACTGTCCTGAGTTGCTGTCATGTTTTGTAGTGTGCATGGGTGCATCCGTAGTGCAAATATGGATACTTTGGTGGGCAAAAGCAAAGTATGAATACTCGGCCTATAGTCAGTCAGACAAGTCCCACTGACAGGTGGTCATCCTACAGCTTGACTGTGGTTTGGAGCAAAATGGTTTGGCAACTATTGGATGGATTGCTATGAAGCTTCACAACCATCTATTTATGACTTTGTAAGTCATTATTGTGGCTTGTAAAACAACTTGCTCAGCAGTCTACAGCCTGCCAAGTGTAGTAGAACTGACATTCCTGTATGTTTTGGAGAAAATTATTAAGTCTTTATTAGCCCTTTGAAAAGATGTGGCTGCTTTAAATTAGTTTTGAGTTCTAGTTAAAGCAACTTCACATTCTTGTTAATTTTAGTGCCAAGACAACATTAAACTAAAAATGTATTTAAGCCATCTGACATAAACAAACAAAAAAACTGTTGCATGCTTTTATATGCTAGTTATTCAACTCTGATGGATTAATATTATTATTGATACACTGTTGTAATATCTTCTTTGTAGCTGAAAACATTCACACATTGTACTGTTAAATGGAGATGATGATATTTCTGTTTTACTTGTGCTTTCTGCTTTATTTTAATTGTTTAGTGAGAACATTCTTTGTGATCATGTTCACAGGCTCAAGTTAGCATTTAACACAGTGTCTAATTAAAGCGTCACTGTACTGCCAACAAGTTTTAGTGATGTGTCATATTACACTGTATTTATGATTGACTTAAGCCTGTACAAATAACAGTTTTCATTGAGAAAAAACTGACACAAAGCCCAGTTAGTTACTTTTACAGACATTATTCTAAGTTTTTTGTTTTGTTTTTTAATTGGTTCCTGTCCTGCTCAGATGTTTCTGTTGTTTTGGAACAAAGCTGATTAGACTGGCACCGACCTCCTGAAAGCTTCACACCGTTGTCGGTCTGTTTACTGTGGCCTTCCTCTGCCAGGAATTAACACGGATTACACGGCAACTGACAGCAGCTCTTAAATCCAGATCATAGAGTGAAAACTTCTCACCAACTACTCACAAAATGAAGGTTGTGAAACATTAAAATAACGTTGATTATGCTAATCCAGAGCATTAGAGAATAATTAAGATAGTTTCTGTTTGTTTATGTCAAAATATGTTAATGTTTAATGTTGACTGTGTGCTAAAATAAATAAGATTAATAACAATGTGACATTTGCCTCAACTACAATGCAAGTTAAGGTAAAGTACTTGATCGTTCACTTGGTACACTTGGAGAACTTGCTGCAGTTCTTCTGTGGATTTAGGTTGCAACAGTGTTTTGTGTCTTTGCTTGTAATCCCAGACTGACTCAGAGAACTGTGAGGGCTCGTTTCTCTGGCTGCATGTTTGGTGGTGTCGTCATACTGCAGAATTAACCTGGGGCTGATGAGGTGTCTTTCTGATGGTATCGCATGAATGTAAAAAGTGTAAACACCTGCAGCTCCACATTGGTTTAAAAGATCTATGTACATTAAATGATGCACTTAATACTAATATTACTTAAAGGGAATTAACTGATATGTGCAGCTAACTGGAGTGTACATTGGTACCACCTGAGCCTCACTATTTTTATCCAAAAATGACCTCATTTGAGGAAAAGAGGGAAATAGGTTTTCATTAAACCTGGAAATAGCATTTCAATTCACCTCCTTCATTAAAACTGTTGTTGAAAGGAAATTCATCAGAGCCCAAACCATCCATTACTGGAGAGCAGCAGCTCAACTATGGTGTGGAAATTAATCACGCAGATCATAATTACCACCCTGAATATTGGTTCTATGTGTCTCCAACCTTAAGTACAGAGAAAAAAAGTAATGAGGCATTTTTCCTAACATTGCACAAGTTTGATATGGATTTAGTTGGATTCATTTTTTTGTTGTTGTTGCAAAGTGATGTCATTGGTTTTCTCATTCCAGTTACTGCTGCCAATGTGCAGTTCTTTCCCACTATCAGTACAACTATGCTGTAGCATAGAGAAGGAGAGGAGCTTTATCCAAAATAGCTCAATTACCCAGAATATTGGCTGCCTGACATAGTGTGCAGACAGGCAGCAAGAGAGAAAAGAAGCCAGATTCTCTGAGGGACGGATGGCTGGTCAGCCAGCAGAGTCAGGAGAAGATAAAATTATTTTGGTGGAATTCATTTCAATAGACTTTCACTTCCTGACAAAATCTTATCATTATTTGACACATACAGCAGAGGAAAGTATTGCATATAAAATACTGTTTAGACAGACAAGGTGGCCACCCACACAAAACCGGACACACACTCATGCAGTGCTGCGTATGATGGGTCCCGGCTAGTCATATATGCAATTATCGACTTGACATTTCATTAATTTGTGTGAAGGCTTTAATACCAACGTACAGCAAAATGTCCCATAAGATGTTTTGTTGGGTTGATTTCTAGTGATTTTGAAGGTCATAGTATATGATTCACATCATCGTGCCCCTCAAATCATTCAGTGACCCGTTGTGCCTTATTGACAAGGACATTGTCATCCTATTTCATCACTCCATTTATTCAGGTTTTTCCATTAATTTGTTATAAATGAGCATCATATAAGCAGCAGGTCAGTTCAGCCATTCTGACAGGTTAAAGCATCTAATCAACACATAACAGCACATTTATGCTTTATGTTTAAGCTATACAAATGTTCCAGGTAACATTGACAGCATTTAGGTTGGGTGAAAACATGAGTTAAATATGAGTTAAGTATGTCAACCAGATTCCAGTTGAAAAGTTCCGTGAAAATATTTTAGAGACTGAAATGATCATATTTAAAGGTCTTCAATATATTGTCCATGTAGCGCTCAGAAGAAAAAGAAAATGTCTCAACAACCCTGTTGCCTAGAAGTCATTGGGACAAGTGAACTGAAAGTGCAAAAAACTAATTTATCCTGTTTAGGACTCATTTCTACAGCCCTCTATGGGTTGGTTACCAGGATGTAATATGTCTTTGTAGTATTCACAGAGCTCTCTGATGTCCTCTGTGCTTTGTGGAAGTGTGCCATTTTAATGACATAAAAACATTTGTTATTTCATGTGGATTTTATTCAGACATTTAACTTTATCAAATAAAGTTGTGATCTTGTTCTGGTTCATCAAAGATGAAGAGACGGGGTGGAGGATTGTGAGTTGGTGACTCTAGTACTTTGAAGCAGAATTGAAAGCTAGTGACTGGTGTAACTTTTCTCTCTATTCTTCTTTTTAAGACCTAATGTAATATGTGTTGAATTTATTCAGACGTTCTGTACTAAAAATGTCTGAAGCATGAATTGCCTGCACTTTTAGAATTGTATCTGATTTAAGCTGAACAGCCTCATAAATGGAAACCTTCTTTCTTCCTTTGTTAAAGTTGTGCTTCAAACCTCTGTTCACTTTCCTGAGATGACATTTGTTGAATCTTCTCTGACTCACTAACAGCCTCATAAAAGGAAACATCTCTTTCAAGATAAAGGACAGCTGAGCTGCTTAAGTTTTCTCAAATATGTGAGGGATATACAATTACTGCTAATCTCAGATCAGTCTGTGAGAAGTTGTGACAGAGCCTCTTGAAAATACCTTTTGGTTTAAATGTCATGTTGATCTAAAAGCTTATCTCTAAGTGTGCATATTTCTTTTATATTTCTTGAAAGGAAACAGGGTGCTGAAATGAACTGAATGTGTGTCTGCAAACAACACAGCACCATCCTCCACATTGTATCACCGACACTTGTTTGGTTTCCCTTTAATTTAGAAATATGAATCGGTGGTGTTGTTTTAGTTGATTATGTCTCTCTTTTGAAGCGAATGCCAGATCAAGCAAACATCATTTTTAAAATGAGATAGAAAGAGATAAATACAGCTGTTAAGTCGTTAGGGTTAGTGTTTACAGTACCTGCAGATATTTTCTTTAGATAAAACATAATGTTGCAATAATTTCACTGAATTACAGCATCATACGTCATTCACTAATCACACTGTCATTGTCCTTCAGAAACACACTGAATGTTAAGTTGCTTCCTGTGGGACACGCCGCTGCCGGTGTTGTGCACATGTCTTTATTTCATACTGTGGACACATTTTGTTCAAATACCATTCTTGTGACGACATTTTAACTGCTCCTCACAAGTTTAAAGACCATTTTGGGGACTAAGATTAGGTTTTGGTTAGATTTAGGCATTTGGTTGTGATGGTTAGGATTAGGGTAAGGGGCTAGGGAATTTAAGATGTCAGTAAGTATAGTGACACACAACACATCTACAGCTTATCTTTGTTTTTGTTGTTCTTTTGCTCTGTTCTTCTCTCCACTCATCCCAACCGGTCGAGGCAGATGGCCACCCACCCTGAGCCTGGTTCTGGTGGAGGTTTCTTTCGTTAAAGGGAGCTTTCCCTCTCCAGTGTCCCCTAGTCGTGCTCAAGTGGGACTGTTGGGTTTTCTGTATATTTGTATATGTAATTATATCCTGTAAGGTCTTAAACACTGTAAAGTGCCTTGAGTGGACTTTTGTTATGATTTGGTGCTATATACATAAACTGAATTGAACTGTATGTGTCTTTATATGATAGGCAAATGGAAAAGCACTTAATCCGTTACAGTAGAAAAGTTATGTAATTGCACAAATGGTCCACTTAGCATGAAGACAGTGAACGAAAGTCACTGGCTACTGACTTACTTACTGTTGAATGTGTGAGCACTGCTGACTAATCAAACAGAAGAGAGAGGTTTGATCAGAAGTAAGAAATTTAAAATTTTGGTCCAATTCACATTAGACACAGACTTAACAAGCTGGCAGAGGAAAATACTTTTAATGTCCACTCTAACTGCTTCAGACATTTGCATTGTCGCATACAGCTCCTCTTTGTAATGTCTAGATAAGTTCAGGGTTGCAGCACATATGTGAAAACAGCTATTTTCACTTTCCTGATGCTGCCATTAACACAATGACATGATGACTTCTTCTTTACTCCCATCAAAGCTTGTTGTTGCACTTTGACACCTGGATTTTGGGACACTTGCTAAAATGACTGATGCTGTTGTTCATCTTGGGAAGACAGCCTGTGTTATAATATGACACAATGTCAGCATAAGATGGAGCAAATTAGGTTTTAATAGGGAAATTGAATGCCTTTTTATTTTGTCTGTGAGATCCAGTTTCTACTAACCTTAGACTGAGGCAATGTTTTTTAGCACTTTAATTTAATAGTCTGAAAAACTGAACTGACCACATCACAATTTTACTGACTGATGAAGTGATTATTTTTATATAGCTGCAGGTTATCTACAGTGTTGTGGGGCATGACATTAGCCCAGAGGTTCACTGCAGGACTGACTGAATGGTTTGTATCCAGGTGAGGAACCCTGAGGAGTGTTGTGAAACATGATAATAGACCCTGTGTTTCACAGTGGGAGAATTCAGAGTCCTGTAGCACCGACCTCTGAGCATCTCTATCCAGTCATCTGTGACTAACAGCTGCTCTCCTCTCCTAGAGCAAAATACTGCTAAAAAAGAGAAGCTGTATCAGTATGAGAAGACGGTCAGAGATCTAAAACTGATACTAGGACAGGTTTCTTCTGAACGCTTGGTGGAAGACTGGTAGATCTGGATGGGCCCAGGAAGTGAGCCTGATAATAGGATAGAAAAGTGATCTGAGATTTCTGGACAACATGATAATACTACTGGAAGTCCAGGCTGAGTGCCTGGTCACACCAGAGATACATGCTGGAAGCTTGGTGGAGTAACAACTGTCCTTGCAGGGTCAGGGTCTAGTCAACAAAGTCTTTGTGAATGCAATCTAAGAGTTTATTTGCCTCTAAAGCAAACTCACTAATTGTGGGAATTCTGATTAAATCTATGAATTGAATTTAAATTAGGTTTTTTCTATAAAATGTCAGAAAAGTGTTTATTCATAAGTCATTGCACCTTCTTAGAAAGTGTACCAAAAAATAATTTAAAAGTAAAATGTTGAAATTTGACTATTTTATGGATTCTTTAACACTGTACAGTATCACAGCTGTATTGCTGTACTGGTTACACACATCTATAAAAGGAAATTGCCTACGTATACATTTGGACAATAATTCATTTCTAATAACCTGCTTCACACTCCTTGGTAATAACATAATTTTCTGCTCTTCACTAACTCTTAATGCATTCAGCACTGCCTCAGGCTGTATTCCCCGTTTCGATTAAGTTTCTAATTCACATGTGTAATGTCTTCCTCTGTGTCTTTTCCTCTCTCGCTGTTTCTATCCTCTTCGTGGCTATATCTCTCCATCTGTCTGTCTTTCTGTCTATCTCTAATCAGCCAGCTCCGTCCCTTCTTTGTCTTACTTTACTTCTGTCTTTCCTCCTGTCAGTGTCATTTTTCTCTGCAGGGCTCCGTCCTGTCACAGCTTACACTTGTTTCCCCTCCACCAGTCTCCTGCTGACAGCAGCTGGGCTGATCTGAGCAAACTACACCTTCCATGTAAACATCCATTACTGACCGCTGAGACAGAGAGAAGCAAGGAGGGGAGGGAGAAAGAGTGGGTAAGTTGTTGGTGCATCCACAGCTGATGTGTTTCAGGTGCAAAACAAACCATGTAAAAGCTCTGACCTCAGTTCCAGAGATGGTGAGGATTTTTCAATGCATCACTTTGCTTACAGTACAAAGCTCACTACAGGGGAAGGACAAGTAAACTATTATGTAGCACATACAGTATCATAACTGAACTAATAATCTGTTCATTCATTTGTGCTTAGATGCAGCTTATTGTACATCTGCTCTGTAGTGTCATCAGATGTATAATCAGCATTATTGGCATCATGATTAAAATTTTGACCACCTGGGGCCGTGCGACAAGCTGTAAATGTAACTAACACAGGTATAATTACTATACAAAGGTGATATGACAGATGTGTTACCAAAGTGGCCTTTTTCAGCACTGAGCAATTCTGGAACAAATTCTTTCGATTCTGAGTCAAGTTTGTGTCCAGTATTATACAGTTTATTACTGCTTATAATTTTTTTATTTCTGATTTTTCAATTTGCAAAGGTTCAAAGTTTCTTTTTCAGAGCCACTATGATGCCTGATTTCAGTCTTCTTTTAGCTTTGTTTTGGTCTGCACCAAGTTAGTTCACCCAGGAAAGTGAATGTTTCCATCAGTTAAGACAGACTGTTGAGTTGGTGATCATTTTCTGTGGGTTCATCATTGCAAGCACCTTTTTTAACATTTGACTGGGGCCTAAGGGATGGAGTCCTATAAACAACAGGAGGGTTCAAGATCCTCCAGAGCTGCTTAAATGCAAGAAAATGAAGGCATGAAGCCTAAAAGTATACTTCAGGTCGCGTTTATTTGCATACAGTGTGATAAACAAATTATATATTATATAGTTTCACTTACCCAGGTTTATCTGAGCTGAGTGAGTCTGCTGTCTGGTGCCAGGACTGGGTCAGGACCCTGTGGTGGTGGCTGATGAGGAAGTGGCACATCACGTTTCATGATGATGTTGTGTGATGTTAACTGAAGTGTTAGTATAGTGTTTATTCATTTCAAAAGAATATAATCCTTTCTAAAATAGTAAAAAAAAAAAAATATTACAAATGAGATATGATTGTCATTTAAAATTATATAATATTATACAACTGTAGAATAGAAGACACTGGTGCCCCAAACCATCAGGCCTTTTTTTTTTCTATTTGTTTCATGTTGAATTCCAGCTCAGGGCCGACAAGCTGCACTGACACTAATGCTCAGACTGACACAGAATCAGCCAAGTGCCTCATCTCCCATTAGAACCCTCCTACAGAGGTCAAGGACTCATCAAGCAGTTCAGCATTTTATGGGCAAGCTGCACTGTTGCTCAGAGCTCAGAACTGTCTCAGTACTCACCACTAAAATGTCACCAATCATCTGGTGATTCAGCAGCTAAATGTTTCTACAGCAATATTTGAAATGTGATTTTCTCTCTGAGCTGAATACTTGGAAGAATTGCTCAGCTGTATTCGTTTTCAGTAAATGCATTGCTTGTTAAGTCTATGAGCTGTTTGAATAGTCTACAGGAGCTGAACTGCTGAGTGTGGAATAACTGCAGATGCTAATGACACTACTGAATCAGAGTGCAGTTGTTTGTGGTTCAGTGGCTGCAGGTTAGGGTTAATGGATTATTTCATATTTAGGGCCAGGAGGGTAAATAACACAGCAATAAGTGTAAGAAGAGGAGAGGGGAATTAGACTGTATCTGTTTGGTCGTCTTCTTTTATAGCTTCCAATTCTTTTAGCCTTCTCTCATCTCTCACTGTCTAAGAGGGAAGCCTGCAAACACTCCTGAAGGTGTTAAATAGCAGCTGTAATTCAGTGGGTCATTTATTCATAGTCACACCCATTTATGTTCCTCCAAGACTAATTAGCTGCTTAATATTCCATTTTTGCCATGACAGAATTAATTAAAGCCTTAACCCAACCAAAGAGGGGGAAAAAAAACAGTACATCATCTGTTTTTTGTGCCTTTCTGTAATGAATAAATATTGAAATGAAAACTGACACTCTTATGTTGACATTCACCAGTTTAGAATTTTAATTGTGATTAAATGAATGCTGTGTAATCAAGAACTCATTTAGTTCTTAATAGCTAGCCCCTTGTGAACTAAGGCCGTCTTGGAAACAGTCATTAAAGGTATTAAAGGGTCAGTTCACCCAAATTACAGACAAACATGTTTTCTCACTTATCTCTAGTGGTATCTAGCCAGCAGATTGTTTTGATTTAATTTGTCCAGGGATCTTTATCACAAAGAAAGTTCAACTTCAACTGCATCACTGAATCTAACATTAGCTATTGTAGATAACCTGCACAACTTGACAGTGGTGCAGTAGGTACGGCAGTTGGAAATTGTTAACTGTTAATGGTCTATGAACCCCAAGGTCGGTGGTTCGCTTCCCCTTCCTTTCTCGATTCCTGGACACATGTCGAAGTGTCCCTGGACAAGACACTGAACCGGAACCCTGGAGCTAAGGGGGCTACAAAGATTTTCCTTAAAGGGGTGAATAAAGTATTATTATTATTATTATTATTATATGAATAAAGTTATTATTATTATATTAAACCTGGCTCATAAAACACAACATTATTTTAAAAAACTGTGATAAAGCACATGTAGGTAAACTTGGTTCGAGCTACTGGTGAAGTGTAAACAAGAACTAAGATCGCATAACATAGAATATAAGAAGAAACTGCAGAAACACCAGACATACTGTAATTTACAAATAATAATGTAAGTCTAAAGCTATAAATAACTGCAGCAGGAGCGAGGATAAGAAATGTACTGCTGCATTTATAATTGTTAAATATTTAACATTGTGGTGTTTTTTATATCAAACAGAATATAACAGGTCTAATTTTTATTTCCAGTGCTACCCTTATGTTATGCTATTACTGTCTGAGTGCAGATATAAATGCAGATATACTAACCTTCATTTGTATTTATTGTGGTAGACTACACTCTGTGTTAAAACCAGAGTGGACGCATGGAAAGCTCAGAACAGCAAAACAATTAAACTGGTCTATAAATATCTATTGCTCATTCCTGTCTCCGTTTTTCCATTTATTACTTAGTTGTCAGTAATCAGGACGTTGTCAGACGTTACCTGCTCCGGTGGCAATAAGATCAGTTTATTGCAAAAAGTGTCCATTTGTGCACACAGAGCCGGCTCTTGGCATAAGCGAACTAGGCGGTCGCCTAGGGCACCACTTGCTGGAGGGGGCGCAGCTTCAAGCTCTCAAAATAAAAATAAAAAAACTAAGTCGCTTGCTAATATCGTCAGTTGCGGCTTTTTGAGCTCATTTTCTTTGCTCCCTGTATGAACCCCTCATGATTCTCTTCACAATAAAGTGAAACGTGATAGTTTCATACATAAAAGAAAAAAGAAAAACCCCATATTTAGGATTATTCAGTAAGTATTTTCTGAAATAGCATGCAAAAACGTCTCTGACAATTTGTTAATAGAAAGTGTCAATCAACACTTATGTTTGTTAATTTATGCTTGTTTTGCATAGCTCATAAGTTACTTATCACTGTAAAAATATGAATGTAGTTGAACCAGCAAGCTACTGCAAAGAGTAGTTAAACTACTAGTTTAATTTCATGTAGTTCGCTACTGTTCAACACTGATTGTATGAAATGGAAGATAAAATGTACACCTCTTTGTGCTACAATAAATGCACCCCAAAGTTCACTTAAGACCCATATGAAATTTCAGCAGTAGTACTAATCTAAATCTTTTAATGATAGTCTACAGACAGATTTCCCTGCATTTTACATCACCATTTCTTACACCCTGTATTTCACATCAAGAGGAAATAAGGAACAGACAGAAATGTGATCCTCCAAAACATATCTCTTGAGCTACACACAGACGAATGGCAATCTGCTGCTGTAGAAACACAGCAGTGGATGGATGGCTGTTAGTGTGTTACCATTCCCAACATCACACCTGAACTGGTCTCAGTCACATCACATTGGCTGTGTAATGGGACTCTCTCAGTTGTTTGTAATTATTGCCCATTTGACACAGTCTTGTCTGGAATATAAATGAGGGAGATAAAAATACTGAGATCGTGGTGACCTGGAGCCTTGTACCTGACAGAATTATCAACGCCTCGACTCCCATCACATCAAACACACAACAATTATCTCGTTTTCTGTACCTCCTCACATCTTCAATCTTCCTTCTTTTGAGAGATGAATTCCTGCCTTGAATCCTAAACATCAAACAGTATGTTGCAGGTTTGTACAGGCTGTATGGCACAAAGCCCAGCTCTGCTATTGATATGTACAGCTTTTGGTGATGCAGCTAATAAGAGCTTAATGATTTGTGTGTGTGTGTGTGTGCGTGCGTGTGTGATTTTAATGCCGACTCTTGTTCAGGTAGTTTGTCATCTCATCCTGTTTACTGACCTTTGTTAAAAGTAGGAAGCAGGCTTTTCAAACGTCCTCTTTAGCACTGACCTTCCTAAAATATGCTAATCCAAGACACACAAAGACACCCTTGCAAATTAAACTTGATGCTTTCATTTCAGCTCCTTCCAAAGTCTGATATGAGACAAAAGAAACTAAATCACTTCTGAGGTGGCTGAAGGAAAGCGTGTTAATTGCTGAGGCTGTTTTGGTGTGGAAGGTTGAAAAGACGTGTTTTAAAAATAGCTTGTATGCCTTTTAAGAGAGAGGTGTTCGATTAATTTCCACTCCAGGCTGAGAAGCCAGTAAAGAGCTGAGTTAACTTTGCAGTTCAATACGTTCTAAATACATGAATTTATGAAATATACATATCTTCTTAAAACCTTTTTTGTAATGAAGACCTTTATGCTACATTCTGAATTCTGAACATAGTTTTAATGAAATTATATATTGTGTACTTTCCCATGTCATCTGAACTGCACTTGACTCTGACAAGCCTCATTAGTCCCTGCAGTAAAATTAAAAAAATAAACAGCCAAAGGCCCCGCTGAGTCGCCTCATCAAGGCCTGACTGGAAGGCTAATGGCTCTGCTGGCTAATTGTAGTTTATAAGCTTCTACTACATCATAAGTGCATTATATCACACATTCATGGGCTCTTTCGCAGGATCTGAATTCTGCTGTGCGCTTCAGTGGAGGAATGTAGTGAAGAAAAGGCAGAGTTGCTATTGCTTTTCCATAGAAGTGCATTTGTGATTGTAGATTAGTTGTACAGAAACATAATTTTTACAAGAGGTTGCTTTATGAGATGCCAAACAATAAATTAACCTGTTATTTAACATCATATTTATCACTTGCCTCCCATTCAGTAGCATAACATCTGAGTTGATGCCCTGAGAGATCAGACTTTTGTCATTTGAATATTCTATGACAAAAAAATAACACTTTAATTTCAAATTGATTGTTCTGAGTCATTCCAGCAACATCATCTGTTAATTACCATATTTATATGCACATCATTCTTTGTTATGTATTATTCTGTTTTAAAGATATTATGCTAAACATTATACTGATTATTCATGTCTCTGTTTGCACAGTATGTGTCTCCTTGTCGTCTCTACATGTCCAACAGTTAAGTCATTTTTGTGCTGAGGAAGAAGAAGTTGTTAAAATGAGCTTTTCACTTGGACATACTGACCATATTTGATAATAAAATATTTATTTTTTTATTAATTCTAGAACTTTGCTTGCACACACTAGGATTACACCAAGAGAGAGGATGTTAGTGTGAATCTTTTGTAGCAGGAATGTCTGGACAGGATTTAGACAGACACTCATTAACCTCAGCATGAACAAATTGCCAAAGTAACAGCGGCACTGTGGAGGTCTGTTCAAATGCTAAATGCCACTGAACAGATGCAAAACAACCGCATGCTCGCTTCACTGACTGCTGCTGTTATACAGTACAGTTAAAACTGAAACTAATGGCTATTGTATATATCTTGTGGCTTAGCAGGTTGCTTGTTCTCAAAGCATTCAATGACTTAATGAAACACAGTGGGACTGTCATTCTAGGAGGTAACAACTGGATTTATAGCTGAGATATAAATCCATGTATATGTTTCACCTATACACAGTGAAAGTGCCTGGATTTGCCTGCCTTGTGACATCAGTGACATTACGTTAATTTCATGGTAGCCTAATTGCCTTTTTCATATACTTTCTTTTGTGAAACCTCACTGACAACATGACCTGAGTTGAGGGCACACCTGCTCACACACAGTGTTATCTGTATCCTGATTATGATTTATCCCACTGTGGATCATGTTACAATGTTTGCATTTTTGCAGTTTTGGAATGGAAAACAAAAGTAATTATAAACACATCACATAGCTACAAGGATATTTTAAGTGACGTCAATTAAAAACACCTGCACAATCCAAGCTCAAACACATGTTTGAACAACCTGGTTGCTCATATATGACTCTTGTATAGGAGTTGGAGCAAATGAGCTGCAGGGTTGGAAGAGCAAAAAAATAAAATAAAAACAGAAGGCTGTCAAAGCATCAGCCTGCCGCAAAGTGATTTTTGTTTTTTTTCCTGTTCATATCAGGTGCCATATAAGCAGGGTTTTTAACAGTTTAATAGTTAATGCACTATTTGTCAGTGACAGGCTCCTAAACATAGATTAACCAGCAAGCCCACACTGTTTGTGTAAAGTCACCTTCACTGCTGGCAGTATTGGCAGAAATGTTAAAGGCAGTGACGCTTCGGCTGCTTGGTGTTTCAACCGTCAGTTCAGTGGGTTCAGATTGATCTGAATGTAGCTGTGGACAGTTTAGACACAAAACAGTTTGCATGCTGATTGTCTAAAACTCAAGAAGAAAACATAAGTGTGCATACATTTAACAAACAAAAGTCTGACATAAATATATTAAGATGATGTAAATGCATTATACTGTCCTACACATAAACTTATTCAAATAGATTATTCCAAAATTCAGCAGACTTTGTGACAGACAAATGTTTCTGCCTCTAATTAAGCCACTGAAGAGCAAATAAACTTTGTCTGTGGGAGGAACTGAAATAAAAACCTCAAACAAGCAGAAAGTGGTTCAGAAGCAAAACAAAAACATTAATTTTTCATCACAATTGTGACCTTTACCCACCAACTCAAGCCCACGCAGCACTGTCTATCTAATTGTCTGTCTGGAGGAGAGGAAGATGAAACCAGACACTAAAATTCTTCACATCAGTAGGGGGGGAAGAAGAGCAGAACACGACCACAACAAAGAGCGAAGAATCAAACTGAAGCCTTATCAGATTTGAAGGTGACTTTCTTCTCTCTGTTGTTTCCGATGCAGCCTCTAAAATGACACTGTGTGTTGCTGAGTGGTTAGGGTGCAGGAAAGATAGTTTGATAACTACAGAACATTTTGAAATGAGTGCATCATGTTAAAACATGGTCACATCTCAGATAGATTTAGTTTCAGAAAGGAAGATGGGAAAACATTATCATTATTGAGGTATGTTTGCCTGTACATGCAAGAAACAGCAGCATTGGTTGCTTAAAATGTGTTTTGCAAATGATGATTGTAATCTTCTCAGACAAACAGCCTCAGCCATTTACTGAAATTAAATTTTTTTATATTTGATAGCAAATGCCAAAGCATATTAGTGCTGTTGTACCATCACAAAATGTATTAACTTAATATGTGTTAATAAGAGATTTTCCCTGCAGTCTGAAAAGGAAAAGAAAAATATTTGGTAAGTTTTCTGACACTGGTAATTAAGGAATAGCATAAATTCTGCAGTGTGTGGGAAGGTGGCCGATGAATAGGATGAAATTTTCAAGTGCAAGATGCTTCATGACCACACTGCTTGCTTTAACTGATCATAAAAATTTGCAGATGAACATTGTCTGCAAAATGCACTTGTTGCTGTGATTTCTGATTTCTGCCTTGATAAAGCCAGAAGAGATGACTACAACTAATAAGTGCTAGGCATACTCACAAGAGTGGCCTGTGGTTATATTTACTTTGGAGTCACCGGAGGTCATTGTGACAACCGCTTGCTATCTGACAGTAGAGGCTGAAGATAGGAGCAGACCTTTGACATTTCGACTGCGTAGGCCACAGCAAATGAAATCATAGTGATTACAAATCAGAAGAAGGTGAGATATAATAAACAAGACTAAATGCAATGTGAACAGGTGCCAAAAAAGGAAAACTAGATTTACCAAAATATAGTATGTAACATTAGTTATGTTGTTCCTTTTTGCAGATAAGTTCACAAATGAAACGATTTTACAATATTAAAGGTGCTCTGTGGATTTGTGTTTGTTATATAGGCCTCATATCATACGATCCTCAATGCTGTTGCGCCTCTGAAAAGAATCCAGTGAGTCAGAAGAGGTTAGCTCCATGGTACAATTCACAAATCTGTAGCTTAAAGCAGACATCGCAAAAGTGACAAGGTGGTGGCGTTAAAATAATTTAGATACATTTTGCCTAACTTGGAAATACAGTTTAATAATGCATATGATAGATCTCCATAACAAACTACATATTATTCATCAATAATAAAGGCAAATAAGAACAACCGCAGGTTTCTTTTCATCACTGTGGCCAGGCTGACATAGAGCCATACCTCTGTTGAACCTAGTATTCCCTTAACTGTCAGCAGCAATGCCTTTATGAATTTCTTTACAAATAAAATCTGAATAATTAACTAATCTAAACCATCTACATGTCTTTTAGACCCCATCCTAGCCAGACTGCTCAAAGATGTTTTACCTTCAATCAGAATGTCCATATTAGATCAGATCAATCTTTACTAACAGGCTATGTACCACTATATCTAATCATAGAGTTACTCTAGAGGACATAGTACTGGCCTCAAGAAGTAAAGAGAGGAATCTCAGAGTTATCTTTGACTCCTTTACCTCATATATAAAAGAAATCACTAGAACTTCCTTCTTTCACCTGAGTAATGTCCTGTTTCAAAGTGGTGCTGAAAAACTAGTGCATACATTTGTTACTTCTAGACTGCACTTCTGTTATTCACTACTAATAGGTTGTTCCAGCAACTCCTTAAAAGCCTCCAGTTAATCCAAAATGCTTCAATGCTGAGTTCAAGAGAGATCATATTTCTCCTACATTAGCTTCTCTCCATTGGCTCCCTGTAAAATCTGGAATAGAACTTAAAATCCTTCTCCTCACATATAAAGCACTAAATGATGAGGCTCCATCATATCTTAAAGACTTAGTCTTATACTATCCCAACAGAACACTTCTTTCTCAGAGTGCTCATCTACTTGTGGTTCCTAGAGTTTCTAGGAATAGTTAGAATAGGAGGCAGAACCGATTGCAATCAAGCTCCTCTCCTGTGGAACCAGCTCCCAGTTCAGGTTGTTAGCCTAAAATAGCTAGTTTAATGCTTTTTAAAGCTTGGTTTGAAGTAAACTCAATCATCTTTGTGATTTTAATAAGTTCAAAAATGTCTACTTTATGAGCACAGAAAAAAATACACCTCCCATGAAAATATCAAGAGTTGATGGGAAAAGATGTTTACTTCAGCTCTCTATAAATATGCATTAATCATTCGCAACAGTAAAACCAGTGACAGGTGGTGTGAATAACATTGATTATCCTGTTACAGTGGCACCTGCCAAGGGGTGGGATATATTAGGCAGCAAGTGAACAGTCACTTCTTGAAGCTGCTGGGCAAGAGTATAGTCGAGAAGAGCCAAAATGTGATGGTTAGACAAATGGGCCAAAGCATCTCCAAGATGGCAGGTGTTGTGGGATGTTCCCAATATGCAGATGACAAAGAGAAGACAACCGGTGAAGGGGTAACAGGGTCGTGGACGCCCATGGCTCATTGTTGTATTAGCGGAGCCAATGGTCTGTTCCAATCCCATAGATAAACTGTTGCACAAATTGCTGAAAACAGATGTCAGAACTCAGTGGATCAAAGCTTGCCGTGTATGGGACTGTGTAAATGCAGACCGGGCAGGTTTCCCATCCTGACTTATGTCCACCGCTGTACAAATTTCGAGTGAATGTAAGAACTAGATCATGCAATAGAAGAATGTGGCTTGACCTGATGAATCATCTTTTCTTTTACATCATGTGGACAGTTGTTTAGCTGGGGAAGAGGGGATGCACTATAGAAGGCAAGCTGACAAAGGCAATGTGATGCTCTGGACAATGTTCTGCTGGGAAACCTCCAGTCCTGGCATTCATGTCGATGTTACTGCCACAGTGCAAAAATTGTTGAATGGTTTCAGGAACATGGTGTTGCATTAGCCTTAAAAAATTTAAACTAAGAATGAATATGTGTGCAGTATTTCCACCTTATCACAAGTGTCCTTATGTTTTTAGGGACACTTAGGGGCTAATTTTAATGGGACCAGTGCTAAGACAATCTTCCACAAATACTACACTGTTATGGAATCTTGTCTAGTACACATCTGCAATGTATTTTATAATGTGTTAAAAACATATTCGACGCAATAAGACAGACAGTGTTGATCTTCTTTTATGTCAACATGCAGCTTTACTGTTTAATTCAAGAGGCGTTGAGAGAGGCAGAGAAAGAAAGATCAAGGACAAAGTGGACTGTAATGCAAGAAGTGGAGACAGAAAGTGAGAGGAACACAGGTATCAGCCTAAGAAAGAGATTTTTGGATATTCAGACTACTTTCATGTAACATACTCCAGCATGAACTGAACTGAAGACAGACAGAGAAAGGACGAAGATAAAGGAGAGGAATAACGGTTGTTTTTGTCTGACACATCAGCCTTTAGGGCATTTGTGTGGAAATAAAAGAGCGAGCAGGTTTCATCCGCTGGCAGGTCAATGAACTGAGACGGGACATTGGAGCTGTGTGTTCAGCTGGTGAATGGAGCTCCTCAGGGAGATACATTTATTCCCTCTCTTTCTTGTTTATCGAGGTCAAATCTCAGTCGTCTAATCCTTTGATGAGCTGCTGATGAACCCATGGGCAAGGCAATGATTGTGTCGCTGTAAAAGAACCTGAGATCTGCCCCAGACTGGACACCAGACAACACTCTGGCTACAGACAAAAAGCACTTTAAAACACATCACTGCCTGCAGTTACATGAGACATGTTTTCTTTTCTTTTGATCAACACAAAAGAACGAAGACAGACATTATAATGTGTCACGTTTATGCACATGCGCCACTGCGTTCACAAGAAAGTACGAAAGAAGAAAGAAGAAATCATTGTCTTGATTTTGGCAGCTTTGTACAATGTCTCATTTAAAGAAACTCACATTCATTAAGTTCAACAAACAAGGGGAACTATACAGAAGGCAGGTTTACAGTTTCTGCCATACTGAATTGATCATCACATATTGTAATAAACCCAGGCTTATTTGGGCAGAAATCCATATGTAAAAAAAGGAAAGAGTGCACAAAATGATCTGTGTTACAAAGTCTGTGCTGTATGTTTGCAATTTATCAATCTATTAATCTATCTAAAGCTTATGTGATGTCTTGATTCATGGAGTTCATCTCCCCTGCAGGTTTGAGAGTTTTAGATACACAATAAAGAAATCACTGTGTAGCTTACTGGTAGTATCTAATATTTCTAAATTGGCTTGACTGTTCAATTAGCAAGGCCTGTATGGACAGAAATTGAACTTGTCATGTTGTTTGAATCTGCAGTACAGTACCTAATAAAGTGGCTAGTAAGTCCATCCATCCATCTTCATCCGCTTATCCGAGGTCGGGTCGCGGGGGCAGCAGCTTCAGCAGGGATACCCAGAC
>JAUMHL010000010.1:18719586-18730800 GCA_032362345.1 Sandelia bainsii | reverse complement strand
CGCTCGCCATCGAGCCCCACCTCCAGGCCTGGCTCCAGAGGGAGGCCCCGGTGACCCGCGTCCGGGCGAGGGAAAGCAGTATCCATTGTTCTTTTTCATCATTAGAGGCATGAAGCCCCCGACAACAGAGCTCCTAGGATCACTGGGACACTCAAACCCCTCCACCACGATAAGGTGGCGGTTCAAGGAGGGGGTGGCTAGTAAGTGTATGATATTACTGTAATTAATATTACTGTTTAATGGCATAACATTATGAATCTCAATTTGATCTGCAGCAGCCTGTCGGCACATACTAGAAGCTGTTTTTTGTTGTTGTTGTGTATTCAGAAATGTGAAGCCTGTCATGTTTAATTCAGCATACACTGTAAAATAATTTAACAACATTTCCCCCTGGGAGAAGTTGAGCTTCTGACAGTGAGCTTAGAATGCCAGAGCCTAACATGGAGAGCAGGCTGCAGAGTAAAGCGCGCACACACGCACATCATGCTTTGTGGGAGTGGATTTGATGCAGGCTTAATTAATGATTTGATAACTGTTGAGGCGTTAAACAGAGTGCAAAGAAAGGCAAGAATCCCAGACGAGGAGCGATAGCAAGCTAAGCTAGGTTTCTCAGTACCTGCTGCCTCTCTCTTTCTCTCTCCCACTCTCTCAGTCATAATATAATTTTTTTCAATCCAAGATAAAGTCAGTTTTATGCATGCAGCCATTAAAACACAACTCATGGAAAACTATGGTGACAACTGTGCTTGTGGCTTTGTTGCATCCTTTGCACAACCACAACTCCACCGGCAAACTCATCACTGCACATGATACTTGTATCTTCTTTAGCATTTTGCAGTAACTGTCAATCAGACCTATTTGTCTTCTCCACTATTCTCTGGCAAAAATATTTTTCTCTAATGATAGTTGAAATCCAGTGTATCAAAATTCTATCATTTCATAAACCTACAACCATAATGAAAACTTCACATAGTGTATTGTGCCTCAAATGCCAGTGGGTATTTTTCTAAGCCAACAATGATTTCATTGAGTCATAAATAAAGCAGGCCACTGTGGATAATGTATCCTATCAGTTGCATCTACAATCTTGTGCTGCAGCATATTTGAATATGAGAATAATATAATAATAATATTTTTCCAAGTGGGTATCAACATTATTTCCTCTGTTTGCCCACACAATAACACAAAATAACACCTGTTCTCATGTAAAATCCTGAAACAAGTAGTTCTGTTTTCAAATGTTTTATTCTCAAATTAAGTTAAATACTCAAAATTAACAGATAAATATATTTTCTCTGCAGCTGTATGTAAATTGTCACTAGCCCACAGTTTATAAGAGATCCATACGAGACAGTACTTTTTAGTCTTCCTCTGTATTTCTTCTGTTTCATCTTGTGTTTTTCTGTCTGTTTGCCTTGTATAGCTGTTTTATCTTATGGATATTCTTGAACAACTCTATGTCTTACTAATGCTGTCGTTTCAAAGGTTATTTAAAAATGTAATAATTTTAATCATTACCAACAGCCCATGGATGCAGAATTATTAAGAATGTCACTTTCTGATAGGGCAGTATTTACAAATGCTTAATAGGTTGTAATTAGTAGCAATATTAATGGTCCATAAATGTATTCATGCTTTATAGATCAGTTAAATAAGAAAAAATCAGATAAAAGGTCTTTAAAAATTCTCCTCTTGAACGGTACTTGCTCCAATGCACTGTCTGGCCACCTTGTGCAAAAGGGCTGCAAGATGACTGTACCATAATCCATTTATAAACCGCATATTAACATTTATAACTAAGAAGTTTCCATTTGCATTCTGTCTCAAATACAGAGTCTCAATCAGCTGTGTATGTAAATAAAATCTGTCAGTAACACCTTATAACTGTTTCTGTTTAGTAATTATGCAGTTATAAATGTTGCTAAACCAATAATAAGCAGTTAAGTAGTAATGAGTAGCCACCAGCAAACATTTATCAGTCGTCTGTAATTATAAGTTTAATAATTGTGGGTTCAAGCAATCAAGTCTGAAGTTGTAAGTGTTAATAAACTGTTGATAAAGGCATTTTGGTCCTGCTGTTCTTCAGATTTTTCCCAGGGGATAAGTGGTCACACAGTCCATTGGAGGGATAGTTACTGTAGCTAAAAAGACATACAAAGTGCTAAAGGAGGATTTTCCACAATCTGGCAATCAAACATTGTTCTAATCATGCCTCATAGCTGATCTGTAAAGCTTTAGTAAATAATGTATTAACAATGATAGATCCATTAATTACAACACACTTACATTACTGACACCTATCAGAAAATGATGCCCATTCATTCCAAAAGCTGATTAAATTACAGTCACCAATCCGTGGAAATCCAACATCCAGATCACTTCCAAAACAATGGTTTCACAGATGCCACATTTCTCTTTCAATGCAAAGCATTATCATAATGTGTAAGAGCTTGGGTTGGGGCAGAATGGATTTACTTAATGAGAATAAAAGTATAGACAGTTGTGCTCATGTATCCAGGAGGGCAACATGGAAATGCGTACTTAAACATCTGTTTTCACCATGGTCTATAATGGTTGATAATATCAATGAAGCAGGTAAAAGTGAATTGTCAGTGAGTCCCCTGAACAGTTAGTCTGACTCAAGCTCATCTCTGATCATTAACAACCCGGCTGCAGCTCTGTTCTGGTCTTTGAGCTGCAGGCAAAGTCAGCCCATAAAGAAACAGGACAATTACACACATAATGAACACTGCCGGGAGGAGAAATTAAAATTTAAACTGGGCCAGGTGTACCACTGAATGAGAGAGAGAATCAAGAGTGCCTTCAGGTCTATGAAATTAGACTGAAGAATGAAAGGAAAAGGTGGGACTGAATAAATAACTAATCTGAGGTAAGATGAGAAAAAGTCTGATTTCTATCTTCTACTTTTCCATCTTTGGTCTCTGCAGTTAAAAAGCCTTTACTTTCTAATTTCAAAATCCCATAGCAACATGTATTTTTATTTAAGAACAGAAAGCTATATTCACTGCAGAGTCTCCTCATAACTCCCTGCCTGTTTCTCTGATGACCTTATTTTCTCTAAACGATAATTCAGAGGTCTTATGTTAAGTGGCCTTTTGATCCTAATTATGTTATTAATCAGCCCCCAGAGGAGAGGAAACACTGATGACCTTTATAATGAGAGGGCTGGAGTCAGCTTGCTTTTTCTTTTCTTACTTTCTTACTCTTAAGCCTCAGTTGTTGCTTTTCCTTTCTCCTCCCTTCCTCACATCTCTTTTCTTCTCCATTTTTTGTGACAATTTGAACTCTTTCTTTGAATCTCTCTCACCTGAGAGATAATGTTTTTCTTACACATTCATCTGCTCACATACAGAGGTGAGTAGTAACGACTTACATTTACTCTGTTACATTTACTTAAGTAACTTTTTGAAAACAATTTACTTCTAAGAGTAGTTTTACTGCACCATACTCTTTACTTTTACTTGAGTAGATTTGTGAAGAAGAAACGCTTCTTACTCCACTACATTAGACAACACTCCCTCGTTACTTTTTTTTACCATTTATTCTACCAGAGAGATGTCGTCTAGAGCTGTGACATTCACGAACAAACCGAATCAATTGAACGGCGATTTAACACGAACGATGGTGCCGAGTCGCGGTTGGGAGCCATTGTTTTTTGTTGTTGTTTCACATGCACATAACTTTCTATCAAACCAACCAATGTAAGAAAGCAAAGAAAGGACAAGAGAACAAATTAAAACCATGTAGGACCGGATTTAAATGATAAGCTAAATATATGCAGAGTTTTCCCTAACTAAACACCATGTTATTGTCTCCTTTATCGTTTCTCCCTTGTTTACTTTTTAGCCTCAAGTGGATGTTGGCCATCCTTGGGAGCAGGCAGAGATCGGGTCAGGTCAGGCAGAGGTCAGGCAGAGGTCAGGCAGAGGTCAGGCAGAGGTCAGGCAGAGGTCAGGCAGAGGTCAGGAACCGGCAAAAATCAACAACGTCAGGATACAGAGAAGGCTGGAAAGTCGCTTTCTAAGGAGACAAAGCAGACAATCTGGCAGCCAGTGAATGTGTGGTGAGCTGCTTATAAAGGCGAGGGCACAGGTGAAGCTGATTAGCTGATTGCAGGTGAAGCTGGACCAGGTAAGGGTTGGAACAGACTGGAAACAGGTAATATTTCAAAATAAAACAGGAAATGCAGCTGGAGATCATGACAATTACAATCAATATTTCACAGTAGTCTTTGTGCTATGTGATGTAGACAGTGAATGAAAAAACACATGAGAAATGGCGCAGTTAAAACATACATACATTATATACTGTAGGTATTGGTTTCAAAAGCTTTATGTTTTGATTTGGAAATTTGTGTTCCTTGTGCCTTAATTTGTTATTTTGTAAAGATGTTATTTATTTTTACAAATTTTATTTTATTTTTCAGAAATACCAGAATTTGCACATTAATTTATATTTTTGTCTGTCTGATTACATAATTTTTTTTAAAATAAATCAGACGTTACGATCAAACAGTTACTCACTACTTGAGTAGTCTTTTCACCGAATACTTTTTTACTCTTACTTGAGTATTTTTTTGAATGACTACTTTTTACTTCTACTTGAGTAGTATTATTTTGAAGTAAGGCTACTCTTACTTGAGTACAATTTTTGGCTACTCTACCCACCTCTGCTCACTTGTTCCTTTACGCCCAATCATTAGCTGAATCTGAAGGGTGCTGGACCACGAGAGGCATGAAATGTCACTTTATGTGTCCCTGAAGGTGATGTAAAATTTCTAATCATCTAAAGCAATTCAAAGTATGGTTCTTAACAGCATTCATACTGACATCTTATACATATATATGCCCATTTGCTAAATAACTTATACAGTTTGGTCTGAATGCACAGTTCCTAACCTTCAAAATGTTCCTATTAGAATGGCTCACCAGGCGCAATATTATATCAACATTAAACCTGTTAAACTGAAGATTCTCACACAAAAACCAACCTGCAGGCTTACACAACAAATGTGAGAAAAAAAAATCTTCACAATTAAATACGGTGGATTTTATTGTTCATATCGAGTATATTACTGAGCTTTGAAAGTGGTAGTAAGCCTGAGGGAGGCTCTTTCTGAACCTTCCCTTAGTCTTTATTTCTACATGTGCCAGAGTGTAAGCCTGTTTATTCAAACATTGTGTTGATAAAGTAAAATTCTTCTGCCACAGTATCTGCATGGTGGTCCTGGACCCTTTTGCCCCCTGAACACACCCTACACATTTTGATATTAAGCGCACTGGCAAAATTTTCATGACACTTATTATCTTATCCAAAGCAGCTGTCATGCCCTACAGTTGCATCTGATTGCAGATCTCTACCTATGTATTAGTGTATGAATTAGTCAGGCAAATTAATTATTTAGTCATTTAGTTCATTACTTAGTATTTATCTGCATTGTGTAAAGTGTTGACTATATAATACATATAATGTAACACATTAATAATATAATATGTATATATATATATTATTGACAGTACAGCATTTAAATACCATTAGCAATATGAAAAACTAATTTTTAGGAAAGCCACTTTAGCACTGTCACAGTGTGTTGCTGTCTGTGTTGTTGCCCCTCCTCATCACCTGGCCTTACCTGCACACCTGTTGCTCACACATGTCACCCACTTTACCATTATCAGGTTGTGTTTCTTTGCCTTTGACCAGTATTACATTTTTCTGCCCTGTTTGGGCTTTTGGGTGTTCTTTTTACCCTTACTCATTTGGAATAGTCAACCAGATTTTCAGTGCTTTTATGCTGTTAACAAAGCTTGTTTTTTGCACTGAGTAAAGGCTATTTTAATTTCATCTGTCATTTGAAGTCTGCTTTCCTGGGTAGGCATTCTGAGTGAAAATTCTAGTCTCAGCTTAAAAAAACTGCAACCTTGGACCTGTTAGGGCAGCAACACTGTGAATGAAATCATATTATATATCATTATTACATAATTAAATTGGCCTTGAGGCAGCTAAAATGTGTTTGCATTCAGGAGCAAGCAGTCCACAGCACTGATGTGTTTTTCTTCAGCCTGTAAAAAGGAGAGTTTTGTCATTTTAATTCCCACAACACAAAGAATAATTCAGTGGCATGTTTAAAATGGATTCAAAGTCACAATGTAGACCGAAACTTTTTTGCAAGAATGCCAGACGTACCCCACAAACTGCATTAATCATATAAAGACAATTAGATCATTATTCTTCCAAGCAATTATCAAGTAGCATGGAGCAGACCACCAGTGGTTTTACAGTTATAAGTGGTTCATACAACACATTTCAGAAACTCTCCTAGTATTTTATTGAACATACTTATTTGATTGCTCACATTGTGAATACTGATACTAAATTAGCATGCAATTTGGGTTTCCTTTGGGACACTGCTATATGCTGTTTATCTGCAACCTTTGTGCTTGTGTCGATGCTGGATGAAAGAGATTTGCAGCCTCAATGGGACAACCAGGTTAAAGGAAAATCTAAATGTAGGTGGAAAACTCTCCCTGGAGGCTTGAGACTTAAATAGATGCATGTCTAAAGCAAATACACACACTCAGGCAGAGGTTGCTTTGTATGGTATTGGAGTCCAGATCAGAAAAAAAAAGAAGAACAGAGAAGGACTGAGTGAAAACAGTCAAGTAAAATACTGTACAATTACAGATTGGTATTTCTTGATGTTGTATCTGTTGGCATCCTTTCACACAGAATGAAAGAGTAATCTGCCACAACAAAAGATCAAAATGTGGTCCTGTTTCTCTCCTGGCCATGCTCCTGTCCTTACGTGGTTTCTATGGAAACAGAGCAGGACCAGGTGACTGAGGCTCATCACTGAATCACACTAAAACAGACAAGAGTGACCAACGCAAAATCTCTGAACAGGAAACGAGATAAAACTTCTGTTAAAATTAAAATCAGATGTTAGAAATTTCTGGGGTGAAATGGACTTGCCGCATGATGGGTCATTCTGATAGCACAGTATCTCTCTGCCAGGTGCAAGGTTAGTATCACCAAACATCCAGTGAACATAAAAGACCAGATTTAAGCCTGCTGTTACAGAGACCAGACAAACATCAGATACACCAGTGTTGTAGTCAGATTCAAATTTTAAATTCAGATTTGTACACCAACAAAGTAAGTAAGTAAAAAAACCTGCGAACATTGCAAGAATGAGACTTAAAGCTACAATATTTTTAGTAGAGTTTTGCTCCTTCCTTAAGTTATCTTAATGTGGCAAGGTGCTGGTGATGCCTCCCATGACACAGACTCACAGAAGAGCACTGGCAGGCAAACAGTGATATTCCCTTCAAAAGGTTTTTGACCACTATTGATTTCAGGTCTCATGCTTCACTAGATTGATTCACAAAAGTTTCATACTGTAGCTTCTAGTTGGGCAGACACTTCTGCTTTTTTGTTGAATTAAATCACATTACCGTGTGTACCCCCATTCTACATGGAAAAAATCTGTAACTTTGTCATGCACCTTATACGAAAAACTAGACAACAAAATTCTGTCAGACAGTTGGACTATAGCATGGTTTGATGGCAATGCTAGTAAAACTGAAATGTTGAAAAAATGTTGGATGGATCCATCTATTATCTTAACCGCTTGTCCTCATTAGGGTTGCGGGAGTGCTGGAGTCTATTCCAGCTGTCATCGGGTGAGAGGCGGGGTACCCCCTGGATAGGTCGCCAGTCTAACGCAGGGCTGACATACAGAGACCCTGAACCATTCACACTCACATTCACACCTACGGATAATTTAGAGTCACCAATTAATCTAACACGCATGTCTTTGGATGGTGGGAGGAAGCTGGAGTTGTTGGGTGGATTGTCTTGTAAATTTTGTACAGACACTGAAGGTTGTCAGAGGATGAATCCTAATAACTTTGGGGCTCCCCTGACTTTTGAGCACCACCATGAGATCGATGTTTATAGCTTTGAGTGAGATGTCTCAATAACTACTGGTTGGATTATCACAAAATTTGAAACAGATATTCATGCAATAACTTCTATGATCCATTAAGAGAATCAAATCCAGGGGTAAACTAAGGGTCAAGAGTACAAAAGTGAGGCGATCACCAACTCACTAAGATTCATCCTCTGGGGATGATGAATGTGTGTACAAACCTTTAATCTACAGACAATGCCGTAGAGCCACACAGCATGGCCTAAAGCACATATTTTAACTGCTGCTGACCAAACGGAAAAAAATATGGAGCATTACATTTGTTTAGACAGAGTAACAGGCCTGTTTATCACCTGCTCGGCTACAAGCTCATTAGTATAATTCATTTCATGCATGTTTACATGGACCTTTACACTGTGATTACTCTTCTGATACCTTCACACCAACATTGTTTGCTGCTGCATCCTCCTCCAGCACCTTAAAAATCTTCTATATTTCTGCAGTGCATCTTTTGGTAATTTTGACTTTTTCAGGCTCTCATGTTCTTGCAAGTATTATTACTCCCAGCAGAATCCCTGTTATTCTCAGAGAGATCCCTAAATGCCTGAGTCTTTCCCACCAAATGCTGCCGTGAACGGAAGAAAGGTCTCTCACTGCAGCATAGTTTTATTCAGAAACTGCAGCGCTTCAGGTCTCGAATCACACAAGGTAGTCCTTTTTATAAGTATTTTGTGCAGAGATAACTGCAGCAATCTTACACGTTAACTAATTATGAGTTAATGATTTTCCCCTGCAGGAAACAGTAAATTGCCTCTGGCTTCCTTGAGGCAAAAAGCAGGTCTGGGATATGTTATCATTCCCCTCCTGTTCTCCCGAGCTTTCATTCTGTTGCTGCTTAAAAAAAAGGAACAGCTTTGGACTGTAACTACAACTAAAATCCTAAAATTGCATTGAACATAGATTAAAGTGATCTTCTGTTCAGAATATGTTTTTATTACCCTGAATATTACCCCCATCCACCCTGACAAGCTCTACTTGCAGAACTAGTCCAACTCCCATTAGACAGAAACACCCCCAGTTGTTGTTGTTGTTTTTGTTGTTGTTACAATGAAATAACCTTGGACTTGGACTTGCCAGTCGATGCGTATAAAGGATTTTAGTTTTTTATCAACATTCAGCTGTAGCAGATAAAGGCTCCTCAGAGAGCCAGACACCCACAGGCGCAACAGAGTTGTTTGGAGGTTTTCTCTTTAACAGTGAAGCTGCTTGTTTATTTTTTTGTATTTTTGTAATGAAACAGTTGCTTCGTTAGCTGTTGATCAGTATCCCTAATTACATCATTATCTAGTTAATGAGTAAAGAGAGGCAGGTTTGGCTGCAACTGTTGACAGTCAGTGGTTAAAATCTGTGGAACTGAATATGAATTAGTACCTCTACTTGTAATGGAGTAAATTTTTTGGCATGTTCTTGCACCTTTACTTCAGTATTGAGTTTGTATACACTACCAGTCAAAAGTTTGGACCCACATAGGAATGATCATGTTTTTCATGAAAAGATACATGTCTTCAGTTGTGTTACCATCATTGCACATGGTTTTCTAATGATCAGTTATCCTTTTAAATTAATACATTTGCATTAGCAAACCTTTTTGACTTGTGAAAAGTTATTTAACAACTTCATGCAATTAGTTTAAAGAGGAAACACTGGAGCCTAGATCAAGGCCTATGTTGTATTTCATTTGTAAGATAAACCCTGATCTAATTATTAACACACTGTGAGGTTTATGGAAAGACTCTTCTAAGATAAAGAAAATACAACACAACAGTTTTTTGCTGATACTAACCTACCACCAATAATGTGGCTTCTTTTAACCTTTAACTTCTGTTTATTTAGAGTGAGGTGGACATGGCAGCAGGTTCAGCAAGGGACTCCAGACACCCCTCTCACCAGCAATGTTTCCAGCTCCTCCTGAGGCACTGCCAGGCTAGATAAGATATACAATCTCTCCAGCAAGTTCTGACTCTACCCCTGGGCCACATACCATTTGAACCTGCCTGGGAAACCTCTAATGGAAGGCGCCCAGGAGACATCCTGATGAGATGTCTGAACCACCTCAACTGACTCCTTCTCACAAGAATGAGCATTGGCGCTATAGCGAGCTCTCTTCAGTATAAATCTCCAAGGCTGATGCCCCCAAACTGCACACTATCCATGGCAAACAACTTGATTGTAATAGAATTACAAATTAAGTGTAATAGTGTACTAAATATGGGAAAGGTGGTGCATTAGGTAGGTCAGTCGGCAATTCATCCAGTCCATTCCCGAAGACAGTGTATGTCAAAGGAAACACACCCTTGAATGTGTGCATGCTAGCGTCAATAGAAAAGAATAGGGAACCAAGCAAATGCTCATAGGGCAAAAGCGTAACGTGACCATGGCTTTACAGTGAAGTTTGCACGCAGTTTTTTGTACTCCCAATGGAGTTTTGTCAACTGATCAACTCTTATGTTATAGATTCTGGTGAAACCCTACTTTCAATATTGTGAACCTCCATAAATTCACAGTTGTCGGGTATCTGTTCAGCATGCTGTCACTAACTAAACAGTGCCCAGAACTGCTGCAGCTGTAGAGTGAGATATAGACAGTAAAATAAATTTACTTGAGGAGATGAGAGGGTTTATAGGTTGTCATTAATTATCCTCAATCACACTGCTAATGGGCACACATTATTGTAGCCTCTGCACTGCAGGAGTGGCAGCTTTTACTCAGACTGTTTCACAAGTCATAAATTGTTAGTTACATTTCTGAATGTATTCACTGACTTTTCGGCAATGAAAAGTGCAGTCACTAAGCAATTCAATATGAGTAGCTGCCAACGAACGATTTGTAAATGTCAGTACCAGCAAAATTATGACATCATCAGCGAAGGCACTAAACAGAAACAAATGTGAACAGTGACAGTGACATTCATTCGTTCACTTTCTGTTTTTTTATGTATATTGTGCTGTATTTCTAATCAAATGTCTTTTATACATTATGAGTCTGCTTTTATGGAAATACAATTTGTGACTCATGATGTTTTATTCTTTGCTGCCGGGAACTTATTAAGAATCATCCTTGTTTCCTTCTGTTTTTAATTTTCAAACATTTGATTTCACTGAGCTGCAATGCATTTAAGATTCAAAGATTAATCCCAGAGGGAAATTATTTTGGCATGTTACAGCAGCTCTCCGTTCAAACAGAAAGAAAGAAAGAAAGAACCA
>JAUMHL010000010.1:18708887-18719486 GCA_032362345.1 Sandelia bainsii | reverse complement strand
GTGTAATGTAGTGGGTTATCTGATTATAAATATGATATAAATATGATTATGATAGTTGTCCTCCCCCCTCCCCTTAAACTAAAGGAGAGGAGTTGTACAGTTTGATGGCCACAGGCAGAAATGATCTCCCGTGGTGCTCTGTGGAGCACTTGACATTGATCAGTCTCTGGCTGAACATGCTCCTCTATCCAGCCAGGACACTGTGAAATGGGTGGGAGGGATTGTCCAGGATTGAGAGGAGTTTGGACATCATCCTCCTCTAGTCTTATATTTAAACAAAATCCTCTTAGATCATATTTGCTAAAACTTTATTTCTCTGTGTTATTATCCACCTTTCAAAGTCTGTTTTCACATAATTCCTTCATAAATTCTCACTCTGACTCAGTCATATGGAGTAATTATAAATCTTCATTCTGAATGGCTTAAAGCCACCAAGTCATCAAACAGCTCTGTCCTCTGCACTACGCTTGAGTAAACTGAGCAGAAACCTATTTAGTGAGGAGGATTTTGCTTTAAAACCACTGATTAAAGTACATTGGATTTAAAAATTACTCAATGCACAAAGAGCTAAAAAAAAGACTCTGCAGTTTTGGTTTTGTGTTGTGAATTAAATACTGGTTAATTAACATTTTCAAATTGTTTGTGATGGTTGAACTTAAGTTTATTGAGCTTAAGGTGGTTAAAATTAGATCAGGGGAGGAGACTCTTAAGCACAGTTCAACAAAGAAATTCAAAGCAGTGTTTAAAAGAGACACTTGTTTACATGTGATAACAAGTTTTGAAGACTGGGAATGTTGCCCTCATGTATATTTTACCAAATATCTAATTAAGACATGATAATGTGACACTTAATCAGGATTTTCTCACACATAGGTGAGCTCATATGTCTGATGGAATATTATAGATCACGTCCATAGAAAATGGGAACATCTGTATGTGAATGGTAACAATCAAGAGGAACTGAGAACAATACAGCACTGTGCTGGTATTAATCTGTTTTTGCCAAATTTCAGACATTGCTGGTCAGTTTGATGACATTTAGAAAAAACACAGAATTTACTCTTTCCATTGTGTTTTGGTCTCCACGCTCTACTGACTGAAATATCTGATGTTTAATTGTCAAGATGCACCACTAAGGTTCATTTTCCAACCACTAAATTTGTCTGTATGTCATTTGGGCATGAACAGATAGCCTATAACAGGTTTATCAGAGCTTTTCTGCTTAAAAGAGGCGTGTGTTGTTGCTGAAAACAATGCTGGTGAGAGATCAGGGAGACTGAGCAAAAACAGTAAAATTGTTGGTCAGAAAACCAAAACAAAGGTTAAGGTACCCTTTGGCGTCACTGATTGCACCGGGTATGTAGCTTTTTGTCACCATGGGAATGATGGCAGCAGTCTGTTTTACCTCTTATAATGACAACAATCGTAAACGATAGGTTACACGAAGGACACAAACACATACAATACTTATGTTTAAAGGTTTTAATTAGGTTAAAAAGCAAAAGCTGTTAGACAAGCTTTTACATTTTTAGGGGGTCTAAGAAGTTATATATGATTACTGACTTTATCTGTCTTGTTTGTTTCCGTGATTTGAACAGCTAATGGACATATTAGTCATTTTATTGTGCAATTATAGCTTTAGGAACAGAATAGTTGGAGCGGGACTTGTTGGGAGCATGGGACAGCTTGGGAACAAACCCCACAATAGGCAGGACAGCCAGTTGGGTCTCTGTGAGTGGGGCTCATCACTATGAGAGACACATGATAGTCACTGATTCATTATTAATCTAAAAACCTGATTCATGCTGTTTTAAAAGACTTGTTTCTTCTCTCACCAAAGTACAGAAGTATCCTATACTCACCTGCTGTATAATTTAGTTTTATTGATAACAAACACTCAAACAACTTTTGCTCCATTCATACACTTGGTGTTAAAACTTTAAGTGGAGCTCAAACTGTCAGAAAAGTTTTTGATGAGCCACAGTCACAGAAGCGAAACAGCTCAATGAGTGAAGCACTTCCACTGGGACCATCTAAACTCAGAGCCGGTGCATTATCAGTACTGTGAGGCATTGTAGATAAACACATCCAGTGAGCAGAATGAACACATGATGATACTGAGGTGTTGATATCTGTCTCTGTCTGATGCTTCTGTCTTCTCTTCATATGCTGACATCGTGTGGGTCAGAACAAAGAGGAAAAACTACTGCTGATACTAAAAAAAAGCCTCCTGGCTGCATGTTTGAGCCAATGTTTTCTGTCTGACGGCCTCCAGATTAAAACCACTAGAGACCGGATTCTTCCAAAGGTTTATCAGCAGCAAACAGCAGCACAATTACACCATAATCTCCAATGGAAACTGGAAACAGTTTCTGGAAATTTACATAACACAGAGTGACTGCCTTTCTGCATTTCTTTTCTTTTTTTTTTTTCTTCAATCCTGCAGCATTCCACCATTATTCTCAGCTCCACAGTTAAACCTGTTAACTTGCATTACACGGCACAAAAGGATTCTCCTGCTTTAATTCACACTGGTCTAATTTCCAAGACTGCTGCGTGGCTTTCTGACAGGTTCTGTTAAACAGTGATTAGTGATGGAAACATGGAGGGAACATGGTCCTTTCCTCCCAAACCAGCTCAACAAACACAAACATCTCTAGTTTCTCTGCCAGCATGCCTCCTCCATCAACAGGCTTCAGACTGAATTTCTTATTTGCTACAGTAAATAAATCAGTCTTCTATATTTTGCACCACGTGGTTTTGAGATCCTTGTAAAATGTAGGATGGAGAAAAGAGAATAAGAAACTCTTTATCCCTAGAGGATTATCAGAAACTATGTTAATGCCATGAGAAATCAAAGCTTGTGATGTTTTCCACTGGAACCTGTTGACAGCACATTACTAGAGAGGTGGAACTTGTTGGGATTAATCAGGCAAGACAGTGAAACCGACACGGTGGACAAACTTCACTGAGCGTGTAAAATCACAATGTGCCGTTCCTCCTGCTTTTGTTCGTCAGTCTCCCCGCGGAGCAGGGAAGCTCGCTGATCTAACCAAGCATGCTGTGTTAGCAGATGCTGCAACGATCCGCAGGATTTATTTAATGATTTCGGATTGAGTTTTAGCTGCTGTCTGTGCCTTAAAAAGCAAAAGCCAAACAAAACAATACAAAATACAACCATTCAGCCTTGAAGCCCCACATTTAGGAGGGCATGTTTTTGTTTTGTGTTTTTTTTATGCTGTGAATAATAGTGAATACTGTGGCAACAAATCCCTGAGCTGATTCTTGACCCTTTATGCTAATCCACCACTTTATTATTTGCTCTTGATGAAGACAGCTGCACCCCCAGGCATGTTGCAGAAATGTGTTGATCTGATATTGTGCCTTCTAGCACCAGTCTGTGTCACCACCTCAGCCAGCAGACATTTATGAGCTCTTTCATCCAAAACAACAGAATCACACAGAGCAGCAGATGCTCCTGTTGATGATTTCTGAGGATAAGAACATCTGAACGTGTTTAAAATGGAAAACAGGAAATGTCTAAACTGCACCAAGTTATTCATCCCTGCCTACACAACAGCAGAGGCCAGAGGTGCAGAAAACATCAGATTGTCTACTGTGAAAAGCTCCAGGTTTGTGATCCAAAATTGTTTTCTCCACTTAATCCTGAGGTTCATGCGCCATCCTACTGGAGAGTATTCTGACTTAATCTTGTGAAACTCACTCTAACTCTTGCTACTCCCTAAATAATCCAGCCACACTCTTTGTTTTCTCTTTCTTTGTGAGTGAATGAATGATGTGGTTTTGATAGAAGGCAATTAGTTGTCATAAACCTGTATTTTTCATCAGTTAGTATTTTATCAGATCTGTCACTCCACCACCACAAACTGTATCAAACCTGAACTAGTAACTTACTGTACCTTTAAAATACAAGACTCACTGTAATGGCAGCGTCTCACTCATTCAACACAAGTTGATATGAGATTTTTACGCTTTTAGACCAGTTCCACACTTCAAAGTGCACAGTCTCATAGCAGAGGTACTATGATAGAATGATTAGTTGTGAGGTTTATGGTTTATTTAATTATGAATTAGCCTTATGGCTGGAACAGGACATAAGATACACTTACTCATAAAAACCTGAGACAAAAGCAAAATAATAATGATAATAATAAATAAAATAGGGGGATAAGTTCTCCACAAACTGCAGGGTCAGTGGTTTGATTCCTGGATTTTGCTGGCCACATGTTGAAGTTTTCTTGAGCAAGACACTGAACCCCAAGTTGCACATTGTGTGTAGCCTTTGATAAAAGCATCTGCCAAATGACTAAATGTAAATCACAGCCTCAATAAAAAAAAGCCACCTTTTTTAGTTATTCGTTGCCTTCCTGCCTTTTGACAGGTTCATATAAATAAGATTATGCCTCCTTGGTGATCAAATGGTGCAATGACAACCTGTGAACATGACAATACAAAACTTGAATCCTTCTGACTCCTTCCTGAATCCTGCACTGCAGCAAGGCACTCAACCTCAGACTAGTCCAGTTGAAATGCCTGAATGAATGGAAACTAGAGTTTTATAGAGGGGTCATAATTATGTATTTTAATGTTTAACTCAATAGGCATGATATGGTTTTAAACAGTCTTTGTAAAAGTGAATAATGAGGAAAAAAGCATTAAGATACTGAAGGTGTAGGAGTTAGCAGAGATCTTTTCTCAGTTTGAACTGAAGCCCTTCAGTCCTGGCAGCCAAGCTTTCTAAAAAGCAATGGCACTTACGATTGTGAGTGATATACACACAAATGGAGATTCAGCTAATGAATCAAAGGTCACTGGATTTCACGGTGAAGTAAGTTCAGTTAGCAAAGACGAGAGAGTGGAGCAATGCTGAGCATTAAATTACCATTTATTAAACAGGGAACTGAGACCATGAATTTTAAAGACTCAGGGTCAGTTTAGTCAGGGTCAATTTAGTCTTCATTAATCCAGTCAAATAATGAATATTCAAATGGGTAAATCACATTCAAGTTAAATGCCTGCCATATTAAAATCCTCAGGAAAGTAGTCTGAGGCGCTGCAGACCTTTCTTTACTCCAGAGGTTTTAACTATTGCTCAGTTTTGTACATTCATAATAGCATTGTACTGAGCAGGTATTTTAGTTGCTATATTGTATCTGGACATCTCACATCTCATTGTGAGTAGCTCCATTACAGCTATTGTGTTTTCAGACTGTCTCATTAGTGATTAGCGTTAGTGTTGAGTTTCACACAAGGGATGAAGTATTTCTTACAAATTGTGTCTATATGGATGTTTTAAATGCTTCCAATAGTGCACATGCATCACATTGTTTGTGATCTTCTCAAGTACGAGTGCAGTGTCTCGTTCACCTCATGTTAGTCAGTTAGAGGATGTCTTGTCCTCAATGTATTTTGGGATGTGTGTTTGTGTGTGTTACTGTGGTGTAGCGGTTAGAGCAGTTGGCAAATGTCAACTCTCCCATCCTGGTCTGTCCCTAGTGCTGGTTTGAAGCCTGGAGGGGCAGGTTGCCCAACATGCGGAGTGATCCGCCGTGTGATCTGCTGTGGCGACCCTGAACAGGGAGCAGCTGAAAAAACTTCCTTTATTTTTTTTATTGTGTGTATTACTATAAATATTTATTTAAGAACGAAGTGTCAATAAAGTTATACTGTATCATGTCATATTAAACCAAACGTTTGACATGGGATTTGACAGAGAAAAACAATCTCCAGCAGAAGAGAAAAGGTTGCAATGACAAAGATTAGCTAACGGCTTTGGCAAATATATTTCCTTGAAACGTTACTAGAGATAGCATGGGATTTCTGATAGGTACAATATCTCCTACTTGATGTAAATTTCTAACAAGGTGTCAACAGATCACAACTACAACATGGAAATTGCTGGTAGTTACATAAAATATGAACTCTAACATATTGTAATTGATGCAGTCACTCTTTTCTTATTTGTATCTGGTTTCAATTGTTGATGAATTTCTACAAGTATATTGAATTACAAAAACAGCTAATTATTGTTTTTTATCTAGTGCAACAAGTCTATCAGTGGGTGTAACCTCAGTGGGAATAACAGGAAATGTTCTTGTTCTTCCCATTCTGCTAACGGTGTGTGAATGCAGCACAGTGCTTGTTCATGCAACCTTTCTTCAGGAACATTTCAAGGCGCTAAATAACACTAAAGAGTGTATGATAAGCAATTGAGCATGGATCTCTCACATCTCCTGGAGTCTATCAGTCAAGGTAACTGCACCATATTTGATGCAGCTTTGCTAAATGCACACAGTTTTGCACTGTAGCTTAACACTTAATGTTCAGTCAGTGTGTAAATTACAGTCATTATCACTGACATTTACAACTGAAGTACTCGGATGGCATGGACACGTGAATTCATGAGAATCTTTTCCCTGTCATTAACCTCCATCCTACATGACCTGAATGCCACATACAGCCAGAGCTTCGTACAGACAGAATAGAGGGTTCACAGCAGATGTAAGCTGTGTGTGGCCTCCACGTGCTTTATACTACTAGTCTAGTTGTAGCCATGCTGTGCTGTGTGCAGAAAGCTCTAAGAATCAGATTCTGGCTTTTTCATTTGATGAGGTTACTGGATGAGTGAGCTGCATGTTGACATTCAGAGTGTTGACATGCAGCTCACTGTGGGGAGCATCATCATAATGCAGATCTGGTAGCAGGAGCCAGCACACAAGCTTCCCATGCTCAACGTCTATGTATGTATGTGCTTTAATGATTAAAGGGGAGTAGGATTACCATGCAGAACTGGCAGCAAGAGTCAAAGATGAGGTATAGTTTGTGTGCAGTAGTTTGTGTGCGAACGGGAAACCACACACACACCCTTGGCAGTGTGTGTTTGTCTTTGTTTACTGTCTACCATTAAAGTTTTCATGGTTCTTTCGTTTTCATCTTTCTGAGGATGTCTGAAATCTAAACAATTATGTGAATATTATATTGCATGTAGACAAGCAGAGAGACAGATGGCCAACTTCATTAGAAAAGAAACTATTAGCATTCATGAACAGATGATATAAGTAATGACTTTGTGTGACTCAGTGAAGCTTGAGACTGAATCTCTATGGTTCGGGCAATGAGAAGTAATGACATGAGGAAAATAGCTGCCAGAAATCTGCCAGATAGGAGTCTCTTTAGCACTAAACAAATCAAAATGGAAATCAATCATTTCCCACAAATAATGTATGAAAATCTAATGATGTTTGTTCCAAGCTACAATTTACTTCATTTTCATTAGATTCCAAGACTCAGGATAGAGGAAGAGCTAACTGGTTAGGACTACGGATATGCTGGGTTTGAGCCTAGTAATGTAAGCATACAGTAATTATCCCCAGTATCGATTGCAAATAAACGTACATTAACTCACTTAATAGACACAGAAAAAGATGTTTCAGAGCTTGCCTGAGAATCAGTGGGTTTTTCAGTATCAGAATAATCCATCTTACATCTTACGAGTTCAAAAAGCTAATTCAGCATGTTTTCAACTATGCCACTTTGCTAAAATGTACAGTAAAGCAAGAGTCAACTGAATTGCATTATGTCCCACTGTGAACTTTATGACACAAGAGCATGTACTGTGTGCTCACAGTTTCATTAGTTTGCCATCTAAAAGGCTAACAGAAGTTTCAATAAATATGTTGACTCATTAATATGCAAATATGTGTAGTGTAGGGAACCAAAATCTAATTAAATCATCTAATCCATATGGAGAGTCTATGGTGTAACTACAAAGTGAGTTATCTTGTTTAACAGTTTCCTATAATTAAGGTAAATAGCTCATTAACTAGCAAAGATGTTTCATACAACATTTTTCTATTTGCATGTTACATATATAGTATCAATTTTAATATTAAAAAATTAGCTTATGGGAAATTCTCAGATAATAGCCTCCATCAATACACATATTTATGCAGCAAGGTGCTAAAAATATGATCAGATCATTTACTCTGTATGGAGCACCTGTGGTCTAAGTATGACGTTTCCATGTATTGTCTTTGAATTATTGTGCTTTGTTCAGAAATCAGATCCAGAACAGAACTTATTTTTGAATTCCTCATTAAAATGATACTACTTTGTTATTACATCTTAAGCAATTTCAGGACAAACTCCTGAGTGCAACCAAAATAAGATGCAGATACTGGATGTGCAGAAGACAACATTTGTGTTGTGACAATTTGTTAAGAGATTTCATTGATAAGTTCATTATTACCGTGTTGGAAGACTCTTCGGTTCAACCTCTTCAGTTTTTTGTCATTAAACATTTCTGATTGAGCACCGCTTAAATGTGTGTTTTCTGTCTACCCTAACATGGACTTCTCTTGCTCTCAATGCAAAGGGCAACCTGCAGATCATATAATGTACACATGTTCTGGTCTAAACTGGGACATTCTGGACCAGTATTTTTTATCTTTAAGATATTTTGAAAAAAAAATTAACCTCTTTAATTGCTAGAAGGCTTATTCTGCTCAGCAGGAACCAGCAGTCTCCACCTATAGCTTCACAGGAAGGATAAGATACACTACGTATTTTTTAAAACTAGAAAAAGGGATAGGGATAATACAGAAATTTAGTAAGATCTAGACATACTTCCCACATTATTATGTATTATATTGTATTATTGTTTCAATAAATAATGAATAAACCAGGAAGATAACCTTTGAAGGGTGATGATGGTTTATTTTAATTAAATCTTATATACTGTGTAAAGATTACAGCTACGTTGTAAGTTTTACATTGTATAACACCACCAGTGAACACAAACACACTAACTAGGATATTAAAGGGATAGCTGACAAGCTGCAGCGTGGGCTTGTTGTGGGATGGTTGGGACATTAATTGTGCCACATGTCAACCAAACTGAAATCCTAAGGATTATAAGATCTATTAGATGTAGGAAATGGTGAAATTGTCTCTAGGACACACATTTCATGTGTTCTAGTCCTATTTGATTTTCAGTTCTTGTTATTCAGAGATAAGCTGTGGTGTCATTATGATTCTCAAGGACATTTGACAGTCTGGACACAAACTCTAACAGGGGTTGAAACCGTGACATTTTTGTTTATGGTACAGGCATTGTAACCACTAAGTCAATCTGTCATTCTTTCTCTGTCATGTTTTGTTTCAAGCACCTTTCAGCTGTACATACACTATCCTCTGTTGTAGAGTAACAATAGCCCAGGGGCCAGGTTCCAGTTTCTATTGTCCTGATGGAGTGGACAGCAGCTCAGCCTGTGTTTATCACTCATGCTGCCAGCGACTGCCCAGATATTAGCTTGGCCTTATCAGCCAGAGCCACAAAAGGCTGAGGGTGAAGTGGAGCGGATGCAACGGGAGGAGATGCTCCTCTGGGAAAGCAGTTAATGATTGTCCCCACTGATGGAGCCTGACACTGGCCCTGAAATGCCAGCACACCAGCCCTTCTGTGGAGGAACAGCAGCAACAGCCACAGCTACCATGTAATTTTAATGTTAACAGAAGAATCTTCTCATCAGACTACGCAGAGCCCATGACATCCAAGCTGGCTGATTATAATTCAGAGTGGAAAATGAGACTGATGGCTGCGTGGTCACTGGATCAGACTGCAGTTACTGACATGAATGGCTACTGACTCTTTGACAACCATGGCGTCCGTATGTAAACCAGGTTATTATAGGTGTCACATTTATTGTTGAACCATCTCAATATTGGTATATTGTTATGTACTGTCTAAAATCATATTAATAATAGTAATAATAATATGTTAAGAAGTCAGGCATGTGGTGACTCACCAAATATCAGAAGCAGTAAACAGGTTTGTTATGGTCATGGTCAATTCAGTTGGGTCATTGCTTCACAAAGACATTACAGTGATAGAGTCCAACACTGACTAATCTGTAAATTTTGCAAAAGAGTGTAAAGTAAAACCATTGTCAATAATAAAACTGGTCTAAAAAGTCTTAAGCTCATTTAAAACTGAATTCTTGAAGTAAATTGACTACTTTTAAAACTGAAATACTGAAAATGTGTCATTCTGAGTGAAGAATTTCACAATTAGTTCAGTTTAGCCTTCAGAATAATGTCAAACTAGTCTTACAAAAGCAAGTAGAGAAAATACTGACTAGAGGCACTGATGGTTATGGAAGAAGAGTTGAAAATAGACAGTAACTTATAAGTTACTCTCAACTTTTTCCTGTAGCCTTTGACCTTTTGATCCATGTCTTAGAAAAAGACCATAACAGCTCTCATTGCTTTGTCTTTGTCTTATGTTTGCCTCCTCATCATGTCATACAGTAGGTGTTTTCCTACAGCTTTAGATGTACAGGATTCTTTTAACCACAAATAATTTGATTCAGGTCAGGAGAGCTTAGCTCCTGAGAAAGACTTTAAAGTTAAGTTCACCCAGTTCACTAAATGCTAATAGTTTTGGTCCTGATTTTGAGGTATTCATCTGTAAGATCTCTGTTTCCTAAATACTCAGGCCCCTTCATATCTTAGAGACCTCATAGAACCTTATTATCCCAGCAGAGCACTTCGCTCTCAGAGTGCTGGTCTACTTGTGGT
>JAUMHL010000010.1:18693830-18703946 GCA_032362345.1 Sandelia bainsii | reverse complement strand
CCCCGACAACAGAGCTCCCAGGATCATTGGGACACGCAAACCCCTCCACCACGATAAGGTGGCGGTTCGAGGAGGGGGATAATTCATCAGTTTTTTTGTTTTCAACAAATTATCTAATCTTGCAGACTAGACTCTCATAACACTCCATTAAGTTACGAAAGTATCTTGGGCTGGTTTAATACCAAAAAGGTCCACAGTAACTTCAGGCACAACATGTTGATTTCAGCACATTTAATATTTTGTTGCTTAAGGTAGAGATGAGATTGAGAGATGCAAACTCCAACCAAGTCCACAGCAGTTAATAAATGTAGCGCTTCATTCACTTAAAACCTTCACTGCCTGGTTGCAGCTAAACTCATGTCATTACAGCAGCAACAAAACACACTGTACTTAGCAAACAGCATCATTTAATGCTAATGTGATGTTGGGTCTGTCTCTATTAACAAAGGCATCTTCTAGCTTCAGACAGACCGGATATGTACTGACCAGCAACGAGGTTACACGTCTGAGTCATGTTCAATGAAAGATGAGAGCAAAGACAATCACATTGGCTTTATTCATTTATCTTACACAACACTGATCCATCTGAGGATTTTAATACACTGCTGTGTCTTCGAGACAAAATGATCATTATTCTACTTTGGCACCATTATGGGAATATTTTTCCCCTGTCTGCTGCACAGCGCTGCCCCTCTGTTTGACATTTCTATTAGAAGTTGTCATGTGGGCTGACCAGTTTCTCAGCAGCGCAGTGAACTGAAGACTCAGAGCTGCTTTACTCTAAATATTGTACTGTATGTCTGATCATCTTAGTGTAACAATGAGATAACACTTCAATTAATTATTTCATCACAGTGCTTTCCTTCATACAATATAAAAAAAATGTCCAAAAAAAGCCTGAATGAAGAAGTAGGTTTAAAGTTCGTATTTAAACATATCAAGCATTTCAGTTTTTCTCAGTTCCTCAGGCAGAACCGCAAAACCATTAACATGAGAAAATTATAGAAGCCAGGATAAACAGATGGGCTTTTAATCAAATTTAATATATCAAAATATGTACTGTCTCAGTTTGCTCTCTCTGTTCAGTTTTTTTTTTCATGTTAACATAGCTGCACAGCAAGCTATTTTTCTAGCCTTCAAAAAGCTACAGAGATACAGACAACAATGTGCAACTGTTCCAATAAGCTCCATGTAATAAGTAATATGATTCTGATGCATAAGATCAGTGGAAAGCCCCTTTAAAAAACTTTCTAATATAAAAAATACTCACAGATCTCATACTTACACAACAGTAAATGTATGTTTTATTAAAAGACACAGTGCACGTCATCAGAATGTATGTCTCTGCTTATAGCATCATATTCATATTTCTAAACTCTAGTGAAAAGGGTTCATGCTAACAAGTGATGCATGAGCCTTTCCACTGATCTCATTTTCAGTCATAATGAGCTTCACCTGATGCAGACAGATGATGACAAGCGGTGGAGCTGGGAGGAAGCTGCCCTCATGTTGACCAGTGATTTGTTTGGAAAACCTACAGCTGATGATGAGACAACTGAAGGTTTAATATATCAACATTGTCACTGCTGAATTTTTCTGTCACAGCTGCTCATTAGATTTCAGAATTTATATCGACTGTGTTGTGGCACACTAATAACGGCTGCCGATCTCTGCCCTGCAGCCTGCAGCGGAGCCTCTCTCTCTCCATTTATAACTGCCAACTGCTGGATCGCCTTCTAAAGTATTTCCATTTCCTGGCAACTCAGGTAAAGAATTTGAGCAAATTTGATGATAAACACACTAGCAGCAGTGATAATTAAACATGAGCCAGTTTATTATCTTTCATTTTTGTTGATGTTACTGTACCATAATTATTTCTTTATGATTATCTGAAATACCAATATTAAAAAAATACTTATTATTATCATTGCAATACAATAATATAAAATCAATGTAAGACTGCACATAAACCTCCAGTTACTTTATTGAGTTGATAGATGCATGGATTTTGTATAAAAATGTCAAATTATGGAGAAAATATTCTAATTCTTGCACCAAAATATTTAATGTGCAGGTCAATGTCTGAAGAAATGCAGTATCACCTGAAAATACTGATTAATTCTTTCTTTTCTTCCGTTCTTCTATTCCAAAATCTGACATACTGTCATGAATGAACCAATAGTGAATATCTAGGGTTATAATTGTGGGTGTCTGCAGGTTGTGCAGGTTTCTCACCACTCATTCACATTAAGTCAGCATTGGTGGGAATATAAAATGTCAAATACAGTGCAATGGTTGTTTTTTTTCTTATGCATAATTTTCTGCATACAGCAGCTGCCCAGTTTTCTAAAAGGGATGCAAAAGATGACGAGATATCACAGTAAAAGCTGATCCCAAAGTGACCAAGAGATCATAATTATGAATCCACTGACAAAATAATTAGACTTTTTCTACTATTTTTTGACACAGCACATACAGTGTTTCATTAATCACAACGTACCTCTCCATATAATGCGGGTAATGTAATGCAGAGTTTACAGAAAACTTCAAGTGCAGCTCACGTGATTTATCACAAGTTGAGTAATTTTTTTCTTAACTGTTTTCTATTGTGGTACTTTCGTGGGGTTAAATATCTCCATCACCAGCTTTATTTTTGATAGCTGAAAGCTGTACACAGTGTTGGCCGGCAGAGGGCAGTATGCAACCTCTCAGCTCACAGGAAGGAGAAACAGACATGTGACGTTAAACAGGAAGTAAATAAATCGCGTTCCCGCGCAGTTTACTCGGTTCAAGAAGGTGTCCACAGTCCCTGATAGTCAAACAAAATGGACGAGCTTTATTTGGATAATATTGACGAGTTTGTCTATGACCACAACAAAATAGTAAGTCGAGGCTCTCGAGTCTTGATGCTGTTTTTGTTGAGCTAACAGCGAGTTATAATGGAAGTTAGCCTAAAAATACTTAACCGTTGAATTGCGTTCAAAAACCTGCCTATCTAATGTTTGCATTCTTGTAGGTCAATATGTGTATCTAGCACGGTATAGAATACAACTTTCTACGATGTATTTACGTCTTATGGACAATACGGGTTGTGAATTATCTAGCTATCTATCTATTTGATTAGCTAACGTTAGCTTATCTTACTGCCGGGCACCCCTGCCAGAAAATGCACCCCCGTTAGTCTGCACTCCCTCCTATCTCCCACTAGGAAAGTGTCACATCCATGAAACTTACACCACTAACCAGCATCAATCCTACAACCTTACTCTCAAAATTATTAATTTCTCGGACAAACAGAAACCGTATTTTTGGGGGGGTGGCAGGCCAGTCTGCCATGACGAGGGTTTCATTTGTTGAATCTATTCATATTGCGTCCTGGTTCAAGACAGATATCCTGGATGTGGATGTTATTTTAACACTGGTGTTTTTGTTTGTTCATCTTTAGTGCATTTGGTTGTGTTTTTAAGGCGATTTTAACGTTTTTAAAGCACTTTTATTCGACGGGGTGCACTTTCCGCCATGGGTGCTTTTTCTGGCACAACACCTGTTTCCGCCAGGGATTATTAAATGTTTATTTATTGTCTTTCATGGGAATGGTAATTGTAAATCAGAAATACTAAACCATTAATAGTGATTTTATTCGTGAGACTAGCTATATGTGAATCTAAAAACACTCGTTTTTTTGTATAATAGGTGACCTATAAATGGCTGAGTCTAACTCTGGGGGTTCATGTCAACACAGCAAAACAGTAAGTATATGTCCTCTTCTTAAGGCTAGGTCATATGTTAGGATGGGTACACGTCATGGTGTTTATTAAATCAATTCTGCTTTGTATTATTACCGCTTTTTTACATGGTGTTTTATTTCTCATTATCTATCATTATTATGATATGGGAATCTAACTAAGTTTTCATTAAATTAAATTTAAAATAAATATTGTTGCTAACCAAAGTGTTGCCTGAAAATACTGTTAAAACTAGAAACTCTATTATCCAGTAAATATTGCACCAAGGAATAAGGAAATAAGACAAAATTGCCTGTCAGAGCTATCACCCTTTTTATCCTATATATAGTTTAAGGTTTTACATTTTTCTTCTGTCCTGTTTTAACTTGTGACCTGCATTTTAATTTCTTTCTCTAAAGTACTTCGCCAACATCTGCAGTTTTTTTTTTTTATATGCATTATCAGGACCGAACTGTAACACATTATAATGTTTTTCTATCAGATCCCTTTTCTGTTAAATAAATCAATGTGTCTTTTGTGTTCCCAGTATTAATGTATTTGTTAATTGTTGCTGTTTGGCTCCTTAAATTGTAAAAAACAAAAAAACAATTAAATGTTTTATTTTCAGAATGCTCTACCATTACCTGGATCACAAGAGGAAGGAAAGTTCTGCTCCGCTCCATGCCACCTATCTTGTGTCTGGGAAGTTTGTTGACAATGGCCAAACAGTGAGTTACAGTGTTTAATTAATAATAAATTAATTTACTGTGGCATTATTTGCATCTCTACACACAAACACTTCTCTTGATTTGAGATGAAAAAATGTTGTGCTTCCTCTCAGAGTCACAGAGTGTCAGTTGTCAGAGAGGACCAGTTGGAAGGTGTGTAAATGATTTCCAAACAGACTGCAAAGTAAAACTATGTTTATTTTTGGCTTTTAGGAATCAACATCACTCATTATTCAGCATGTTTGTTTTCTTTCCATTTTATTTATTTATGGAAATATATGTAGTAGTAGAACAGAGGTATTTTTTCTTTCACAGATTTCAAATCTAAGTTGAGCTTGATAGTCAGCGTCCATGTCTACAGTGTCCAGAAGGCTTTACTGAAAGACAGCAGCACCCTCTATAGTGTGGACTACGATGCAGTGAAAGACAACCTGAAGAACTGCAGTAGGTATGTAAGTGGACAGTAATCTGTATTTACACATGTGAGCAAAAAACAATTTTGTTTAAAATTAATAGTACCCTTAAAAGATTTTGAGTACATGGTCTCAGTAGAATTTTTTTTTAATCAATTAAACATGCAAATGGACCTTGAAACATCAACTCTCAAATAAAGCTATCTTTAAAAAATGTTCTTTCGGTCGTGAAAATGTTGAATGATCCTCTGTCTTTTCATTTGGTTTGCAGATACAGTGCGATCTGCTGTGCCAGTGCAGTGCCCATGTCTACTCAGCAGGTGAGAGAAAGGCAGCAGGCTCCCACCACAGAACCAGAATTTAAAAACTATGGCATGAATGGAGACGCCCGAGTGACATCAAAACCTTCCGCCAAGCCTCAAAAGGGAATCATGGGAATGTTTGCAAATAAGACTACATCAAAGAACCAGGACAGCAGCAAAGAGATTAAGTCGGAGCAGAAAGAAGAGAGAGCTGCGGTATGGCTTGGTATCCTCTTAAATAAAAACTATACTAACAGTAGAATGAATTGATGTAGATGGTTATAGTTGTTTTATATTTTAGGTTGATGCCTCTAAAAGCAGGCCAGCTGGAAAGGCCAGTCCGATGACAAACTTCTTTGGGAGTCAAACAGCAAGTGAGTAGTGTTGGCAGTGATTTACAGTAAGTCAGTCTGACATCATCATTTTCACCTTTGACAATTTTTCAAACAAATCTGGACTAGACCTCTTTAAACACTTCTGATTTCTACAACAAAAAACTCACAGGTGTAGATTTTGAATGTGGTTACCACTGTCAGTCCAAATGGGGACGTTATTAGCAGTCACACTTGCCAACTTCATTCAGTCACCAATGTTTCCACCTAATAACTTTTCTCACTTCTTTTAGAGAAACCTGACAAAACGGTGAAGGAGGAGGAAGCAGCGCAGTTGTCCACAGCCCAGCAGAAACCACAGAGTTCACAACCTAAAGAAAAACAAGAAGCTGCTGCAGTGGAGCCACCAAAAGATACTAAGAAAGACTCCAGGAGGTGTGTATGTTTTAAAAATAACACTTCATAGAAAAAGAAATCAACTTTGACTATGGATTATTTCAAATTATTCATCATTAGCTCTGCACTGTACTGCAGGAAAAAAGTTGGTTCTGGTTTAACCTTTCCTTTAATATAACATAATTCAAAGTGGTGCTGCTTTGGAAAATCACATGCATGCAGGCAAACATTCCTTGATTGCACGCTATATTGTTTATCTTGATATTTATAGCACATAAATCTGTCTATTTAACTGGCACAGATTCTATTTGGTGCATGAAACAACACATCCCCTCTGACAGAAATATGTCACTAACTAACAACACTAATGTTTTGTGTGAATGGGGTAGGAGCTCCAAGGACTTTATTTTAAAATATTTTTTCATGTCCTTAAACCTGTGAGCTATTCTAGATATGTAAAATGTTTTAAAAGTTTTAAGCTCAAGTGTCTCTGTATGAAGCAAAACCAAGCGAATAGAGGATTCTGACAGCGAAGAGGAGAAAATGGACAAGAAAAAAAGGAGAAGGATTAAGAAACCTGAACCAGACAGCAGTGATGAAGATGGTGAGCCATTCACTTTTTTTCAATTCTAAGAAGAATATTAATACTACCCAAAACATTTTTCAGTCTTGTTTTGTTTTGTTTTTGTCATTTCACATATGATGATGTATTGTTTTTCAATGTATCCCATGTTCAAATGTATCCCAGTTTATTATTCTAAAAGTTTAACAATACAATTATAAATAATAATATAATGAAATTATAAAAAATACTACTAATACTAATATTTGTTCACCTCTTCAGTCATTCCAGATTCACCACAGCAGATGGAAACAAGAGAACAATCACCAAGTCCCAAAAAGGAGGTTGAGTCTGTTTCACAATCACATGTGAGTGCTCAGCATTGTTGTGTTGATGAAATAACAATAAATCTAGTGTCACATCTATTTATTCATTTAAAAGTTCTTTCATGGAATGTCCTCAGTGTATTTAACACTGACTTAATGAAATTTATTCACATGTGGTTTTATTCCACAGCAGGTTCACTCTGAAATGAAAACAAGGAAGCGCAGACGAGTCCTGAAACCTCGTACCTTTGTAGATGAAGAAGGATGTATCGGTATGAAAAACTCTATAATGGCATTACATTTGTAACGTAATTCATCTTACAAAAAAACACACAAGTCACAGGTTTGTTATTCAAAATCTGTAACACGTTTTATTCTTAGGCTGCTGATTAAGGAGAAATCCTAAAAATGCAGAATGGAAAACAACAAAACTTTGTAACAGCTATTTTACACCAGGACTGGTAGCCGTAGCTGACCACCACTCTACCCTATGGTCCTGTTTTCACCATGTGCACACTGAAAAAATGCGTTTTGAGTCCGTGTCAAACAGCAAAACTAACCACAAATGCTAGATCAGTGATTATTAGGATGAGGATAATCAGCTTTATTCTCACTGATCACATTTACATGTCACAATGAAATTTGACTTCTGCATTTAACCCATCAGTGGTTAGCCACAGGAGGCGCCCGGGGAGCTAGCACTGAGTGTCTTGCTCAAGGACACACCTGATATGGGGGATGGGCTGGGATTCGATCCTGCCACCTTCTGAATCCCACTCTGATGCTCATACCATTGAGCTACCAGTGCATTGTGTTTATTCCATCTGTGCTACAGCACGAGAAATCTGGAAAAAGATGATTATCAACATAATTAAAAACAATTAAGACAGAAAAATACAGTTTAGGTACATGTCCTACTTACCCATTGTCCTTTATCTCTATAATCCTTGAAAAAGCCATTGCAAAGCAATTATGTGACCACTTGTGAAGGAACAGTCTGTACGAAGATTAGATAAAATAAGTCAATTAGTGAAACTTCAAGCATGTTTAACAGACATAAAGACCTGGAGCTTTTCTCCATTGGATCTATGTAAAATATAGAGTAGAGTTTAAAATCCTTCTCCTCACATATAAAGTACTTGATGATCAAGCAGTCAACCAGTGTGTATCATACCTTAAAGACCTCATAGAACCATATTATCCCAGCAGAACACTTTGCTCCCTGACTGCTGGGCTACTTGTGGTTCCTAGAGTTTCCAAATATAGAATGGGAGTCAGATCCTTCAGCTATCAAGCTCCTTTACTGTTGAACAAGCTCCCAGTTCAGGTTTGGGAGGCAGACACCCTCTCTACTTTTAAGACTAGTCTTAAATCTTTTCTGACAGAGCTGACTCTGATCCATCTCTTAGTTATGCTTCGAGACTTTCTCTGTTTGGGCACATCCCTTGATACACTGAGCTCCTCTCCTCTGTCCACTCATATGCCACCATTGCAAGTCATTAAATTTGTGTCTGCAGGGATCCCTGGCCTCGGAGCTGTATGATTCCAGTGTGCAGTTAATGGCCCTACCAACCGGCCCAGTGTTTTGTCCGATGCTCGTTGTTCTTGTTCTTTTTTAGTTTGCCTGCTGTTCTTTTTTCTCTCCTCTTTCCACTCACCCCAAACAGTCGAGTCAGATAGCTGCCCACCCCGAGCCTGGTTCTGCTGGAGGTTTCTTCCCTTAAAGGGAGTTTTTCCTCTTCACCGTCACCTAGTTCTTGCTCTAGTGTGATTGTTGGGTTTTCTACATAATTCTACATATAGTTATATTCTGTAAGGTCTTAAACCTCACACTGTAAAGTGCCTTCAGGTGACTTGTTGTGATTTGGCGCTATATAACAAAACTGAATTGAATCAAAAAAGCACATCACAAAGCTGCACCTGGTTCAAAACGGACATAATGGTATAAATCTCACTCACCTGCAGCAGGATTATTAGTTTGGTTATTTTGCAGTTTGTAATAACTCTGGATTATCTTTTTTCCCCCCACAGTGACAGAGAAAGTCTATGAGAGTGAATCATACTCTGAAACAGAGGGTGATGTTGAACCCACCAAACAAACTCCAAAGGATCTCGCCCCAGCAAAACTACCAGCAAGTCACAACGAAGATGAGAAGAAAAGTCAGAAGAAAACTTCAGCAAGTGCAAATAAAGGAGCTAAACAAGCTTCAATCATGGGATTTTTCCAAAAGAAATAACAGAAGATGCCATCAGACATTTCCATCAGCACTAAGGAACAACAAGCACTGCTACAGACTTCGTGTAATGATCTTAACTGACTCAACTGACACGTGGACAACTTAAAATAACTTGGACTTGTCCAATTTAGGATGACAGATACTGTATTTTATACCATTACCAGTTTAAGATGTGACTACAAGACAAGACCAACTTAATAAACATTGTTGAAAATGGAAACTATACATACAATATGTCTCGACTCAAAACTATTATTGACAATGTTACAGTTTGAGACATTTTGCCGTCATAAGTGATGAGGGTTTCTGCAAGTCCTTAAAAAGCCTCAAGAGCAGTAGGTTAAAAAGTCTTAAAAATAACTTCCATAGGCCTATAAAATTATGGCTGATTATGGCTTTCTACATGTGCTTCATACTTTTTCCCCCATGTGGATATAAAATTTAGGTCTTAAATTGCTTTCAATGGGATCTTAACTTGCACTTTTGGATGCTACCATTTGGTGTACTACACAAACTGTTATGTAACTTAGAATTAATTTCCCTAGATGAAACTCAGAAAACCAAAAACAATTAATTGCGTACATTCAACTTTTTATTATTTACTATTTTAAAATGTAGAATGATGAAACTCAAACTTTAGTGGCAATCTGTTGACAAGGGTATCCTCATCACAGTCATAACCACTTCAATCACCCACAAAGTTTTTTGTTTTTTTTTAATTCAGAGCTACTCATCCCTGAATTGTCACTGATTACTAGAGGTTTATATGCCAGCTAAAATGTGCAGTTAATGGGACACCACCAGATCAGAGTTGAATGATATATGAAGAAGTGCTGCTAGTTCCTCAATTTCATATACATACAAGTTATGGTTAGTTGTTTGTGCTGTAAATTATGCTTGGCCTCACAGATGGCCTGAAAAAATTATCTACTGTATAAAAATAACACACCCTCTGATAATGTTTAAATGATAAAAGCCAAGTCTGCTGATATTACACATGGAGGTCTGTGTGAAGGTTTTCAATTCAATTCAACTTTATTTATATAGTGCCAAATCACAACATAAGTCATCTCAAGGCACTTTACAGTGTAAGGT
>JAUMHL010000010.1:18681771-18692355 GCA_032362345.1 Sandelia bainsii | reverse complement strand
GCTAAAACCCCTGGATCCAGAGTAGGTTTCTTGAGTAGAGGTTTTACTACAGCTACCTTAAAAGCTTGTGGTACATAGCCTGTTAGTAGAGATTTATCTGGTCTAATATGGACGTGCTGATCAAAGGTAAAACATCTTTGCGCAGTCTAGTTGGGATGGGGTCTAAGAGACATGTGGAAGATTTAGATGAGTTAATTATTGAAATTAACGTATGATTCTGCAAAGTAGTAATACTGCGTATGTGGAAAAAAAGTGTACAAAGCCTTTATACAACATTTAAGGTTATAAATCCAAATTAAGCTTTGTTACTTGTGGAGACAATCTGGGAGAGTTAGAAAGTAGTAAGTTCACCAGACCTCAGTAGCTCTCTCTTTATCGCTGCATCAGGCTTACAGCTCAAGTTTGTATTAGCCACTGCTTTTTTTCTTGTTACAAATATTCACTTTTTCTCACATAAGACAGAGTTACAGCATTTTAGTCCTTATAGTAAGAAGTCTTCTTTAAACACTGACCTGCCTGAAGCTTCCTGATGTCAAATACAACTGCCCAGCTGCTCACAGTGGCACCATGAGCACAGACGAGAGTGTCATAGTCCATCCTAATGTATACGCCCAGTCAGGGTAAATGTACCAGTCATTAATCCTGAGATGTTTGTAATCCAGAAATCTGTCACTAGCCACTAAAAAAAATTAAAACAAGTCAATAGTAATGGAGCCACATACATCACTCCATAAGGTGTGGTCATATTCTGAAACTTTGCAACTCAGACTTCCTAAATAAAATTCAATGCATCACTATTTATTTGGAATTGTATGGGGAGTTAGGGTGACAGTTTTTCAACTGAAACTATGGTCTAGGGTCACATGCAAATCAGTGAAACTCAGCTATACTGCATAGACAACATACATAGACACATAATGTTAAATATCTTCTTACCATAGTCAGCAGAGGAATGATGTATTTCCAGCAAAGTTAGAAAAAAACTGGATTTTTTGTCATATCCTCAATGAAAAACACTACCTGATGGAAGTTCAGATTCTTTATTTACACATTAAGTCAGTCAGTTAAGAAGATTAAAACACATGCTTTGATTTAAATTAATGTGAGCAAACCCATCCATCCATCCATTTTCTTAACCGCTTGTCCTCGTAAGGGTCACGGGGGGGTGCTGGAGCCTATCCCAGCTGTCATCGGGCGAGAGGCGGGGTACACCCTGGACAGGTCACCAATCCATCGCAGGGCCACGGGGGGTGCTGAAGCCTATCCCTGTGAGCAAACCAATGAAATTATTTGTTTAATACAGCACATTTTTTTCAAATTATGTCTTTCTGTGACTTGCACCATTGGATTTCGGACATTTATAGAGAGCAAATACACTGGTATTAGTTACATCCTTTCTGAGGGTAGTAAATACTTGGATTCATTCTTAGCCCTGTCCTATTTTGTTAATATATGTTTCATCTGGGCAAAAATAGTCATAGATGCAAAGTCTTCACTTTTGAGCAAAATTCGCCATTTTGAAATAAAGCAAACACAACCTGTTTAACTTTGAGAAGAAGAGTGTTGTACCTCCTCAATTGCTGTTGCTTGTGAGCTACCTTTAGAAAGTGGTACATCATTAAGTGCAGTTTGATCCCAGCAATCTTGACAAACATTAACTCTTCAGAAAACTACCTATTGTACCACATTCTCTCCACCCCACCTCCCACACACTTGTACCTTGACTGTAAAATTTTTGCACTGTGTGCTGCAAGCATTAATTGGCCCAACACTACACCATCCAATGTTGCAGCATCTTCTGACTGTCATCCTTTTCATCTCACTGAAATTAGTCAGTTACTACAGTTACGCAAATGACATTTTGAAATTTGATGACATTTTTCCATTTAAAGTCAAATCACATCACCAAAAAGTATGATAATATAGTTTATATATATTATATGTTTATTTCTATATTATATAGTATAATATAGTTAATTGTTTCTCACCAAAAATCCAACCTATTGCCAGGCACTGACACACCGTCATAAAGTCCTGGCAGGCTCTGGTGCAACCATAATAATCAATGGAGCTGGAATACGTAAATTCCTCTCTAAAGCAGACAGAAATATTGAATGAGTAATAGCCATTAATTGATAAAGAAATATACTATAACATTTGTGTATCTTTAAGTTTAAGATGTTTTCATTTCAACACTTCTTTACCTATATAAAATGTAACAAGCAAATAGTGAGATTTCTGTGTGTATCTTTAAACGTGCCTATGGCTTCAACTAACCTGGAGTTATACCTGACTCAGCCACATTGTCGACACTAACACCCTGTTTCTGAGCCATGAATCCAAGTACAGAGAAGACGACAAATCCAGCAACAAAACTGGTCCCACTGTTCAGCAGACACAGCCAAAAGCAGTCCCTACAGTTCCAGGTAAGACAGACATGAGGCTCTTGTTAACATATGGGATAGAAATGATGGATGACATAAGGATGACAGTGTTGACTGGTCAGTCAGTTAGCCTAGAGTGAATATGTCAACAGATACTGAATGGATTGTCACTTCGACAAATGTTTGTGGATTCATTTTTCTGACTTTGCTGATTTTCCTTTCTCTATACTGGTTTCCACTTACACAGTGAATTCATTCACAAACATCTTTGCAGAATTAATCGCCAGTAAAAGCTATAGTCTAATCTTACCTGTGTTCCAGGGGTTGTCACAGCTGGACCAGGGCAGCTTGGATCTGAATGAGAACACCAGGCAGAACAGAGCGTTGCTCAGGCCGACCACATTTCCTGCAATAACCAGAACATATTCTGTTTTACTGGCCCACTGTCCTCTGTCTCCAACTCTTCTCTGATTTTCTCTTTTCCTTATTTCTCTGTTCATCTTAAAATCAGACACTTTAATTGCAGTCTAAGGATTCTACTGCTGTGATAGACAGATACCAAATAATGGGTCAGCAAGGCAAGTTTGTTAGTAAAGTTAATAAATGATAGGTTTGTTTTTGAATCCATGAGAGATTTAGGTTGTGAGTGGAGAGAAGGAAATAGGTTGGATACATGACAACCTTTGCTGTCATTTTGGTTCCAACAAAATCAGAATTCCTGAAACACAGTCCAGAGAAATATAAGAAATCGTGCCAAAGATGTTTTATGTTGTGCTGTCTGCAAGAAACAACACACTGCAAGAAAAGGAATGAATCTGAAGAAACACAAGCACATATGTAATTAACAGCAAACTAATATTTGTTCAGCTCTCCAGTGTCTCCACAACAAATAGAAACTGAATCAGTTTAAGTGTTCAATACTGTGGTGTTGATATATAATAAACAGAGGAGGTGGCCTAAGGCATAATCTGTCACCCACTTAAAATGCAGATGAAAGCACACATGAAAGCCTGGTGAATCAACTGCCCACAGGTGACCATCAAGTACTGTTGTAGAACACTAGACAATAATATGACATATAATAATATCAAGATCATTGTATTAATTTTTGGTACCACTCAAAGGTTTCACAGTTTCTCATTCAACTCAGTGGGAAGTTGTGTTGAAAAATCAGACATTGTTATATTGTCATATTGTTTTTTGTAGCTTTGGTTTATTATTAAATAAATAATTTGTGTCATTAAGTCTCAACTCACCTGCACTTAGCTCTTTACCAGTAAATGTCATCACTAATGTCAGTTAGCAGTCAGGGCAGCAGAGTGCAACAAGGCCTTTGTTCATATAAAACTGATGTGTTGCTCTATTTAAAAATACTAGGTACCTCACTCAACATGGTTATAGTGTTCTGTTGACTTTGTGCTGACCAAACATTTATTATTATACAGTTCCTTTTTTTTTTTTTACATGTTTAGCCATTGACACATGTTTATCTTTGTCTTGCTTCAGGCCATGCATCCTGTTGGAGCTGTGCCTGTTGGACACTAACAGATGTTCAACATGCATGTTGCTACCAGTGTGGAGATTGCAGCTCTGTCAGCAGTGAAAACCGCGGGTTACTTCACTAGAGCACAAGGATGAGTTAAAGAGGGGACAGAACCAAGGCCACAAGGTTGTAGTCTCTGAATTTATTGCAAACACAGCATTCTCACAAGTGCATCACTTCACCTAAAGTCCTGGTGAGGTACAGTTCCTGTAGCAGAAGGTTATAGGAAGGTGCATGTTTGCAGAATAACTCAAGGCTCCTCAAAGTTCTGAAAACCACCGGAATATGTTGGTTGGCATGAATCTGATGAAGTCTTTAAGCTAAATTCTTGCACATTCGGTAGTGTAAACAGTAATGCATCCTCATGTGTCACCAAAAATGACGTTACAGGAAAATACATTATCAGTGCAGGACGTGGTGTGTTTTTTGGTGACAGTGTGCCAATGCTCAAAACCCAAAAACAAATAAAGCATGGAGATAAACACTGATGTGCTTGGTTGTAGTGCCAATGAAACAAGATATTAAGTTTCTATTTGGGCAGAGTATGTGTATAGGTAGACCTGTCCAGGGTGTACCCCACCTCTCGCCCAATGACAGCTGGGATAGGCTCCAGCACCCCCGCGACCCTTACGAGGACAAGCGGTTAGGAAAATGGATGGATATGTATAGGTATAAATAGTGATGCGTCTTGGCTGTTCACCTGTGATCCGATTGCGCCACGTGTATCAGGTGATCTGTGCACGTGCATCTAACAATCTGTAAAGAATTTTTAAAGAACTGAACACAAAAAATAATTTTACACAATTATAAATCTTGATTTTATTTGTAGATTGCCATACATACATTTTGGCAAGACATGAGGCATGTAAAATAGTTTTTACACATTTGTAAATTTGATTGTATATGTATATAAGTAAACTCTCGAATATGCATTTGTGGATAGTTGTGATAGAAATGTATCTACACATCAGGTTCCTCAATTTGATTCTGATGCTTGCACCTCTCTCTATGTGTATTTTAGTGGAAATGAAACTGCTTTACAGACCTTCCAATACATCACCACAACAACATATGGCCATATTGTGTACAAGTAAAGCCCAAAGTCACAAAGACACATATTTTACATGACTCTGGAATCTGTACAATATATGACATATTTTATTTTTACATTGCTGAGAAATCATAAAAATACAGACTGGAAAACAAAAAAGGATTGTAACTGTATAAATATCACTCACCTGATTATTAGTTTATTTTGCAATATTTAATGTTCAACCAACCAAACAAACTCCAAAACTCCAGCAAAACTACCAGCAAGTAACAAAAAAACAAGGAAATTCAAGCAATCTACCTTCTGTTCTGTCAAAAGGCTACTACTTCAAAGCTAACTACTTCAAATCACCCACAGAAAGTCTGACATTTTTGTTTGAAAAAATGCTCAAATAATCTACCATGAAAATGTTTGTTTATTTTTGTAATTTATGCAGGTATCATCACTGATTACTAGAAGTTTATATGCCTGCTGGAATAAGTTAATGGGACACCACATGTCAAGTTGTCAGATGCAGTTCAAGTTCCACAGTTGTCCCCTCCTCTCTCAGTTTTCCATTTTCCATCTTCCAGGCTGGATTTTCAGCTGGACGACAAAGGATGGTCAAACGCTGGAAAACACAAGGTTAGAATATTTTACATAATGACATATTTATTGTATTTATTCCTATGATTTTATCATTTTTAATGAAACTCTCAAAACCCAGCACACCTACAGCATCTCCTGGATTAGGAATTTCCAGTGAAAAGAATTTCTTGAACTCTGACCTGTCTGAAGGTTCCCGATGTCAAACACAACTTCCCAGCTGCCCACAGTGGCACCATGAGCACAGACGAGAGTGTCATAGTCCATCCTAATGTATACGCCCAGTCAGGGTAAATGTACCAGTCATTAATCCTGAGATGCTTGTAATCAACCAGGTACAGCATAAAGGAAATCTGTAATTTGAATTACAAAGCAACGTCCAGAGACATAAATAAATAGATCATCCACTAAAAAAAGCTAAAACAAATAAATAAGGGTCCCAAATGCATCACTCCATAGAAAGTAGTGCAACTGTAGCTTGCTAAATAAAATTCTGCATTACTGTAGGGCTTGAAATTTGCTTGAAATGCTATTGGGTGTTTAGGTGACAGTTTTCCAACCAAAACCAGAAAGTAAGTGGGGCTTAAGTAAAAAATGCAAATCAGCCAAATTCAGCTGTTGTGCATAAAAAATGAAAGACAAATTTGAATGTATAAAGTGAGGAAGTGCTAAAGTTAAAGAACTAAGGTTAAAATACGTTACATGTTTTTGTCTTACCATAGTCAGCAAAGGAATGATGTATTTCCAGCACAGTTTGAAGAAAACTGACGGTTTGTGACTTGTCATGTCCTCAATGATTTTAAAAAAGCGGTCAGTACCTGATGGAAGTTCAGATTGTCTTACACATCATGTAAATATATTTGAAATATATTGAAAAATACTATTATTAACACAATGGCATTATCAAGATAGGATGACAATTAGTTAAGCAGCTTAAAACATCTGTTTTTATTTCAGTTAATGTGACCAAACCTATCAAAACATTAAAACAGCACATATTTTCATATTATGTCCATTTCACTGAAATGTGAAGATGTTGGACATTTATAAAGAGCAATACAATGATAATACTTACAACACCTCTTAAACTGCCCTCCTGAAGGCAGAGAACACTTTATAGTGATCACGTAGTGCCTCAAGGAAGCATTCTTGGCCATCTCCTATTTATACATATTTTATGTAGAAGGGCTTTTGTATTTGCATGTTGCTTGACATGTTAATTACATACATGTTTTACTGAGTTACAGTAACTCTAGAAAGTGCTGCATCACAAAGTGAATTTTGCTCCTGATAATCATGACAAACATTAATTCTCACCTATTTTACCACAATCAATCCCCACTTGCTCCTTGATTTATAGTTTGTTCACTTTGTGCTAATGTATTAATTGATCCACACTACACCATCCAATACTGTAACCTTTTCTAATCTTTTTCATCTCACTCAAATAAGTCAGTTACTACAGTTACGCAGATGACACAGCACTGTATATTTTTGGTTCACCATACAACCCCAAAGAAGTGTAGTTAATTTATAACAATGACCTGGATGTCTGAGAATCTTCACAGATATTAAGTTATTCATGTTTGGTTGTCTATCAGATTATTCTTTCCATGTATAGGCAAATCACATCACCAGAAAAGTATAATATAGTTAATTGTTGATAAAATTTTTCTCACCAAAAATCCAACCTATTGCCAGGCACTGACACACCGTCATAAAGTCCTGGCAGGCTCTGGTGCAACCATAATAATCAATAAGCTGGAATACGTAAATTCCTCCCTAAAGCAGACAGAAATATTGAATGAGTAATAGCCATTAATTGATAAAGAAATATACTATAACTTTTGTGTATCTTTAAGTTTAAGATGTTTTCATTTCAACACTTCTTTACCTCAGTGACCAGAATTAGATGTATGAGGAAGAAGGACGAACAGAAGACAAGAACAAAGATCTCGTGTTTCACTGGGGCGTGAAACAGCTTCGGAAATAAGTCACTCACAGAGGTGATAACAGTCTCTACCGTCACAAACTGGGGACAAAATGTAACAAGCAAATAGTGAGATTTCTGTGTGTATCTTTAAACGTGCCTATGCCTTCAACTAACCAATTATTAGTACAGTAATCTTACATGTGTGTCAACACTCAGCAGAATGAGCATCAGGAAAAAGCAGACAGTCCACAACTGTGGCAAAGGCATCATAGCTGTTGCCTGAGGGTAAGCAATGAAAGCCAAACCTGGACCTGTGTATTTAACACCACAATTAATACTGATATATTAGATTTACTGAATGTGTATGTTGGGATTTAGTGGATCTGGAGTTATACCTGACTCAGCCACATTGTCGACACTAACACCCTGTTTCTGAGCCATGAATCCAAGTACAGAGAAGACGACAAATCCAGCAACAAAACTGGTCCCACTGTTCAGCAGACACAGCCAAAAGCAGTCCCTACAGTTCCAGGTAAGACAGACATGAGGCTCTTGTTAACATATGGGATAGAAATGGAGCGTATGACAGCAAAACCTACTTCTAACTTCAATTTAGGAGAATGTTCATGTGATGTCTACTTTAACTTACACTTACTTGTAACAGTTGTTGTTGTAGTTATTGTAGCTGCCCAGAACATTAAGAGTCCCTATAGTCAGACTATAGGAGAAGAATACTTGAGATCCAGCTTCTATCCAGACCTGTAATGTCAGAAACATAGGAACTCATAGCTCTGAGGATGACAGTGTTGACTGGTCAGTCAGTTAGCCCAGAGTGAATATGTCAACAGATACTGAATGGATTGTCATTTCGACAAATGTTTGTGGATTCATTTTTCTGACTTTGCTGTTTTTTTCTTTCTCTATTCTGGTTTCCACTTACACAGTGAATGCACTCACCATGTACAAGATGAATAAGACACATTATGAGAAGTCAGTATGAAACTGGTCACCTCCAGGTTAGCCAGGTGTTTTATATCTGGATATAGATAAAAGTAGATTCCTTCCCAAGCTCCAGGTAGAGTCAAGCCCCTAATGAGCAGTATCAGGAGCATCACATAGGGGAACGTGGCAGTGAAATATGCTACCTAAAAAGAAAACAACATTTAAAATGAGACTTACATTTTATACATTTTGAATTTCCTAAAATATCCCCACTGACCTTCCCAGAGGATCTGACACCTTTCCAAATACTGAAGTAGCAGAACACCCAGCAGGCCAGAAGACACAAAGCCAGCTCCCATCTCACACTGCCAAGCTCCTCAATACCTCTTGACATTCCCAACACCCGTCGCCTGATAAGAGGAGAAATTGGTCAAAACAAAACAATAGCAACATAATCTCGTTTTGACAGATAAGTCTGACAGATTGCTGCGTATTGTACATAGTACAAATATGAATAAAAAAATGTTAACCAGGTTTAACAAATATTACATGTGAGAACTGAGAATCAGTTTGGAATTTATAAATATATGTTAAGACAAGGCAAAAAGAAATGTTTTCGATCTAGTGTTACAAATTTCTGAATAATCCTCAGTGATATACAGCAAATACTACAAGTGCAGAATTATTCCCATTGCATTAAAACTAAAGTATTGGTGCAGTAATCTACATTTCTTAATTATTTAGACTCACTCCCAGAATTCAGTCGCAGCAGAGGTGGTGTTGGTCTGATTTGCTGTCAGATTAGATGAATTTAAACTCTGAAGACCAAGACAATTAGCTGTGTTTGGGAAGAAACCACAAACATTTTTAATAGTTAATGTGAAAGTCTGTCTTATAATACACTAATACTACATTTATGGCCTCTAGAGAGACCAGGTTTAACCTGTTAAAGAACAGATTTTTCAGTAGATTGGTATCATATTCTGTATTAACACGCATTAGATAACATTTACATAAAATTACTACATTTCATCACAGCTACTTTACAATTTGTTCAGTGTTAATTATTATCTCTAAAGCCTGTATAGAAACAACAATGTTGTATAGATGATAATTAAAGACACAGTGGGAAAAACATCTTTGCAGAATTAATCTCCAGTAAAAGCTGTAGTCTAATCTTACCTGTGTTCCAGGGGTTATCACAGCTGGACCAGGGCAGCTGGGATCTGAATGAGAACACCAGGCAGAACAGAGCCCAGACTTGGACTAAAATGTAGCTGAAGTCATAAAGTTTCATAATGAAATATGCATAACCGATTCCTGGAATAACAATAAGAAAATCATAGTTTAAAATGTTCAAAGTGAATTTAAATTTTTGGTTTAATGTTCAGTGTGTGATTTAGCATTTTATTCTCATTGATTTTACATTTTCATTAAACACAACTCACCTTCTGCCAGTGGACAGAGTTTCCTCCAACAGGTGATAAATCCTTCCTGGGTGTACTGACCGCTTGCTGTCTCCAGCAGGAACAGAGGTATCCCACACACAAGTGCTAACAGACCATATGGCACCAGAAAGGCACCTGAAGTAAATATGAAGACGTTAATTTCCATAGAAAGAAATTAAAAACAATTTAATCAAAAGCTTTCACTAATTTATCATCAACAAAAACATAACCAGTTGAAGTTTGTAATATTCACCTCCACCATTCTTGTAGCAGAGATAAGGAAATCTCCACACGTTGCCCAGGCCGACCACATTTCCTGCAATAACCAGAATATATTCAGTTTTACTGGCCCACTGTCCTCTGTCTCCAACTCTTCTCTGATTTTCTCTTTTGTTTATTTCTTTGTTCATCTTAAAATCAATTATACTTTAACTATAGTGTTAAGGACACCACTGCTCGCCTGAGATGGTTTCTTAATTTGAGCAGGTCCTGCTCTCAAGATACTTCACGCTCCTTTCAGGGAGACAAACTAGTCATTCCAGTACACTGTCAGCGTTTTACAGGACACACAGAATTTGCATGCCCAAAAAAGGATCATTCATCATTCCTTGTATTGTTCTTTGTATTAAGTATAACAATGAGCACATTATGTCCTTTTCAGTGTCTGTGTAACCAAGTGTATTTTTTCTCACTGTTAT